>CM035169.1:25544303-26211694 GCA_020205615.1 Panax quinquefolius | reverse complement strand
AGAGATTAAAAAGGAGATTACGTTTACGCACCTCGAAGCCGAATGACGTGCAGAAGATTATCAAGTTCCTACTATAAAGAAGATTTGACGAGAGTATCGTAGAAGAGTATCGAATGATCGACATATGCTCGCGAGAGAAAGTTATTATTAATGAAATTTAATTTTCTCTATTTATTATTTTGAAATAGTAAGGGTTGATGTGATTAATGTGGATAGTTAGGGGTAAAATCATGAAATATTTCAAAATAAGCAGTGGTTATAAAATATTCATTGTTGTCGGGGAATATTAGTTTGGTGGTGGAATATTAAATGCTGTCGGGGAATATTAAATGCAACGGTAGCGACCGTATGTGGAGGCCCATGTGAAGCGATTGGATGAAGAAAGCAGCAAATATAAGTTGGTTAAAAATAACGGCGTAGTTATTCTGAGATTATCTTTGTTAAAATACTCGGTTGGTTAAAACACGTGTAGCGCGGTATTGCACCGATTATTGATTCTTACGTGAAAGGCCTTTACTTTCGATAATGGTTCTGATAATTCTTGTTCGATTATTTTATTGAGTTAATAATTCTTTGCGTTGATATTTTATATTCTTTGTTGTTTGATAATTGTCATTACGATATTTTTCATTATCGAAGCGATAATTCATATTATCTGAATAATATTATTAGATAACATTATTGGCAATGTCTAGAAAGTTACATCAAGGAGAGGTTTGGTCACTAATTGCGGCGCCCGATGAGGAGAAATTCTTATTGGAAAGCCCTGCTTTCTGAGGAGCTGCTGGTTGTCGATATTGTGATTACTGTAATATTATTTGTGAATAATTAATTATTGATTCATATGATGAGAAAATATTAATTTTATGTGGATATAGATGGAGAAAATTTTTAATGTGACAATTGTTGAAAATTGAAATTTTATCTTTTACGATAAAATAATTCATTTAAATATATTATTATATTTTAATAATATAATAATGGTGATATTTTTACAATGAATGTGGGATATATGAGTATCTGAGGAGGAAGAGTATTTTTATTTGCAATAAATGTTTAAAACATGTTAAACATGTCGGTTGGACCCCATTTATTGGTGAAATTTGATTATAGCACAAAAAAATTGCCGTTTGTGGATTTGATTCAATTTACATTTTGGAATTTGGAAAACTTTCTTACGCAAAGTTGTAGAAATTGAATTTCCTATAAAAACTCATGAGATTCAAATTTTACGATAAAAGGGCTATTTATTGTGAATTATTGAAGTTAGAAGCTCAAAATAATTGATTTTGGAAGTTTTAATTATTATTTTAAAAGAAAAACGTTTTTTGCATTTAAGTGGGCTAACATGTGATATTAATTGCTGAAATCAGATCTTCAAAAGATGGGCTAAGAAATTTATAATATATATTAATATTTTATTAAATTTTACCTTTTGGTGTTCTAGCGTTTTCACATAAATAGGGTCTTGGGTTAGAATTGAAAATCACACGAAAGCTGAAGTTTTCTCTCTCTATATTATCGGCGTATTCTTGTGAGTATTTTGAGTATACTTTGAGTATTGTTAGGCGGTGCGAGTTCCATTGACCTTATATCACGGTATTCGGTTAGAAATCTTAATCTTTTCGAGGTAAGGGATGTTATTTTTTTCTCGAATGATATTATTTCTTGATATCATTATCTTTGAAATATTGGTTGGAACTTTTTATCAAATTTGGAACTTTTTCATGTATAGGGATTCTATTCATGAGTTCTTATTCACGAGTTCTTATTCATGAGTTCTTATTCACGATTCTTATTCACGTCTTATTAGTATTAAGCGAAGCGTGAAGATGTTTTTTGTGGAATTTCTATCTTTTGGTGTCGATTCTTATTCACGTATCTGGCCTTTATTCATATCTGACCTTAAAAAAAATAAAATTTCTTCTTTTTGTCCAAAATATCTATTACGGATACTAGCTTTGATTGTATCCATGTTTTGATCATTCTTGAATTTTACACCACTATGATTATTTTTGAGGTATTTTTGAACATGGATAAAACAAAATCGAATCCTTAATCCTTAATCCTTGTCATTTTGTTTCCTTTGGATTCGTTTCTTTAAAAATATTTTTCATCATCCTCGGTCTTAAATGATGATATTATTGAATATCTTTGGCTGTGTAGTGCAAGATGAATGATTTCGAAGAATATCTTTGGTACAGTCTGAAGATGAGCAGTGTTTAGATGAACATGACCAGGTGATGAATATCTTTGGCTGTGGTGCAAAGATGAATATTTGATTCGGATGTATATTGATTGATGTTCGGGGATAAAAGATGAGCGATGAACTTTTAAATTCATACATAGAAGATAGTAGTTTGCATTCTCTACTTAACTCTTCTAATGAATTATTATTTCATTGCGAATATTGATTTAAAATTTGTTGTCTATTGTATTCTATTAGATTTTCCTGTTGAAGACTAACGATAATTTGTTGTATATTATCTTAGTCGTAATATTCTTTCTTTGGGCTAGTTGAGCTCACCCTTTTCCTTTTGTTCCATTTTTCTTCTCGGGAGGCGAGAATATAAGCGAGTGCAGTCGGGGTATGGAATGAAGGTTTTAGAAAGGATTGTTTAGTAGTCCTCACCATTTTGTAAAATAATGTATCGATAAATGTGATGAGGATTTATTTGAGTATAGATATTATCTAGAAGATAATATTTGTATTCAAACTCACGATTTCTTGTTGTAATAATAAAGTTGTAGTTGTTTACATGCCGTGTATTGACAACTTTCGAGAATGGGTGATGTATACCTATTTTGGGGCGTCGCGGTTAGTATCGAGCTTAGGGATATGATCTCTGGCGGAGATCGGGGAATAGAACTAGGAGGGAGGCGAGTAAATCCTTATTTAGTGTGTCTACTAGCTTATTTTTTAGTTGGTCGATTATATAGGGATATTATGTGATATATTGATTTCCTTAATTAACCCTTGTTTTATGGCGGTGTTTGAGAATGTCGTTGAGAATATTAACAATGGAAATGAGGCCAGTGGAGGCCTTTTGTACTCACCAGCGAGAGAGCGTCTGTGGTTTGTGATGTTCCTCCTGTGAACAACACCAGCTGGCGAAGCGAGATGATGAGCGAGGGGATGTTTAGAAGCTTTTTGCGATTCATGCAAAATCGAGACGAGGAGACTTCGTGTTCAAAATCTGAGGAGAAAATGATAGCAATTCACGGGTTATCCACCCAAGCGATTCGAAGTTGGGACCACGAATTTAAGGAAAAGCGGATCCGATCATGGGCGGAAACATGGGTCAAACAAATTACAAGATATTCGATGTCTTGGGATGCGGAGAAACGAAGGTTCCATTCGCCACCTTTATGTTAAAGTGGCGAATGCGGACTCTTGGTGGAGTGCATGAAGCGTACCCGTCCGGTACTTTTCGGCGTGTCTTGGGAAGCGTTTGAAACTATTTAATGACAAATACTTTCACGAAAGTGTTAAATCGTATGAAGGAAGTGGAGTTCATCATTAGAGCAAAACAACATGGCGGTGTCTCGATGCGAGGCAAAGTTTGCGAGTTATCGGTTTGCACCTCATTTGGTGGAGAATGAGGAGCGTGTAACGGGATGTTTCTTAGAGGTTTGAAACACGGCGTCGTCGATATCTCATTTCTCGTAAACTTTCTCTCTATTAGGATGTTGTAAGCGAGGGCTCGATTATTAGGCGAGATACTTGAGTATACGTCATTTGAGGACCCTGACGAGGATCGTACCGGAGATAGCGATCAGCGAGAATAATGATAACCCGGTGGAGAAAAGCAGAGCGGACAAAAATGGTAACCACTCTGGTGGTAATCATAGCCGTGAAAATAGAAGAAGCGAGTCGGGGAGGAGATTTTAAAAGAGAGATTTATGACGACCGTATGAAGGCAGCGGTCTTGCGGTGACAAGCCCGGTTTCTAAGGGAGAGAAACGACCACCGGTCGTATCTTACAAATCTGACGGAAAAGAGGACATATCGATCAAAGCATCCTAGCAGATTCAAGGTATCTTATAATTGTGGAAAGGAAGGACATATCGCTCGAGATTATGCGATGGCGAAACCTAGTTATTGAGGACGGTGACTCGAAAAACATCCCGAAAAAAATCAAAGTCAGCGATTAGGGAAGGCGTTTGTTGTGGTTGGTCAAAATCGAGGAACCAAGCGAGGTGATCACGGGTAAGCTATTTATAAATTCTTGCGAAGTTTATACCTTACTTGATCTGGGGTCTTTACCCGTTCATTTATCTCTCTGCTTGTGCTCAGCGTTTAAACTTGACTCAGGAGAAATTAGACTTTGACTGTCTGTGGAAACTCAGTTAGGAGAAACTTTCATCACATCCATGTTTATAAATCTTGTTTGATTCAAGTTGGCACCATTACCTTACACATTGACCTTATCTCTTTAAAGATACTTGCTTTTGATGTGATTTTAGGGATTGATTGGTTAACTACTCATCATTACCAAAATTGATTGTTTTAAATGGGTTGTTAGTTTTCATATTCTAACCAACTTTTGTTATGCAATTCAACAACTAAACCATTAAAATCAATCAACATCATATCTAATCATAAAAGCTATTAGTTTATTGAAAAGCGGATGTCGAGCTTTCTTAGCCCATGTTATGGATTTGAATAAAGACCGTCAAATTTGAATAATATTCTGTTTGTTATTGACTTTCTGGCGTATTTCTGAAGAACTTCCGGTCTACCCCGAGCGTGAAGTTGAATTCTTTATTGATCTTGAACTGAGTACAAGCCCATTTCTAAAACCCATGTCGAATGGCTCTATTGAACTTGAGGAGTTAAAGGTCCAACTACTGAGGAATTGTTGGACATCGGTTTCATTAAATCTAGTACATCTCCTTGGGGTGCTCTGTTTTATTTGTAAAGAAGAAAGGCGGGAGTATCGACTTTATATTGACTATCGGGAATTGAACCATGTCACCATCGAGAATAGGTATCCTCTACCTCGTATTGATGACTTGTTTGACCCGATTCTGAGGGCCTGATTCTTTTCAAAAATCGATCTTAGATTACGGATATCATCGGTGAAGATTAGAATGAGGATATTCAAAGCGCCTTGAGAACTCGGTATGGGCATTATGAATTCTTAGTCGTGTCTTTGGACTAACTAATGCTCCTATGACTTTCATGGATATGATGAGCAAAGTATTCAGGAATATTTGGATCGATTCGTTGTTGTCTTTATTGATGACATCCTTATATATTCAAAAAGTCGTGAAGATCATGAGCACCATTTGAAAATTTGGTACTCGAAGGCTTCGTGAAAACAAACTATATGCCAATTGAAGAAATCGAGTTACGGCGAGGAAGTAGCATTCCTTGGGCGCGTGGTGTCGAAACATGGAGTATCTGTTGATCCGTGAAGATTGAAGCAATCTGAAGTTAGAAGCAATAGAAATCGGTGGTGAAAATCGTAGCTTTTGGGCTTATTTGGTTATTATCGGAGATTAAGTGGAAGGTTTTCTCGAATCGCTACTCCATTAACTTCGGCTAACTTTCGGAAGGATCTGAAAATTCGTTTGGAGTGAAGAATCGAGAAGAGTTTCCAAGAGCTTAGAGGAGACTTATTTATTTTGTTCTACAATACCATCTGGTTCGGATGGATTTGTTATCTCTGATGATGCTTGAGGTGAAGGTTAGGATGTGTTCTCATGCAGCGTGGAAAAGTCATAGCTTTATGCCTCGCGACAACTTAAAAGAGTATGAGAGGAATTATCCTACTCGTGATCTAGAGTTAGCGGCCGATGATCGTTTTCTATTAAAAATATGGAGGCACTATCATATATGGGAGAAAGTGGAGATATATTAGGACCGTAAAAAGCCTTAAATATTTCTTCACTCAAAAAGAACTTCGACATCTGCGGCGGTGACGTTGGCTCGAGTTATTGAAGACTACGACCACACTATTGATACCATCACGGAAAAAGCGAGCGTGGTAGGTGACGCGTTGAGTAGAAGATCATATCTTGAGGAGCGAGTGCGATGATGTCAAGTATCTGCGTAGAGCCAACTTTAATAGAAAAAGTTAAGGTTGCTCGAAGCCATGGGCCGGGAGCTAATCGTATGAAGAAGAAAGTCTGAAGGAGCTATTAGGAGCGAGAATTGATGAAGAAGGAATACTTGAGTCCACTCTAGACTTTGTGTTCTAACGACTACGATTTGAAGTCTGAGATTATGATGGAGGCACACAATACACCATTTGCAATCCATCTGGAAATCTTAAAATGTATCGTGATCTTGACATACATTTTGGTGGAACAATATGAAGAGAGAGATTGCAAAGTTTATCTCGATGTGTTTAACTTGTCGGCGTGTAAAGCGGAGCATCTGGTACCTAAGGGTCCGTTGCAACCACTTGAGATTCCAAAATGGAAGTGGGAACACATTACCATGGATTTAGTTCTGGGGTCTTCTACGGTTTCTCGAGCATCAATCTTATTTGGGTTATTGTTGATAGATTAACCAAGTCTGCTCATTTCTTGCCGTCTGGAGACTTATTCCTTGAGCGTCTTCTTTAGTATATCGTGAATGAGATTGTGAGGTTGCATGGCATGCTAGTATCCATAGTTTGGATCGTGACCCAAGATTCACTTGAAGATTTTGGGTTAGCTTGCAAAAAGCTATGGAGCGCAGTTTGCGATTTAGTTAACATACCATCCCCAAAGCAGACGAGACGATCGAGAGGACTATTCAAACTCTTGAAGATCTATTAAGACTACTGTGTCCTGACTTCAGAGGCGGTTAGGATAAGTATTTACCATTGGTGGAATTCTCCTACTGACAACGCGATTATCGAGCAAGTATAGGTGTGGCTCCATTGAAGCATTATATGGGCCGAAAATGTAGTTCTCTCGATATGTTGGGATGAGGTGGGTGAAGCAACATTGTTGGGACACGGATTTAATGCGTATGACTCTGAAAAGATTCAAATGATTCGATAGCGTATACAAAGCGGCACAAGATCGACAAAAGAGTTATCACGGATCTTCATCGAAAGGGCGTGGAATTTAGTGTAGGGGATCATGTATTGTTGCGAGTTGCTCCATGGAAGGGAGTTCTGAAGATTTGGGAAGAGAGGAAAGCTCGATCCACGATTTATTGGTCCATTTCAAATTCTTGGCCAGAGTAGGAAATGTAGCTATAGACTTGCGTTACCTCAGTATGTCTCGTGTTCATAATGTGTTTCACGTATACATACTTAAATAAATATGTGAAAGACGAAACCACGTTATAGAATTAGAACCAGACGAAATAGCAGAAGACTTAGCGTGTGAGGAGGTACTGTCGAAGATCTTGGATAGGAAGGAGCATGTCCTACATGAAAGTCATACCACAAGTTAAAGTTTTGTGGAGGAATCATCTTATAGAGGAAATGACACAGGGAATTGGAAGCGGAAATGAAAGCGAGGTATCCTCACCTTTTGAAACACACAGTGCGTCGTCGATTTAGAGGCGAAATTTCATAAGGAGGGAGGTTGTAAGACCCCACTTATTATTAATGAAATTTAATTTTCTCTATTTATTATTTTGAAATAGTAAGGGTTGATGTGATTAATGTGGATAGTTAGGGGTAAAATCATAAATATTTCAAAATAAGCAGTGGTTATAAAATATTCATTGTTGTCGGGAATATTAGTTTGGTGGTGGAATATTAAATGCTTTGTCGGGAATATTAAATGCAATGAGCAAGCGATACCGTGTGTGGCCCATGTGAGCGATTGGATGAAGAAAATGACAAATATAAGTTGGTTAAAAATAGCGGCGTAGTTATTCTGAATTATCTTTGTTAAAATACTACGTGGTTAAAACACGATGGCTTTGCAGGTATTGCACGAATTATTGATTCTTACGTGAAGGCCTTTACTCGATAATGGTTACGATAATTCTTATTCGATATTTTATTGAGTTAATAATTCTTTGCGTTGATATTTTATATTCTTTGTTGTTTGATAATTGTCATTACTGAATATTTTTCATTATCGAAGCGATAATTCATATTATCTGAATAATATTATTAGATAACATTATTGGCGATGTCTAGAAAGTTACATCTAAGGAGAGGTTTGGTCACAATTTAATTGCTTGCTTGATGAGGAGAAATTCTTATTGGAAAGCCCCTGCTTTCACAGGAGCTGCACGGTTGTCGATATTGTGATTACGTAATATTATTTGTGAATAATTAATTATTGATTCATATGATGAGAAAATATTAATTTTATGTGGATATAGATGGAGAAAATTTTAATGTGACAATTGTTAAAAATTGAAATTTTATCTTTTACGATAAAATAATTCATTTAAATATATTATTATATTTTAATAATATAATAATGGTGATATTTTTACAACGAATGTGGGATATATGAGTATCTGAGGAGGAAGAGTATTTTTATTGCAATAAATGTTTAAAACATATTAAACATGTCGGTTGGACCCTATTTATTGGTTGAAATTGATTATAGCTTTGTAAAATTGCTTGTTTATGGATTTGATCGATTTTGTTTTGGAATCGGAAAAACTTTCTTACAAAAGTTTTATAATTCTAATAAATTCCTTTTATCAGAAAATTCTGAATCTCGCTAAATAATTCCTACAACTTTGCGGAAGAAAGTTTTTATTCCAAACAAAAATTGGCCAAAACAAAATCCATAATTTTGGACAATTTTACGGTATAATCTTTCGTTTCGATAAATGGGGTCCCAATCGACATGAGTGTTTTAAACATAGGAAATTCAATTCTCACCATTACAACTTATTTAAATGAATTATCTTATCGAAAAAAGTTTTCAATTTTCAAACAAATGTCACATTAAAATTTTTCTCCATCTATATCCACATAAAATCAATATTTTCCTCATCATATGAATCAATAATTAATTATTCACAAATGATCATTATTTAATCACAATATCGATGGGGTCGTGAGAAGAGGGCTTTCATAAGAATTTCTCTTATTTGTTTAATTAAAGGTGACCAAACCTCTCCTTAACAAAAACTTTCACATTGCCAATAATGTTATCTAATAATATTATTCAGATAATATGAATTATTGCTCGATAAAATATCTTGGTAATGACATTATCGAAACAACATGTATAAAATATCAATATCAACAATTATTAAATCAATAAAATAATGAATAAAGAATTATCGTAACCACGTTTAAATCAATAATTATGCTTTTGCTACTCTGCTTTTAACCAATTTGGTATTTTAACGGTATTAATTTAAAATAACAACTACGACCTGTTATTTTAAACCACTTATATTTGTTGTTTTCTTCATCCAATCGCTTTCCTTATATATAGCTCCTGCTTTCAGGCCCATAAAATCTTAGTAAATATAAGTTTAATATTCTCCAAAAGGTCAGTAAATATTCCACGACGAAACGAATATTCCCAAACAACAATGAATATTTTATAACCACTCCGCTTATTTTGAAATATTTGTGATTTTTTACATAACATATCCACATTAATCAAATCAACCTTCTATTTTTCAAAATAATAAATGAGAAAAATAAATTTCATTTATTAATAATTTTGGGTCTTCTGAGAGATTATCGAGGAATAAACATGTGAATGATATTCCTATTTAATATATGATTTGATTATGATATATATATGAATGAATATGCAGTATGCTTGCGTGAAGAAAAGATGTAAAGTCCTTTGATAGATAATAGAAATATATATACAAGGACTTAGAATGAATTGATCAAATATGTTAGGTTGATCCTACATAAGCAAAAAATGCAGCTTTGTAAAGTCCTTAAAAAGAAATGATGTACAAGGACTATAAATATAGAAAGATCGAAGCTTGTTAGGTTGATCTTATGATGTAATAGATGAAACATGCGATCGGCGTGAACCTTTGCCTTTAAAAGTAAATAAGATCTGCCGGAGAATCGAGTTAACTTCGGGGAGCTATCGAAGCGGAATAGGAGTATGGAAGATAGTGAGATCTCGGGTTCGTAGACTTCGGGAAATGAAGAAGGATCGTAGTGTGTAGAGAAGAGTTTCCTCGGGATCGTAGTGTCTTTGAGGAAGTCGTGTTCGAGAATCGTGAGACTGACTGTCACATAAAGTAGAAACGACCATCTGCTGAAGCCAGTATGAAGCGTAGACTACACTCCAGTCGTGAGAGTCTATCGATGCCAAAGCCAAGAGGCAAGGATCGTGGGCTACACTCTGAGATCGTAGAGTCCATGAATAAATCACGAGAGAGATCGTGAGTGGGCGAGATCGGATGAAACAACAAGCCTGGCGAGAAATTGTAGAGTGTCGAGATCGATCTCGGGATCGTAGTGTCGTGAAAGCCAAAGTTGAATCGTAGAGTCGCGGGACTACGACTCCAACGAAGTGCTCAAAATGCTAAGTTAGAATCGTAGAGTAGATCGATTCTCAGCGAATAAGCACTCGGAATATCGAAAGATCTGAAGCCTCTGGTTGGCACTGCAATAATTCATTCCACGATGAGGGAACGAGAGCACTCAACGAATGGCATGCGAGGCTAACGAGAAGATCTAAGCACAAAACCAATCGGCGTTAAGATTGAAGTGTAAGGCCGTTCGTGATGAAGTCTTCCACAAGGAGATCCAATGAAGACTTGACGACGAATGAAAGGAAAAGTCCGCTAATCGATGGTATCGAGAAAACGAGAAGACAACGATCTTGGAAGCAACCAAGATTATAGTGTTTTCAAACAAAGAAGGAACCGATGGAAGGTGAACCTAGAAATTGGTCACCTCTGGAGAGCAAGACTAAAGTGATTAAGTGCGAGGTCGATTCATTGATGAAAAGTGAGTGGAAGATCACCAAGAGAAAGCAAAGTGGACGCCGCCCATGAAATCTGAAGTGTCTTGATATTGAGGAGGGGACGGAGCAAAGAATTAGGCCATCGATTATCGAGAACGATCGAAATGAAGCGAAGTATTGAAGCCTTTGCATGTCTGAGGAAGAGGTTGTGAGACCCAGTTTTTATTAATAAAGATTTAAATTTTGTCAAAATAATTTTTAATATTATGGTGTGAATTTGAGATAATATTATAGTTGTGGGTAGTATTTATAAATTTTGCAAAGTATCACAGTGGTTATATTATATTAGATTGGTTACAGGGAATATTCGGTTTAGCGAGGGAATATTAGGTATAACAGCTCAATCATTGGTGGACCCTACAATGAAATTATTGTCGGATTGAAAAGCGACAAAATATATTTATTGAAATAACGGCGAAAGTTTTCTGGTTGATCTTTGTTGAACTACTTGGTAGTAAAAAATACGATGTCGTGTGGTTGCGTAGTAGCACTTACGGTATTGATTATTGATCTTTATGTGAGAAGTCACTCGGTTTGATTCCATTATTGTCGATTAATAATATGAATTATTATAGCGATAATGACGTTTTATTTTATTCGTATTATTAACGTAATAAAAGCGAAACATCTTTATATAAAATAGAATACTTTATTAAAGTTATTACATAAATAGAATATATTATATTTTATTATGCATAGTATTGCATAGTGTTTTGCATAGTGTTTGCATAGTAAAATGTTTTTATATAAATAGAATATATTATATTTTATTTAAAAGATTTTTCTTTAAATATGGAATGAAATCAGATTAAAGTAAATCAATGCAGATAGTTCATGGATTAATTCTTATGCATTCCATTTTCCTATAAATAGAAGCTCGTTCCTTCATTATTTTCTTACGAATTCATTGAAACTCAGAGAGAAATTATAGAGAGAAGCTATAGAGAAAGTTATAGAAAGAAGAAGAGTATTTTGCTACTTCACTACTTCTATATTCAGGTTCTTTTACGGTGAGGGTGTTATTCTTTCTTCTTGAAGAGAACTTACATTATTCCATTCATTATTATTACATTGGAATAACTTTTAAAAGTGGCATACCCTATACATAACTTTGTATCTGTGGCATACCTATACTTGGTGAAATCCTTATGTTATTCCATTGCTTATTATTACATTGGAATAACTTTTGTATCTGTGATTTTACCTATACTTGGTGACATTCTTCTATTATTACATTTGGAACATCACATGCATGTGTTTTACAGGACTGGTTCCGATTTTATTATTCTGTTGGAACATCACATGCGTATTAATATCGGTTGGATGTGATGTGATGAAAGTTTCTCTTAGCGGAGTTTCCACGAGATAGATCAAAGTCTAATTTCTCCGGAGTCAGTTTAAGCGTTGAGCACAAAGCGGAGAGATAAATGAATGAGTATACCGGTATCAAGTAAGGTATAAACTTGAGAATTTATAAATAACTTACCGTGATCACCTCGTTTGGGTTCTCGCATTATGACCCGATCCACAATAAACGCTCTTCACGGAATCGTTGACTTTGACTTTTACTGGGATGATCTTTTGAGTCACCGTCCCCCCAATAACTAGGTTTATTCTGCGTCTGATCTCGGCGATATGTCCTTCCTTTCCACAACTATAGCATACCTTGATACTGTTGTGGGCGGTTTGGGCGATATGTCCCTCTTTTCGCATTTGTAGCATATGGCCGGTGGTGGTTCTCCTCCCTTAGAACCGATTCTTCTTAAACCTTTGTCGTCTTCACATAGTCGTTGTTAAATCTCCTCTTTTAAAATCTCCTCGACTCGTTTCTTACATTTTCATGACCATGATTACCACCAGAGTGGTAACCATTTTTGTCCGTCTGTTTCTTTCTCCGTTTGGTTATCATTATTACATTGGCTGCTATCTACGAGTGCGATCTGGTTGTGGTCCTCGGGTTGGCCGTACTTTCGTTATCTCGCTCTAATAATTGAGCCATTTTTGACATCCTGAATAAAGAAAGTTTATGAGAAATGAGATCTTGGCGTATCTTGGGTTTTGAACCTCTAAGAAACATCCAGCGTCATCGTTCCTCATTCTCCACCAAATGAGGTGCAAACACGGATAACTCTGCAAACTTTTCCTCGTCTTTGAGACACCGTCGTGTTGTTTTGCTCTGTCGATGAACTCCACTTCCTTCGTATAATGAACACTTTCGGGAAAGTATTTGTCATTAAATAGTTTCTAAAATGCCTCCCAAGACATCTTTGAGTGAGCGGTTTGGATGGAGTGCACGCTTCCTGACTCCACCAAATGGTTTGCCTGCCATGGAACATAAAGGTGGCGAATGGGACCTTCTGTTCCTCCGTGCATCCCAAGACATCGAATATCTTGGTAATTTGCTTGACCCGTGTTTCCGCCATGATCGGATCTAGCTTTCCCTTAAATTACGGTGGTCCCAACTCTTTGAATCTGTTTGGTTTGTGACAACTTGTGTGAATTCTTATCATTTCTCCTCGTATTTTGAACACGAGTCTCCACGTCGATTTTGCATGAATCGCAAAAGCTTCTAAACATCCCTCGTTCATCATCTACTTTCGAATGGTGTTGTTTCCAGGGAGGAACATTGCCCGACTGTTGCAGACGTTCTCCTCGTTGGTGAATACTGAGCGTCTCCACGGTCTCATTTCCATTGTTAATATTCTCGATCGACATTCTCAAATCTTGTCATAAAAAAAAAGGTTAATTAAGAAATCAATATATCACATAATATCCCTATATCTTGACCAACTAACAAATAAGCTTGGGTAGGACACACTAGCGAAGGATTTACTCGTCTCTCCCTCTAGTTACATTCCCCATCTCATGGAGATCATATCCTAAGCTACGATACCAATTTGTGGCGCCCCCAAAATAGGTATACATCACCCATTACGAGTTATCAATACGTGAGTGCGAAATAATTACAACTTTATTATTACAACGATAAAGCGTGAGTTTAAATACAAATATTATCTTACAGGCAATATCTATACTCAAATAAATCCTCATCACATTTATTGATACATTATTTTACAAAATGGTGAGGACTACTAAACAATCCTTTCTAAAACCTTCATTCCATACCCCAGAGCTAAATACTCGCTATATTCTGCGCCTCTGAGAAGAATGGAACAAAAAGGAAAAGGGTGAGCTCAACTAGCTCGATAAAAGAATATTATGACTAAGATAATATACAACAAATTATCGTTAGTCTTCAACGGGGAAAATTTAATAGAATCTGATAGACAACAAATTTTAAATCAATATTACATGGCGAAATAATAATTCATTAGAAGAGTTAAGTAGAGAATGCAAACTACTATCTTACATGTATGAATTTAAAAGTTCATCGTCTATCTTTTATCCTGTAACAACAATCCATAAACATCTGGAATCAAATATTCATCTTTACTTTCTGAGGCCAAAGATATTCATCGATTAGTCAGTGTTCATTTAAACACTGTTCATCTTTGCTTTCTGAGGCCAAAGATATTCTTGAAAATCATTCATCTTTGCAGCTACTGGGCCAAAGATATTCAATAATATCATCATTTAAGGCCGAGGATGATGAAAAATATTTTTAAAAAGCGAATCCGATTGAAACAAAATGACAAGGATTAAGGATTAAGGATTAGTACTTTGTTTTATCCATGTTCAAAAATACCTCAAAATAATCATAGTGGTATAAAATTCGAGAATGATCAAAACATGGATACAATCAAAGCTAGTATCCGAAATAGATATTTTGAACGAAAAGAAAAATTTTATTTTTAGATGAATAGTCTTGAGTATCATGTGAATAGTCTTTAGTATCGTGAATAGTGCCATATCACGTGAATAGTAACTCCACACCAAAAGATAGAAATTTCACAAAAAAAACATTTTCACGCTTAATGAATAGTACTGCGTGAATAGTAACTCGTGAATAGTAACTCATGAATAATAACTCATGAATAGTAACTCATGAATAAGTAACTTTACGCATGAAAAAGTTCCAAATTTGATAAAAGTTCCAACCAATATTTCAAAGATAATGATATTGAAGAAATAATATCATTTGAGAAGAAAATAACATCCCTTACCTCGAAAGAATCGATCTTGGAAGGAAAGATCGGAAGTGATCTTTGAATGAAACTTATCTTGAGCACGAAAACTTTCAAAGTATCTAAATACTCACAAAATCGCTCGATAATATAGAGAGAAAGAGAGAAACTTTGTTTACGGTGTGATTTTCAATTCTAACTTAGTCCTCTATTTATAGGAAAAATGTTAGCCGCAAAAGCAAACTTGACCGCCTTACACGATGGCTTTACCTCGCTACTATTGCCACCCACCACATTTGAAATAAAATTCAGCACATTTTTTTCACCAACCACAAGTGGGGCCCACTCAATTCTAGAATTTTCCACCAAAATCAATTATAACCCTACTTTCCTCCAATCAAACACCTCTTAAAATTTATAACAAATCATTCGTTCATTTTAACGGTTCAAAATTTGTAGACATATACTCAACTTATATATGTATAACATATCCAAAAATCATAACAATCCAGCGAATGATTATTAAAATTATAACTCACGATATATATCGTAAAAATCTTGATTTGATTTTTAATACCTCCATTCGACAAAAATCTTGATAAAACACCTCAACATTAAATCCTTGAATTATAACCACATATAATAAATAAATCCATCATTTATATCCATATCAAATAAATATTTTCTTATCATATAAATCAATAATTAATTATTCCCAAATAATATTACGAAATCACAATTATAATGACGGCGGGTTCAGGAAGAGGGGCTTTCGATAAGGATCTCTCTCTTCTTTGGCGCGAATTAGGTGACCAAACCTCTCCTTGATGTAACTTTCTAGACATTGCCAATAATGTTATCTAATAATATTATTCAAATAATATGAATTATTGATGCGATAATGGAAATCTTGTGCGTTGACAATTATTGAAACAACAATAATATAAAATACCAACGCAGCAATTATTGAATCAATAAAATAAAATCTTTGAGCAATAATTCACGTAACAATTATTGAGTAGTGCCTTCTTACGTAAGGATCAATAATTGATGCAATAATCTGAGTGTCTTCTTGTAACCGACCGCGTATTCATCAGATTTAACCAATCGGGTATTCCAACGTATTAATCTGGTAACAATTACTGATTATTTTTAAACAACTTATATTTATCGTTTTCCTCATCCAATCGCTTTTCAGATTATGGGGCCCACATTTGGTCAGCGCCGTCGATTTAATATTCCCCGAAGCGGTCTAAATATTCCACGACCAAACGAATATTCTGAATAACAATGAATATTTTATAACCACTTGCTTATTTTGAAATATTTGCGTATTTTACCCCTAACTATCCACATTAATCAAATCAACCCTTACTATTTCAAAATAATAAATAAAGGAAATTCCTTTTTATTTAAAAAAAAAATTTCGGGGTCTTACATACTCCAAGTGTAGATAAGGAATGCAAACATTGTTTAAGTTGCTTAATTTCACAGAAAGCAGAATCAAGTCACATGCTAAGGCAAGGGGTATCATTTTTATGGTGAATGGATATCATTTTCTTTCATACTCCATATTATGGTAAGATATTATTTATCGTTTCTTCAGCTTATCATTAAATGGTGAAGAGTCCTGAAATGATTAGGATGTCCTTAATAGTTCGTGTTTCATCTAATATCTTGACCTGAATCTTTCTATTCAGTTTTAAGTCATTATATTTAAGTCGGGAACTTTATATTCTATCAAGAATTTTAATCGATTTTCTGGATATCATGTTGGCAATTTGAACTGTTGATTGGTATGATTATGACCGAGAACTGTGTATGTGTATAATCGTGACATGAAATGTTACAGTCAAATGATGTGGTGAAAATCCTCTTTGGCCCGTAGTGCAAAGATGGATTGTTGATTATTGATTTTACAGTTGTATATCTTTGGCCCATAGTGCAAAGATGGACTATTGATTATTGATTTTACAGTTGTTTATCTTTGGCCTGTAGTGCAAAGATGGATTGTTGATTATTGGTTTTACAGTTGTATATCTTTAATTGGCCCGTAGTGCAAAGATGGACTGTTGATTATTGGTTTTACAGTTGTATATCTTTGGTCCGTAGTGCAAAGATGGACCGTTGATTATTATTTTTATGGTTGTATATCTTTGGCCTGTAGTGCAAAGATGGACTGTTGATTATTGGTTTTATAATTGTATATCTTTGGCCGTAGTGCAAAGATGGACTGTTGATTTTTGGCTTTATAGTTGTATATCTTTGGCCGTAGTGTAAAGAAGAATTTAATGGCATAATTATAAACATGAACTGTGAATTGGTATAACCATGATATTTGGTGTTTCAGGTAAAGACAGACGGTGAAAGTTCTCTTTATCTTGGGTACAATGAAGAACTGTTGATTGTTGTTACAGGAATAAAATATTGATGATGGACTTTTAATTTGGAGAAGATAGTAGACATTATGTTCTACTTGACTCTCCTAATGGATTGTGGATTCCGTTGTTATTATAGTTGAAAACTTTTATCATCTACCATATGTTAAAAATATCTGATTTATTACTGATGAAGGCTATTGATAATTTAATTATATTAAGTCATGATATTCTTTACTGGGCTATTTGTGATCACCCTTTTGCTTCACAATTCCTTTCAGGTAATAAAAGTGTAGCTGAGACTAGCAGAGAGAACATGGGTATAAAGTGGTTTCAAATTAGTCACAATCCTCATCAAGTTGTAGAACGGTGGGGAATCATAATTGTACCGAGGACTTAAAATGTGTGTGTCATATTTTATACGTCATTTAATAATTAATTTTTGTGAAAAACAATAGGATGACGAGGACCCGACTTTGAAAGCGTCAAAAATACACCGCATTAGAATAAAGAGGACACAAATCTTCTCGTGTTCCTTTGGGGACTTGAAATATTTGTTGCTGTATTTTATATGGCATTGTATTAATTTAAGTATGAATATTGTCATATTATATACGTTATAATATTTGTATTGAAACTCATAGTATATATGTCGTCGTATTTTGCACGACAATTCAATAGTTGTAATAGAAAAGTTCGCGTCAGTAATGTTGTATTTGACGACTCAGAATGGGTTGTGTGGACCTATTTTGGGGGCGTCACACAAATTGCATATATGTCTTGAGAAATCTTGGGAAGACCAGTAACGAAATCCATATTAATGTGCTCCCACTTCTATTCTGAAATTTCAAGTGGTTGCAATGAACCTTTTAGTAGTTGATGCTCCGCCTTGACACGTTGACAAGTTAAACACATTGAGATAAACTCTGTTATATCTCTCTTCATAATACTCCACCATAATGTAGGTCGACGATCACGATACATTTTGGTACTCCCAAGATGGATTGCAAATGGTGTGTTGTGTGCCTCTATCATGATTTTATACTTCAAATCAGAGTTGTTATGAACACAAAGTCTGGAGTTGACTTGAAGTATTACTTCTTCGTCGATTCTTACTTCTGGAATAGCACCTTCTTGCACCTTTTTTCTTTATATTCATCACCTCCGGATCTGTAGCTTGAGCAGCTTTAACTTTATCGATTAAAGTCGATTTTACTCGTATATTTGACATCATCACATGGGTCCCTGAAGTTTTTTTTTAACTCTATCTCCATCCTTTGTAAGTCATACAAAATGGGCCTTTGTGTTGACAATATCGCACTCGTATCCACATATGATCTTCTACTCAACGCGTCAGCTATCACATTCGCTTTTTCAGGATGGTATTGAATGGTATGGTAATAATCTTTCAACAGTTCGAACCAACGTCGTTGCCGCATGTTGAGTTTCTTTTGGGTGAAAAAATATTTGAGGCTTTTATGATCTGTATAGATCTCCACTTTCTCCCCAAACAGGTAATGTCTCCAGATCTTTAGCGCAAAAACGACTGCTGTCAACTCTAGATCATGAGTGTAAGACTACAACTTATTATTAATGAAATTTAATTTTCTCTATTTATTATTTTGAAATAGTAAGGGTTGATGTGATTAATGTGGATAGTTAGGGGTAAAATACGCAAATATTTCAAAATAAAGCAAGTGGTTATAAAATATTCATTGTTGTCGGGGAATATTCGTTTGGTCGTGGAATATTAAATGCTTTGTCGGGAATATTAAATGCGGACCAGTAGCGACCGTGTGTGGGCCCCATAACGGAAAGCGATTGGATGAAGAAAACGACAAATATAAGTTGGTTAAAAATAACAGGCGTAGTTATTCACAGTTATCTTGTTAAAATACTAAATGGTTAAAAAACACGTTAGCTTTGCGGTATTGCACCAATTATTGATTCTTACGTGAAAGGCACTTTACTCGATAATGGTTACGATAATTCTTTCATTCGATATTTATTGAGTTAATAATTACTTTGCGTTGATATTTTATATTCTTTGTTGTTTGATAATTGTCATTACACAATATTTTTCATTATCGAAGCAATAATTCATATATATCTGAATAATATTATTAGATAACATTATTGGCAATGTCTAGAAAGTTACATCTAAGGAGAGGTTTGGTCACCTAATTGCATACAGATAAGGAGAAATTCTTATTGGAAAGCCCCTGCTTTCACAGAAGCGCACTTTGTCGATATTGTGATTACGTAATATTATTTGTGAATAATTAATTATTGATTCATATGATGAGGAAAATATTAATTTTATGTGGATATAGATGGAGAAAATTTTTAATGTGACAATTGTTGAAAATTGAAATTTTATCTTTTTCGATAAAATAATTCATTTAAATATATTATTATATTTAATAATATAATAATGGTGATATTTTATAACGAATGTGGGATATATGAGTATCTGAGGAGGAAGAGTATTTTTGTTGCAATAAATGTTTAAAACATGTTAAACATGTCGGGGACCCCATTTATTGACCTGAAATTGATTATAACTTTGTAAAATTGCCCGTTTGTAGATTTGGTCAATTTTGTTTGGAATCGGAAAAACTTTCTTACGCAAAGTTGTAGAGAATTGAATTTCCTATAAAAACACGCGAGATTCAAATTTTCTGATAAAAGGGCTATTTATTGTGAATTATTGAAGTTCGAAGCTCAAAAGAAATAATTGATTTTTGGAAGTTTTAATTATTATTTTAAAGAAAAACGCGTTTTTTGCATTTAAGTGGGCTAACATGTGATATTAATTGCTTTGAAATCAGATCTTCAAAGATGGGCTAAGGAAATTTATAATATATATTAATATTTTATTAAATTTTACGCTTTGGTGTTCTAAGCGTTTTCCTATAAATAGGGTCTTGGGTTAAATTGAAAATCACACCGTAAACGAAGTTTTCTCTCTATATTATTGAAATGTATTCTTGTGAGTATTTTGAGTATACTTTGAGTATTGTTAGACGATCTAAGTTTCCTTGAAAGACTTATGCTAGGTATTCCAAATTAGAAATCTTAATCTTTCGAGGTAAGGATGTTATTTTCTTCCGAATGATATTATTTCTTCAATATCATTATCTTTGAAATATTGGTTGGAACTTTTTATCAAATTTGGAACTTTTTTCATGTTGGGATTACTATTCATGAGTTCTTATTCACGAAGTTCTTATTCATGAGTTACTATTCACGAGTACTTATTAATGAAGCGTGAAGATGTTTTTTGTGGAATTTCTATCTTTTGGTGTCTGAAAGCTTATTCACGTGATCGGACTATTCACCATTAAAAATAAAATTTCTTCTTTTGTCCAAAATATCTATTCGGATACTTAGCTTTGATTGTATCCATGTTTTGATCATTCTTGAATTTTACACCACTATAATTATTTTTGAGGTATTTTTGAACATGGATAAAATAAAGTACGAATCCTTAATCCTTAATCCTTGTCATTTTGTTTCTTTGGATTCGTTTAACTAAAAAATATTTTTCATCATCCTCGATCTTAAATGATGATATTATTGAATATCTTTGGCACAGTGGTGCAAAGATGAATGATTTCGAAGAATATCTTTGGTTTGTAGTGCAAAGATGAACAGTGTTTAGATGAACACGACCAATCGATGAATATCTTTGGGCTGTAGTGCAAAGATGAATATTTGATTCGGATGTATATTGATTGATGTTACGGGGATAAAAGATGAGCGATGAACTTTTAAATTCATACATAGAATGTAAGACCAAAATTTTTTTTTAAAAAGGAATTTCCTTTATTTATTATTTTGAAATAGTAAGGGTTGATTTGATTAATGTGGATAGTTAAGGGTTAAATCATGCAAATATTTCAAAATAAGCAAGTGGTTATAAAATATTCATTATCGTCGGGAATATTCGTTTGGTCGTGGAATATTCGTCTTTGTCGGGGAATATTAAATGCGACGGCCTAGCGACCATGTGTGGAGCCCATAACGGAAAGCGATTGGATGAAGAAAACGACAAATATAAGTTGTTTTAAATAACTTGAAGTAGTTATTCGCAGGTTATCTTGTTGGAATACCGGTGGTTAAAACACACTAATACTGGCGTTGTTGAACAAGTAGACACGGTATTGCACCAATTATTGATTCTTACGTAAAAGGCACTACTTTCAATAATGGTTACGATTATTACCGCTTCAATATTTTATTGAGTTAATAATTGCTGCGTTGATATTTTATATTCTTTGTTGTTTCAATAATTGTCATTACACGAAGATCTTTCATTATCGAAGCAATAATTCATATTATCCTAATAATATTATTAGATAACATTATTGGCAATGTCTAGAAAGTTACTGTCAAGGAGAGGTTTGGTCACCTAATTGCGCGTGAAGAAGAAATTCTTATTGGAAAGCCCCTCTTTCCTGGAAGGCGCACGGTTGTCAATATTGTGATTACATAATATTATTTGTGAATAATTAATTATTGATTTATATGATGAGAAAAATATTGATTTTATGTGGATATAGATGGAGAAAATTTTTAAAATGACAATTGTTGAAAATTAATATTTTATCTTTTTACGATAAAATAATTCGTTTAAATATATTATTTTAATAATATATTAACGGTGATATTTTTACAAACGAATGTGGGATATATGAGTATCTGAGGAGGAAGAGTATTTTTGTTACAATAAATGTTTAAAACATGTTAAACATGTCGGTGGACCCCATTTATTATTGAAAATTTGATTATAAATGTAAAATCGCCTGTTTGTGAATTTCGGTCAATTTCTATTTGGAATTTGGAAAAACTTTCTTCTGCAAAGTTGTAGAAATTGAATTTCCTATAAAAACTCATGAGATTCAAATTTTCTGATGAAAGGGCTATTTATTATGAATTATTGAAGTTACGAAGCTCAAAAATAATTGATTTTGGAAGTTTAAAATATTTAAAATTAGAAAAACGTTTTTCTTATTTTTTCTAGAAGGTGGCATGTGTTTGATGGCTGAAATCAGATTCTAGACATGTGTAGAAAATAATATAATTATATTATTAATTTATTAAATTTTACGATTTGGTGTTACTAAGCAATTTCCTATAAATAGGGTCTTGGGTTAGAATTGAAAATCACACCGAAACCGAAGTTTTCTCTCTATATATTATCGAGCGTATTCTTGTGAGTATTTTGAGTATACTTTGAGTATTGCTATACTGTTGCAAGTCCAAGTCATAGCTTTATATCCGGTGTTTCAAATTAGAAGTCTTGATCTTTCGAGGTAAGGGATATTATTTTTTTTCATAATGATATTATTTCTTCAATATCATTATCTTTGAAATGTTGATCTAAATTTTATCAAATTTGGAACTTTTTCATGTCGGGGTTACTATTCATGGGTTACTATTCATGAGTTCTTATTCACGAGATTCTTATTTATGAGTTCTTATTCACGAGTTCTTATTCACGAGTACTATTCATGAAAGCGTGAAGATGTTTTTGTGGAATTTCTATCTTTTGGTGTCTGGAGTTACTATTTCACGTATCACGATCTATTCACGTATACTGACACTATTTACGATATCTGATCTTATTCAATAGAAAATAAAATTTCTTCTTTTTGTCCAAAATATCTATTCGGATACTAACTCGATTGTATCAGGTGTTTTGATCATTCTTGAATTTTACACCACACTATGATTATTTTGAGGTATTTTTGGGCGTGGATAAAACCAAGTACGAATCCTTAATCCTTAATCCTTGTCATTTTGTTTCAATTGGATTCGTTTCTTTAAAAATATTTTTCATCATCCTCGGTCTTAAATGATGATATTATTGAATATCTTTGGCTTTTGTAGTGCAAAGATGAATGATTTCTGAAGAATATCTTTGGCTTTGTAGTGCAAAGATGAGCAGTGTTGAGATGAACATGATGAGATTGATTAATATCTTTGGCACATAGTGCAAAGATGAGCAGTGTTTAAATGAACATGACCAATGATGAATATCTTTAGCTTTTGTGGTGCGAAGATGAATATTTGATTCGGATGCATATTGATTGATGTTACGGATAAAATATTGATGATGGATTTATTAAATTCATAGATTATAGTAGATTTCATTCTCTACGTAACTCTTCTATGAATTATTATTTCACTATGAATATTGATCCGAAACTTGTTGTACATTGTATTCTATCGATTTTTCCTGTTGAAGACTAACGATAATTTGTTGTATATTATCTTAGTCATAATATTCTTCTTTGGGCTAGTTGAGCTCACCCTTTTCCTTGTTGTTCCATTTTTCTTCTCGGGGAGGCGAGAATGTAGCGAGTCTTAGTCGGGGTATAGAATGAAGGTTCTAGAGAGAGTTGTTTAGTAGTCCTCACCATTTTTGTAAAATAATGAATCAATAATTATGATGGGAATTTATTTGCATGTGGATATTGTCTAGAAGACAATATTATATTTAAACTCACGAGATATATTGTCGTATTTCACACGACATTTGTATTATTGAAGTTGTAATTTGCTTTTTTGTACCATGTATTTGGCGACTCGAGAATGGGTGTTGTGTATACCTATTTTGGGGCGTCACATAGAAAGATAGTAGTTTGCATTCTCTACTTAACTCTTTTAATGAATTATTATTTTCATTTGCGAATATTGATTTAAAATTTGTTTGTCTATTGTATTCTATTAGATTTTTCCCTGTTGAAGACTAACGGTAATTTGTTGTATATTATCTTGAGTCATAATATTCTTCTTCTTTAGGCTAGTTGAGCTCACCCTTTTCCTTTTTGTTCCATTTTTCTTCTCGGGGAGGCGAGAATATAAGCGAGTGCTGCAGTGGGGTATGGAATGAAGGTTTTAGAAAGGATTGTTTAGTAGTCCTCACCATTTTGTAAAATAATGTATCAATAAATGTGATGAGGATTTATTTGAGTATAGATATTATGCAGAAGATAATATTTGTATTCAAACTCACAGTTTTACTGTTGTAATAATAAAGTTGTAGTTTTTTCTGTACCATGTATTGACAACTCAGAATAGGTGATTTATACCTATTTTGGGGGCATCACAATGAGTATGATAATTCCTTTCATATTCTTTCAGTTGTCGTGAGACATAGGCTATGACTTCCCCATGTTGCATGAGAACACATCCTAAACCTCCACCTAAAGCATCATTATAGATGATAAATCCCTCCGAACCTGATGGTATTGTCTGAACAGGTGCTGAAATGAGTCTCCTCTTGAGTTCTTGGAAACCCTTCTCACATTCCTCGCTCCATTCGAATTTTGTATCTTTTCGAATTTTGTAGTTCCAGAAGAAGAACAAAAAGTGTGTAGACTTGTAAAATCCTTGTATGGTTTGAAATAAACACCAAAACAATGGAATGACAAATTTAATAAAACTCTTTTGTCTAATAATTTTGTGAGAAATGAATATGATAGTTATGTCTATACTAGATTCAATGAAAATTGTGGTGTGATTATTTGTTTATATATGGATGATTTGTTAATATTTGGTATTAATGAGAAAGTTGTGAAAACTACTAAAGATTTTTATCTTCTAAATTTGACATGAAAGATTGAAGAGAAACAGATTTGATTATTGGAATGAAAATAATTAAATATGCAAATGGTTTTGTTTTATCACAGTCTCATAATATGGAAAATATTCTTAAGAAATTTAATTTCTTTAATGAAGAGCGATTAGGAACACCTTATACCTCTAGTGTGCATTTAAAGAAAAATAAAGGGAATGGTATTGTAAAATTGAATATGCTAAAATCATTGATATTGTAATGTATTTAATGAACTGTACTCGACCTAATATTTCATATGTCATTAGTAGACTTAGCAGATATACACATAATCCTTCACAAGATCATTGGAACGCATTGCCATGACTAATGAGGTATTTAAAAGTTACATTTAATGTAAGTGTACAATATTTTACTGGTAATCCTAATGTTCTAAAAGGATATTGTGATGCTAATTGGATATCTGATAATGATGAGACAAACTCCACTAGTGATTATGTGTTTACTTTAGGTGGATGAGTTGTTTCTTGAAAAGCTGCTAAACAAACTTGTACTGTTAGATCTACTATGAAATCTGAATTTATTGCATTATAATTGGCAGGTACTAGGGGTGCTCATCGGTAAAAAATCGAACCGATACCAAAAATACCGAACCGGTACCAATAAGAAATTACCAGAAAAGTAAGAACCGAAATCGGTACCGAATTACCAGTTTCGGTACCGGTTCAATATTAAATTGGTACCGATTTTTTCGGTTATACCGCATGTGTAAGGCCCCGAATTTTATGAAATAAAAGTATTCAATTTTTCTTATAATTACTATTCAGTAAATGGTTAAATTGATAAAAGTTAAAGTTAAGGGTGATATATATAATTTTTTCAAAATAAGCAAAGTGGTTATAAAATACTCATTATTGTTAGGGAATATTAGGTTTAGTGGTGGAATATTCTTTACGTAGGGGAATATTAAATGCGACGCAGTATGACCATTTAATGAGCCCATAACAGAATAACTTGTAAGACCCCAACTTATTATTAATGAAATTTAATTTTCTCTATTTATTATTTTGAAATAGTAAGGGTTGATTTGATTAATGTGGATAGTTAGGGGTAAAATCATGAAATATTTCAAAATAAGCAAGTGGTTATAAAATATTCATTGTTGTTGGGAATATTCGTTTGGTCGTGGAATATTAAATGCTTGTCGGGGAATATTAAATGCGACGCCAGTAGCGACCGTATGTATGGGCCCCATGTGAAGCGATTGGATGAAGAAAACGATAAAATATAAGTGGTTTAAAAATAACTTGGCGTAGTTATTCACAGTTAATCTTGTTAAAATACTCGGGATTTAAAACACGATAGCACAGTATTGCACCAATTATTGATTCTTACGTGAAGGCACTACTTAATAATGGTTCTGATAATTCTTTATTCGGTATATTTTATTGATTTAATAATTCTTTGCGTTGATATTTTATATTCTTTGTTGTTTGATAATTGTCATTACGAAGATTTTTTTCATTATCGATGCAATAATTCATATTATCTGAATAATATTATTAGATAACATTATTGGCAATGTCTAGAAAGTTACATCTAAGGAGAGGTTTGGTCACCTAATTAATTGCGCTTGATGAGGAGAAATTCTTATTGGAAAGCCCACTCTTTCTGAGAAGCACAGTTGTCGATATTGTGATTACATAATATTATTTGTGAATAATTAATTATTGATTCATATGATGAGAAAAATATTGATTTTATGTGGATATAGATGGAGAAAATTTTAATGTGACAATTGTTGAAAATTGAAATTTTATCTTTTCTAATAAAATAATTCATTTAAATATATTATTATATTTTAATAATATAATAATGGTGATATTTTACAACGAATGTGGGATATATGAGTATACTGAGGAGGAAGAGTATTTTATTGCAATAAATGTTTAAAACATATTAAACATGTCGGTGGACCCCATTTATTATTTGAAATTTGATTATAACTTTATAAAATCGCTTGGTTTATGGATTTGATCAATTTTACATTTGGAATTCGGAAAACCTTTCTTACGGAAAGTTGTAGAAATTGAATTTCCTATAAAAACTCGCAAGATTTGATTTTCTGATAAAAGGTCTATTTATTGTGAATTATTGAAGTTAGAAGCTCAAAATAATTGATTTTGGAAGTTTTAATTATTATTTTAAAGAAAAAACGTTTTTTGCATTTAAGTGGGCTAACATGTGATATTAATTGCTGAAATCAGATCTTCAAAGATGGGCTAAGGAAATTTATAATATATATTAATATTTTATTAAATTTTTTGCTTTGGTGTTCTAAGCGTTTTCCTATAAATAGGGTCTTAGGTTAGAATTGAAAATCACACCGAAACTGAAGTTTTCTCTCTATATATTATCGGTGTATTCTTGTGAGTATTTTGAGTATACTTTGAGTATTGTTAGGCGATCTGAAGTTCCCTTTGATTTGTAAGACCTTTTGTAAGACCGAAAATTTTTTTTAAATAAAAGGAATTTCCTTTATTTATTATTTTGAAATAGTAAGGGTTGATTTGATTAATGTGGATAGTTAAGGGTTAAATCATGAAATATTTCAAAATAAGCAGTGGTTATAAAATATTCATTGTTGTTGGGGAATATTCGTTTGGTGGTGGAATATTAAATGCTTGTCGGGAATATTAAATGCAACAGTAGCGACCATGTGTGGGCCCATGTGAAAGCGATTGGATGAAAAAGCGACAAATATAAGTTGTTTTTAAATAACAGGCGTAGTTATTCTGATTATTATCTCTTGTTGGAATACTCGGTGGTTAAAACACACTAATCTGGCGTTGTTGAGCGATAGCACTGCACGGTATTGCACCATTATTGATTACTTACGTGAAGGCCTTTACTTTCGATAATGGTTCTGATAATTCTTTATTCGATTATTTTATTGAGTTAATAATTCTTTGCGTTGATATTTTATATTCTTTGTTGTTTGATAATTGTCATTACATAGTATTTTTCATTATCGAAGCGATAATTCATATTATCTGAATAATATTATTAGATAACATTATTGGCAATGTCTAGAAAGTTACATCTAAGGAGAGGTTTGGTCACTAATTGCAGGCGCGCCGTAAGAAGAAATTCTTATTGGAAAGCCCCTCTTTCACAGGGCGCACAGTTGTCGATATTGTGATTACGTAATATTATTTGTGAATAATTAATTATTGATTTATATGATGAGGAAAATATTGATTTTATGTGGATATAGATGGAGAAAATTTTAAAATGACAATTGTTGAAAATTAATATTTTATCTTTTTACGATAAAATAATTCATTTAAATATATTATTTTAATAATATATTAATGGTGATATTTTACAATGAATGTGGGATATATGAGTATATGAGGAGGAAGAGTATTTTTGTGGCATTAAATGTTTAACACATGTTTTGTGTGTTGGTGGACCCCATTATTGGTGAAATTTGATTATAGCTTGTAAAATCACTTGGTTTGTGGATTTGGTCAATTTCTATTTGGAATTTGGAAAAACTTTCTTCTGCAAAGTTGTAGAAATTGAATTTCCTATAAAAACTCATGAGATTCAAATTTTTCTGATGAAAGGGCTATTTATTATGAATTATTGAAGTTAGAAGCTCAAAAATAATTGATTTTTGGGAGTTTAAATTATTTTTAATTAAGAAAAACGTTTTTGTATTTTTTTGGACATCATTAACATGTGTGGCTGGTGTTTTTGACCAAAAAGGTGGGCTAAGGAAAATTTGTATAATTATATTAATATTATATTAAATTTTACGCTTTGGTGTTCTAGCGTTTTCTATAAATAGGGTCTTGGGTTAGAATTGAAAATCACACGAAGCTGAAGTTTTCTCTCTATTTCTCTCTCGATATTTTGGCGTATTCTTGTGAGTATTTTGAGTATACTTTGAGTATTGATATACGGTTGCAAGTTCATTCATGCTTATATTCGGTATTAATCAGAAATCTTGATCTTTTGAGGTAAGGGATATTATTTTTTTTATAATGATATTATTTCTTGATATCATTATCTTTGAAATATTGATCTGAAGTTTTATCAAATTTGGAACTTTTTCATGTATGGAGTTACTATTCATGAGTTCTTATTCATGAGTTCTTATTCACGAGTTCTTATTAATGAGATTCTTATTCACGATTCTTATTCACGAGTCTATTAAGCGAAGCGTGAAGATGTTTTTTTGTGGAATTTCTATCTTTTGGTGTCAGATTACTATTCACGTATCGGCACTTTATTCACGTATCTGACCTTATTCACGTATCTGACCTTTATTCATAGAAAAATAAAATTTCTTCTTTTTGTCCAAAATATCTATTACGGATACTAGCTTTTGATTGTATCCATGTTTTGATCATTCTTGAATTTTACACCACTATGATTATTTTTGAGGTATTTTTGGGCGTGGATAAAACCAAATCTGAATCCTTAATCCTTAATCCTTGTCATTTTGTTTCCTTTGGATTCGTTTCTTTAAAAAAATATTTTTCATCATCCTCGGTCTTAAATGATGATATTATGGAATATCTTTGGCTTTGTAGTGCAAAGATGAATGATTTCTTAAGAATATCTTTGGCTGTAGTGCAAAGATGAATGATTTCTGAAGAAATATCTTTGGCACGTAGTGCAAAGATGAGCAGTGTTTAAATGAACATGACCCGGTGATGAATATCTTTGGCACATGTAGTGCAAAGATGAATATTTGATTCGGATGTATATTGATTGATGTTACGAGGATAAAAGATGAGCGATGAACTTTTAAATTCATACATAGAAGATAGTAGTTTGCATTCTCTACTTAACTCTTCTAATGAATTATTATTTCATTGCGAATATTGATTTAAAATTTGTTGTCTATTGTATTCTATTAGATTTTTCCCTGTTGAAGACTAACGATAATTTGTTGTATATTATCTTAGTCATAATATTCTTTCTTGAGCTAGTTGAGCTCACCCTTTTCCTTTTTGTTCCATTTTTCTTCGGGAGGCGAGAATATAGCGAGTGCAGTCGGGGTATGGAATGAAGGTTTTAGAAAGGATTGTTTAGTAGTCCTCACCATTTTTGTAAAATAATGTATCAATAAATGTGATGAGGATTTATTTGAGTATAGATATTATCTAGAAGATAATATTTGTATTCAAACTCACAGTTTCTTGTTGTAATAATAAAGTTGTAGTTGTTTACATGCCATGTATTGACAACTCGAATAGGTGATGTATACCTATTTTTGGTGTCGCTTGTTATCGAGCAATATTTCTCGTGATGTATAAGTTCCTTATTATTTGATTCCTACATTATTTTGGTTGGTCGTATACACGATGTGCAGATGATTGATTCGAAGAATATCTTTGGCCGTAGAATGCAAATGAGCAGTGTTTAGATGAAAATGACTAATTAATGAATATCTTTGGCAAAGGGATTAGATGATTATTGATTCGAGATATATATTGATTGATGTTACGAGGGATAAAGATGAGCGATGATAACTTAAATTCATACATAGAAGATAGTAGTTTGCATTCTCTATTAACTTAATAAATGAATTATTATTATTCCATTGCGAATATTGATTTAAAATTTGATGTTGTCTATTGTAGTATATATTAGATTTTTTCACCGTTGAAGACTAAAATCGAGACGATAATTGGTTGTATATTATCTTAGTCGTATATTAAGACCAAAATTTTTAAATAAAAGGAATTTCCTTTATTTATTATTTTGAAATAGTAAGGGTTGATTTGATTAATGTGGATAGTTAAGGGTTAAATCATAAATATTTCAAAATAAGCAGTGGTTATAAAATATTCATTATTGTGGGGAATATTAGTTTGGTGGTGGAATATTAAATGCTTTGTCGGGGAATATTAAATGCGACGGTAGCGACCATGTGTGGCCCCATGCGAAAGCGATTGGATGAAAAAAGCAGACAAATATAAGTTGTTTTTAAATAGCAGGCGTAGTTATTCTGATTATCTTGTTGGAATACCGGTGGTTAAAACACACTACTGTCTACGGCGTTGTTGAGCGATGCACACGGTATTGCACCAATTATTGATTCTTACGTGAAGGCCTTTTCGATAATGGTTCTGATAATTCTTTATTCGATATTTTATTGAGTTAATAATTCTTTGCGTTGTTGATATTTTATATTCTTTGTTGTTTGATAATTGTCATTACGGTATTTTTTCATTATCGAAGCAATAATTCATATTATCTGAATAATATTATTAGATAACATTATTGGCAATGTCTAGAAAGTTACATCTAAGGAGAGGTTTGGTCACTTTAATTGCGGCGATGAAGAAATTCTTATTGGAAAGCCCTCTTTCTGAGGAGCTGCACGGTTGTCGATATTGTGATTACATAATATTATTTGTGAATAATTAATTATTGATTTATATGATGAGAAAATATTGATTTTATGTGGATATAGATGGAAAAAATTTTTAAAATGACAATTGTTGAAAATTAATATTTTATCTTTTTACGATAAAATAATTCATTTAAATATATTATTTTAATAATATAATAATGGTGATATTTTTTACAATGAATGTGGGATATATGAGTATCTGAGGAGGAAGAGTATTTTGTTGCATTAAATGTTTAAAACATGTTAAACATGTGTTGGTGGACCCCATTTATTATTTGAAATTTGATTATAGCTTTTAAAATCGCGTTTGTGGATTTGGTCAATTTCTATTTGGAATTTGGAAAAACTTTCTTCTGCAAAGTTGTAGAAAATTGAATTTCCTATAAAAACTCGCGAGATTCAATTTTTTCTGATGAAAGGGCTATTTATTATGAATTATTGAAGTTAGAAAGCTCAAAATAATTGATTTTGGGAGTTTAAATTATTTTTTTTAAGAAAAACGTTTTTTTTATTTTTTGGACATCATTAACATGTGTGGCTGGTGAAATTTTGACCAAAAAGTGGGCTAAGGAAAATTTGTATAATTATATTAATATTATATTAAATTTTACTACTTTTGGTGTTCTAGCGTTTTCTATAAATAGGGTCTTGGGTTAGAATTGAAAATCACACGAAGCTGAAGTTTTCTCTATCTCTCTATCGATATTTTGGCGTATTCTTGTGAGTATTTTGAGTATACTTTGAGTATTGATATCGGTGCGTTCATTGACCTTATACAGGTATTCGGTCGAAATCTTTTCTTTTGAGGTAAGGGATATTATTTTTTTTTCGTAATGATATTATTTCTTGATATCATTATCTTTGAAATATTGATCTGAAGTTTTATCAAATTTGGAACTTTTTCATATCGGGTTACTATTCATGAGTTCTTATTCATGAGTTCTTATTCACGATTCTTATTAAGCGAGTTCTTATTCACGATTCTTATTCACGATTCTTATTCACGATCTTATTAATGAAGCGTGAAGATGTTTTTGTGGAATTTCTATCTTTTGGTGTCGGATTCTTATTCACGTATCGGCCTTTATTCACGTATCTGACTTATTCACGTATCTGATCTTATTCATAGAAAAATAAAATTTCTTCTTTTTGTCCAAAATATCTAATACGGATACTAGCTTTGATTGTATCCATGTTTTGATCATTCTTGAATTTTACACCACTATGATTATTTTTGAGGTATTTTTGAACGTGGATAAAACCAAAATCACGAATCCTTAATCCTTAATCCTTGTCATTTTGTTTCCTTTGGATTCGTTTCTTTAAAAAAATTTTTCATCATCCTCGGTCTTAAATGATGATATTATGGAATATCTTTGGCACATGTAGTGCAAAGATGAATGATTTCTTAAGAATATCTTTGGCACATGTAGTGCAAAGATGAATGATTTCTGAAGAATATCTTTGGCATGGTCTGAAAGATGAGCAGTGTTTAAATGAACATGACCCGGTGATGAATATCTTTGGCACACATAGTGCAAAGATGAATATTTGATTCGGATGTATATTGATTGATGTTCTGAGGGATAAAAGATGAGCGATGAACTTTTAAATTCATACATAGAAGATAGTAGTTTGCATTCTCTCTTAACTCTTACAATGAATTATTATTTCATTGCGAATATTGATTTAAAATTTGTTGTCTATTGTATTACATTAGATTTTTCCTGTTGAAGACTAACGATAATTTGTTGTATATTATCTTAGTCGTAATATTCTTCTTTGAGCTAGTTGAGCTCACCCTTTTCCTTTTTGTTCCATTTTTTCTCGGGGCGAGAATATAGCGAGTGCAGTCGGGGTATGGAATGAAGGTTTTAGAAAAGATTGTTTAGTAGTCCTCACCATTTTGTAAAAAATATGTATCGATAAATGTGATGAGGATTTATTTGAGTATAGATATTATCTAGAAGATAATATTTGTATTCAAACTCACGAGTTTCTTGTTGTAATAATAAAGTTGTAGTTGTTTACATACCATGTATTGTATTGTGACTCGAATGAGTGATGTATACTATTTTTGGGCGTCGCGGTTAGTATCGAGCTTAGGGATATGATCTCTGGCGGAGATCGGGGAATAGAACTAGGAGGGAGGCAGGTAAATCCTTGCTAGTGTGTCTACTAAGCTTATTTGTTAGTTAGTCGATATATAGGGATATTATGTGATATATTGATTTCCTTAATTAACCCTTGTTTTATGGCGATGTTTGAGAATGTCGTGAGAATATTAACAATGGAAATGAGGCCAGTGGAGATGCTGTGTACTCACCAGCGAGGAGAGCGTCTGACAGTGGCAATGTTCCTCTGTGAACAACACCATTGAAGCGAGATGATGAGCGAGGGGATGTTTAGAAGTTTTTTGCGATTCATGCAAAATCGAGGAGAGGAGACTTCGTGTTCAAAATCTGAGGAGAAATGATAGCAATTCACGGGTTGTCCACGACCAAGCGATTCGAAGTTGGGACCACGAAATTTAAGGAAAGCGGATCCGATCATGGCGGAAACATGGGTCAAACAAATTACAAGATATTCGATGTCTTGGGATGCGGAGAAACGAAGAAGGTTCCATTCGCCCACCTTTATGTTAAAATGGCGAAGCGGACTCTTGGTGGGAGTGCGTGAAGCGTACCCATCCGGTACTTTTCGGCGTATGTCTTGGGAGGCGTTTGAAATTATTTAATGAAAATACTTTCACGAAAGTGTTAAATCGTATGAAGAAGGAAAGGGAGTTCATCAGATTGGAACAAAACAACATGGCGGTGTCTCGATGCGAGGCAAAGTTTGCGAGTTATCGAGTTTTGCACCTCATTTGGTGGAGAATGAGGAGCGTATGGCGGATGTTTCTTAGAGGTTTGAAACCGCGTCGTCGATATCTCATTTCTCATAAATTTTCTCTTTATTGGATGTTGTAAGCGAGGGCTCGATTATTAGGCGAGATACGAGATGCGGTCATTGAGGACCCTGACGAGGATCGTATCGAGAGATAGCGATCAGCGAATAATGATAACTGCGGAGAAAAGCGAGCGAGACGAACGAAAATGGTAACCACTCGGGTGGTAATCATAGCCGTGAAAATAGAAAGAAGCGAGTCGGGAGGAGATTTTAAAGAGAGAGATTTAACAACGACCGTGTGAAGGCAGCGGTCTTGGCGTGACAAGCGGTTCTAAGGGAGGAAACGACCACCGGTCGTATCTTACAAATCACGGAAAAGAGGACATATCGGTCAAAGCGCCCTGCAGTTCAAGGTATGCTATAATTGTGGAAAGGAAGGACATATCGCTCGAGATTTATGCGATGGCGAAACCTAGTTCGTGAGGGACGGTGACTCGAAAAATCCCGAGAAAAAATCAAAGTCAGCGATTAGGGAAGAAGCGTTTGTTGTGGTTTGGTCATAATCGAGAGAACCCAAGCGAGGTGATCACGGGTAAAATATTTATAAATTCTTGCGAAGTTTATACCTTACTTGATCTGGGGTGCTACCCATTCATTTATCTCTCTGCATGTGCTCAGCGTTTAAACTTGACTCAGGAGAAATTAGACTTTGACTTATCTGTGGAAACTCAGTTAGGAGAAACTTTCATCACATCCATTTGTTATAAATCTTGTTTGATTCAAGTTGGCACCATTACCTTACACATTGACCTTATCTCTTTAAAGATACTTGCTTTTGATGTGATTTTAGGGATTGATTGGTTAACTACTCATCATACCAAAATTGATTGTTTTAAATAAGGTTGTTAGTTTTCATATTCTAACCAACTGTTGTTATGCAATTCAACAACTAAACCATTAAAATCGATCAACATCATATCTAATCATAAAAATTTATTAGTTTATTAAAAAAGCGGATGTCGAAGCTTTCTTAGCCCATGTTATGGATTTGAATAAAGACACGTCAAATTTGAATAATATTCTGTTGTTATTGACTTTCTGGCGTATTTCAGAAAGAACTTCCGGTCTACCCCGAGCGTGAAGTTGAATTCTTTATTGATCTTGAACACAGATACAAAGCCCATTTCTAAAACCCCATGTCGAATGGCTCTATTGAACTTGAGGAGTTAAAGGTCCAACTACGAGGAATTGTTGGACATCGGTTTCATTAAATCTAGTACATCTCCTTGGGGTGCTCTGTTTTATTTGTAAAGAAGAAAAGCGGGGAGTATCGACTTTGTATTGACTATCGGGAATTGAACCATGTCACCATCGAGAATAGGTATCCTCTACCTCGTATTGATGACTTGTTTGACCGATTCAAGAGGGCACAATTCTTTTCAAAAATCGATCTTAGATTTACGGATATCATCGGTTTGAAGATTAGGCGAGGATATTCAAAGCGCCTTGAACTTCGGTATGGGCATTATGAATTCTTAGTCATGTCTTTCGGACTAACTAATGCTCTGCTGACTTTCATGGATATGATGAGCCAAAGTATTCAAGGAATATTTGGATCGATTCGTTGTTGTCTTTATTGATGACATCCTCGTATATTCAAAAGTAGTGAAGATCATGAGCACCATTTGAAATTTGGTACTCGAAGGCTTCGTGAAAACCAACTATATGCCAAATTGAAGAAATGTGAGTTACGGCTTGAGGAAGTAGCATTCCTTGGGCACGTGGTGTCGAAACATGGAGTATCTGTTGATCCGTGAAGATTGAAGCAATCTGAAGTTAGGGAAGCAACAAAAGTCGGTGGTGAAATCGTAGCTTTTGGGCTTAAATTTGGTTATTATCGGAGATTAGTGGAAGGGTTTTCTCGAATCGCTACTCCATTAACTTCATTAACTTCGGAAGGATACAAAATTCGTTTGGAGCGAAGAATCGAGAAAAAGTTTCCAAGAGCTTAGAGGAGACTTATTTATTTTTGTTCTAACAATACCATCTGGTTGGATGGATTTGTTATCTCTGATGATGCTTGAGCAAAAGGGTTAGGATGTGTTCTCATGCAGCGTGGGAAAGTCATAGCTATGCCTCGCGACAACTTAAAGAGTATGAGAGGAATTATCCTACTCGTGATCTAGAGTTAGCGGCCCGATCGTTTTCAGCGCTAAAAATATGGAGCACTATCTATATGGGGAGAAAGTGGAGATATATTAGGACCGTAAAAGCCTTAAATATTTCTTCACTCAAAAGAACTCGACATCGGCGGCGACGTTGGCTCGAGCTATTGAAGACTACGACCACACTATTGATACCATCACGGTAAAAGCGAGCGTGGTAGGTGGCGCGTTGAGTAGAAGATCATATCGAGGAGCGAGTGCGATGATGTCAGTATCTGTAGAAGCCCGACTTTAATAGAAAAAGTTAAGGTTGCTCGAGCCAGGGCAGGCCGGAGATCGTATGAAGAAAGAAAGTCTGAAAGGAGCTATTAGGAGCGAGAATTGATGAAGAAGGAATACTTGAGTCCACTCTAGAACTTTGTGTTCTAACGACTACGATTTGAAGTCTGAAGATTATGATGGAGGCACCTGTCGCCATTTTGCAATCCATCACGGAAGTACTAAAATGTATATTGATCTTGACATACATTTTGGTGGAACAATATGAAGAGAGAGATTGCAAAGTTTATCTCGATGTGTTTAACTTGCCGGCGTGTAAAGGCGGAGCATCTTGTACCTAAGGGTCGTTGCAACCACTTGAGATTAGGAATGGAAGTGGGAACACATTACTATGGATTTAGTTCTGGGTCTTCTACGGTTTCTCAAGGCATCAATCTTATTTGGGTTATTGTTGATAGATTAACCAAATCTGCTCATTTCTTGCCGTCTGGAGACTTATTCCTTGAGCGTCTTGCTAGTATATGTGTGAATGAGATTGTGAGGTTGCATGGCATGCTGTATCCATAGTTTGGATCGTGACCCAAGATTCACTTGAAGATTTTGGGTTAGCTTGCAAAAAGCTATGGAGCGCAGTTTGCGATTTAGTTGACATACCATCCCCAAGCAGACGAGACAATCGAGAGGACTATTCAAACTCTTGAAGATTTATTAAGACTACTGTGTCCTAGACTTTCAAGGGTAGTTGGGATAAGTATTTACCATTGGTGGAATTCTCCTACAACAACGATTATCGAGGCAAGTATAGGTGTGGCTCCATTTGAAGCATTATATGGGCCGAAAATGTAGTTCTCGATATGTTGGGATGAGGTGGGTGAAAGCAACATTGTTGGGGACTAGAGTTAAAATGCGTATGACTCTGAAAAGATCGAAATGATTAAACAAGCGTATACAAAAGCGGCACAAGATCGACAAAAGAGTTATCACGGATCTTCATCGAAAGGGCGTGGAATTTAATGTAGGGGATCATGTATTGTTGCGAGTTGCTCCGTGGAAGGGAGTTACAAGATTTGGGAAGAGAGAAAAGCTCGATCCACGATTTATTGGTCCATTTCAAATTCTTGGCCAGAGTAGGAAATGTAGCCTATAGACTTGCGTTACCTCAAAGTATGTCTACGTGTTCATAATGTGTTTCACATATCATACTTAAATAAATATGTGAAAGACCGAACCACGTTATTGAGTTAGAAGCAGGACGAGATAGCCAAGACTTAGCGTATGAGGAGGTACTGTCGAGATCTTGGATAGGAAGGAGCATGTCCTACTGCGAAAAGTCATACCACAAGTTAAAGTTTTGTGGAGGAATCATCTTTATAGAGAAATGACACAGGGAATTGGAAGCGGAAATGAAAGCGAGGTATCCTCACCTTTTGAAACACACAGAATCGTCGTCGATTTTTTCATAAGGAGGGAGGTTGTAAGACCCCAAAATTTTTTAAATAAAAAGGAATTTCCTTTATTTATTATTTTGAAATAGTAAGGGTTGATTTGATTAATGTGGATAGTTAAGGGTTAAATCATGAAATATTTCAAAATAAGCAGTGGTTATAAAATATTCATTATTGTCGGGGAATATTAGTTTGGTGGTGGAATATTAAATGCTTTGTCGGGAATATTAAATGCGACGGTAGCGACCATGTGTGGGCCCATGTGAGGAAGCGATTGGATGAAAAAAGCGACAAATATAAGTTGTTTTTAAATAGCAGGCGTAGTTATTCTGAGATTATCTTGTTGGAATACCGGTGGTTAAAACACACTAATACTGCGTTGTTGAGCGATGTAGCACGCGGTATTGCACCAATTATTGATTCTTACGTGAAGGCCTTTACTCGATAATGGTTCTGATAATTCTTTATTCGATATTTTATTGAGTTAATAATTCTTTGCGTTGATATTTTATATTCTTTGTTGTTTGATAATTGTCATTACGGTATTTTTCATTATCGAAGCAATAATTCATATTATCTGAATAATATTATTAGATAACATTATTGGCAATGTCTAGAAAGTTACATACAGGAGAGGTTTGGTCACTAATTGCGGCGCTTGATGAAGAAATTCTTATTGGAAAGCCCCTCTTTCTGAGGAGCTGCACGGTTGTCGATATTGTGATTACGTAATATTATTTGTGAATAATTAATTATTGATTTATATGATGAGAAAATATTGATTTTATGTGGATATAGATGGAAAAAATTTTTAAATGACAATTGTTGAAAATTAATATTTTATCTTTTTACGATAAAATAATTCGTTTAAATATATTATTTTAATAATATATTAATGGTGATATTTTTTACAATGAATGTGGGATATATGAGTATCTGAGGAGGAAGAGTATTTTTGTTGCAATAAATGTTTAAAACATGTTAAACATGTCGGTGGACCCCATTTATTATTATTGAAATTTGATTATAGCTTTGTAAAATCGCTTGTTTGTGGATTTGGTCAATTTCTATTTGGAATTTGGAAAAACTTTCTTACTGCAAAGTTGTAGAAAATTGAATTTCCTATAAAAACTCATGAGATTCAATTTTTTCTGATGAAAGGGCTATTTATTATGAATTATTGAAGTTAGAAGCTCAAAATAATTGATTTTGGGAGTTTAAATTATTTTTTGTAAGAAAAACGTTTTTTTTTGTATTTTTTGGACATCATTGTTGTTATGTGTGATCTGAAATCAGATTTCTAAAAAAGGTGGGCTAAGGAATTTTTTATAATTATATATATTATTATATTAAATTTTACTAACTTTGGTGTTACTAGCGTTTTCTATAAATAGGGTCTTGGGTTAGAATTGAAAATCACACGAAGCGAAGTTTTCTCTCTCTATATCTCGATATATTTTGTATTCTTGTGAGTATTTTGAGTATACTTTGAGTATTGCTAGGCGGTGCAAGTTCATTGACTTATACGGTTATTCAATAAAATCTTGATCTTTTGAGGTAAGGGATATTATTTTTTTTTTAATGATATTATTTCTTGATATCATTATCTTTGAAATATTGATCTGAAGTTTTTATCAAATTTGGAACTTTTTCATATCGGGTTACTATTCATGAGTTCTTATTCATGAGTTCTTATTCACGATTCTTATTCAGCGAGTTCTTATTCACGATTCTTATTCACGATTCTTATTCACGAGTCTTATTAAGCGAAGCGTGAAGATGTTTTTTTGTGGAATTTCTATCTTTTGGTGTGTCGGATTCTTATTCACGTATCGGCCTTATTCACGTATCTGACACTATTCACGTATCTGATCTTATTCATAGAAAAATAAAATTTCTTCTTTTTTAATCCAAAACATCTATTACGGATCTTAACTTTGATTGTATCCATGTTTTGATCATTCTTGAATTTTACACCACTATGATTATTTTTGAGGTATTTTTGGCGTGGATAAAACCAAATCTGAATCCTTAATCCTTAATCCTTGTCATTTTGTTTCCTTTGGATTCGTTTCTTTAAAAAAAAAAAAATATTTTCATCATCCTCGGTCTTAAATGATGATATTATGGAATATCTTTGGCTTTTAGTGCAAAGATGAATGATTTCTTAAGAATATCTTTGGCTGTAGTGCAAAGATGAATGATTTCTGAAAGAATATCTTTGGCTAGTAGTGCAAAGATGAGCAGTGTTTAAATGAACATGACCCGTGATGAATATCTTTGGCACATGTAGTGCAAATGAATATTTGATTCGGATGTATATTGATTGATGTTCTGAGGGGATAAAAGATGAGCGATGAACTTTTAAATTCATACATAGAAGATAGTAGTTTGCATTCTCTACTTAACTCTTCTAATGAATTATTATTTCATTGCGAATATTGATTTAAAATTTGTTGTCTATTGTATTACATTATATTTTTTCCTGTTTGAGACTAACGATAATTTGTTGTATATTATCTTAGTCGTAATATTCTTCTTGAGCTAGTTGAGCTCACCCTTTTTCCTTTTTGTTCCATTTTTCTCGGGGAGGCGAGAATATAGCGAGTGCAGTCGGGGTATGGAATGAAGGTTTTAGAAAGGATTGTTTAGTAGTCCTCACCATTTTTGTAAAATAATGTATCGATAAATGTGATGAGGATTTATTTGAGTATAGATATTATCAGAAGATAATATTTGTATTCAAACTCACAGTTTCTTGTTGTAATAATAAAGTTGTAGTTGTTTACGTACCATGTATTGTGACTGACTTCGAGAATAGGTGATGTATATACTATTTTGGGGGCGTCGCGAGTTAGTATCGAGCTTAGGGATATGATCTCTGGCGGAGATCGGGGAATAGAACTAGGAGGGAGGCAGTAAATCCTTAGCTAGTGTGTCTACTAAAGCTTATTTGTTAGTTGGTCGATATATAGGGATATTATGTGATATATTGATTTCCTTAATTAACCCTTGTTTTATGGCGGTATTTGAGATGTCGTTGAGAATATTAACAATGGAAATGAGGCCGTGTGGAGATGCTGTACTCTCACCAGCGAGGAGAGCGTGCAGCAGTGGCAATGTTCCTCCTCTGAACAACAACACCATTGAAGCGAGATGATGAGCGAGGGGATGTTTAGAAGTTTTTTGCGATTCATGCAAAAATCGAGACGAGGAGACTTCGTGTTCAAAATCTGAGGAGAAATGATAGCAATTCACGGGTTATCCACGACCCAGCGATTCGAAGTTGGGACCACGAATTTAAGGAAAGCGGATCCGATCATGGCGGAAACATGGGTCAAACAAATTACAGAGATATTCGATGTCTTGGGATGCGGAGAAAACGAAGGTTCCATTCGCCACCTTTATGTTAAAATGGCGAAGCGGACTCTTGGTGGGAGTGCGTGAAGCGTACCCATCCGGCCGCTTTTCGGCGTGTCTTGGGAGAGCGAAGAAGCTATTTAATGACAAATACTTTCACGAAAGTGTTAAATCGTATGAAGGAAGTGGAGTTCATCAGTTGGAACAAAACAACATGGCGGTGTCTCGATGCGAGGCAAAGTTTGCGAGTTATCGAGTTTGCACCTCATTTGGTGGAGAATGAGGAGCGTTATGGCGGATGTTTCTTAGAGGTTTGAAACGGCGTCGTCGATATCTCATTTCTCATAAATTTTCTCTTTATTGGATGTTGTAAGCAGGGGCTCGATTATTAGGCGAGATACTTGAAATGCGGTCGGCGAGGACCCTGACGAGGATCGTGCGAGAGATAGCGATCAGCGAATAATGATAACTGCGGAGAAAAAAGCAGAGCGGACGAAAAAATGGTAACCACTCTGGTGGTAATCATAGCCGTGAAAATAGAAAAAGCGAGTCGGGAGGAGATTTTAAAGGGAGATTTAACAACGACCGTATGAAGAAGAGCGGTCTTGCGTGACAAGCGGTTCTAAGGGAGGAAAAAACGACCACCGGTCGTATCTTCTACAAATCACGGAAAAGAGGACATATCGGTCAAGCGCCCTGACAGTTCAAGGTATGCTATATATTGTGGAAAGGAAGGACATATCGCTCGAGATTATGCGATGGCGAAACCTAGTTCGTGAGGGGGTGGTGACTCGAAAAATATCCCGAGAAAAGTCAAAGTCAGCGATTAGGGAAGGCGTTTGTTGTGGTTGGTCATAATCGAGGAACCCAAGCGAGGTGATCACGGGTAAGCTATTTATAAATTCTTGCGAAGTTTATACCTTACTTGATCTGGGGTCTTACCCATTCATTTATCTCTCTGCGTGTGCTCAGCGTTTAAACTTGACTCAGGAGAAATTAGACTTTGACTGTCTGTGGAAACTCAGTTAGGAGAAACTTTCATCACATCCTTTGTTTATAAATCTTGTTTGATTCAAGTTGGCACCATTACCTTACACATTGACCTTATCTCTTTAAAGATACTTGCTTTTGATGTGATTTTAGGGATTGATTGGTTAACTACTCATCATGCCAAAATTGATTGTTTTAAATAAGGTTGTTAGTTTTCATATTCTAACCAACTTTGTTATGCAATTCAAACAACTAAACCATTAAAATCGATCATTTCATCATATCTAATCATAAAGCTATTAGTTTATTAAAAAAGCGGATGTCGAAGCTTCTTAGCCCATGTTATGGATTTGAATAAAGACACGTCAAATTTGAATAATATTCTGTTGTTATTGACTTTCTGGCGTATTTCTAGAAGAACTTCCGGTCTACCCCGAGCGTGAAGTTGAATTCTTTATTGATCTTGAACACAGTACAAAGCCCATTTCTAAAACCCCATATCGAATGGCTCTATTGAACTTGAGGAGTTAAAGGTCAACTACGAGGAATTGTTGGACATCGGTTTCATTAAATCTAGTACATCTCCTTGGGGTGCTCTGTTTTATTTGTAAAGAAGAAAGAAGCGGGGTATCGACTTTGTATTGATTATCGGGAATTGAACCATGTCACCATCGAGAATAGGTATCCTCTACCTCGTATTGATGACTTGTTTGACCCGATTCTGAGGGCACAATTCTTTTCAAAAATCGATCTTAGATTACGGATATCATCGGTTTGAAGATTAGGCGAGGATATTCAAAGCGCCTTGAGAACTTCGGTATGGGCATTATGAATTCTTAGTCATGTCTTTGGACTAACTAATGCTCCTGCTGACTTTCATGGATATGATGAGCCAAGAGTATTCAAGGAATATTTGGATCGATTCGTTGTTGTCTTTATTGATGACATCCTCGTATATTCAAAAGCGTGTGAAGATCATGAGCACCATTTGAAATGGTACTACTCGAAAAGCTTCGTGAAAACCAACTATATGCCAAATTGAAGAAATGTGAGTTACGGCTTGAGGAAGTAGCATTCCTTGGGCGCGTGGTGTCGAAACATGGAGTATCTGTTGATCGTGAAAGATTGAAGCAATCTGAAGTTAGGACAATAAAAATTCGGTGGTGAAATCGTAGCTTTTGGGCTTAAATTGGTTATTATCGGAGATTAGTGGAAGGGTTTTCTCGAATCGCTACTCCATTAACTTCATTAACTTCGGAAGGATACAAAATTCGTTTGGAGCGAAGAATCGAGAAAAGTTTCCAAGAGCTTAGAGGAGACTTATTTGGCTTTTGTTCTAACAATACCATCTGGTTGGGATGGATTTGTTATCTCTGATGATGCTTGAGGGCAAAGGGTTAGGATGTGTTCTCATGCAGCGTGGGAAAGTCATAGCCTTTATGCCTCGCGACAACTTAAAAGTATGAGAGGAATTATCCTACTCGTGATCTAGAGTTAGCGGCCCGATCGTTTTTTCGCTAAAAATATGGAGCCTTATCTATATGGGGAGAAAGTGGAGATATATTGAGACCATAAAAAGCCTTAAATATTTCTTCACTCAAAAAAGAACTCAACATCTGGCGGCGGACGTTGTTGGCTCTCGAGCTATTGAAGACTACGACCCACTATTGATACCATCACGGTAAAAGCGAGCGTGGTAGTGGCGCGTTGAGTAGAAGATCATATCTTGAGGAGCAGTGCGATGATGTCAAGTATCTGCGTAGAGCCCGACTTTAATAGAAAAAGTTAAGGTTGCTCGAGCCAGGGGCGGGCGATCGTATGAAGAAGAAAGTCTGAAGGAGCTATTAGGGCGAGAATTGATGAAGAAGGAATACTTGAGTCCACTCTGAGACTTTGTGTTCTAACGACTACGATTTGAAGTACAAGATTATGATGGAGGCACACAATCGCCATTTGCAATCCATCACGGAAGTACTAAAATGTATCGTGATCTTGACATACATTTTGGTGGAACAATATGAAGAGAGAGATTGCAAAGTTTATCTCGATGTGTTTAACTTGCCCGGCGTGTAAAAAGCGGAGCATCTTGTACCTAAGGGTCCGTTGCAACCACTTGAGATTAGGAATGGAAGTGGGAACACATTACTATGGATTTAGTTCTGGGTCTTCTACGGTTTCTCAAGGCATCAATCTTATTTGGGTTATTGTTGATAGATTAACCAAGTCTGCTCTTTCTTTCTTGCCGTCTGGGACTTATTCCTTGAGCGTCTTGCTAGTATATGCGTGAATGAGATTGTGAGGTTGCATGGCATGCACTGTATCCATAGTTTGGATCGTGACCCAAGATTCACTTCAAGATTTTGGGTTAGCTTGCAAAAAGCTATGGAGCGCAGTTTGCGATTTAGTTGACATACCATCCCCAAGCAGACGACGACAATCGAGAGGACTATTCAAACTCTTGAAGATCTATTAAGACTACGTGTCCTAGACTTCAAGGGTAGTTGGGATAAGTATTTACCATTGGTGGAATTCTCCTACAACAACGATTATCGAGCAAGTATAGGTGTGGCTCCATTTGAAGCATTATATGGGCCGAAAATGTGGTTCTCGATATGTTGGGATGAGGTGGGTGAAGCAACATTGTTGGGACTAGAGTTAAATGCGTATGACTACTGAAAAAGATCGAAATGATTGACAACAGCGTATACAAAGCGGCACAAGATCGACAAAAGAGTTATCACGGATCTTCATCGAAAGCGTGGAATTTAATGTAGGGGATCATGTATTGTTGCGAGTTGCTCCGTGGAAGGGAGTTACAAGATTTGGGAAGAGAGAAAAAGCTCGATCCACGATTTATTGGTCCATTTCAAATTCTTGGCCAGTAGTAGGAAATGTAGCCTATAGACTTGCGTTACCTCAAGTATGTCTCGTGTTCATAATGTGTTTCACATATCATGTACTTAAATAAATATGTGAAAGACCGAACCACGTTATTGAGTTAGAACCGGACGAGATAGCCAGAAGACTTAGCGTGTGAGGAGGTACTGTCGAGATCTTGGATAGGAAGGAGCATGTCCTACTGCATGAAAATCATACCACAAGTTAAAGTTTTGTGGAGGAATCATCTTTATAGAAATGACACAGGAATTGGAAGCGGAAATGAAAGCGAGGTATCCTCACCTTTTGAAAACACCGAATCGTCGTCGATTTAGAGGGCGAATTTCATAAGGAGGGAGGTTGTAAGACCCCAAAATTTTTTTAAATAAAAAGGAATTTCCTTTATTTATTATTTTGAAATAGTAAGGGTTGATTTGATTAATGTGGATAGTTAAGGGTTAAATCATGAAATATTTCAAAATAAGCAGTGGTTATAAAATATTCATTATTGTCGGGGAATATTAGTTTGGTGGTGGAATATTAAATGCTGTCGGGGAATATTAAATGCGACGGTAGCGACCGTGTGTGGGCCCATGTGAAAGCGATTGGATGAAAAAGCGACAAATATAAGTTGTTTTTAAATAGCGGCGTAGTTATTCTGAGATTATCTTGTTGGAATACCGGTGGTTAAAACACACTAATCTGGCGTTGTTGAGCGATAGCACGCGCAGTATTGCACCAATTATTGATTCTTACGTGAAAGGCACTTACTCGATAATGGTTCTGACGATAATTCTTTATTCGATATTTTATTGAGTTAATAATTCTTTGCGTTGATATTTTATATTCTTTTTGTTTGATAATTGTCATTACGGTATTTTTTCATTATCGAAGCAATAATTCATATTATCTGAATAATATTATTAGATAACATTATTGGCAATGTCTAGAAAGTTACATCTAAGGAGAGGTTTGGTCACTAATTGCTGGCGCGATGATGAAGAAATTCTTATTGGAAGCCCCTCTCTCACAGGCTGCACAGTTGTTTCGATATTGTGATTACATAATATTATTTGTGAATAATTAATTATTGATTTATATGATGAGGAAAATATTGATTTTATGTGGATATAGATGGAGAAAATTTTTAAAATGACAATTGTTGAAAATTAATATTTTATCTTTTTACGATAAAATAATTCGTTTAAATATATTATTTTAATAATATATTAGCGGTGATATTTTACAACGAATGTGGGATATATGAGTATCTGAGGAGGAAGAGTATTTTTGTTGCAATAAATGTTTAAAACATGTTAAACATGTGTTGGTGGACCCCATTTATTGGTGAAATTTGATTATAGCACATAAAATCAATGGTTTGTGGATTTGGTCAATTTCTATTTGGAATTTGGAAAAACTTTCTTCTGCAAAGTTGTAGAAATTGAATTTCCTATAAAAACTCATGAGATTCAATTTTCTGATGAAAGGGCTATTTATTATGAATTATTGAAGTTAGAAACTCAAAATAATTGATTTTGGGAGTTTAAAATATTTTTTTTAAGAAAAACGTTTTTTTTTTTTTTTTGACATCATTAACATGTGTGGCTGAATGATTTTCAGATTTCTAAAGGTGGGCTAAGAAAATTTTTATAATTATATTATTATTATATTAAATTTTACTAACTTTGGTGTTACAGCGTTTTCTATAAATAGGGTCTTGGGTTAGAATTGAAAATCACACGAAAAAGCTGAAGTTTTCTCTCTATTTCTCTCTATATTATCGGCGTATTCTTGTGAGTATTTTGAGTATACTTTGAGTATTGCTAGGCGGTCTTGAAGTTCCTTGACCTTTATTCGGTATTCGGTAAAATCTTGATCTTTTTGAGGTAAGGGATATTATTTTTTTCGTAATGATATTATTTCTTGATATCATTATCTTTGAAATATTGATCTGAAGTTTTATCAAATTTGGAACTTTTTCATGTCGGGTTTACTATTCATGGGTTCTTATTCATGAGTTCTTATTCACGAGTTCTTATTAATTCATGATTCTTATTCACGAGTTCTTATTCACGAGTCTTATTAATGAAAGCGTGAAGATGTTTTTGTGGAATTTCTATCTTTTGGTGTCGAGATTCTTATTCACGTATCGGCCTTTATTCACGTATCTGACACTATTCACGTATCTGGTCTTATTCATAGAAAAATAAAATTTCTTCTTTTAAATCCAAAACATCTATTACGGATACTAACTTTGATTGTATCCATGTTTTGATCATTCTTGAATTTTACACCACTATGATTATTTTTGAGGTATTTTTGGGCGTGGATAAAACCAAATCGAATCCTTAATCCTTAATCCTTGTCATTTTGTTTCCTTTGGATTCGTTTCTTTAAAAAAAAATTTTTCATCATCCTCGGTCTTAAATGATGATATTATGGAATATCTTTGGCACATAGTGCAAGATGAATGATTTCTTAAGAATATCTTTGGCTGTAGTGCAAAGATGAATGATTTCTGAAGAATATCTTTGGCTAGTAGTGCAAAGATGAGCAGTGTTTAAATGAACATGACCAGTGATGAATATCTTTGGCTTTTGTAGTGCAAAAGATGAATATTTGATTCGGATGTATATTGATTGATGTTCTGGGGATAAAAGATGAGCGATGAACTTTTAAATTCATACATAGAAGATAGTAGTTTGCATTCTCTACTAACTCTTCTAATGAATTATTATTTCATTGCGAAATATTGATTTAAAATTTGTTGTCTATTGTATTACATTATATTTTTCCTGTTGAAGACTAACGATAATTTGTTGTATATTATCTTAGTCATAATATTCTTCTTGAGCTAGTTGAGCTCACCCTTTTCCTTTTTTTTTTCTTCCATTTTTCGATCGAGGGAGAGGATAGCGAGAATATAGCGAGTGCAGTCGGGGTTATGGAATGAAGGTTTTAGAAAGGATTGTTTAGTAGTCCTCACCATTTTGTAAAATAATGTATCGATAAATGTGATGAGGATTTATTTGAGTATAGATATTATAGAAGATAATATTTGTATTCAAACTCACAGTTTCTTGTTGTAATAATAAAGTTGTAGTTGTTTTGTTTACCATGTGTATTGACAACTCGAAATGGGTGATGTATACTATTTTAATCCTTTATTGGAAAGCCCTTCTTTCACAGGAGCTACACGGTTGTCGATATTGTGATTATGTAATATTATTTGTGAATAATTAATTATTAATTTTATGATGATGAGGAAAATATTTATTTTATGTGGACATAGATGGAGAAAATTTTTAATGTGACAATTGTTGAAAATTAATATTTTATCTTTTTACGATAAAATAATTTATTTAAATATATTATTTTAATAATATATTAACGGTGATATTTTTATAATGAATGTGGGATATATGAGTATATGAGGAGGAAGAGTATTTTTGTGGTAATAAATGTTTAACACATATTTTGTGTGTTGGTGGACCTGATTATTGATAGAAATTTGATTATAGCTGTAAAATCATCCGTTTGTGGATTACGGTCAATTTTTGTTTGGAATTTGGAAAAACTTTCTTACTGCAAAGTTGTAGAAATTGAATTTCCTATAAAAACTCATGAGATTCGAATTTTTACTGATAAAAGGGCTATTTATTATGAATTATTGAAGTTACGAAGTTCCGAAATAATTGATTTTGAAAGTTTTAATTATTTTTATTTACAAAAAACGTTTTTTCATTTTGTTTTCCTCATTTAACATGTGATAGGGGCTGAGTTCAGATGGTAAAACATGCGTATGAAGTTTTGGAAAAAATATAATAATATTTAATAAATTTTACTGCTTTGGTGTTACAAGCGTTTTCTATAAATAGGGTCTTGGGTTAGAATTGAAAATCACACGAAATTGAAGTTTTCTCTCTATATTATCGGCGTATTCTTGTGAGTATTTTGAGTATACTTTGAGTATTGCTATATCTGATGCAAGTTAGATTCGGCGTTATTCAAATTCCAAATCTTCTTTCTTTTGAGGTAAGGGATAGTAAAGGGATTTTTAAGGGTTATTATGTTTTTTCGTTTGTATTTTTCGGACCTTCAAAATTCTGGAAAATTTGAAATGATATTTTGATGAGTTTTGTAGATTGTGTCCAAAAATGGCGATTTTTGGATGTATAGATTAGGAGTTATGGATTTTATGAGAAAAGACTATTTTAAAAAGTAACTATTTATAACTCCTTGTGGTTAACTCCAAAATTGATGAAATTTTTATTGGGAGTACATCTATATAATATCAGTATACCGTATTAATTTCAGAATTTTTGGATAAAAGTATAATTTATGATAAATGTTTAAATATTCGGTGGTTTTGGCCATATGAAAAATAGTAAATGAATTTTAAAATTTGAGAAAATATATATTCAATATGGGACTATATTATTGTAAATCCCAGAAAATAAATATTTTTGGAACTGATTTGGTATTTTTCATGAAAATGTTCTAGTTATGAGTAAATGAATTAAATATGTTATGTGAAGTAAGAAAATTGGAAAATATGATTTATTGGCTTGAGAATCATATATGAGGTATATCAGATTTTTATGAGGGTTTTGGTTAATGATGATGAAATCTTATGAGTTTGGCATTTTAGATGATTAAATGCATTAATTATTAAAGTGTAAATAATTGGATTAAATTATTTATAAGTTTTAGAAATGATTAAAATATTATTGTAATATTAATAATATTAGATTATGAGATTTCTAAGTGATTTATAACATTTGGATTAAGGTGTTATAAATATGGATATGAATTTTATTATGAAACTTTATCTTTTAGGTTATCGAGGTTCTTATGCACGTATCTACGGTCTATGTCTGAATACGAGTCTTATTCACGACAAATTGGTTTCTTCTCGACCAAATTATCGTTGATTTATGAATCTTACTCTTGAAATTAAAACCATGTTTTGATTATATTGTTTTTATATAACATTCTTATAACCCTAATGATGATATTTCTCTTTGACTTGAGTGTAAAGATGGGTAGATTATTGGTATGATCGTGACTATAGGTTCTCTTTGGCGATGGTGCAAAAGTTGAATTGTTGGTTTGGTATGATCATGACCATTGAATTTACAATTGAATATTTTTAGCTTAAGTGCAAGAAGGTGAATTGATCAACATGGTTATAATTATTGTTATATAACCACGAAATGATTATGTATTTCTTTGATATATGAATATCTTTGGCTCGTTGTGCAAAGATGACTTGTTGATGAATATCTTAGCACCATAGTGCAAAGATGAATTATTGATGAATATCTTTTGCTCGTAATGCAAAGATGACTGTTGTTGAATATCTTTGCTTTGTAGTGCAAAGATGAATTATTGATGAATATCTTTGGCTCGTGTCTGAAGATGACTGTTGATGAATATCTTTAGCACAGTAGTGTAAAGATGAGCTGTTGATGAATATCTTTGGCCGTGGTGCAAAGATGAATTTATTAGTATGATTATGAGCAGGCTGTGATTTGGTATAACCATGATCTTTGATGTTTCGGTAAAGGCAATTGATGAAATTATCTTAGTCTGGATGAGAAGAGAATTTAGAACTCACAATTATGATTATGAGTTATTCATATGATTGTGGAAAGAGCTTGTTGATTGATGTTACGAGGATAAAACATTGTTGGTGGACTTTTAACGTGGAGAAGATAATAGACTTTATAGTCTATTTGACTCTTTTAATGGATTGCTTTCGTTCATTTATGACTATGGTTGAAAAGTTTTTATCATCTACCGTATATTCTAAATCTACGATTTATTATTGATGAAGACTATTGATAATTTATGTATCTTTAGTTATAATATTCTTTCTTGAGCTAGTTGTGCTCACCCTTTTGTTTCATAATTCCTTTTCGGGTAATAAAAGTGTAGGCTTGGGTTGGCCGAGGATAACAAGGGAATAGAGCGGTGGTCTATAGTTGTTGAGGTTCTCCACTAAAGAGTATGGAAATAATTTTATTGAGGACTTTAGTGTGTTGTATTTTATACATCATTTAATAGTTATTTTTGGTGAATTAAATAGGGTGAAAGCGAACCCGACTTTGGAAGGGTGTTTTGTCACTATCATACAAGATGTCTAATGACATACAAACTTCGTGTTATCATAAGACATGGTTGTGCTCATCCACTTCTTTGAGTATATTTACAAGCACTACCTATATAATCTTGGTGTTTGTTTGGAGTATAATACCCAATTAGAGGCAGTGGAGATAATGATATGTCGAGAGAAGACTCACCATTGGGAAGAATATGATAGTAATCTTCTCGTTTTTCTTTGGGAATCTATTAGATCAACCAGGATAATTACGTGGCCATATGATATCTACCATAACCTAAAAGCATGGCCTCCCATTATACGAAGGTTTCATGAGCACTTCCCAAAGATTCTAATTTCTAAAAGCAGGTTTTTGACTATACCTTTATGTAAGGTGTCATTGTGACGTCTTCTGATTGGTATATATTTGTATCCAAACTCACGACATATGTTGTTGTATATTGTACAATTGTTGTAATAAAGTTGACAATTGTTGTAATAAAGTTGTAGTTGTTTTTATCGAGCTATAAGTAAAGAGCCGACTATATTTGATATATTTGGCGACTCAAGAATGGGTTGGATGGAATGGACCTATTTTGGGGTCTTTGACATTGGTGTCCGAGTTACATTTGGTATCGAGCTATAAGTAAAGAGCCCCGAGCCTCTTCTTGGTGACTTCTGTTGATGGGGGATGCAAAGCCGGACTCTCCGTAGGGACGCCTGATTCTGGGTGATTGATAGGTACCATCGTGAGGTCTTTGTCCACTGTTGGGACATGAGTTACATTTGGTATCGAGCTTAGGGATATGATTTACGGCGGAGATCGGGGATTAGAACTAGGAGGAGAGATGAGTAAATCCTTCGCTAAGTGTCCTACCTAAGCTTATTTGATGGTCGGTCGTAATATCGGGATATTATGTGATATGTTAATTTGTTAAATTAACCCTTGTTTTGAAGTTGTATTCTAGAATGATATCTCTAAATACGGGAGATAAGCAATGGAGAAATCATGATGACAAGGAGATAGAATCAAAATGAAAGCAAGGTATTCTCAACTCTTTGAAATACAGTGCACGTAAATTTGGGGACGAAATTTCATAAGGAGGGAGATTGTAAGGCCCTCAATTTTATGAAATAAAAGTATTCAATTTTTCTTATAATTACTATTCAAGAAATGGTTAAATTGATAAAAGTTAAAGTTAAGGTGATATATATAATTTTTTTCAAAATAAGCAGTGGTTATAAAATACTCATTATTGTCGGGAATATTCGTTTGGTCGTGGAATATTCTTTTATGAATATTAAATGCGACGGTAGCCCATTTGTGGGCCCCATAATGTAATAACTGGTCGGATGAAGAAAAAAGCGACAAAGGAGTTTTTATAAATAACAAATAGTAATTATTACCGTTAACATTGCTGAATACCGGTGGGTAAAGTAAAAATACTGCGCGTTGTTGAAGATGCACCAGGTATTGCACCATTATTGATTCTTACGTAAAGGCACTACTCGATAATTGTTACGATAATTCTTTGTTCATATTATATTTTATTGATTCAATAATTGCTGCGTTGATATTTTATATTATTATTGTTGTTTGAGAATTGTCATTACACAATATTTTCCATTATCTGAGCAATAATTCATATTATCTGAATAATATTATTAGAAAACATTATTGGCAATGTCTAGAAAGTTACATCTAAGGAGAGGTTTGGTCACCTAATAATTGCGGCCAGTAAGGAGAGATCCTTATTGAAAGCCCCTCTTTCCAAGGAGCTGCACAGTTTTGTCGATATTGTGATTATGTAATATTATTTGTGAATAATTAATTATTGATTTTTATGATGAGAAAAATATTTATTTTATGTGGACATAGATGGAGAAAATTTTTAATGTGACAATTGTTGAAAATTAATATTTTATCTTTTTACGATAAAATAATTTATTTAAATATATTATTTTAATAATATATTAACATGATATTTTTATAATGAATGTGGGATATATGAGTATATGAGGAGGAAGAGTATTTTTGTGGTAATAAATGTTTAACACATATTTTGTGTGTTGGTGGACACAATTATTGAATCGAAATTTGATTATAAATGTAAAATCACCCGTTTGTGGATTCTCGGTCATTTTTGTTTGGAATTTGGAAAAACTTTCTTCTGCAAAGTTGTAGAGAATTGAATTTCTTATAAAAAATCTCGAGATTCGAATTTTCTGATAAAAGGGCTATTTATTATGAATTATTGAAGTTCCGAAGTTCCGAAATAATTGATTTTTGAAAGTTTTAATTATTTTTATTTACAAAACGTGTTTTCATTTTGTTTTCCTCATTTAACATGTGATAGGGGCTGAGTTCAGATGGTAAAACATGCGTATGAAGTTTTGGAAAAAATATAATAATATTTAATAAATTTTCTCTTTGGTGTTACAGCGTTTTCCTATAAATAGGTGCTTGGGTTAGAATTGAAAATCACACCGTAAAATGAAGTTTTCTCTCTATATTATCGAGCGTATTCTTGTGTGTATTTTGAGTATACTTTGAGTATTGCTATACGGTGCAAGTTCGCTCAAATTATATCCGAAGCATTCCAAGATCGCTTTTTGAGGTAAGGGATAAGTAAGGGATTTTTAAGGATGATTATGTTTTTTCGCTTTTGTATTTTTTCGACCTTCAAAAATTCTGGAAAATTTTGAAATGATATTTTGATGAGTTTTAGATTGTGTCCAAAATGGCGATTTTTGGATGTATAGATTAGAGTTATGGATTTTATGAGAAAAGACTATTTTAAAAGTAACTGTTTATAACTCCTTGTGGTTAACTCCAAAATTGATGAAATTTTTATTGGGTGTATATCTATATAATATCAGTATACCGTATTAATTTCAGAATATTTGGACAAAAGTACAATTTAGGATAAATGTTTAAATATTCGGTGGTTTTGGCCATGTGAAACAACTACAACTTTATTATTACAACAGTAAAACTGTGAGTTTGAATACAAATATTATCTTCTAGACAATATCTATACTCAAATAAATCCTCATCACATTTATTGATACATTATTTTACAAAAATGGTGAGTACTACTAAACAACTCTCTCTAGAACTTTCATTCCATACTCCACTACGTCTTCGCTATATTCTCGCCTCCGAGAGAAGAAAAATGGAACAAAAAGGAAAATGGTGAGCTCAACTAGCCCAAAGAAGAATATTATGACTAAGATAATATACAACAAATTATCGTTAGTCTTCAACAGAAAAAATCTAATAGAATACAATAGACAACAAATTTTAAATCAATATTCGCAATGGAAATAATAATTCATTAGAAGAGTTAAGTAGAGAATGCAAACTACTATCTTCTATGTATGAATTTAAAAGTTCATCGCTCATCTTTTATCCTCGTAACATCAATCAATATATATCTGAATCAAATATTCATCTTTGCACTACAGGCCAAAGATATTCATCAGTTGGTCATGTTCATCTAAACACCTGTTCATCTTTGCACTACGGGCCAAAGATATTCTTCAGAAATCATTTATCTTTGCACTACAGGCCAAAGATATTCCATAATATCATCATTTAAGACCAAGATGATGAAAATATTTTAAAGAAACGAATCCAATGAAAACAAAATGACAAGGATTAAGGATTCAGTACTTTGTTTTATCCACGCCCAAAAATACCTCAAAAAATAATCACAAAGTGGTGTAAAATTCAAGAATGATCAAAACATGGATACAATCAAAGCTAGTATCCGAATAGATATTTTAGACGAAAAGAAAATTTTTCATTTTTCAGATGAATAGTCTTGAGTATTCGTGAATAAAGTGTCATATATCGTGAATAAAGTGTCGATATCGTGAATAAGTAACTCAGACACCAAAAGTTCCAAATTTGATAAAAACTTCAGATCAATATTTTAACATAATGATATTGAAGAAATAATATCGATCTGAAAAAATAATATCCTTCCCTCGAAAGACAAAAAGACTTAGTTGAAACACCTGGATATAAAGTATGACTTGAACTTGCACCATATAGCAATACTTAAAATATACTCAAAATACTCACAAAAATACGCTTTCGATAATATAGAGAGAAAACTTCAGTTACGGTGTGATTTTCAATTCTAACCTAAGCACCCTATTTATAGAAATCGCTTAGAACACTAAAGCGAAAAATTTAATAAAATATTAATATATATTTATTAAATTCTTACGCACACTTTTTATCAACTGAATTCAGCATTCAACACAAGTAGCCCACCTCACAAAACTTTTAAAAAACGTTTTTGTAATTAAAATATTTTTAAACTTCCAAAATTAATTATTTTGGAGCTTGTAAATTCAATAATTCATAATAAATAGCCCTTTTATTAGAAAATTCAATCTCATGAGTTTTTATAGGAAATTCAATTCTCTACAACTTTACGAAAAAAGTTTTTCCAAATTCAAAACAAAAATTGACCGAAATCCACAAATGCATTTATTTTGTGCTATAATCAAATTTCACCAATAAATGGGGTCCAATTTAGCATGTTTAACATGTTTAAAACATTTATTGCAACAAAAATACTCTTCCTCCTCATATACTCATATATCCCACATTCGTTGTAAAAATATCACCATTATTATATTATTAAAATATAATAACACATTTAAATGAATTATCTTATCGTAAAAAGATAAAATTTTAATTTTCAACAATTGTCACATTAAAATTTTTCCATCTATATCCACATAAAATCAATATTTTCCTCATCATATGAATCAATAATTAATTATTCACAAATAAAATTACCGAATCACAATATTGACAACCAGGCAATTCTCTGGAAAGAGGGGGCTTTCCAATAAGAATTTCTCCTTACTGGCGCGTAATTAGGTGACCAAACCTCTCCTTAGACAGAACTTTCTAGACATTGCCAATAATGTTATCTAATAATATTATTCAGATAATATGAATTATTGAATCGATAATGAAAATACCGTGTAATGACAATTATTGAAACAACATCAATATAAAATATCAACGCAACAATTATTAAATCAATAAAATAATCGAATGATTAATTATCGTAACCATTATTAAGTAGTGCCTTCTTACGTAAGAATCAATAATTGGTGCAATACCGTGTCTTCGTGTTTTAACCAATTTAGTATTTTAACAATGATAATTGTAATAACTACGCCAGTTATTTTTAAACCACTTATATTTGTTGTTTTCTTCATCCAATCGCTTTCCGTTATAGGGCCCACAAAATACTGCGCCGTCGTACGAATATTCCCCGACAGTAAGAATATTCCACGACCAAACGAATATTCCCCGACAACAATGAATGTTTTATAACCACTTGCTTATTTTGAAATATTTGCGTATTTTACCCATAACTATCCACATTAATCAAATCAACCTTTACTATTTCAAAATAATAAATAGAGGAAAATAAATTTCATTTATTAATAATTTTGGGTCTTACAGAGATTGTCAGGAATAAACATGTGAATGATATTCCTATTTAATATATGATTTGATTATGATATATATATGAATGAATATGCAAGTATGCTTGCATGAAGAAAAGATGTAAAGTCCTTTGATAGATAATAGAAATATATGTACAAGGACTTAGAATGAATTGATCAAATATGTTAGGTTGATCCTACATAAGCAAAACAGCTTTGTAAAGTCCTTAAAAAGAAATGATGTACAAGGACTATAAATATAGAAAGATCAAGCTTGTTAGGTTGATCTTATGATGTAATAGATAGGCTTGTCTGATCGGCGAGCACTGCACTAGAAGTCGTAGTCTGCCAGGAGAATCAGAGTTAACTCGGGAGCTATCGAGGCAGAATAGGAGTATGGAAGATAGTGAGATCTCGGAGTTCGTAGACTTCCAGGGGAAATGAAGAAGGATCGTAGTGTGTCGAGAAGAGTTTCCTCGGGATCGTAGTGTGCTGAGGAAGTCATGTTCGTAATCGTGAGACACTGCCTATGCTCATAAGCGAAACGACCATCTGCTGAAGCCAAGTATGAACGTAGACTACACTCCAGAGTCGTAGAGTCTATCGATGCCAAAGCCAAGACAAGGATCGTGAGGCTACACTCGAGATCGTAGAGTCCAATTGAATAAATCTGAGAGATCGTGGTCGGGCAAGATCGGATGAAGACAACAAGCACAAGGCAGAAATTGTAGAGTGTCAAGATCTGATCTCGGGATCGTAGTGTCGGCAAAGCCAAAGCTGAATCGTAGAGTGCAGGACTACGACTCCAACAGAAGTGCTCAAAATGCTAAGTTAGAATCGTAGAGTAGATACGATTCTCAACGAATGAAACACTCCTGAATATCCAAAGATACTGAAGCCTCTGGTTGGCACTGCAATAATTCATTCCACAGTAAGGGAACCAGAGAGCACTCAACGAATGGCATGCAGGCTAACAGAAGATCTAAGCACAAACCCAATCAGCGTTAAGATTGAAGTGTAAGGCCATTCGTGATGAAGTCTTCCACAAGGAGATCCAATGAAGACTTCAGCAGCAGACAAAGGAAAAGTCCGCTAATGCAGTAGCTGTCAAGAGAACAGAAGACAACGATCTTGGAAGCAACCAAGATTGTAGTGTTTTCCAAACAAAGAAGGAACTGATGGAAGGTGAACCTAAAGAAACCGGGTCACCTACGGAGAGCAAGACTAAAGTGATTAAGTGCGAGGTCGGGCCTCATTGATGATAAGTGAGTGGAAGATCACCAAGAGAAAGCAAGTCGGGCCGCGCCACAAATCAAGTGTCTTGATATTCGAGAGGGGACCAGAGCAAAGAATTAGGCCATCAAGATTCGAACAAATGAAGCAAAATGAAGTATTGAAGCACTTTGACAATACAAGGAAGAGGTTGTGAGACCCAGATTTTATTAATAAAGATTTAAATTTTGTCAAAATAATTTTTAATATTATGGTGTGAATTTGAGATAATATTATAGTTGTGGGTAGTATTTATAAATTTTGCAAAGTATGCAAGTGGTTATATTATATTCGATTGGTCGGGAATATTCGGTTTAGCGAGGAATATTAATATACAACTACTCAATCATTGGTGGACCCCACAATGTAATTATTGTCGGATTGAGAAAAATGACAAAATATTTTATTGAAATAACGGCGGAAGTTTTACTGGTTGATCTTGTTGGACTACTTGGTAGTAAAAATAAAGATGTCGTGTGGTTGCATAATGCACACGCAGTATTGATTATCGATGCTTATGTGAGAAGTTACTCGGTTTGATTCCATTATTGTCGATTAATAATATGAATTATTATAGCGATAATGACGTTTTGTTTTATTCGTATTATTAACGTAATAAAACGTAAACATCTTTTATATAAAATAGAATACTTTATTAAAGTTATTCTATAAATAGAATATATTATATTTTATTATGCATAGTGTTTTGTATAGTGTTTTGCATAGTGTTTGCATAGTAAAATGTTTTTATATAAATAGAATATATTATATTTTATTTAAAAGATTTTTCTTTAAATATGGACCGTCAGATTAAAAGTAAATCAATCTGGACCGCTCATGGATTAGTTCTTATGCATTCCATTTTCCTATAAATAGAAGCTCATTCCTTCATTATTTTCTTACGAATTCATTGAAACTCAGAGAGAAATTATAGAGAGAAGCTATAGAGAAAATTATAGAAAGAAGAAAGAGTATTCGCTACTTCACTACTTCTATATTCAGCCTTCTTTTACGGTAAGAAGGTGTTATTCTTTCTTCTTGAAGAGAACTTCATTATTCCATTCATTATTATTACATTGGAATAACTCGTAAAAGTGGCATACCCTATACATAACTTTTGATCGCCAGATATACCTATACTTGGTGAAATCCTTATGTTATTCCATTGCTTATTATTACTGTTGGAATAACTCAGATACTGTGATTTACCCTATACTTGGTGACATTCTTCTATTATTCTATTGGAACATCCTCATGCATGTGTTTTTACACCCGGACTGGTTCCGCTTTTATTATTCTGTTGGAACATCCTCATGCATGTGTTTTACACCGGAGACGGTTCCGCTCTTTATCATTCTATTGGAATATCCTATCTCGTGTGTTTTTACCGGATCTGGTTCCATCTTTATTATTCTGTTGGAACATCCATCGCTTGTGAATTTCACCCGACTGGTTCCGTTATTATTATTACATTGGAATAACTTTACATCTTAAAGCATCTGCATTCATGGTGATTTCTTTTGTTATTCCATTCTTTATTATACCCAGTTGGTTAAAACTTTGACTTCTATACTCCATGAAATTAGTAGAATATCCTTGATATTTGCGTTTCATTCGATATCTTTTCATGGAAATATTCTTTTTTGATCATTATTGAATTTTACTCTACGAAAAAAGATTATCATGTTGATAATTTGGGCGTTAATAATTCATGGATTAAATAATTCTTGAACTTGTTTTATTGAATTATTATGTCATTGTCATCATCCTCATGTTATATTATGTTATCTTTGGCTTACGTGCATAGATGAACTTAGTATGATTATGACCGGGGATCATTCGGTATAATAATGACTTGATATAAATGATGTGACAAAAGTCCTCGATGGCTGTAATGCGATGATGGATAGTTTTGGTATGATTATGACCGAGGGTGATTCGGTATAGTCATGACCATTGATAATTTGATGAAAATCCTTGACCGTAATGCGAGGATGATTAGATGTGGTGGTTTATTATTAAGTCGAGTCTCAAATGATAAAAAATTAATGAAAACCTTTTAAAACCTAAAAGATAGTAGACTTTATTCTCTACTTGACTCTTTTAATGGATTGCTTATTCATTGCAGATTAAACCGGTTGTCTATTGTATTTTATCGGTTTAACACTTTGTTGAAGGCTAATGATAATTTATTACGCATTATCTTAGTCATAATATTTCTTCTTGGGCTAGTTGAGCTCACCTTTTCTTTCACCGTTCTCTTGAAATGAGAACATAAATTTGGGACGAGTCAGTCGAAGCAAGTAATGGTCCGAGGATAGCATTAGTAGTCCTCACTATTTTGTGAAATAATTAGTGTGATAATAGTTGTAATGAGAACTCCTTTTGAGTTTGTATAATATCTAGTAGACAATATTTGTATTCAAACTCACGCTTTTATCGTATTGTACACATTACAGCTTATATTAGTAAGTTGTATTTGAATTTATGTACCATGTAAGTGGCGACCCAAGATGGGTGACGTATACCTAATTTTGGGGGCGTCACAGAGGTGTTCTACATTGAAGATCCAATCAACACTCTTCAGGATCGTAGTGTTAACTCTTCTAAGTCAACAAGCAACACTCAGCAAGACACTACAATCAGGTCCCTGAAGACGTGCATCGAATCGTAGAGTTCGGATACCTGAAGACTAAAGCATTGGCAACGGTTCAATCTGAAGGGTAATATTCGAACAAGTGCTTATTGAGAGCATCGATGCAAAAGGACAACCTTTGATCAAGAAATCAGAAGAAATAAAGTCTTCGACCTGTCCAAGATAATAAAGTGATACATCTGACAGGGTAGATGAAACAGTAGACTGCAGAGTCAGAAAAAGTATGTCATGTTACATCAAGCAGTTTACCTCAAGCAACTTAAGATCTGTGAAGACATTTGAATAGCTTCCAACGGCTACTTTCCAACGGAAGGATTGGGAAGGTGTATAAATGTAGAAGAGCTTTGAAGATCAAAGGCTGCTGAAGTTGTCAGTTTTAGAAAGAAGGTGGACTGATCTAAACCATGTGATAGTGAGTCCGAAGACTCACTCTACGATCCACCAAGAACAGTCAGAAGTTAGATCAAGAAAGAAGTAGAAGTGTGAGTTCTACTATGTAGAAGTGAGAGTTCTACTACTTGAAGAGTGTTTTGAACTGCTGAGAGAAAAGAGAGAATCATGCCATCTGGATGTCCATCATGGGAAGACTCTAAGTACAATAGAGAAGAGCTTACGGTCATCTTAACAAGTCCATCATGGGAAGGCATCGAGTAGCAAGAAGGGAGATCACAAAAGCCATCTTGGTGTCAAGCATGAGAAAGCTTTTAAGTACCTTGCAGAAGAGCTTACAGTAATCTTAGAAGCCTCTCATGTGCAGCCATCAAGTACCAAGGAAAATGATCTTCAAGACAGTTCATCAAGGGGTCATCCGAGTAGTTGAGCAACCTAAGAAGTTCGAGCATCATCTGCAACACTCAACCGCTTTTCAAGGATGATTAAGCCAAGTCGCTAGGGATAGAAGATGTTCGAGCATGAAGACATCTTTGCAAGTTCGGACCGACTCCAACAACAACAAACAAACAACTCAACGAAGCCAGGGCCTGAGGGGTCCTTGTCCAGAGGGACTAAATGAAGCAGGGCCAAGAGGGTCCTTGTCCAGAAGGACTAAATAAAGCAGGGCCAAAGGGTCCTTGTCCAAAGGGACTAAATAAAGTTCCAAGCTTGCTGGGCTTGAAGAGTTCCTAGGGAACTAGAAGAGTCCCAAGGCTGCTGGCCTAAAGGAATCGTAGAGATTCGTGGTGTTGCCCTTCCTTGGTGGAAAATCTCTGCTAGTTGAAAGCGGAAGAGTGGATTAGGAGCTTGAGTCTCCAACCACTTAAAACCCTTGTGTCTTTTACATTATGTCATTTACATTATGTCTATAATTGCTATAATCTGCTATGTAAGTTCTATCTGCTTCTGTTAAACTAACCTACGAACAATGTATGTATGATTATGAATATATCAATGAAGGGGAATCTTTTGCTTATTCTGCTGTGCTTGAAAAGACTCTTATGTTTGTCATATACTCTAATATGAACAATACAACATAAACCAGAAAAGTATTTGAAATAAAAAGGATCTATTCAACCCCCCCTTCTAGATCTATTGTGCCCTCTGGGAACTAACATATTCCACTACCATTATTTTATACAGCTCATTTGGTTATTTTGTCAAAGCTTGTGTGCTAATTGTTTCCTCAATTTTCAGTATAAATAGGTTGTTTGGTTGAGCAACTAAAGACACATCGATCACTACACTAAAAATATAAAATTCTTTTACTACGTACAATATTGTGAGTACAATATTGTGAGTATTTCTTTTGAGTGTAAGGTTACTCTGTGACGCCCCCAAAATAGGTATACATCACCCATTCTGAGTTGTCAATACATGGTACAGAAACAACTACAACTTTATTATTACAACAAGAAAAGCTGTGAGTTTAAATAAAAATATTATCTTACAGACAATATCTATACTCAAATAAATCCTCATCACATTTATTGATACATTATTTTACAAAAATGGTGAGGACTACTAAACAATCCTTTCTAAAACCTTCATTCCATACCCCGACTACGTACTATCGCTTATATTCTCGCCTCCCGAGAAGAATGGAACAAAAAGGAAAAGGGTGAGCTCAACTAGCTCGAAAAAGAATATTATAACTAAGATAATATACAACAAATTATCGTTAGTCTTCAACAGGAAAAATTTAATAGAATACAATAGACAACAAATTTTAAATCAATATTCGCAGCGAAAATAATAATTCATTAGAAGAGTTAAGTAGAGAATGCAAACTACTATCTTCTATGCATTTAATTTAAAAGTTCATCGCTCATCTTTTATCCCTGTAACAACAATCCATAAACATCTCTGAATCAAATATTCATCTTTGCACTACTGAGCCAAAGATATTCATCACTTAATCATGTTCATTTAAACACTGCTCATCTTTGCTTTCATGGGCCAAAGATATTCTTCAAATCATTCATCTTTGCACTACACAAAGCCAAAGATATTCAATAATATCATCATTTAAGACCGAGGATGATGAAAATATTTTTAAAGAAACGAATCCAAAGGAAACAAAATGACAAGGATTAAGGATTAAGGATTCGTACTTTGTTTTATCCATGTTCAAAAATACCTCAAAATAATCATAGTGGTATAAAATTCAAGAATGATCAAAACATGGATACAATCAAAGCTAGTATCCGAGATTAGATATTTTAGGACGAAAAGAAGAAATTTTATTTTTCGATGAATAGTGTCAGAGTATCGTGAATAGTCTCGATATCGTGAATAAGTAACTCAACACCAAAAGATAGAAATTTCACAAAAAAACATTTTCACGCTTTCATGAATAGTACTCGTGAATAGTAACTCGTAAATAGTAACTCATGAATAATAAACTCGTGAATAGTAACTCATGAATAAGTAACCCGATGAAAAAGTTCCAAATTTGATAAAAAGTTCCAACCAATATTTCAAAGATAATGATATTGAAGAAATAATATCATTCGAGAAGAAAATAACATCCCTTACCTCAAAGAATCGATGTGATTTCAAGGAAAGATCTAAGTGATCTTGAATGAAACTTGAATTTGACAAAGAACTCTCAAAGTATCTAAATACTCACAAAATACGCTCAATAATATAGAGAGAAAGAGAAAAACTTTGTTTACGGTGTGATTTTCAATTCTAACTTAGCCCTCTATTTATAGGAAAATGTTAGCCCGTCAAGCTGCATTTCTTGACTGCCACCGATGGCTTTACACTCGCTACTATTGCCACCACCACATTTGAAATAAAATTCAGCACATTTTTCACCAACCACAAGTGGGGCCCACTCAATTCTAGAATTTTCCACCAAAATCAATTATAACCCTACTTTCTCCAATCAAACACCTCTTAAAATTTATAACAAATCATTCGCTCATTTTTAACGGTTCAAAATTTGTAGACATATACTCAACTTATATATGTATAACATATCCAAAAATCATGAACGATCCAATGGTCGATTAAAAATTATAACTCACGCATATATATCGTAAAAATCTTGATTTGATTTTAATACCTCCATTCCGACAAAAATAATCGATAAAACACCTCAACATTAAATCCTTCAATTATAACCACATATAATAAATAAATCCATCATTTATATCCATATCAAATAAATATTTTCTTATCATATAAATCAATAATTAATTATTCCCAAATAATATTACGAGAATCACAATTATGATGACGAGGCGGTTCCGGGAAGAGGGGGCTTCCAATAAGGATCTCTCCTTCTTGGCGCAATTTAGGTGACCAAACCTCTCCTTGAAGCAGAACTTTCTAGACATTGCCAATAATGTTATCAAATAATATTATTCAAATAGTATGAATTATTGATCCGATAATGGGAAATATCGTATGCGGTGACAATTATTGAAACAAAGAATAATATAAAATACCAACGCAGACAATTATTAACTCAATAAAATAAAATCTTGAGCGATAATTCTGTAACAATTATTGAGTAGTGCCTTCTTACGTAAGGATCAATAATTGATGCAATACTGGTGCCTTCTTGCAAACCACGCGATTCATCAGTATTTTAACCAACGGGTATTCCAAATATCTTAATTCAGTAATAATTACGTCAGTTATTTTTAAACAACTTATATTTGTCGTTTTCCTCATCCAATCGCTTTCACATGGGGCCCACACATGGTCGCTACCGATTGTCATTTAATATTCTGAAGCGATGATGAATATTCCACGACCAAACGAATATTCCCCGACAACAATGAATATTTTATAACCACTTCTTTATTTTGAAATATTTGCGTATTTTACCCCTAACTATCCACATTAATCAAATCAACCTTTACTATTTCAAAATAATAAATAAAGGAAATTCCTTATTATTTAAAAATTTCTGGTCATACAACCTCCCTCCTTATGAAATTTCGTCCTCGAAATTGACGTCACGACTACTGTGTGTTTGAAAAGGTGAGGATACCTCGCTTTCATTTCCGTTTCCAATTCCTGGTCATTTCCTCTATAATTTGATTCCTCCACAAAACTTTAACTTATGGTATGACCTTTAGCGTAGAACATGCTCCTTCCTATCCAAAATCTTGACAGTACCTCCTCATACGTTAAGTCTTCTGGCTATCTCGTCCGGGTTCTAACTCTATAACGTGGTTCGGGTCTTTCACATATTTACTGAAGTACGGATATGTGAAACACATTATGAACACGAGACATACTTGGAGGTAACGCAAGTCTATAGGCTACATTTCCTACTCGGTCAAGAATTTGAAATGGACCAATAAATCGTGGATTGAGCTTTCCTCTCTTCCCAAATCTTGTAACTCCTTCCATGGAGCAACTCGCAATAATACATGATCCCCTACACTAAATTCCACGTCCTTTCGATGAAGATCCGCATAACTCTTTTGTCGATCTTGTGCTTGCTTTGTATATATCGTTGTCGAATCATTTGGATCTTTTCGGTACTATATCGCATTAACTTTCGGGTCCCAACAATGTTGCTTCACCCACCTCATCCCAACATATTGAGAACGACATTTTCGTCCATATAATGCTTGAATGGAGCCACACCTATACTTGCTCGATAACTCATTTGTTGTAGGAGAATTCCACCAATGGTAAATACTTATCCCAACTACCCTTGAAGTCTAGGACACGTAGTCTTAATAAATCTTCAAGAGTTTGAATAGTTCTCTCGATTGTCCGTCCGGTTTGGGGATGGTATCTTAAACTAAATCGCAAATCCGTGCCCATAGCTTTTTGCAAGCTAACCCAAAATCTTGAAGTGAATCTTGGGTCACGATCCGAAACTATGGATACAGACATGCCATGCAACCTCACAATCTCATTTACGTACATACTAGCAAGACGTTCAAGGAATAAGTCTCCGTGTCGGCAAGAAATGAGCGATTTGGTTAATCTATCAACAATAACCCAAATAGCATTGATGCCTTGAGAAACCGTAGGAAGACCCGTAATGAAATCCATGGTAATGTGTTCCCACTTCCATTCCGGAATCTCAAGTGGTTGCAACGGACCCTTAGGTACAAGATGCTCGCCTTTACACGTTGGCAAGTTAAACACATCGAGATAAACTTTGCAATCTCTCTCTTCATATTGTTCCACCAAAATGTATGTCAAGATCACGATACATTTTAGTACTTCCGAGATGGATTGCAAATGGCGTATTGTGTGCCTCCATCATAATCTTGTACTTCAAATCGAGTCGTTAGGAACACAAAGTCTAGAGTGGACTCAAGTATTCCTTCTTCATCAATTCTCGCTTCCTAATAGCTCCTTCTTGTACTTTCTTCTTCATACGCATCATCTCCGTGCCTCGGTGGCTTGAAAGAACCTTAACTTTTTCTATTAAAGTTGGCTCTACGTCATTATACTTGACATCATCGCACTTTCGTTCATATATGATCTTCTACTCAATCGCACATTTCGCCTACCACGCTCGCTTTACCGGGATGGTATTGAATAGTGTGGTCGTAGTCTTTCAATAGTTTAAGCCAACGTCATTTACCGGCATGTTGAGTTCTTTTTGAGTGAAGAAATATTTAAGGCTTTTATGGTCCGAATATATCTCCACTTTCTCCCCATATAGATAGTGCCTCCATATTTTTAAGCGCAGAACGATCTTGCCGCTAACTCTAGATCATGAGTAGGATAATTCCTCATCATACTTTTAAGTTGTCATGAGGCATAGGCTATGACTTTCCCACGTTGCATGAGAACACATCCTAACCCTTTACACGAAGCATCATTGAGATAACAAATCCGTCCAACCGGATGGTATTGTTAGAACAGTGCAAAAATAAGTCTCCTCTTAAGCTCTTGGAAACTCTTCTCGCATTCTTTATTCCAAACGAATTTTGTATCCTTCCGAGTTAATGAGTTAATGGAGTAGCGATTCGAGAAAACCCTTCCACGAATCTCCGATAATAACCACTAAAGCCCAAAAAAACTACGTCTTGATCCACCGACTTCAGGTTGCTCCCACTTTGTATTGCTTCAATCTTATTTGGATCAAGAGATACTCCATGTTTTGACACCACATGCCCAAGAAAGGCTACTTCCTCAAGCCACATCCACTTACTTTAGGTGGATGAGTTGTTTCTTGAAAAGCTGCTAAACAAACTTGATTTATTAGATCTACTACTATGAAATCAATTTATTGCATTATAATTGGCGTGTACTAGGGGTGCTCATCGGTAAAAAAAAATCGAACCGATACCAAAAAAATACCGAACCCAAGTACCATATGAAATTACCGTAAAAGTAAGAATCAAAATCCAGATCAATTACCGCTTTGATGCGGGATTCAATATTAAATTGGTACCGATTTTTTCGGTTATACCGCATGTGTAAGGCCCCGAATTTTATGAAATAAAAGTATTCAATTTTTCTTATAATTACTATTCAGTAAATGGTTAAATTGATAAAAGTTAAAGTTAAGGGTGATATATATAATTTTTCAAAATAAGCAGTGGTTATAAAATACTCATTATTAGTTTGGGAATATTCGTTTGTCGTGGAATATTCTTTTCCGCTTGGGAATATTAAATGACGACGGTAGCAACCATTTAAGGGGCCCCATAATGTAATAAATGTAAGACCCCAACTTATTATTAATGAAATTTAATTTTCTCTATTTATTATTTTGAAATAGTAAGGGTTGATTTGATTAATGTGGATAGTTAGGGGTAAAATATAAAATATTTCAAAATAAGCAAGTGGTTATAAAATATTCATTGTTGTTTGGGAATATTCGTTTGGTCGTGGAATATTCGTCTGCTGTCGGGAATATTAAATGCGGCCAGTAGCGACCGTGTGTGGGCCCCATAACTGAAAAAGCGATTGGATGAAGAAAACGCATAAATATAAGTGGTTTAAAAATAATCAGGCGTAGTTATTCTAGATTATCTTTCGTTAAAATACTGGGTGGTTAAAACACAAGAAGCACTGCGGTATTGCACCAATTATTGATTCTTACGTGAAGAAGGCACTACTTAATAATGGTTACGATAATTACTTATTCAAGATATTTTATTGATTTAATAATTCTTTGCGTTGATATTTTATATTCTTGTTGTTTCAATAATTGTCATTACACAAGATTTTTCATTATCGATGCAATAATTCATATTATCTGAATAATATTATTAGATAACATTATTGGCAATGTCTTGAAAGTTACATCTAAGGAGAGGTTTGGTCACCTAATCATGCTACCAGAAGAAGGAGAAATTCTTATTGAAAGCCCACTCTTTCTTGAACCCGCTGCACGGTTGTCAATATTGTGATTCTCGTAATATTATTTGTGAATAATTAATTATTGATTCATATGATGAGGAAAATATTGATTTTATGTGGATATAGATGGAGAAAATTTTAATGTGACAATTGTTGAAAATTGAAATTTTATCTTTTTCTAATAAAATAATTCATTTAAATATATTATTATATTTTAATAATATAATAATGGTGATATTTTACAACGAATGTGGGATATATGAGTATACAAGGAGGAAGAGTATTTTTAATTCAATAAATGTTTAAAACATGTTAAACATGTCGGTGGACCCCATTTATTGACTGAAATTTGATTATAGCTTATAAAATCGCCTGTTTGTGGATTTCTTTGAATTTACATTTGGAATTCGGAAAACCTTTCTTACGCAAAGTTGTAGAAATTGAATTTCCTATAAAAACTCATGAAGATTCGAATTTTCTGATAAAAGGCTATTTATTGTGAATTATTGAAGTTACAAGTCTCAAAATAATTGATTTTTGGAAGTTTTAATTATTATTTTAAAGAAAACGTTTTTTTGCATTTAAGTGGGCTAACATGTGATATTAATTGCTGAAATCAGATCTTCAAAGATGGGCTAAGGAAATTTATAATATATATTAATATTTTATTAAATTTTTTGCTTTGGTGTTACAAGCATTTTCCTATAAATAGGTGCTTAGGTTAGAATTGAAAATCACACCGTAAATCTGAAGTTTTCTCTCTATATATTATCGGCGTATTCTTGTGAGTATTTTGAGTATACTTTGAGTATTGTTAGGCGATGCAAGTTCCTTCAACCTTATATACGTGATTCCAAATTAGAAATCTTAATCTTTCGAGGTAAGGGATATTATTATTTTTCAGAATGATATTATTTCTTCAATATCATTATCTTTGAAATATTGATCTGAAGTTTTTATCAAATTTGGAACTTTTGGTGTCGAGTTACTATTCACGATATCTTTTCAGACTATTCACGATATCGACCTTATTCACGAATCTGGCCTATTCATCGAAAAATGAAAAATTTTCTTTTAAGTCCCAAAATATCTATTCGGATACTAGCTTTGATTGTATCCATGTTTTGATCATTCTTGAATTTTACACCACTATGATTATTTTTGAGGTATTTTTGAATATGGATAAAACAAAGTACTAATCCTTAATCCTTAATCCTTGTCATTTTGTTTCACCGGATTCGTTTCTTTAAAATATTTTTCATCATCCTCGGTCTTAAATGATGATATTATTGAATATCTTTGGCTCAGTGGTCAAAGATGAATGATTTCTGAAGAATATCTTTGGCTTCAGTAGTGCAAAGATGAATGATTTCTGAAGAATATCTTTGGCCCGTAGTCAAAGATGAACAGTGTTTAGATGAAAATGACCAATCGATGAATATCTTTGGCTCGTAGGGCAAAGATGAATATTTGATTCGGATATATATATTGATATTACAGGAGGGGATAAAAGATTGATGATGACTTTTAAATTCATACATGAAGATAGTAGTTTGCATTCTCTACTTAACTCTTCTAATGAATTATTATTTCATTGTGTGAATATTGATTTAAAATTTGTTGTCTATTGTAGTCTATTAGATTTTTTCTGTTGAAGACTAATGATAATTTGTTGTATATTATCTTAGTCATAATATTCTTCTTTGGGCTAGTTGAGCTCACCCTTTTCCTTTTTGTTCCATTTTTCTTCTCGAGGCGAGAATATAAGCGAGTACAGTCTGGGTATGGAATGAAGGTTCTATAGAGAGTTGTTTAGTAGTCCTCGCCATTTTGTAAAATAATGTATCAATAAATGTGATGAGGATTTATTTGAGTATAGATATTGTCTGAAGATAATATTTGTATTCAAACTCACGATTTCTTGTTGTAATAATAAAGTTGTAGTTGTTTACGTACCATGTATTGACAACTCGAGAATGGGTGATGTATACCTATTTTGGGGCGTCCACAATAACCTGTCCGATGAAGAAAACGACAAAAGGGAGTTTTTATAAATAACAACAGAATTATTACTCAATTAACATTGTTGGAATACCCGGTGGGTAAAGTAAAATAATACTGGCGTTGTTGAGCAAGAGCACACCAGTATTGCACCAATTATTGATTCTTACGTGAAGGCACTACTCAATAATTGTTACAATAATTATTGCTCAATATTATATTTTATTGATTCAATAATTCTTTGCGTTGATATTTTATATTACTGTTGTTTCAAGAATTGTCATTACACAATATTTTCTATTATCTGAGCAATAATTCATATTATCTGAATAATATTATTAGAAAACATTATTGGTAATGTCTAGAAAGTTCTGTTTAAGGAGAGGTTTGGTCACCTAATTGCGCGCCCAATGAGAGAGATCCTTATTGGAAAGCCCCTCTTCCTTAACTGCACAGTTTGTCAATATTGTGATTATGTAATATTATTTGTGAATAATTAATTATTAATTTTTATGATGAGGAAAATATTTATTTTATGTGGACATAGATGGAGAAAATTTTTAATGTGACAATTGTTGAAAATTAATATTTTGTCTTTTACGATAAAATAATTTATTTAAATATATTATTTTAATAATATATTAACTGATGATATTTTTATAATGAATGTGGGATATATGAGTATATGAGGAGGAAGAGTATTTTTGTGGTAATAAATGTTTAACACATATTTTGTGTGTTGGTGGACACAATTATTGACCGAAATTTGATTATAGCCTGTAAAATCACCCGTTTGTGGATTCTGGTCAATTTTTGTTTGGAATTTGGAAAAACTTTCTTCTGCAAAGTTGTAGAGAATTGAATTTCCTATAAAAACTTGCAAGATTCGAATTTTCTGATAAAAGGGCTATTTATTATAAATTATTGAAGTTCTGAAGTTCCGAAATAATTGATTTTTGAAAGTTTTAATTATTTTTATTTACAAAAACGTGTTTTTCATTTTGTTTTCCTCATTTAACATGTGATAGGGGCTGAGCTCAGATAGTAAAACATGCGTATGAAGTTTTGGAAAAAAATATAATAATATTTAATAAATTTTCTGCTTTGGTGTTACTAAGCATTTTCCTATAAATAGGGTCTTGGGTTAGAATTGAAAATCACACCGAAAATTGAAGTTTTCTCCGCTCTATATTATCGAGCGTATTCTTGTGAGTATTTTGAGTATACTTTGAGTATTGCTATATACTGGTGCAAGTTCGATTCGGCGTTATATCCGAACATTCCAAAGATCTTTTTTTTGAGATAAGGGATAGTAAGGGATTTTTAAGGGTGATTATATTTTTTCAGTTTTGTATTTTTTCGGACCTTCAAAAATTCTGGAAAATTTTGAAATGATATTTTGATGAGTTTTGTAGATTGTGTCCAAAAATGGCGATTTTTGGATGTATAGATTAGGAGTTATGGATTTTATGAGAAAAGACTATTTTAAAAGTAACTGTTTATAACTCCTTGTGGTTAACTCCAAAATTGATGAAATTTTTATTGGGTGTATATCTATATAATATCAGTATACCGTATTAATTTCAGAATATTTGGACAAAAGTACAATTTAGGATAAATGTTTAAATATTCGGTGGTTTTGGCCATGTGAAAAATAGTAAATGAATTTTAAAAATTCTGAGAAAAATATATATTCAATATGGGACTATATTCTTGTAAATCCCAGAAAATAAATATTTTTGGAACTGATTTGGTATTTTTCATGAAAATGTTCTAGTTATGAGTAAATGAATTAAATATGTTATGTGAAGTAAAAAAATTGGAAAATATGATTTATTGGCTTGAGAATCATATATATGAGGTATATCTGATTTTTATGATGGGTTTTGGTTAATGATGATGAAATCTTATGAGTTTGGCATTTTAGATGATTAAATGCATTAATTATTAAAGTGTAAATAATTGGATTAAATTATTTATAAGTTTTAGAAATGATTAAAATATTATTGTAATATTAATAATATTAGATTATGAGATTTCTAAGTGATTTATAACATTTGGATTAAGGTGTTATAAATATGGATATGAATTTTATTATGAAACTTTATCTTTTAGGTATGCGAGAGTTACTATGCGCATATGATACGGTACTATGTACGAAATACGAGTCTTATTCACGACAAATTGATTTCTTCTCGACCAAATTATCGTTGATTTATGAATCTTACTCTTGAAATTAAAACCATGTTTTGATTATATTATTTTTATATAACATTCTTATAACCCTAATGATGATATTTCTCTTTGACTTGAGTGTAAAGATGGGTAGATTATTGGTATGATCGTGACCATAGGTTCTCTTTGGCCAGTAGTGCAAAAGTTGAATTGTTGATTGGTATGATCATGACCATTGAATTTACAATTGAATATTTTTAGCTTAAGTGCAAAGGTGAATTGATCAACACGGTTATAATTATTGTTATATAACTTCGAAATGATTATGTATTTCTTTGATATATGAATATCTTTGGCTCGTAGTCTGCAAGATGACTTTGTTGATGAATATCTTAGCTTTGTAGTGCAAAGATGAATTATTGATGAATATCTTTTGCTCGTGTCTGAAAGTGACTGTTGTTGAATATCTTTACTTTGTAGTGCAAAGATGAATTATTGATGAATATCTTTGGCTCAGTAATGCAAAGATGACTCGTTGATGAATATCTTTAGCTTTGTAGTGTAAAGATGAACTGTTGATGAATATCTTTGGGTAGTGGTGCAAAGATGAATTTATTAGTATGATTATGAGCAGGAACTGTGATTTGGTATAACCATGATCTTTGATGTTTCGGTAAAAGACAGTGATGAAATTATCTTCGTCTGGATGAGAAGAGGAATTTAGAACTACAATTATGATTATGAGTTATACATGTGATTGTGGATGGGAATTGTTGATTGATGTTACGAGGATAAAATATTGCTTGGTGGACTTTTAACACGGAGAAGACAATAGACTTTATAGTCTATTTAACTCTTTTAATGGATTGCTTTCGTTCACTATGACTATGGTTGAAAAGTTTTATCATCTACCATATATTCTAAATCTACGATTTATTATTGATGAAGACTATTGATAATTTATGTATCTTTAGTTATAATATTCTTTCTTGAGCTAGTTGTGCTCACCCTTTTTTTTCATAATTCCTTTCGGTAATAAAAGTGTAGTCAATGTGAAAGGGGATAACAAGGGAATAGAATCTATGGTCTATAGTTGTTGTGGTTCTCCCTAAAGTATGGAAATAATTTTATTGAGGACTTTAGTGTGTTGTATTTTATACATCATTTAATAGTTATTTTGGTGAATTAAATAGGGTGGTGAGCGAACCCAACTTTGGAAGGGTGTTTTGTCACTATCATACAAGATGTCTAATGACATACAAACTCGTGTTATCATAAGACATGGTTGTGCTCATCCACTTCTTTGAGTATATTTACAAGCACTACCTATATATAATCTTGGTGTTTGTTTGGAGTATAATACCCAATTAGAGACAGTGGAGATAATGATATGTCAAGAGAAGACTCATCATTGGGAAGAATATGATAGTAATCTTCTCGCTTTTTTTTTAGGGGTCTATTAATTCACCAGGATAATTACGTGGCCATATGATATCTACCATAACCTAAAAGCATGGCCTCCCATATACGAAGGTTTCCTTGAGCACTTCCCAAAGATTCTAATTTCTAAAACAGCTTTTTGACTATACCTTTATATAAGGTGTCATTGTGACGTCTTCTGATTGGTATATATTTGTATCCAAACTCACAAATATGTGTTGTTTGTATATTGCACGACAATTGTTGTAATAAAGTTGTAGTTGTTTTTAAGTACCATATATTTGGCGACTCGAATGGGTTGGATGGAATGGACCTATTTTGGGGTCGTTACATTTGGTATCGAGCTATAAGTAAAGAGCCCCAGAGCCTCTCGCCGGTGACTTCTGTTGACGGGGGGATGCACCGCCGCACTCTCCGTAGGGGGCCGCCAGATTCTCATGCAAGCAAACCGATAGATATCAATGTGAGGCGTCTTGACACAAGTTGGTGTCCAGAGTTACATTTGGTATCGTAGCTATAAGTAAAGAGCCCCGAGCCTCTTCTTTGGTGACTTCTGTTGATGGGGATGCACCAAGCCGGACTCTCCGTGGGGACGCCGCTTCATGCAGTGACAAACCGATAGTACCATCGTGGAGGTCTCATCCCACGGTTGGGACATAAGTTACATTTGGTATCAGAGCTTAGGGATATGATTTACGGCGAGATCGGGATTAGAACTAGGAGGGAGAGATGAGTAAATCCTTCGCTAGTGTGTCCTACCTAAGCTTATTTGATGGTCAGTCATAATATCGGGATATTATGTTGTGACGCCCCCAAAATAGGTATACATCACCTATTCTGAGTTGTCAATACATGGTACAGAAACAACTACAACTTTATTATTACAACAAGAAAAGCTGTGAGTTTGAATACAAATATTATCTTCAGACAATATCTATACTCAAATAAATCCTCATCACATTTATTGATACATTATTTTACAAAAATGGTGAGGACTACTAAACAATCCTTTCTAAAACCTTCATTCCATACCCCAGACTGCGTACTCGTTATATTCTCGCCTCCCCGAGAAAAAATGGAACAAAAGGAAAAGGGTGAGCTCAACTAGCTCAAGAAGAAGAATATTATGACTAAGATAATATACAACAAATTATCGTTAGTCTTCAACAGGAAAAAATCTAATAGAATACAATAGACAACAAATTTTAAATCAATATTCGCAGCTGAAATAATAATTCATTAGAAGAGTTAAGTAGAGAATGCAAACTACTATCTTCTATGTATGAATTTAAAAGTTCATCGCTCATCTTTTATCCCCGTAACATCAATCAATATACATCTGGAATCAAATATTCATCTTTGCACTACGAGCCAAAGATATTCATCATTAGTCATGTATTCATTTAAACACCTGCTCATCTTTGCACTACTGGGCCAAAGATATTCTTCAGAAATCATTCATCTTTTAGACTACGTGCCAAAGATATTCTTAAGAAATCATTCATCTTTTTACTACAGGCCAAAGATATTCCATAATATCATCATTTAAGACCGAGGATGATGAAAATATTTTTTTTTTTAAAGAAACGAATCCAAAGTGAAACAAAATGACAAGGATTAAGGATTAAGGATTCGTACTTGGTTTTATCCACGTCCAAAAATACCTCAAAAATAATCATAGTGGTGTAAAATTCAAGAATGATCAAAACATGGATACAATCGAGTTAGTATCCGAGATAGATGTTTTGAGACGAAAAGAAGAAATTTTATTTTTCTATTGAATAATCTCAGAGTATCGTGAATAGTCTTAGTATCGTGAATAAATAACTCAACACCAAAAGATAGAAATTCCACAAAAACATCTTCACGCTTACATGAATAGTACTCGTGAATAAGAACTCGTGAATAAGAACTCATTAATAGTAACTCGTGAATAGTAACTCATGAATAGTAACTCATGAATAGTAACCCCAAGCATGAAAAGTTCCAAATTTGATAAAACTTCAGATCAACATTTCAAAGATAATGATATTGAAGAAATAATATCATTTGAGAAGAAAATAACATCCTTACCTCGAAAGATCAATACTTCTAATTTAGAATAACGAAGGGTATAGTGCTAAAGGAACTTTCACCGCCTAGCAATACTCAAAGTATACTCAAAATACTCACAAGAATACGCCGATAATATAGAGAGAAAAACTTGAGCTTTTGGTGTGATTTTCAATTCTAACCCAAGCACCCTATTTATAGAAATTGCTTAGAACACCAAAGCGAAAAATTTAATAAAATATTAATATATAATTATTAAATTCCTACGCACTTTAAAATCTGATTCAAACCATCAGCCACCAAGAGTGACTCACCTTGCCTAACTCAAAAAACGTTTTTCTTATTAAAAATATTTAAAACTTCAAAATTAATTATTTGAAGCTTGAACTTCAATAATTCATAATAAATAGCCCTTTTCATCGAAAAATTTTGAATCTCGAGAGTTTTTATAGGAATTTCAATTCTCTACAACTTTGTAGAAGAAAGTTTTTCCAAATTCCAAATAGAAATTGACCGAAATCCGTAAACAGGCGATTTTACACAAGCTATAATCAAATTTCAAATAATAAATGGGGTCCATGACATGTTTAACATGTTTTAAACATTTATTGCAACAAAAATACTCTTCCTCCTCGTATACTCATATATCCCACATTCGTTGTAAAAATATCACCGTTAATATATTATTAAAATAATATATTTAAATGAATTATTTTATCGTAAAAGATAAAATATTAATTTTCAACAATTGTCATTTTAAAAATTTTCTCCATCTATATCCACATAAAATCAATATTTTCCTCATCATATGAATCATTAATTAATTATTCACAAATAATATTACGAAATCACAATATTGACAACCGTGCGGTTCCTCAGAAGAGGGGCTTTCCAATAAGAATTTCTCCTTACTTGGCAGCAATTAGGTGACCAAACCTCTCCTTAGATGTAACTTTCTAGACATTGCCAATAATGTTATCTAATAATATTATTCGAGATAATATGAATTATTGCTTCGATAATGAAAAATACTTGTGTAATGACAATTATTGAAACAACAAAGAATATAAAATATCAACGCAAAGAAATTATTAACTCAATAAAATAAAATAATTTGAGCAAAGAATTATCAGTAACCATTATTGAGTAGTACCTTTAATAATTGGTGCAATACTGTGCTACTTCTTGTGTAACAACGCCATATTACTATGTTTTAACCACCGGTATTCCAATAGTATTAATTCTGTAAACAACTACGCTTATTATTTAAAACAACTTATATTTATCGTTTCTTCATCCAATCGCTTTCACATGGGGCCCACACATGTCATGCGGCATTGTAAATACGAATATTCCCCGACAAGATGAATATTCCACGACAAAAACGAATATTCCCCAGACGATAATGAATATTTTATAACCACTTGCTTATTTTGAAATATTTGCGTATTTAACCCTTAACTATCCATATTAATCAAATCAACCCTTACTATTTCAAAATAATAAATAAAGGAAATTCCTTTTATTTAAAAATTTTTCGGGGTCTTACAACCTCCCTCCTTATGAAATTTCGTCTCTCGAAATTGACGTACGTACTGGTGTTTGAAAAGGTGAGGATACCTCGCTTTCATTTCCGTTTCAATTCCCGGGTCATTTCCTCTATAGCATGATTCATCCACAAAACTTTAACTTGTGGTATGACCTTTCGCTTGTGGGACATGCTCCTTCCTATCCAAGATCTTGATGGTACCTCCTCATACGTTAAGTCTTCACTTATCTCGTCCTGGGTTCTAAGTCAATAACGTGGTTGGTCTTTCACATATTCTGAAAGTGCGGATATGTGAAACACATTATGAACACGAGACATACTTGGAGGTAACGCAAGTCTATAGGCTACATTTCCTACTTTCGGTCAAGAATTTGAAATGGACCAATAAATCGTGGATTGAGCTTTCCTCTCTTCCCAAATCTTGTAACTCCCTTCCATGGAGCAACTTCGCAACAATACATGATCCCTACATTAAATTCCACGTCCTTTCGATGAAGATCCGCATAACTCTTTTTGTCGATCTTGTGCTGGTTTTGTATCGTTGTCGAATCATTTGGATCTTTTCCGGTGAGTCATACGTACTTAACTCGGGTCCCAACAATGTTGCTTCACCCACCCTCATCCCAACATATTGGAGAACGACATTTTCGTCCATATAATGCTTGAATGGAGCCACACCTATACTTGCACGATAATCATTGTTGTAGGAGAATTCCACCAATGGTAAATACTTATCCCAACTACCCTTGAAGTCTTGGACACGAGTCTTAATAGATCTTCAAGAGTTTGAATATCCTCTCGATTGTCCGTCTGGTTTGGGGATGGTATGCAGAACTAAATCGCAAATCCGTGCCCATAGCTTTTTGCAAGCTAACCCAAAATCTTGAAGTGAATCTTGGGTCACGATCCGAAACTATGGATACAGGCATGCCATGTAACCTCACAATCTCATTCACGTCTATACTAGCAAGACGTTCAGGGAATAAGTCTCCCGTGTCGGCAAGAAATGAAATGGAGACTTGGTTAATCTATCAACAATAACCCAAATAGCATTGATGCCTTGAAAGCCGTAGGAAGACCCGTAACGTAAATCCATAGTAATGTGTTCCCACTTCCATTCCGGAATCTCAAGTGGTTGCAACGGACCCTTAGGTACAAGATGCTCTACCTTTACTGCGTTAGCAAGTTAAACACATCGAGATAAACTTTGCAATCTCTCTCTTCATATTGTTCCACCAAAATGTATGTCAAGATCACGATACATTTTAGTACTTCCGAGATGGATTGCAAATGGCGTATTGTGTGCCTCCATCATAATCTTGTACTTCAAATCGTAGTCGTTAGGAACACAAAGTCTAGAGTGGACTCGAAGTATTCCTTCTTCATCAATTCTAAGCTTAAGAATAGCTCCTTCTTGTACTTTCTTCTTCATACGCATCATCTCCTTACCGGTGGCTTGAAGCAACCTTAACTTTTTCTATTAAAGTTGGCTCTATCGCAGATACTTGACATCATCGCACTTTCGTTCCGCATATGATCTTCTACTCAATAAATCATTTACGTTCGCTTTACCGGGATGGTATTGAATAGTGTGGTCGTAGTCTTTCAATAGTTAGAGCCAACGTCATTTGCTTGCGTGTTGAGTTCTTTTTGAAGAAAAAATATTTAAGGCTTTTATAGTTACGAATATATCTCCACTTTCTCCCCATATAGATAGTGCCTCCATATTTTAAGCGAAAACTTATCACCTTTGTGAGACCCCGATTTTTATTAATAAAGATTTAAATTTTGTCGAAATAATTTTTAATATTAAGGTGTGAATTTGAGATAATATTATAGTTGTGGGTAGTATTTATAAATTTTGCAAAGTATACGCAAGTGGTTATATTATATTCGATTGGTGGGGAATATTCGGTTTAGCGAGGAATATTAAATACAACTAGCTCAATCATTGGTGGACCCTAATAACGTAATTATTGTCGGATTGAAAAGCGACAAAAATATTTTATTAAAATAACGGCGGAAGTTTCTGGTGGTTCTTGTTGAACTACTTTCGGTAGTAAAAGTACGATGTCGTGTGGTTGCATAGTAACATACGGTATTGATTATTGATGCTTTATGTGAGAAGTCACCAGGTTTGATTCCATTATCATGATTAATAATATGAATTATTATAATGATAATGACGTTTTGTTTTATTCAGTATTATTAACGTAATAAAATGAAACATCTTTTATATAAAATAGAATACTTTATTAAAGTTATTCTATAAATAGAATATATTATATTTTATTATGCATAGTGTTGCATAGTGTTTTGCATAGTGTTGCATAGTCGTTTGCATAGTAAAATGTTTTTATATAAATAGAATATATTATATTTTATTTAAAAGATTTTTCTTTAAATATGGATGATCGATTAAAGTAAATCAATCTGACCGTTCATGGATTAATTCTTATGCATTCCATTTTCCTATAAATAAAGCTCGTTCCTTCATTATTTTCTTTACGAATTCATTTGAAACTAGAGAGAGAAATTATAGAAAGAAAGCTATAGAGAAAATTATAGAAAGAAGAAGAGTATTATTTACTTCACTACTTCATATTATTCTTTTACTTTTCGGTAAGGGGTGTTATTCTTTCTTCTTGAAGAGAACTTCGTTATTCCATTCACTTTATTATTACATTGAATAACTTTTGTAAAAGTGGCATACCCTATACATAACTTTTTATCTGCGGCATACCCTATACTTGGTGAAATCCTTATGTTATTCCATTGCTTATTATTACATTGGAATAACTTTGTATACATGATTTACCTATACTTGGTGACATTCTTCTATTATTACATTGGAACATCACATGCATGTGTTTTACACCGGACTGGTTCCGCCTCTTTATTATTACATTGGAACATCACATGCATGTGTTTTACAGGACTGGGTTAAAATCTTTATCATTCTGTTGGAATATCCTATCATGTGTTTTACACCGGATCTGTTCCGTCTTTATTATTACTATTGGAACATCACATCCGATTGTGAATTTCACCGACTGGTTCCGTTATTATTATTACTGTTGGAATAACTTTGTATATCTCAAATCTGCATGCATGGTGATTTCTTTTGTTATTCCATTCTTTATTATACCCAGTTGGTTAAAACTTTGACTTATATCCATGAAATTAGTAGAATATCCTTGATATTTGCGTTTCATCCATATCTTTTCATGGAAATATTCTTGATCATTCTTGAATTTAACTCTCTGAAAACAAGTATCATGTTGATAATTTGGGCGTTAATAATTCATGGATTAAATAATTCTTGAACTTGTTTTATTGAATTATTATGTCATTGTCATCATCCTCATGTTATATTATGTTATCTTTGGCTTACGTTACATAGATGAACTTAGTATGATTATGACTAGGGATCATTCGGTATAATCATGACTTGATATAAATGATGTGACAAAAGTCCTCGAGTGGCACATGTAATGCGGTTGATGGATAGTTTTTGGTATGATTATGACCGGGGTGATTCGGTATAGTCATGACCATTGATAATTTGATGAAAATCCTTGGCCGCGGTGATACGAGGATGATTAGATGTGGTGGTTTATTATTAAAAAGTGAGTCTCGGTGATAAAAATTAATGAAAACCTTTAAAACCTAAAAGATAGTAGACTTTATTCTCTACTTGACTCTTTTAATGGGTTGCTTATTCCATTTATGATTAAACCGGTTGTCATTGTATTTTATCGGTTTAACACTTTATTGAAGGCTAATGATAATTTAATTCGCATTATCTTAGTCATAATATTTCTTCTTCGGGCTAGTTGAGCTCACCCTTTCTTTCACCGTTCTCTTGAGAAATGAGAACATAGGCCGAGACGAGTCGGGGAACGGAGTAATGGTCCGGAGGATAGCATTAGTAGTCCTCACTATTACGTGAAATAGTGTGATAATAGTTGTAATGAGGACTCCTTTTGAGTTTGTATAATATCTAGTAGACAATATTTGTATTCAAACTCACGATTTATGTCGTATTGTACCCTGCTTATATTAGTAAGTTGTATTTCAATTTATGTACTGTAAGTGGCGACCCAAGATGGGTGGCGTATACCTAATTTTGGGGCGTCCACAACTTCGCTAACTCTAGATCATGAGTAGGATAATTCCTCTCATACTCTTTAAGTTGTCGCGAGGCATAGGCTATGACCTTCCCACGTTGCATGAGAACACATCCTAACCCTTTGCACGAAGCATCGGCGTAGATAACAAATCCATCCAGAACCGGATGGTATTGTTAGAACAGTCTTAAAATAAGTCTCCTCTTAAGCTCTTGGAAACTTTTCTACGCATTCTTCGCTCGAAGCGAATTTTGTATCCTTCCGGAGTTAAATTTGAGTTAATGGAGTAGCGATTCAAAAAAACCTTCCACGAATCTCCGATAATAACCATTTAAGCCCAAAAGCTACGTGCTTGGTCCACCCACTTCGGTTGCTCAACTTTGTATTGCTTCAATCTTGACGATCAATGATACTCCATGTTTGACTACGTGCCCAAGGAATGCTACTTTCTCAAGCCCGAACTCGCATTTCTTCAATTTGGCATATAGTTGGTTTTGCACGAAGCCTTTGGAGTACCGACTTCAAATGGTGCTCATGATCTTCACGGCTTTTGGAATATATGAGGATGTCATCAATAAAGACAACAACGAATTGATCCAAATATTCCTTAAATACTTTCGGTTCATCATATCCATGAAAGCCGCAGGAGCATTAGTTAGTCCGAAAGACATGACTAAGAATTCATAATGCCCATCTTAGTTCTTAAGGCGATCTTTGGAATATCTTCGATTCTAATCTTGGTGATGATATCCGAGCGAAGATCGATTTTGAAAAGAATTAGCGCCCAACTGGTGGTCAAACAAGTCATCAATACGAGGTAGAGGATACCTATTCTTGATGGTGACATGGTTCAATTCAGATAGTCAATACAAAGTCGCATACTCCAGGCTTTCTTCTTTACAAATAAAGCAGGGCACCCCGAGGAGATGTCTTGGGGCCGAATGAAACCGATGTCCAACAATTCTGTAGTTGGACCTTTAACTCCTGAAGTTCAATAGGAGCCATTCGATGTAGGGTTTTAGAAATGGGCTTTATACGGTTTCAAGATCAATAAAGAATTCAACTTCACGTTACGGGGTGGTAGGCAAGAAGTTCTTTAGGAAATACATCGGGAAAGTCAATAACAACAGAATATTATTCAAATTTGGCGTGTCTTTATTCAAATCCATAACATGGGCTAAGAAAGCTTGACATCCGCTTTTCAATAAGCGAATAGCTTTATGATTAGATATGATGGTGATTGATTTTAATGGTTTAGTTGCTTGAATTAAATAACGGGAGTTGGTTAGGAACATGAAAACTAACAACCTTACGAAAACAATCAATTTTGGCATGATGAGTAGTTAACCAATCAATCCCTAAAATCACATCAAAAGCAAGTATCTTTAAAGAGATAAGGTCAACATGGTGAGTAATGGTGCCAACTTGAATCAAACAAGATTTATAAATAGTGGATGTGATGAAAGTTTCTCTAACGGAGTTTCCACCGATAGGTCAAAGTCTAATTTTTCCGAGTCAAGTTTAAGCGTTGAGCACATGCGGGAGAGATAAATGAATGGGTAGCACCGGGTATCAAGTAAGGTATAAACTTAGCAAGAATTTATAAATAGCTTACCCGTGATCACCTCGTTTGGGTTCCTCGCATTATGACCCGATCACAACAAACGCTCTTCCGGAATCGTTGACTTTGACTTTTCTGAGACGATCTTTTGAGTCACCGGCCCATTGAACTAGGTTTCGCTACCTTACAATCTCGAGCGATATGTCCTTCCTTTCCACAATTATAGCATACCTTGAATCTGTTGTGGGCGAGTTTGGGTGATATGTCCTCTTTCCGCATTTATAGCATATAATGGGTGGTGGTTCTCCTCCCTTAGAACCGATTCTTTAAGCCTTTATCATCTTCACATAATCGTTGTTAAATCTCCTCTTTTTAAAATCTCCTCGACTCGCTTCTTCTATTTTCATGGCCATGATTACCACGGAGTGGTAACCATTTTTGTCCGTCTGTTTCTTTCTCCGTGGTTATCATTATTACATTGGCTAGCTATCTCTGCGGTGCGATCTGGTTATGGTCCTCGGTTGACCGTACTCGTTATCTCGCTCTAACAATTGAGCCACATTTACAACATCCTAATAAAGAGAAAATTTATGGGAAATGAGATCTTGACGTATCTTGCGGGTTTCAAACCTCTAAGAAACATCCGCGTCATCGTTCCTCATTCTCCACCAAATGAGGTGCAAACGTGGATAACTCTGCAAACTTTGCCTCGTCTTTGAGACACCCGTCGTATGATGTTTTGTTCCAATCGATGAACTCCACTTCCTTCATATAATGAACACTTTCGGAAAGTATTTGTCATTAAATAGCTTCAAAAGCGTCTCCCAAGACATCTTAAGTGCGGTGGATGGAGTACGCTTCACGGAGACTCCCACCGATGATCCGCCTTCGCCACTTTAACATAAAGGTGGCGAATGGAACCTTCTGTTCTCTCCGTGCCCCAAGACATCGAATATCTTGGTAATTTGCTTGACCCATGTTTCCGCCATGATCGGATCTGGCTTTCCTTAAATTACGTGGTCCCAACTCTTTGAATCTGCTTTGTGTGACAACCCGTGTGAATTGCTATCATTTCCTCCCCGTATTTTGAACACGAGTCTCCTCGCCTGCGATTTTTGCATGAGCTGAAAAACTTCTAAACATCCCCTCGTTCATCATCTCGCTTTCAATGGTGTTGTTCGGGAGGAACATTGCCCGACTGTTGCACGTTCTCCTCGTTGGTGAGTACAGGCGTCTCCGCGGTCTCATTTCCATTGTTAATATTCTCACCGACATTCTCAAATACTATCATAAAACAAGGGTTAATTAAGGAAATCAATATATCACATAATATCCCTATATCTTGACCTTAACTATCAAATAAGCTTAGGTAGGACACACTAAGCGAAGGATTTACTAAATCTCTCCCCTCCTAGTTCTATTCCCCGATCTCCGCCAGAGATCATATCCTAAGCTCGATACCAACTGGCGCCCCCAAAATAGGTATACATCACCTATTCGAGTTGTCGTACGTAGTGCAACAAACAACTACAACTTTATTATTACAACAATGAAACTATGAGTTTGAATACAAATATTATCTTCTAGACAATATCTATACTCAAATAAATCCTCATCACATTTATTGATACATTATTTTACAAAAATGGTGAGGACTACTAAACAATCCTTTCTAAAACCTTCATTCCATACCCCAGAGCTACGTACTCGTTATATTCTCGCCTCCACGAGAAAAATGGAACAAAAAGGAAAAGGGTGAGCTCAATTAGCTCGGTAGAAAAATATTATGACTAAGATAATATACTGACAAATTATCGTTAGTCTTCAACAGGAAAAAATCTAATAGAATACAATAGACAACAAATTTTAAATCAATATTCGCGGTGAAATAATAATTCATTAGAAGAGTTAAGTAGAGAATGCAAACTACTATCTTCATGTATGAATTTAAAAGTTCATCGCTATCTTTTATCCTGTAACATCAATCAATATACATCAGAATCAAATATTCATCTTTTGCACTACAGGCCAAAGATATTCATCGATTAGTCATATTCATTTAAACACTGTTCATCTTTGCACTTCTGGCAAAGATATTCTTCAGAAATCATTCATCTTTGCACTACACAAGCCAAAGATATTCTTAAGAAATCATTCATCTTTGCCTTCTGGCCAAAGATATTCCATAATATCATCATTTAAGGCCGAGGATGATGAAAATATTTTTTTTAAAAGCGAATCCAAAGAAACAAAATGACAAGGATTAAGGATTAAGGATTAGTACTTGGTTTTATCCACGTCCAAAAATACCTCAAAAATAATCATAGTGGTTTAAAATTCAAGAATGATCAAAACATGGATACAATCGAGTTAGTATCCGAATAGATGTTTTAGACGAAAAGAAGAAATTTTATTTTTAATTGAATAATCATAATATACGTGAATAGTCTTAATATATCGTGAGCGATCTTTATATCGTGAATAGTAACTCCAGACACCAAAAGATAGAAATTCCACAAAAACATCTTCACGCTTAGCTTGAATAATAGTACTCGTGAATAGTAACTCGTGAATAATGAATCATGAATAATAACTTCGTGAATAGTAACTCATGAATAGTAACTAAGCTGAATAGTAACCCCAAGCATGAAAAAGTTCCAAATTTGATAAAAACTTCAGGATCAACATTTGACATAATGATATTGAAGAAATAATATCATTTGAGAAGAAAATAACATCCACTACCTCGAAAGATCAATACTTACTAGCTAGAATATAAGGTATAGTCTTTGAAGGAAACTTTCAAATCTAGTGATACTCAAAGTATACTCAAAATACTCACAAGAATACGCTCGATAATATAGAGAAAACTTGAGTTTTGGTGTGATTTTCAATTCTAACATAAGCACCTTATTTATAGAAATTGCTTAGAACACCAAAGCGAAAAATTTAATAAAATATTAATATATAATTATTAAATTCCTACCACCCAAAATCTGATTCAAACCATCACCCACCAAGAGTGACTCACCTTGCTTAACTTCAAAAAAAACGTTTTCTTATTAAAATATTTAAAACTTCAAAAATTAATTATTTGAACTTGAAAACTTTAATAATTCATAATAAATAGCCCTTTCATCAGAAAAATTGAATCTCGAGAGTTTTTATAGGAATTTCAATTCTCTACAACTGCGGGAAGAAAGTTTTTCAAATTCCAAATAGAAATTGGTAAAAATCCGAAGCAGAGCGATTTTACGAGTATAATCAAATTTGATCGATAAATGGGGTCCCACCAGACATGTTTAACATGTTTTAAACATTTATTGCAACAAAAATACTCTTCCTCCTCGTATACTCATATATCCCACATTAGATTGTAAAAATATCACCGTTAATATATTATTAAAATAATATATTTAAATGAATTATTTTATCGAAAAAGATAAAATTTCAATTTTCAACAATTGTCACATTAAAAATTTTCTCCATCTATATCCACATAAAATTAATATTTTCCTCATCATATGAATCAATAATTAATTATTCACAAATAATATTACGAATCACAATATTGTGACGAAGGCGGTTCCTGAGAAGGACTTTCCGATAAAATTTCTCACTAATGGTGGCCTTGATTTAGGTGACCAAACCTCTCCTTAGGCGAACTTTTAGACACATTGCCAATAATGTTATCTAATAATATTATTAGGATAATATGAATTATTGCCGATAATAAAAATCGTATAATGACAATTATTGAAACAACGATGATATAAAATATCAGCGCTTGACAATTATTAACTCGATAAAATAAAATCTTTGAGCGATAATTCGTAACCATTATTGAGTAGTACCTTTAATAATTGGTGCAATCACAGGTAATATTCTCTTGATGCGGCAATAGCGTATTCTTATATTTTAACCATAAAATATTCTAATAGTATAACTTGATAACAACTTCTGTAGTTATTTAAAAAGCAACTTATATTTGTCGTTTTCTTCATCCAATCGCTTTCAGTTATAGAATTTTTGTACATGGTCTATCGAATATTCCCAAAGCTGATGCGAATATTCCACGACCAACGAATATTCACAAGCGATAATGAATATTTTATAACCACTTGCTTATTTTGAAATATTTATGTATTTAACCCTTAACTATCCACATTAATCAAATCAACCTTTACTATTTCAAAATAATAAATAAAGGAAATTCCTTTTTATTTAAAAAATTTAGAAGTCTTACATATGTGATATGTTAATTTATTAAATTAACCCTTGTTTTGAAGCTGTATTCTAGAATGATATCCGAAATACGAGAGATAAGCGATGGAGAAATCATGATGACAGGAGATAGAATCTGAAATGAAAGCGAAAGGTATTCTCGACTCTTTGAAATACTGAGTGCGTAAATTTAGGGGACGAAATTTCATAAGGAGGGAGATTATAAGGCCCCGAATTTTATGAAATAAAAGTATTCAATTTTTTTATAATTACTATTCAAGAAATGGTTAAATTGATAAAAGTTAAAGTTAAGGGTGATATATATAATTTTTTCAAAATAAGCAAGTGGTTATAAAATACTCATTATTGTTTGGAATATTCGTTTTGGTCGTGGAATATTCTTTACGTAGGGAATATTCGAAATGCGGCCAGCAGACCATTTGTGGGCCCCATAACGTAATAACTATATTGATGAAGAAAACGACAAAGGAGTTTTATAAATAACGGTAAATTATTCACAGATTAACATTGTTGGAATACACAGTGGGTAAAGTAAAATAATGGCGTTGTTGAACAAGAACATACTCAGTATTGCACCAATTATTGATTCTTACGTGAAAGCACACTACTCAATAATTGTTACGATAATTACTTATTCAATATTATATTTTATTGATTCAATAATTCTTGCGTTGATATTTTATATTATCGTTGTTTCAAGAATTGTCATTACACAATATTTTCCATTATCGAGACAATAATTCATATTATCTGAATAATATTATTAGAAAACATTATTGGCAATGTCTAGAAAGTTACGTCTAAGGAGAGGTTTGGTCACCTAATTGCATGGCAACCATGAAGTGAGAGATCCTTATTGAAAGCCCTCTTTCCTGAACCGCCTCGTCATTAATATTGTGATTATGTAATATTATTTGAGAATAATTAATTATTGATTTTTATGATGAGGAAAATATTTATTTTATGTGGACATAGTTGGAGAAAATTTTAATGTGACAATTGTTGAAAATTAATATTTTGTCTTTTTCGATAAAATAATTTATTTAAATATATTATTTTAATAATATATTAACTGGTGATATTTTATAATGAATGTGGGATATATGAGTATATGAGGAGGAAGAGTATTTTGTGGTAATAAATGTTTAACACATATTTTGTGTGTTGGTGGACACAATTATTAATCCGAATTTGATTATAAATTGTAAAATCACCCGTTTGTGGATTCTCGTCAATTTTGTTTGGAATTTGGAAAAACTTTCTTCTCGCAAAGTTGTAGAGAATTGAATTTCCTATAAAAACTCACGAGATTCAATTTTCTGATAAAAGGGCTATTTATTATGAATTATTGAAGTTCTAAAGTTCAAATAATTGATTTTTGAAAGTTTTAATTATTTTATTTACAAAAACGTGTTTTTCATTTTGTTTTCCTCATTTAACATGTGATAGGGGCTGAGTTCAGATGGTAAAACATGCGTATGAAGTTTTGGAAAAAAATATAATAATATTTAATAAATTTTACTGCTTTGGTGTTACAAGCGTTTTCCTATAAATAGGTGCTTAGGTTAGAATTGAAAATCACACCGTAAATTGAAGTTTTCTCTCTATATTATCGGCGTATTCTTGTGAGTATTTTGAGTATACTTTTGAGTATTGCTATACTGATGCAAGTTCGTTCAACGTTATATCCTCACATTCCAAAGATCTTTCTTTTTTGAGGTAAGGGATAAGTAAGGGATTTTAAGGATGATTATGTTTTTTAGTTTTGTATTTTTTCGGACCTTCAAAAATTCTGGAAAATTTTAAAATGATATTTTGATGAGTTTTGTAGATTGTGTCCAAAATGGCGATTTTTGGATGTATAGATTAGGAGTTATGGATTTTATGAGAAAAGACTATTTTAAAAGTAACTGGTTTATAACTCCTTGTGGTTAACTCCAAAATTGATGAAATTTTTATTGGGTGTATATCTATATAATATCAGTATACCGTATTAATTTCAGAATATTTGGACAAAAGTACAATTTAGGATAAATGTTTAAATATTCTATGGTTTTGGCCATGAAAAATAGTAAATGAATTTTAAAATTCTGAGAAAAATATATATTCAATATGGGACTATATTCTTGTAAATCCCAGAAAATAAATATTTTTGGAACTGATTTGGTATTTTTCATGAAAATGTTCTAGTTATGAATAAATGAATTAAATATGTTATGTGAAGTAAGAAAATTGGAAAATATGATTTATTGGCTTGAGAATCATATATGAGGTATATGCAGATTTTTATGAGGGTTTTGGTTAATGATGATGAAATCTTATGAGTTTGGCATTTTAGATGATTAAATGCATTAATTATTAAAGTGTAAATAATTGGATTAAATTATTTATAAGTTTTAGAAATGATTAAAATATTATTGTAATATTAATAATATTAGATTATGAGATTTCTAAGTGATTTATAACATTTGGATTAAGGTGTTATAAATATGGATATGAATTTTATTATGAAACTTTATCTTTTAGTGTATGAGGGATTACTATGCTTGTTATACTCACGTATGTTATGTCTGAATCACGAGTCTTATTCACGATAAATTGGTTTCTTCTCGACCAAATTATCGTTGATTTATGAATCTTACTCTTGAAATTAAAACCATGTTTTGATTATATTATTTTTATATAACATTCTTATAACCCTAATGATGATATTTCTCTTTGACTTGAGTGTAAAGATGGGTAGATTATTGGTATGATCGTGACCATAGGTTCTCTTTGGCCATGAGTGCAAAAGTTGAATTGTTGGTTGGTATGATCATGACCATTGAATTTACAATTGAATATTTTTAGCTTAAGTGCAAGGTGAATTGATCAACATGGTTATAATTATTGTTATATAACTTCCGAAATGATTATGTATTTCTTTGATATATGAATATCTTTGGCTCAGAGTGCAAAGATGACTTGTTGATGAATATCTTAGCACAGTGCAAAAAGATGAATTATTGATGAATATCTTTTGCTCGTAATGCAAAGATGACATGTTGTTGAATATCTTTAAATTGTAGTGCAAAGATGAATTATTGATGAATATCTTTGGCTCGTAATGCAAAGATGGCTCATTGATGAATATCTTTGCTTTGTAGTAGTAAAGATGAATCTGTTGATGAATATCTTTGGTAGTGGTGCAAAAGATGAATTTATTAGTATGATTATGAGCGAGGACTGTGATTTGGTATAACCATGATCTTTGATGTTTCGGTAAAGACAGTGATGAAATTATCTTCGTCCCGGATGAGAAGAAGAATTTAGAACTACAATTATGATTATGAGTTATACATGTGATTGTGGGCGAGAAATTGTTGATTGATGTTACGAGGATAAAACATTCTTTGGTGGACTTTTAACATGGAGAAGACAATAGACTTTATAGTCTATTTGACTCTTTTAATGGATTGCTTTCGTTCCACTTTGCTGACTATGGTTGAAAAGTTTTATCATCTACCATATGTTCTAAATCTACGATTTATTATTGATGAAGACTATTGATAATTTATGTATCTTTAGTTATAATATTCTTTCTTCGAAATTTAGTTGTGCTCACCCTTTTTGTTTCACAATTCCTTTCGAGTAATAAAAGTGTAGCTTTGGGTTGAGCCAGGGGATAACAAGGAATAAAACGGTGGTCTATAGTTGTTGAGGTTCTCCCTAAAGAGTATATGGAAATAATTTTATTGAGGACTTTAGTGTGTTGTATTTTATACATCATTTAATAGTTATTTTGGTGAATTAAATAGGGTGAAAGTAACCCAACTTTGGAAGGGTGTTTTGTCACTATCATACAAGATGTCTAATGACATACAAACTCGTGTTATCATAAGACATGGTTGTGCTTCATCCACTTTTTGAGTATATTTACAAGCACTACCTATATAATCTTGGTGTTTGTTTGGAGTATAATACCCAATTAGAGATGCGATGGAGATAATGATATGTCGAGAGAAGACTCACCATTGGGAAGAATATGATAGTAATCTTCTCATTTTTCTTTAGGGGTCTATTGGGTCAACCAAGGATAATTACGTGGCCATATGATATCTACCATAACCTAAAAGCATGACCTCCCATGTACGAAGGTTTCCTTGAGCACTTCCCAAAAATACTAATTTCTAAAACAGTTTTTGACTATACATTTATGTAAGGTGTCATTGTGACGTCTTCTGATTGGTATATATTTGTATCCAAACTCACAAAGATATGTGTTGTTGTATTTTGCACGACAATTGTTGTAATAAAGTTGTAGTTGTTTTTCGTACCATATATTTGGCGACTCAGAATGGGTTGGATGGAATGGACCTATTTTGGGGTCGTTACAGCATGTTAATAATCTCTCCGTCCCATAGTTATAGGCTGATTTCTTTTGGCACATAGTTTAAGAAAATCAGTTTAAGTGGCAATTTTTAATAGAAAATTTTCACATATACCCCTTAATATGGAATTAATGAATAACTTAATTACTCCTTATTTATCACACCAGAACTCTCAACTTCATTGATTGACGTGTACTGACCATTAAAATCCATAACCATAGAACTTTAACCAAAGAGAATACAACAACATTAAATGTGGTGATGAAAATAATGACATTGAATGTTATTTTTTCAAAAAAATAGTAATGGTTGAATATTTATTATAAGGGCATAAAGGTAAAATAATGAACTAACTAAATTTTATAAATAGTAAGTAGCATATATATATTGGGACATCTCAAAATGGAAAATCAGCCTATAACAATGGGACGGAGGGAGTATTTATAATTATTAATAATAATTAAATAATTTTTTATATATATTAACATTTTTTTAAACTAACAAATCATTAACTATTAATAATAATTAATATATAAAATAAAGCTACAAAACATTATTAATATATATAAAAAATTAATAAAACTACTATTATATATAAATTGTTAATATATAAAAAAATTATTTAATATATAAAATTACAAAACATTAATTATTAATTATTAAATTTTAGTTTTTCAGTATTTCGATTTTTATCGAATTCAAAAAGTTTGTTACCGTTACGGTATCGAAAAGTGTAAATAAACCAAAAAATCGGTATTGCCGGTTCGTTAAAAAAAATGAAAAAATTGAATTTTTTGAACAAACCTAGCAGGTACAGAAGCAGAGTGGCTAAAGAATTTATTGGCAGACATATCGTTGTGGTCTAAACTAGTTCCTTCTATTTCTCTGCATTGTGATTCTCAAGAAGCTATTGTCCGGGCAATGAACCATGTTTATAATGGGAAATATAGACATATTCGCTTGAGACATAATAGTGTATGAGAACAGATCAGTAACAATGTTATTTCCATGGAATTTGTGAGTTCTGAAAATAACCTAGCGGATTTGCTCATAAAGGAATTGATTAAAAAGGTTGTCTAAGAAGCGATCAGAGGGATGAGACTATTGTCAATATTTTGAGTAAGTAATACATGATGGAACCCAACCCATGTGATTGAAGATCCCATGAATTGGGTTAAATGGGTAACAACAAGTCACAGAATTAATTACTTATTTATAACACTGTAATTATTTATGTCTTAATTTCCATATGTGCATGTGGTGTTTACTGACAAATTGTAATATGGTGAATCATCTATATTCTTAATGAAACTCATAGCCCTAAAGGGTAGTGTATATCAGTTTACACTTGATGAGTTCACTTATATAAAGGTAGAGGTGTAGGTGTAGGTCGCTTACTATGAGAGTCTTTGGCAAACTCTCTAGAGCCTTCTATGAAAATCTAGTATATGGCGCATGGCCTAGAACGCGCCCAATTGCGGACTTGTGTGGATTTGAAATTTTTAGGTATATGTGCAAGTTCAACTGTTTGTATCATAGATAATGGGTTGAAGAATATAGTTCACCTATAATCTACATTCATGAGCTTATTCCACTAAGTATCGATTCAAACCTACAAGGTATCGACGTTATGTATTTAAAATGCATTGCTCTTCTTACTTCATTTTAATTTTTCTCTTTTTGATAATTTTGAATCATGTGGGGGATTGTTAGTTGTGCTTCAAAATTCTTAGTTTTGACATTGTCTCACATCGCCTATTTTGAGAACATTTCATGTGTATATTAGTACATTATAGTGTTTGGTTTAATAACATGGTTGAGGAAAAATGGATGGTTTCGCGCACACGAGAATGATTAAGAAATTGGATTGGGTCAAACTTGAATATTAGATTTTCAGTGAAAAAACCTTGATGTGTATGCGCGCATATTACGTATATTCTATTACTATTTTCTGTACCTGAGATGTTTTTATGTTACGTATGATATTTTACTATTTGTTCGTCTTGTTAATACTGTAACTTTTTTCAACACTAATAACTAAACAAACTCAAATATGGCTTTGATCTAATTGCGTGGTTGATGATAATCAAACAAGAACTCAATAGACGGTTAGTAACATTAGAGCGATCACATCTATCCGATTAAACTCATACCAATCAAGAATATCGTACCCCCTCCCTAATTATATAAATTTACTCCCCCACTTGGTTTAATCTTAGACCAATTGCAGACAAAAAGCTCCCCTAAACGTAGATAGTGGAACTCCATTGGCCAAGTCCCCTCTTTATTAGTGTCCCTTTGTCCTTAATTATTCCAAGGTGATGTGCTGTCTTCCCACTGATTACTGATTAGTGGGGTGGATTTTCCTTTGATACTTAGTTTCACTGTCATAATCGAGTAGGTTTAGCATTTGTGTACTTGGTGGGTGACTGAATGTATTAAATTAACAAATAGATTATTGATAAAGCATGGAACTTATTGGGTGAAGTGACAAACTAATCAGCTTTAAAGCCTATAGGTTTGGAAAGCCCACAGTAACAAACACTGATTAATCCTTAAGCCAATCTCCTTATGGGTAATGGGATTTTCGATATTAACTTTTTCATACTATATTTATCTTTATTTTAAGTTTTTTTTTTTATTAATTCTTAGAAACATAAAATTAACATTAGTCAGATTAAAAGTGATAGTCTAGTGATAACAACTCTTTTTTTACTATGCATGATTACACTTTGATTCTATTCATTAGTAAAGTCAGAATTAATATTGTGGCTTACATAAGCAAATAAGAATGAATCCCAGTTATATATTGATAGAGTTTTTTGATGAATTATTATCGCAACGTATATCAATACATGAGATTAAATATTATTATAAAATTGATTCACTATACTAAATATGTGTACGTCCTTAAAATATTAGCAACCATAGTCAATATATAAAATAGCAATATATATCATTATTATTGTCGCTACATATTGAAGATAAGTTCACCTTCTGGTCTCTTTCCGTGGTTCCCCAATCCCCATAGACGATAGAATATGGGACAGGTCTACATTGGGAGAGTGGTTAACATGAAGTTAATTTTGGTCAATTAATCAATACATTGGCGGGAGGTGATTTCTTCATCTGTGTGTCATTATTATATTGCTCAATTGACCAACTTACCATGAAGTTAACTTCATGGTATCTGTATCCACACTGGGGGTAGTGGGATCAGAGCCCCCAGGATTTTTTCGATTTTTTTATATATATTGGGTATTGATTTACATTTTAAAAAATATACCTTCATAATAATTAATATGTTATTCATATTACTAAATTAGTTTTATTTTGACTTTTTAAAGTTGATTTCTAAGATTAAAAAAAATTGAAACTATGAGAATTAATTTAATTTAGACAATACAATCATAAATATTACTCTATCTATTCTAAAAAAGATTTTTCTTTGCATATTTTAAAATTTTAAAGATCTATTTTTGGTTAATCGTTACTCTTAAATTATTGAGTGTTTAGTTTTATATTCATGGTATGAGTTGTTATGATAAATTGAAGAATATAGTTTCATTTTATATTATCAATAAAAATATGTAATTCTTTTTAGCAAATTAATAATATATCTGTATTTCATTTATAATATACTTCAAATAAATTTATTAGACATTAGTACTTAGTCACATATATATTATTTTTTTTTTCAAAAGAAAAGCATTAAAAATTAACACACTGTATTAAAAAACATTATTTACTTACAATTTTCCTTTCTACATATGGGAAAAATCTATTTAAAATATGTCTTATATATTTAAGAAAAAAATTCGCTCCCACAAAATAAGATCTATGGGTCCGCCATTGGCTAGAATTGAAATGTGTTCCTAAAATCACTAAATTTTAATAGTACAGATTCTCAAAAAATGAAAAGAAAAAAAAGAGAGCTTTGGCAATTGGTAAAATATTCTTAATCAAATAAAATACTTTTGAGAATAGTTGGATGGAAAATCCTAGCAAACCCGTCAAACAGGGCCTAACGAATTATTCAACGACAATTTTATTTTATCCCAACTTCTGCCCCCACTTTTTTTCATCGGCAAAAGTAAATAAGTAATATTCGCCCGTGTTTCAAAGATTAACCTAATTTGAAACAAATTGATCATTTTTATAATCAAGATTTATATTATTTTTTTAAAATATAGTTGCAATGACTATAAGGGTAAGAAATTATATCCAATTTAGTATTACTTTCGATTTTCATGAGTTTAAAAATATAAATATGCTTAATTTAAATTTAAATATTGATCAATTTAACTAGACAAAATCAATTTAAACCAATTTTTGAGGAAGGTAGTAATACAAGCAGGGTTAAGATAATAACTCATCACTAAAATAAGAGTAATTTTATCTACTACATCTATTTTATTAATAATGTATCATAATTCTAATATCGTTTCTATATACACACTGTCAATGTATTTGTTAGGGATATGCCCTACTCGAGGCCCAAATATATGTAAGACCAAGAACTCAAACTAACTTGAGAATAATCAGTGTCCTCATAGCCTTGGTCACAGGTAGTGGATTGTATGCCTATAAATAGAGAAGGAAGAGAGAGAGAGCAGATCCTCTGTTCTCATTTTTTATTTTTCCCTTGTGTCTCCCACTTAAATATTGACACCTAACTTCTTATTTAATTTTAAAATTAATTGATGTTAAGTAAGAGGCTAGATGTCAACATTTAAGTGGAGGGACACAAAGGATCCTGTAAAAATTAATTGTTGGTGTCAAAAAAATTGATCTATTGGCATCCTGTAATGATCGATTTGGACTGGTAGTATTTGATTAAACAGTATTATTAATAAAGATTAATTGATGATTAAAGTTAAACAGAACTACTTTAACCAACATTTACATGTAAAAATTAATTGTAGGTGTCAAAAAATTGATCATTACAGGATGTTAATACTACCAGTCCAAACTGTGCAATTAAGATTCTTTAATTTAGGGAATTAGTATGCAATTAAGATTCCTTAATTTAGAAATTAGTTATCTCTATGACTTCTTCTCTCTCTTCTCATCTAGAATAACTGTATTAATTAGTCATCTCATTTCTTCTCCATTAAACGTATTCTTTCATAGTATGAATTTACTACAATATATAGTATATAGTTTTAATGACAAATGCTTTGGAAATCATGGTACAGGTGTTGTTACAGATACAGAAGACCGTTAACAATTCATTCAATACCTTTCACACTCGGAGACAACAATTGGTGCTTTGCCAAATAGGCAAAAAAAAATAGTGAAGAAGCTCCCCTCAACTGGGGTCACATCACGAGAAACAAAAAGGTTGGGGACTTGTTATTTTTGGCATTTCTTGGTATGTAGTTGTAACACTCCAGTCCCACATCAAAAGATAGGGGAAAAATTTATCTGCATATAAAGAAATAAGTTACTACCAATAATATTTTCAAGTCATGACTTTTTGAGAGCTGTGGTGAAATTTATGATGGCCGAAGATCTTATTGGGTCGATGGTTTGAGCTTTATAATTTGATGGATTTGATTCGATTCGGACTTGAGATTTGACCCGAGATTTATTCCGGACTCCGAATTTGACTCGGGTTATTTCATATGATATCAAAGCCGACTCTCGAAAGCTCGGGTCGGGTCATCCGATCGGGTTGCCGGAGGTGGGGACACGAAGGCTGGTGGTATTATCCCACAATGGAGAAATGAAGGTCCGGAGGTGGGGACACGAATCTTTAAGACAGTAGTTTGAGGCCTTATAATTTCATGGATTTGATTCGATTCGGACTTGGGATTTGACCCGAGATTTATTCCGGATTCGGGATTTGACCCGGGTTGTTTCAGTAGTAATATTTGACATCATTTGATCCCCATTTAAGCAGATCCAAATTCCGAAAACCACTTCTCATGCCATTCGATGTCAGATGCAGAAACACTTGGTTGAACCTTGGTCAGTGCTTCTTCAAAATCGCACATTGCAACAGGGTCTTTTGAAATTTCATCCTTAGACATGTTCTTAATTTCATTGTGAGTCTTCCTCAACTATCTTATCCGCGTGCCATTCAAGGAAGCATCGCGACACACGTTTGTTAGATCATCTCCATTGTATCCCTCTGTTCGACGAGCAACTTCATCGACATCAACATCAGCAGCAACCTGATTTAGATGACCATAGTCGGTTAAGGAAAGAAGAAACAATACAAATATATATCCAACTAATTTTCAAGAACTGAGGTGGGAAATAGGGCATGTTACAAATGCATGTACACTGTCGTTAAATTAATTCTTCATTTTCATAAAGGGTATATGTGTGTGTTACCAATTCAGTATTCCTTCAAATACTGGATGATGGTTGTGACGCCCCCAAAATAGGTATACATCACCAATTCTGAGTTGTCAATACATGGTACAGAAACAACTACAACTTTATTATTACAACAGAAAAGCGTGAGTTTAAATACAAATATTATCTTCTAGACAATATCTATACTCAAATAAATCCTCATCACATTTATTGATACATTATTTTACAAAAATGGTGAGGACTACTAAACAACTCTCTCTAGAACCTTCATTCCATACCCAGACTAAATACTTTCATTATATTCTAGCCTCACGAGAAAAATGGAACAAAAAGGAAAAGGGTGAGCTCAACTAGCTCAATAAAGAATATTATGACTAAGATAATATACAACAAATTACAATTAGTCTTCAACGGGGAAAAATCTAATAGAATACTGATAGACAACAAATTTTAAATCAATATTACAATGAAATAATAATTCATTAGAAGAGTTAAGTAGAGAATGCAAACTACTATCTTACATGTATGAATTTAAAAGTTCATCGTCTATCTTTTATCCCCGTAACATCAATCAATATACATCTGGAATCGGATATTCATCTTTACTTCTGAGCCAAAGATATTCATCGATTAATCGTGTTCATTTAAACACCGCTCATCTTTGCACTACTGACCAAAGATATTCTTGAAATCATTCATTCTGCACTACTGGGCCAAAGATATTCAATAATATCATCATTTAAGGCCGAGGATGATGAAAAATATTTTTAAAAAACGAATCCAATGAAACAAAATGACAAGGATTAAGGATTAAGGATTAAATGCTTTGTTTTATCCATGTTAAAAAAAAAATACCTCAAAAATAATCATAGTGGTGTAAAATTCAAGAATAATCAAAACATGGATACAATCAAAGCTAGTATCCGAATAGATATTTTGACAAAAGAAGAAATTTTATTTTTCTATTGAATAGTCTTGATATCGTGAATAATAGTCTTAGTATCGTGAATAATAACTCTCACACCAAAAGATAGAAATTCCACAAAACATCTTCACGCTTACTTAATAGTACTCATGAATAGTAACTAAGTGAATAATAACTCATGAATAAGTAACTTAGTGAATAATAGCTTTCATGAATAGTAACCCCGACATGAAAAAGTTTCAAATTTGATAAAAAGTTCCAACCAATATTTCAAAGATAATGATATTGAAGAAATAATATCATTTGATAAGAAAATAACATCTCTTACCTCGAAAAGATCGATCTTTAAATTGAAACACCGATATAAAGGCTATGACTTGAACTTGCATCGTATAGCAATACTCAAACTATACTCAAAATACTCACAAGAATACGCCGATAATATAGAGAGAAAACTTGATTTACGGTGTGATTTTCAATTCTAACCTAAGCACCTATTTATAGAAATTCTTAGAACACCAAAAAAGCGAAAATTTAATAAATTAATAATATAATTATATAAATTTCTTACACATGTCTAGAATCTGATTTCAGCCATCAAACACATGCCACCTTCTAGAAAAAAATAAGAAAAACGTTTTCTAATTTTAAATATTTTAAACTTCAAAAATTAATTATTTGAGACTTGAACTTCAATAATTCCTAATAAATAGCCCTTTCATCGTGAAAATTGAATCTTACGAGTTTTTATAGGAAATTCAATTCTCTACAACTTTGCGAGAAGAAAGGTTTTTTGAATTCCAAATGAAATTGACCGAAATCCACAAACGAGACGATTTTATAAAGCTATAATCAAATTTCAGTCAATAAATGGGGTCCACCGACATGTTTAACATGTTTTAAACATTTATTGCAATAAAAATACTCTTCCTCCTTGTATACTCATATATCCCACATTCGTTGTAAAATATCACCATTATTATATTATTAAAATATAATAATATATTTAAATGAATTATTTTATTAGAAAAAGATAAAATTTCAATTTTCAACAATTGTCACATTAAAATTTTCTCCATCTATATCCACATAAAATCAATATTTTCCTCATCATATGAATCAATAATTAATTATTCACAAATAATATTACGAATCACAATATTGACAACCAGCGCTTCAGAGGGCTTTCCAATAAGAATTTCTTCTTCTTGGCAAGAATTAGGTGACCAAACACCTTAAGACCCCAAATTTTTAAATAAAAAGGAATTTCCTTTATTTTGAAATAGTAAGGGGTTGATTTGATTAATGTGGATAGTTAAGGGTTAAATACGCAAATATTTCAAAATAAGCAAGTGGTTATAAAATATTCATTGTTGTTTGGGAATATTCGTTTGGTCGTGGAATATTCGTGATCGCTTTGAAATATTCGTATTTACTGCCAAGCAAACCATGTGTAGGCCCCATAACTGGAAAGCGATTGGATGAAGAAAACGACAAATATAAGTTGTTTTTAAATAACTATGTAGTTGTTACCAAGTATTATCGTTGAATACCCTATTGGTTAAAACACACTAATACGCTGCTGTGAACAAGAAGACACCAGTATTGCACCAATTATTGATTCTTACGTAAGAAGGCACTACTCAATAATGGTTACGATGATTACCGCTCAAAGATTTTATCGAGTTAATAATTGTCATGCGTTGATATTTTATATCATTGCTGTTTCAATAATTGTCATTACACAAAGATCTTTCATTATCGAAGCAATAATTCATATTATCCTAATAATATTATTAGATAACATTATTGGCAATGTCTAGAAAGTTCTGTCAAGGAGAGGTTTGGTCATCTAATCATGCCAAGAAGAAGAAATTCTTATCGAAAGCCCCTTTCCTGAAACCGCCTCGTTGTCAATATTGTGATTCTCGTAATATTATTTGTGAATAATTAATTATTGATTTATATGATGAGGAAAATATTGATTTTATGTGGATATAGATGGAGAAAATTTTAAAATGACAATTGTTGAAAATTAATATTTTATCTTTTCTCGATAAAATAATTCATTTAAATATATTATTTTAATAATATATTAACTATGTGATATTTTTACAATGAATGTGGGATATATGAGTATATGAGGAGGAAGAGTATTTTTGTGGCATTAAATGTTTAACACATGTTTTGTGTGTTGGTGGACACAATTATCGAATCAAATTTGATTATAAATGTAAAATCGCCTGCTTGTGGATTTCGGTCAATTTTGTTTGGAATTTGGAAAACTTTCTTCTGCAAAGTTGTAGAGAATTGAATTTCCTATAAAAACTCGCGAGATTCGAATTTTCTGATGAAAGGGCTATTTATTATGAATTATTGAAGTTCAAGTCTCAAATAATTGATTTTTGGGAGTTTAAATTATTTTTGTTAAGAAAAACGTTTTTGTATTTTTTTTTGACATCATTAACATGTGTGGCTGGTGTTTTGACCAAAAGGTGGGCTAAGGAAAATTTATATAATTATATTAATATTATATTAAATTTTCTCGCTTTCGGTGTTCTAAGCATTTTCCTATAAATAGGTGCTTAGGTTAGAATTGAAAATCACACCGTAAACCAAGTTTTCTCTCTTTCTCTCTCGATATTTTGAGCGATTCTTGTGAGTATTTTGAGTATACTTTGAGTATTGCTAGATTTGCAAGTTCCCTTCAAAGACTATATATCTTGATTCTAGCTTGTAAGTACCGATCTTCGAGGTAAGGATATTATTTTTTTCAGTAATGATATTATTTCTTCAATATCATTATACCGAAAAATGTTGATCCAAGTTTTTATCAAATTTGGAACTTTTTCATGCTCTGGGTTACTATTCATGAAGTTACTATTCATGAGTTACTATTCACGAAGTTACTATTCATGAAGTTACTATTCACGAAGTTACTATTCACGAGTACTATTCATGTAAGCGCGAAGATGTTTTTGTGGAATTTCTATCTTTTGGTGCTCTGAGTTACTATTCACGATATCGGCAAGACTATTCACGATACTAAGACTATTCACGATACTGATACTATTCAATTTAAAAATAAAATTTCTTCTTTTCGTCTAAAATATCTATTCGGATACTAACTCGATCAGATCCATGTTTTGATCATTCTCAATTTTACACCACTATGATTATTTTTGAGGTATTTTTTTGAATGGATAAAACCAAGTACGAATCCTTAATCCTTAATCCTCGGTCATTTTGTTTCACCGGATTCGCTTTTTAAAATATTTTCATCATCCTCACCTTAAATGATGATATTATTGAATATCTTCGCCCAGAAGGCAAAAGATGAATGATTTCAAGAATATCTTTGGCTCAGAAAAAAAGATCAACAGTGTCGAGATGAATACGACTGATTGATTAATATCTTTCGGCCCAGAGTGCAAAGATGAATGTGTTTAAATGAATACTTACTAATCGATGAATATCTTCGCCCAGAAGTGCAAAGATGAATATTTGATTCCGTATGCATATCGATTGATGTTACAGGATAAAATATTGATGATGGATCGTTAAATTCATAGATTATAGTAGATTTCATTCTCTACGTAACTCTTCTATGAATTATTATTTCACCGCTAATATTGATCCGAAACTTGTCATTTATCAGATTCTATCGATTTTTCCTCGTCAAGACTAACGATAATTTGTTGTATATTATCTTAGTCATAATATTCTTTACCGGGCTAGTTGAGCTCACCCTTTTCCTTGTTGTTCCATTTTTCTTCTCGTGAGGCGAGAATGTAATGCTAGTACTAGTCTGGGTAATGGAATGAAGGTTCTAGAGAGAGTTGTTTAGTAGTCCTCACCATTTTTGTAAAATAATGAATCAATAATTATGATGGGGATTTATTTATGTGGATATTGTTTGAAGACAATATTATATTTAAACTCATAAGATATATTGTCGTATTTCACACGACATTCAGATTATCAAGTCAGAAGTATAGTTTGCTTGCTCATCACGTGTATTCATCGTAATGGGTGTCAGTGTATAAATTTTGGGGCGCCATGCTTGGTATCGAGCTATAAGTAAGAGCCCCAGCCTCTCATTTGGTGACTTCCTCGTTGATGGGGATGCACCGCTGCACTCTCCGTAGGGGCCATGCTTTTCTGGTGGCAAACCGATAGGTACCATCAGAGGTTCATGGGTTGAAGCACCATGAGGGTCACAATTGGTATCGTAGCTTAGGATATGATCTCCAAGCGAGATCGGGAATAGAAATCTAGAGGGAGAGACGAGTAAATCCTTCGCTAAAGGTGTCCTACCTAAGCTTATTTGTTAGTTGGTCAAGATATAGGATATTATGTGATATATTGATTTCTTTAATTAACCCTTATTTTATGACAAGATTTGAGAATGTCGATCGAGAATATTAACAAAGGAGTAAATGAGACCGTGGAGATGCCTCAGACTTTACCAACAAGGAGAACGTGTAACAGTCGGGCAATGTTCCTCCCGCGAACAACAACACCAATCGAGCGTAGATGATGAACGAGGGATGTTTAGAAGCTTTTTGCGCTTCATGCAAAATCGTAAGAGGGAGACTCGTGTTCAAAATACGTGAGGAAATGATAGCAATTCACGAGTGGTCACAAACAAGCAGCTTCAAAGAGTTGGGACCACCGCACTGGGAAAAGCCGGATCCGATTAAGCGCGAGACGTGGGTCAAACAAATTACCAAGATATTCGATGTCTCGGGATGCACGGAGGAACAGAAAGTTCCATTCGCCACCTTTATGTTCCGTGGCGAGGCAGACATCGGTGGGAATCAGGAAGCGCACTCCATCCAAATGCACTCAAAGATGTCATGGGAGACGCTTTCAGAAATAGCCTCAACGACAAGTACTTCCCCGAAAGTATTCGCTATACGAAGGAAGTGGAGTTTATTGGACTAGAGCGGTAATAACACGACGTCGTCCCAAAGACGAGGCGGTTCATGAGTTATCCAGTTTGCACCTCATTTGGTGGAGAATGAGGAACGATAACGCGATGTTTCGAGAGGTTTGAAACCCGACATACGCCAAGATCTCATTTCTCATAAATTTTCTCTATTCGAGATGTTGTCAATGTGGCTCAATTGTTAGAGCGAGATAACGAGTACGCTCAACCGAGGGACCATAACCAGGATCATACCAAGATAGCGTACCATCGTAATAACGATAACCAAATGGAGAAAGAAGAATACAGACAAAGGCGGAACCACTCCGTGGTAATCGTGGGCCATGAAAATAGAAGAAGCAAGCCTGGAGGAGATTTAAAAAGAGGAGATTCAACAACGACTATGTGAAGACGCCAAAGCCATTAACAAACTAGTTTTAAGGAGGAGAACGACCACCCATTATATGCTATAAATGCGAAAGAGGGACATATCGCCAAACCGCCCACAACAGCTTTAAGGTATGCTATAATTGTGGAAAGGAAGGACATATCGCCGAGATCAGACGAGAGAAAACCTAGTTCAATGGGACGGTGACTCAAAAGATCGTCCCGTAAAAGTCAAAGTCAACGATTCCGGAAGAGCGTTTGTCGTGACTTCAATTAAAATGCGAGGAACCCGAACGGTTAGCACGGTAGTTAATTATAAATTCTCACAAGTATATACCTTACTAGATATCTGCCTCTACCCATTCTTTTATCTCTCTTACTTATACCAACGCTTAAACTCGACTCGGAGAAATTAGACTTTGACCTATCTCGTGGAAACTCCGTTAGAGAAACTTTCATCACATCCACTGCTTATAAATCTTGCTTGATTCAGTCGCACTATCACATTACCGTTAACCTTTTTTTCTATAGAGATATTTGCTTTTGATGTGATTTTAAGGTTAACTACTCATCATGCCAAATTGATTGCTTTTTCGTAAGGTCATTAGTTTTCATATTCCTAAGCAACCTCGTTATTCAATTCAAGCAATCAAACCATCAGTAGTCAAACATTTTCATATCAAGCCATTAAGTCATTCGCTTATTACGGATGTCAAGTTTTCTTAGTCCATGTTATGGATTTGAATAAAGACACGCCGATTTGAATAATATTCCCGTTGTTATTGATTTTCCCCGACGATTTTCAAGAATTTCTCGCTTACTCCCAAAGCTTCGATATTAAATTTTGTATCGACTTTGAACCCTAGACAAAACTCATTTCTAAAATCTCATATCGAATGGCTCCTATTGAACTTCGTGAGTTAAAATTCAACTATAGAATTTGGTACCGAGCCTTTATTTTGACTTCCTTTGTGGAATTCACCTGCTTTATCTCCTCGGGGGACGCCATATTCGTGCGATAGTAAATCGATAGGTGTCTTTGTGACGTACATCCAAGATTGGGATATGAGTCACGCTGAGAGCAACTTAAGTCAAGAATCGAAATACGTAGCTTTCAGCTTAGTTGGTTATTATCGAGATTCGTTGAAGGATATTCTCAATCGCTATTCCGCTAACTTAATGACTCAAAAGATACAAAATTGTATGGAGCGAGGAATGCGAGAAGATTTTCAAGAACTCAAGAGGAGACTCATTTCAAAGACATGTTCGACCATGCCATCCTGAAAAAGCGAACGTGGTAGTCGACGCTGAAAGTAGAAGATTATATGAACGAAAAGGCGATGATGTCAAGTATACGCGACAGAGCCAACTTTAATAGAAAAAGTTAAGGTCGCTTTCAAGCCACCGACCCTTGAGTCGATGCGTGAAGAAGAAAGTACAAGAAGGAGCTATTCCTAAGCGAGAATTGATGTAGAAGGAATACTTCGAGTCCACTCTAGACTTTGTGTTCCTAACGACTTCGATTTGAAGTACAAGATTATGATGGAGGCACACAATACGCCATTTGCAATCCATCCTCGAAGTACTAAAATGTATCGTGATCTTCACATATACATTTTGGTGGAACAATATGAAGAGAGAGATTGCAAAGTTTATCTCGATGTGTTTAACTTGCTAACGGTAAAGGCGAGCATCTTGTACCTAAGGGTCCGCTGCAACCACTTGAGATTCCTGGAATGGAAGTGGGACACATTACTATGGATTTCATTACTAATCTTCCCAAGGTTTCTCAAGGCATCAATGCGATTTGGGTTATTGTTGATAGATTAACCAAGTCTACTCATTTTCACCGATACGAGAGACTTATTCCTCGAACGCCTTTCTCGTATGTACGTAAATGAGATTGTGAGATTGCATGGCATGCCAAGATCCATAGTTTTAGATCGTGACCCAAGATTCACTTCATGATTTTGGGTTAGTTTGTAGAAAGCTATGGGCACGAATTTATTTATTCTGGTTGGCATACCATCCTCAAACGGATGGGCAATCGTAAAGGACTACTCAAACTCTTGAAGATATATTAAACTCTCGTGGTCCTAGATTTCAAAGGAAGTTGATAAGTACTTGCCATCGGTGGAATTCTCATACAACAATAGTTATTAAACAAATATAGGCATGGTTCCATTCAAGCATTATATGGACAAAAATGTCGCTTCTCAATATGTTGGGATGAGGTGGGTGAAGCAACATTGTTGGGACCCGAAAGTTAAGACGTATGACTAATGATTCGACAACGATACAAAACAGACAAGATCGATAAAAGAGTTATGCGAATCTTCATCGAAAGGACGGGAATTTAGTGTAGGGATCATGTATTGTCATGAAGTTGCTCCACGGAAGGGAGTTACAAGATTTGGGAAGAGAGGAAAGCTCAATCCACGATTTATCGGGCCCATTTCAAATTCTCGACCGAGTAGGAAATGTAGCCTATAGACTCAAGCACCTCCGAGTATGTCTCGTGTTCATAATGTGTTTCATATATCCGCATTTCAGAAATATGTGAAAGACCCGAACCACGCTATCGAAAGTTAGAACCCATTTAGATAGCCAAGACTTAACGTATGAGGAGGTACCGCCAAGATGTTGGATAGAAAGGAGCATGTCCCACGCCAAGAAAGGTTATACCACAAGTTAAAGTTTTGTGGAGGAATCATGCTATAGAGGAAATGACCGGGAATTGAAACGGAAATGAAAGCGAGGTATCCTCACCTTTTCAAACACACTGTAAGACGTGACGCCAATTTCGAGGACGAAATTTCATAAGGAGGAGGAGGTCAAAGACCCTAAAATTTTTAAATAAAAAGGAATTTCCTTTATTTATTATTTTGAAATAGTAAGGGTTGATTTGATTAATGTGGATAGTTATGGTTAAATACGCAAATATTTCAAAATAAGCAAGTGGTTATAAAATATTCATTGTTGTTTGGGAATATTCGTTTGTTCGTGGAATATTCAGATCGTTTGAATATTCGTATTTACCTGCGCAACCATGTGTGGGCCCCATAACTGAAAGCGATTGGATGAAGAAAACGACAAATATAAGTTGTTTTTAAATAACTATGCGTAGTTGTTACCGCTTAATACCGCTTGAATACCCTATGGTTAAAACACACTAATACGCTGCTGTTGAACAAGAAGATACCAGTATTGCACCAATTATTGATTCTTACGTAAGAAGGCACTACTCAATAATGGTTACAAAGAATTACTGCTCAAAGATTTTATCGAGTTAATAATTGTCATTTGATATTTTATATTGTCATTGTTTCAATAATTGTCATTACACAAGATCTTCATTATCGGCTAATAATTCATATTATCCTAATAATATTATTAGATAACATTATTGGCAATGTCTAGAAAGTTCTGCTCTAAGGAGAGGTTTGGTCATCTAATCAAGCCACCAAGAAGAAGAAATTCTTATCGAAAGCCCCTCTTCCTGAACCCGCTCGTTGTCAATATTGTGATTCTCGTAATATTATTTGTGAATAATTAATTATTAATTTATATGATGAGAAAAATATTGATTTTATGTGGATATAGATGGAGAAAATTTTAAAATGACAATTGTTGAAAATTAATATTTTATCTTTTTCTCGATAAAATAATTCATTTAAATATATTATTTTAATAATATATTAACTATAATATTTTTATAATGAATGTGGGATATATGAGTATATGAGGAGGAAGAGTATTTTTGTGGCATTAAATGTTTAACACATGTTTTGTGTGTTGGTGGACACAATTATCGATCAAATTTGATTATAAATTGTAAAATCGCCCGCTTGTGGATTTCGGTCGATTTTTGTTTGGAATTTGGAAAACTTTCTTCTGCAAAGTTGTAGAGAATTGAATTTCCTATAAAAACTCATGAGATTCGAATTTTCTGATTAAAGGGCTATTTATTATGAATTATTGAAGTTCAAGTTCAAATAATTGATTTTTGGGAGTTTAAATTATTTTTGTTAAGAAAACGTTTTTTGTATTTTTTTGGACATCATTAACATGTGTGGCTGGTGTTTTGACCAAAAGGTGGGCTAAGGAAAATTTGTATAATTATATTAATATTATATTAAATTTTCGCTTTTTAAAGTGTTCTAAGCATTTTCCTATAAATAGGTGCTTAGGTTAGAATTGAAAATCACACCGTAAACTCAAGTTTTCTCTATTTCTCTCTCGATATTTTGAGCGATTCTTGTGAGTATTTTGAGTATACTTTGAGTATTTCTAGACGGTGCAAGTTCCTTCAAAGACTATACCCTAGATTCTAGCTGTAAGTACTTGATCTTTCGAGGTAAGGGATATTATTTTTTTGTAATGATATTATTTCTTCAATATCATTATAATCGAAATGTTGATCCAAGTTTTTATCAAATTTGGAACTTTTTCATGCTCTGGTTACTTATTCATGAGTTACTATTCATGAGTTACTATTCACGAAGTTACTATTCATGAAGTTACTATTCACGAGTTACTATTCACGAGTACTATTCATGAAGCGTGAAGATGTTTTTGTGGAATTTCTATCTTTTGGTGTCTGAGTTACTTATTCACGATACTAAGACTATTCACGATACTGCACTATTCACGATAATCGATACTATTCACCAAAAATAAAATTTCTTCTTTTCGTCTAAAACATCTATTCGGATACTAACTCGATCAGATCCATGTTTTGATCATTCTTGAATTTTACACCACTATGATTATTTTTGAGGTATTTTTTGGGCGGATAAAACCAAGTACTAATCCTTAATCCTTAATCCTCATCATTTTGTTTCACCGGATTCGCTTTCTTTAAAAATATTTTCATCATCCTCGGTTTAAATGATGATATTATTGAATATCTTTGGCCCGTAGTGCAAAGATGAATGATTTCTCAAGAATATCTTTGGCCCAGAGTGCAAAGATGAACAAGTGTTGAGATGAATACGACCGATTGATTAATATCTTTGGCCAGAGTGCAAAAGATGAACAGTGTTTTAAATGAATACGACTTAATCGATGAATATCTTCGCCTCAGAGTGCAAAGATGAATATTTGATTCCGTATGCATATCGATTGATGTTACAGGATAAAATATTGATGATGGACCGTTAAATTCATAGATTATAGTAGATTTCATTCTCTACGTAACTCTTCTATGAATTATTATTTCACCATAATATTGATCCAAACTTGTTTGCCTATCAGATTCTATCGATTTTTTCCTCGTCAAGACTAACGATAATTTGTTGTATATTATCTTAGTCATAATATTCTTTATCGGGCTAGTTGAGCTCACCCTTTTCCTTGTTGTTCCATTTTTCTTCTCGTGAGAGGCGCTAGAATGTAATGCGAAGTACTAGCTCTGGGTATGGAATGAAGGTTCTAGAGAGAGTTGTTTAGTAGTCCTCACCATTTTGTAAAATAATGAATCAATAATTATGATGGGGATTTATTTGCGTGTGGATATTGTCTAGAAGACAATATTATATTTAAACTCACAAAGATATATTGTCGTATTTCACACGACATTTGTATTATTGAAGTTGTAGTTTGCTTTTGTACCATGTATTTGGCGACTCGAGAATGGGTGTCAGTGTATACCTATTTTGGGGCGCACAAAACCTCTCCTTAGATGTAACTTTCTAGACATTGCCAATAATGTTATCTAATAATTGTAAGAACCCGAAATTTTTAAATAAAAAGGAATTTCCTTTATTTATTATTTTGAAATAGTAAGGGTTGATTTGATTAATGTGGATAGTTAAGGGTTAAATATGCAAATATTTCAAATTAAGCAAGTGGTTATAAAATATTCATTATCGCTTGGGAATATTCGTTTGGTCGTGGAATATTCGCATCGCTTTGTGGGAATATTCGCATTTACTCACAAGTTAGCATGTGTGGCCCCATAACGGAAAGTGATTGGATGAAGAAAACGACAAATATAAGTTGTTTTTAAATAACTGCATGAGTTGTTATCAAGAATATCGCTGAATAATACGGGTGGTTAAAACACACTAATACGCGTTGTTGAACAAGAAGCACTTGGTATTGCACCAATTATTGATTCTTACGTAAGAAGGCACTACTCAATAATGGTTACGATGAATTACCGCTCAAAGATTTTATTTTATCGATTCAATAATTGTTGCGTTGATATTTTATATTGTTGTTTCAATAATCATCATTACACAAGATTTTTTATTATCGAAGCAATAATTCATATTATCCTAATAATATTATTAGATAACATTATTGGCAATGTCTAGAAAGTTCATCTCAAGGAGAGGTTTGGTCATCTAATCAAGCTACCAAGAAGAAGAAATTCTTATCGAAAGCCCCTCTTCCTGAACCGCCTGTCATTGTCAATATTGTGATTCTCGTAATATTATTTGTGAATAATTAATTATTGATTCATATGATGAGAAAAATATTGATTTTATGTGGATATAGATGGAGAAAATTTTTATGGTGACAATTGTTGAAAATTGAAATTTTATCTTTTTCCGATAAAATAATTCATTTAAATATATTATTTTAATAATATAATAATGGTGATATTTTTACAACGAATGTGGATATAAGAGTATACGAGGAGGAAGAGTATTTTGTTGCAATAAATGTTTAAAACATGTTAAACATGTCGGTGGACCCCATTTATCGACCGAAATTTGATTATAAATTGTAAAATCGCCTGCTTGTGGATTTCGGGTCAATTTCCATTTGGAATTTGGAAAACTTTCTTCTGCAAAGTTGTAGAGAATTGAATTTCCTATAAAAACTCGCGAGATTCGAATTTTCTGATGAAAGGGCTATTTATTATGAATTATTGAAGTTTCGAGTTCCAAATAATTGATTTTTGAAAGTTTTAAATATTTATATTAACAAAACGTTTTTTATATGTTGAGGGCATATTTAACATGTGTTAGGATGGCTGAGTTCAGATTCATGGATGCGTAGGAAGATGTGGAAAATAAATAATATTAATATATTAAATTTTCGCTTTGATGTTCTAAGAATTTCCTATAAATAGGTGCTTAGGTTAGAATTGAAAATCACACCGTAAACCAAGTTTTCTCTCTATATTATCGAGTTTATTCTTGTGAGTATTTTGAGTATACTTTGAGTATTGCTATACGGCAAGTCCAAGTCATAGCCTATATCCTGTTGTTTTAAATGAAGCACTGATCTTTCGAGGTAAGGGATATTATTTTTTTCAGAATGATATTATTTCTTCAATATCATTATGTTGAAATGTTGATCCAAGTTTTTATCAAATTTGGAACTTTTATCATGTCTGGGGTTACTATTCATGAGTTACTATTCACGAGTTACTATTCATGAGTTACTATTCACGAGTTACTATTCACGAGTACTATTCATGAAGCGTGAAGATGTTTTTGTGGAATTTCTATCTTTTGTGTTTGAGTTACTATTCACGTGATACTAATGACTATTCACGTGATACTAAGACTTATTCAATCGAAAAATAAAATTTCTTCTTTTCGTCTAAAACATCTATTCTCGGATACTAGCTTCTGATCAGATCCATGTTTTGATCATTCTCAATTTTACACCACTATGATTATTTTTGAGGTATTTTTTGGGCGTGGATAAAACCAAGTACTAATCCTTAATCCTTAATCCTTGTCATTTTGTTTCAATCGGATTCGCTTTTTAAAAATATTTTTCATCATCCTCGGCCTTAAATGATGATATTATTGAATATCTTTGGCCCAGATGTAAAGATGAATGATTTCTGAAGAATATCTTTGGCCTGTAGTGCAAAGATGAATAGGTGTTGAGATGAACATGACCGATTGATTAATATCTTTGGCCTTTAGTGCAAAGATGAACAGTGTTTAAAATGAATACATGACCAACTCGATGAATATCTTTGGCTCAGTAGTGCAAAGATGAATATTTGATTCCGTATGTATATCGATTGATGTTACGGGGATAAAATATTGATGATGGACCGTTAAATTCATAGATTATAGTAGATTTCATTCTCTACGTAACTCTTCTATGAATTATTATTTCATTGCGAATATTGATCCGAAAACTTGTTGTCTATTGTATTCTATCGATTTTTCCCTCAAAGACTAACGATAATTTGTTGTATATTATCTTAGTCATAATATTCTTTATCGGGCTAGTTGAGCTCACCCTTTTCCTTGTTGTTCCATTTTTCTTCTCGTGAGGCGAGAAATGTAATGAGTACTAGCTCGGGTATGGAATGAAGGTTCTAGAGAGTTGTTTAGTAGTCCTCACCATTTTGTAAAATAATGAATCAATAATTATGATGGGGATTTATTTGCATGTGGATATTGTCTAAAAGACAATATTATATTTAAACTCACAAGATATATTGTCGTATTTCACACGACATTTGTATTATTGAAGTTGTAGTTTGCTTTTTGTACCATGTATTTGGCGACTCGTAATGGGTGTTGTGTATACCTATTTTGGGGGCGCCACAATTGGTATCGAGCTTAGGATATGATCTCCATGAGATCTCGGAATAGAACTAGGAGGGAGAGACGAGTAAATCCTTCGCTAAGTGTGTCCTACCTAAGCTTATTTGTTAGTTGGTCAAGATATAGGATATTATGTGATATATTGATTTCCTTAATTAACCCTTGTTTTATGACAATGATTTGAGAATGTCGAATCGAGAATATTAACAATGGAGTAAATGAGACCGTGGAGATGCCTCAGTATTTTACCAACGAGGAGAACGTGCAACAGTCCGGGCAATGTTCCTCCCGTGAACAACACCACCGAAAGCGATGATGAACGAGGGGATGTTTAGAAGCTTTTGCGCTTTATGCAAAATCGATTTGGGAGACTCGTGTTCAAAATACGTGAGGAAATGATAGCAATTCACGGGTGGTCACAAACCAAGCAAGCTTCAAAGAGTCAGGACCACCGCACTCAGGAAAGCCGGATCCGATTAAGGCGAGACGTGGGTCAAACAAATTACCAAGATATTCGATGTCTTGGGATGCACGGAGAACAGAAAGTTCCATTCGCCACCTTTATGTTCCGTGGCGAGGCAGACATCGGTGGGAATCAGTAGCGTACCATCCATTTGCGCACTCAAAGATGTCATGGGAGACGTTTGAAACAGCTTCAATGACAAGTACTTCCCGGAAAAGTATTCATATATGAAGGAAGTGGAGTTTATTAGACTAGAGCGGTAATAACATGACGGTGTCCCAAAGACGAGGCGAAGTTCGCGGAGTTATCCAGTTCGCACCTCATTTGGTGGAGAATGAGGAACGATGACGCTGGATGTTTCGAGAGGTTTGAAACCCGACATATACGCCAAGATCTCATTTCTCATAAATTTTCTCTATTCGATGTTGTCAACAGGGCTCAATTATTTAGAAGCGAGATAACGAGTACGCTCAACCGAGGACCATAACCAGTGGATCATACCAAGATAGCGATCCATCGTAATAACGATAACCAAATGGAGAAAGAAGAATACAGACAAAGGCGGTAACTACTCCGGTGGTAATCGTGGCCATTAAAATAGAAGAAGCGAGTCGGAGGAGATTTTAAAAAGAGGAGATTCAACAACGACCATGTGAAGACGCCGCCAAAGAAGAACTAGTTTTAAGGGAGGAGAACGACCACCCATTATATGCTACAAATGCGAAAAGAGGGATATATCACCAAACCGCCCACAACAGCTTCAAGGTATGCTATAATTGTGGAAAGGAAGGACATATCGCTCGAGATTGTACAAGAAGGAAACCTAGTTCAATGGGGGACGGTGACTCAAAAGATCGTCCCCGTAAAAGTCAAAGTCAACGATTCTGGAAGAGCGTTTGTTGTGATCGGTCAAAATGCGAAGAACCCGAACGGTTAGCACGGTTAGTTAATTATAAATTCTCACAAGTATATACCTTACTAGATATTGGTTCTACCCATTCTTTTATCTCTCTTACTTGCTTTCAACGCTTGAACTTGACTACGGAGAAATTAAACTTTGACCTATCTCATGGAGACTCCATTAGAGAAACTTTCATTACATCCGTTGTTTAAAAATCTTGCTTGATTCAAGTCGCACTATCACATTACCCGTTAACCTTATTTCTATAGAGATATTTGCTTTTGATGTGATTTTAAGGTTAACTACTCATCATGCCAAATTGATTGCTTTTGTAAGGTCATTAGTTTTCATATTCCTAAGCAACCCGTTATTCAATTCAAGCAATCAAACCATTGTAGTCAAACATTTTCATATCAAATCATGAAGTCATTCGCTTATTACGGATGTCAAGTTTTCTTAGTCCATGTTATGGATTTGAATAAAGACACGCCGATTTGAATAATATTCTTGTTGTTATTGATTTTTCCCGACGTATTTTCCAAGAATTTCTTGCTTACCCCAAAGCCTCGATATTAAATTTTGTATCGACTTTGAACCCTAGACAAAACTCATTTCTAAAATCTCATATCGAATGGCTCCTATTGAACTTCGTGAGTTAAAAATTCAACTATAGAATTTGGTACCGAGCCTTTATCTTGTGACTTCCTTTGTGGAATTCACCTAAGCCGCACTCTCCGTAGGGACGCCATATTCGCATGCGATAAGAAATCGATAGGTGTCATTGTGACGTGTTATCCAAGATTGGGATATGAGTCACAACTTGAGAAGAACCTAAGTCGCTTATCGAAAGACGTAGCTTTCAGGCTTAGTTGGTTATTATCGAGATTCGTTGAAGGATATTCTCGAATCGCTATTTCATTAACGCAAATTTGACTCAGTAGAGATACAAAATTTTTGTAATATTCATAACGCAATCAAATTGCAAAAAAAATGCTAAGCGTACGTAAAATCGTAGTTTAAAAATTTACAAACCATATACCCGATCACCCTTTATGCACAATTATTAATTAAACGAAAAGATAAAGAATAAAATCATACCCTCAAGATCGAGCTTCCTCGTGTACAAGTTCACCTCCAAATTTTCGCTCAACTCAATCCACCGGTTTGGTTCCTTCCTTCGATCAACGCAATAGCCACCCAAATGTTTGGCCTCTAGAGGTGATCCACCAAGGAAGAATAAAATTCAAGAAGAAGGGTGTTCACTAAAACCCTAGTTTTCTATCTCTATGTAAAAGGTACGACTCCCAACAAATTGAAATTATTACGTATGTTTAAAAAGTCAACAACCCCCCACCACCCATAATAAGACTCTCTTATTTATAGATGTGGCAACCCACCTTAACAATTAAGGAATTGGGTTTTATTTAATTAATTAAATTCTTTTAATTAATTAAGCTCCCTAATCTTATTAGGATAATTAATTAAACTCTTTAATTAATTTTCCTTCCTAATCCAATTAGGAATAAATGAGAGTACTTATATTAAATTAATTCCTAAACTCTTTTAGAAATTAAAATAATAATAATTGTAATAATATTAATAAGACTCTCTTATTAATTTATATTTTTAATATTTCTAAATATTAAATAATAATATTAAGCTATTTAATTTATTCTATCACCATAGATTTAATTAAATATACTTAACATATTATTACGATTATGCCATTAACTTCTTAAATAATTATTCTTCCTTTTATGGTGTGACCTTTTAGGTTCTCCATATTAAACCTATTGTGAATAAATCAATTAGAATAATTTAATCTTATTTAAATAAATAAATTAAACAATTAATTTATTTAAATAAATAATATTTATTCTACAATAGTGATAAGTTCTCCCAATGATCAACGACTTTCCGTATAATATAGATTTCAACATTAATCATTAAAGAACCTTTCGAGTAAATAGTTACCGCATAATTCAATCCTTCCACCATACAATGTCCCAATTAAATATAAGATATGGAATTATCACAAGTCTTATTTTATTTAATTATATGTATTTCGATCCTTAAATGCACAACTCCAAATAATGCAAATTAGAAACTCCTTTCTAATTTCATTCTCGCCGCCAAGGACTACCGGGTTGTCATTTATCGAATCACATAGACATTTCTTTTTTTTTATTGTAAGTGGTAGATTCTTTATCGATCATACATTATCTCCACGTATAACTTATTATACCCAAGCATACCTTTGATATACCCTAAGGGTCTTAAGGAATAAGTCAAAGTATAACTCATCATACACAAGATACTATGATGATCTCAAGTCCAAGGATTACTTGACTACTATCACTACAGAATTCCTATCGACAGCAAATAAAACTCCATTAGGTATTCCTTAGCGAGCCAATGCTCAAAGGAACTTATTCTCTAATAAGCACCTACATACTTGCTTTTAGTGTTCCACACAAAAATGATCATGAGATCAATCATCCTCATCCAACGAAAGCAAGAACGATGTACCAATCTATCCTGATTCACTAATCCCCAATTTAGTAATCCAACGATTGGGAACTATTTTAGTTTTAAGCTTTCTAAGAATTTAGATCTCATTAGAATGATCATCATCATTATTCTAAAAGCATCGCTTAAAACTACGGGTTTATCACATATTATAAAACAAAGATCACGTAGATAATTAAAAGCCTTTAATAAATTAATACTTTTTATTAATAAATGAATAAGATTGTTACAAAGTATACGCTTTATCATCAAACATGATCGGCTTGTGTGCATACTACTTTCAATCTCCCACTCGCACTAAAGCCAATCGCCATGGTATCTCATACTCTTCTTCTCTAAGTGACGATTATCCCGCCGTTGATAAGCTTTAGTTAATGGATATGTAATGTTGTTCATGAGAGTCCACTATCTCTATAGTGATTTCCCATCTTCAATGATTCTAATAATCAAATGAAAGTGCCACAACACATGTTTAGATCCAAGATGAGACTTAGAACTATTCCTAGTTCTCAGAATGAACTTTTAATCCAAACAATCAACTCAGCAGCCTTCATTTATAGCTATATACTTTGTCTTTATCACTAAACCAAAGAACTCTTTTCATTGCTTGAACCTTTCCAATTCATCGCACCACCACTCGCTCAAGATAACGCTTTACCTTAAAGTGGATTTTCTCGTCATCTCGTCTCGTCTCAAAAACTTGAGTCCTCAAAGCCCTCTAGTTTTAATTTAGACCCACCATGAATATGATCACATCCTTAGTGCCTGCTAAGAACTTTAAGATGTTTTTCACCGACTCATAGTGAACTTCTCCATATTACGACCGATCAACATCGTGTCTCAGATATTTCATCAGATACATGATCATTACTCACGCGATCTCTTTTTCGTGAGTCTGTGGGGACTATTAAGAGAGATACACCCATAGCTCATCAACATGAGACATCTCTTGAGTTTGCCATGCTAAACGACTTTTAGCATCAAATGAATATACGCTCTCGGGTTAAGTCGAGCATCCTCTTAAATCTATCTATATAGATTTATATCCCCAATTAAGATACTCTTCCCAAATCATTCATGGAGGAATGTTTAGACAACTTTATCTTTACCGATTGTAGCATTGGTATGTCATTCCTCATCCGTAGATATCAACATATAATACTAGAAATGTCACGACGCCCCCACCGACCCTTTTTTGACACACTCTAGAACTCTTACCTCATCGAATGTAACTCGATCATCATCTTCTATGATGTACATTCATCATCATCATCATCATCCATGATGAATCCATACCTCCTAGGTATCTTCTCCTACTATTCCGCATTTATTTATCTGCCAGGTACAATAGGTCTATCTACAGTGTTCCTCTTATTCGACTTATAAGTGTTTTGTGGTTCTTGAACTCTTCAAGATCTATTATCCTCCCACTAGCCCCTTCAATGATAAACACCTTTATCTTGTAAGGCAAATGTTTCAACAAAACACCTTTTGCTAAGTAGAATTATAGAACATATACCCTAAACTTACTTTTAGATGTCCCACAAATCAGACATGTCAAATCTTGTCCCAAGCTTATCCTTTCAAACCTTTTCACATAAGTCGACAACCCCTTATCTTAACATACTTAAGATTAGAATCCTCCCCGCCCATAACTTTTATGGAGTCTTAAATGGATTTTGAGGTTACCTTTTCGTAGATATGCAAATACCATTTCTAGTGACATTATCCTGTAAGGATACCGAATGCTTGTAAAATCATTATGGACCGCACTACGTCCAACAAGGTACGATTTTTCCTTTCAGATACATCAATCAATTATCACAGATCGATGTGTCCATTATGAGAAAACCATTTGAGATGATCTAGAAACTTATCAGACAAGTATTTATTCCTCGATCTAATCAAAGAATCTTAATACTTTGCCAATTTGTTTCACTTCAATTCTTTGAACCTTTCAAATAATTCACACTTGTAGATTTCAACAAATACACACATTCAACTCTTTTCAATGATCATCTCCTTTTCTTATACTAATTTGTTCAATATGCAAAATTATTTTCACGTAAGTCAAGTATACAAAATTTTAAGTAATATTCCAGCTTATACAAAACATTATTATTATAAATAGAACAACAATTGTTCTTAATTATAATACCAAAGATTTCATCATTCAACAATAAAATGGAAATAATATTTTAACAAGAACCGAATACAATAACAACTTATCGACTTAATAGATTTGCCCAGTAGTATCTGCTAAACTATAAGTTTCTATAATTAATGCAAAGAACCTTTGCTTCATTTTCCACACATATAGATTACTTATATTTGTTTAGCTTTCTACTGCTTGGTCCCTTCATAAATCTATATTTATGATAACCAAAGTCAGATCCAATACCCAAGTAGAACCTCGACTTAAAGAAAAATTTATTTTAAATCATGAACAAAAATCAGATTTGTAAATCAAAACTTCACTAAGCTTTTTCGTTAGCCTCCCAAGATGCTTCTCAGCTTTCTTTCCAAAGGTCCAAAGCTTATTGCAAAGGAAGCAAACCCTTTGCTATCCGTACGCTTTTGTTCTTATTATCCTTTGTTTATGCCTTTCTATTTACCTTCTTTGAATCGCTCTTCTTTCGTAAGATCCTTCGCCCCTACCAAGAAGACTTGGTCTTTCTTGGTCGAAAGTGACTCTCAACATTTTTCAACATAAAGTTAAGCAAATCAACAAAGTCGATATCTAGCTTGTTCATATGAAAAATTCACAACAATCAGAAAGGAGTCCGGAGTGAGTGCAAGATCAAATCTCGCTCAACTCTCCATCCATGACAAAACCAAATGTCCTAATCGATCAATCAAATTGATTATGTTAAGAACTTTTATCCAGCATTATAGTGCCATCGCCATTCTAGATCTAAGAGCTCCTTAGATATCTCGATATCTATCACCCCCATTTCCTCACCATCAACTACTTGATGTGCAGAATATAGAGAGCATCCATAGTTTCACGCCGACGTCAAGCTCAAGCATCTATGGATGCGAGCATGATGCATCGAGCCAATCAGCATCATCTCGCCACTTTCTAAAAGTAGCAATCTCTTCCTCGTAGAGGCATTGTCTCGCAACTATCAGCAGGATAGGCGATATGGATATAAGATAGCTTTTCAAATACATGAGAACTATTCTCAAATTCCTTAACCAATCCGCTTAATTTGGCCCCGTTAATTTAGCATCTAATATGCTTCGCAGTTGATAGTAATTTTTACATTGTAAAATTCTCAGAAATGAATTTGTAATTAACAACATTTTAACATACATTCTTTTATTAATTACCAAAATAAATTAGGTCTTGTTTTAAATTGGTATCTCCCACTATTTTCTTCAAACTATATTACCTCACTTATATAGTTCTAAAAAATCTAATTAAAGATTTGCTAGTGAGAATAAGGATCCCATTTCAAATGTATATAGCCTTCAGGTGACACAACAAACTATATATAAATAAATAGGTAGACAACTTTTGTCAATTACATCAACTATGCAACTCCTTTTTTTTGCCTCTTAGATTATTTTGATCAAGTGGTGGCACATCCAATCAAAATTATCCAAGTTAAGTCCGACCTAGCACTCCATATATTCAAAAAGAAAAATATCATCCTCAGGGTGACACAACAAAACAATATTGTTCAATTTTCTTTATAAGATCAAATGTGATAAATTAACATCTTAAATACTTAATACTTGCCTTGTGGTGACACAACAAACTCATATTAAATATTTAATACTCTATTAATTTTATCATGCTAGAAGGCTTAATGCTCGATATTCCAAATATCTTTGAACGCTAGACTTAATATAAAAAAATCGAGGGGTTTGTTATTAATTTGTCTCTTCTTCTCATTTAGCGCATGCATTTATATATATATATAAAAATACGCTATTATATTAATGAACATGCAAGAAGCATGTTTGCATATATATATATATATATATATATAAGATAGCATATATATATATATACTATATTCTACCCGATTGATTGATTATGGACTTTATTCTAGTTCGTTCACTAGAGCCACCAAGTGAACCAAAAGGTCAAACCCTAGGGGTGCAAGAAATAATATTTAAATATAACTATTACATTTAAACCCTGCTCCATTACAAACTGGGTCTTCAAGCGCCTCCTTTTCTTTCGATCTCCAATTTTCAAAAATTAATTCTAACTATTCCTATTACAAAACTATTTAAAATAAATAGAAACCTCGATCAAAGCAAATAAGGGGAAGTACATAGAGGGAGATAGAATTTACATTAAGAAAAATTAGAGAAGACGAGGTACGCAGAATTCCATTTAATAAAAAACCCATACATTCACGCATCCAACTAAAATAAAATCCAATCACATCGTCAATAAATCCATAATCAATCCCATTTATTATCATACACATCACCATACGATCAATAAATAACATTCATCTCATGAATAATAAACATTTAATATATATATCGATATCATTTAATGGGCAAATTTAGTTAAGATAAAATCTATTTTTGAATCAAAATAAACTCCTTTATTTTAATCCAAATTTAAATCAAAATAAAACTATTTTATTTTAATTTATCCAATTTTGAATAAAATAAACTATTTTATTTTAATCAAAATTTTTAATCAAAATAAACTCCTTTATTTTAATTAATTATGGAATCCAATTCCATATAAAAAAAAAATCTTTAATTAAAATAAACTCTTTATTTTTAATTAATTATGGAATCCAATTCCATGTAAAAAATCTTTTATTAAAGGAAACACTTGATTATTTTTCCTATTCACAAATAAACTCCTTATTTTTTGAATAATATGAAATCTTATTTCATATTTAAATAAACTCCTTTATTTAAGGAAATACTGATTTTCTTTCCTATTCACAAATAAACTCTTTTATTTTGAATAATATGAAATCTTATTTCATATCTAAATAAACTCCTTTATTTAAGGAAATTAGGATTTTCTTCCTATTCACAAATAAACTCTTTTATTTTGAATAATATGAAATCTTATTTCATATCTAAATAAACTCCTTTATTTAAGGAAAATAGAATCCAATTTCAACTCCAATTAGTTATCATGGAATCCAATTCCAACTCTAATTAGTTAAGATGAAATTTAATTTTAAAATTAAAATAAACTTTTATTTTAATATTAAAATAAACCTTTTATTTTAAAATTAAAATAAACTTTTATTTTAATTATAAAATAATTATAAATATATATATATAATTATAAAATTAAATATAAATATATATATATATATAATATATATAAACTATATATATATAAATATATATATATATATTATATATATATATATATATATATATATATATATATATATATATATATATATATATATATATATATATATATATATATATATATATATATATATATATATATATATATATATATATATATATATATATATATATATATTATATATATAATATATATTATTTATATAATTTTTATTTATATTTATATAATTTCGAATTTTTTAATAATAAATTACTTTTTTTTTTTAATTTTTATATATATATATATATATATATATATATATTTATATATCAAAACAATTAATCAATCATAAAATAATCCAAAAATAATTAATATTTAAATTCAATTTTTTTTTTCATTTATTTAAATTTTTTTTTTTTTTTTTTTTTTTTTTTTTTTTTTAAATTTTTTTTTTTTTTTTTTTTTTTTTTTTTTTTTAATTTTATATAAATAAAATTATGCCCAATTAAATTGTTCTAAACACATATCAATATACATATCAAATTAAAACAATTAATAATTCGTATAAAGGTTTGGCTCGATGCCACCGTTAGGTTTGTAATATTCATAAACGCAATCAAATTGCAAAAAAAAAGCTGCTAAGCGTGTAAAAAATCGTAGTTTAAAAATTTTACAAACCATATACCCGATCACCCTTTATGCATAATTATTAATTAAACGAAAAGATAAAGAATAAAATCATACCTCAAGATCGAGCTTCTCTCGTACAAGTTCACCTCCAAATCCTTTCGCTCAACTCAATCCACCGGTTTGGTTCTTTCCTTCGATCAACGTTAGCCACCCAAATGTTTGGCCTCTCAGAGGTGATCCACCAAGGAAGAATAAAATTCAAGAAGATGGGTGTTATCACTCAAACCCTAGTTTTTTCTATCTCTATGTAAAAGGCATCTCCAACAAATTGAATTATTACGATGTTGTTAAAGTCAACAACCCCCACCACCCATAATAAGACTCTCTTATTATTTATATATGCAAGCAACCCACCTTAACAATTAAGAAATTGGGTTTTATTTAATTAATTAAATTCTTTTAATTAATTAAGCTCCCTAATCTTATTAGGATAATTAATTAAACTCCTTTAACTAATTTTCCTTCCTAATCCAATTAGAATAAATGAGAGTACTTATATTAAATTAATTCCTAAACTCTTTTAGAAATTAAAATAATAATAATTGTAATAATATTAATAAGACTCTCTTTATTAATTTATATTTAATATTTCTAAAATATTAAATAATAATATTAAGCTATTTAATTTATTCTATCACCATAGATTAAATTAAATATACATAACATATTATTACGATTATGCCATTAACTTCTTAAATAATTATTCTTCCTTTTATGGTGTGACCCTTTTAGGTTCTCCATATTAAACCTAAGTGTGAATAAATCAATTAGAATAATTTAATCTTATTTAAATAAATAAATTAAACAATTAATTTATTTAAATAAATAATATTTATTCTACAATAGTGATAAGCCTCCCTAATGATCAACGACTTTCCGTATAATATAGATTTCAACATTAATCATTAAAAGAACCTTTCGAGTAAATAGTTACCGCATAATTCAATCCTTCCACCATACAATGTCCCAATTAAATATAAGATATGGAATTATCACAAGTCTTATTTTATTTAATTATATGTATTTCGATCCTTAAACGCACAACTCCAAATAATGCAAATTAGAAACTCCTTTCTAATTTCATTCTCGCTTTGCCAAGGACTACCGGGTTGTCATTTATCTAATCACATAGACATTTCTCTTCTTTATTAGAGTGTGGTAGATTCTTTATCGATCATACATTATCTCCACGCATAAACTTATTATACCCAAGCATACCTTTGATATACCCTAAGGGTCTTAAGGAATAAGTCAAAGTATAACTCATCATACACAAGATACTATGATGATCTCAAGTCCAAGGATTACTTGTAGACTACTATCACTACAGAATTCCTATCGACAGCAAATAAAACTCCATTAGGTATTCCTTAGCGAGCCAATGCTCAAAGGAACTTATTCTCTAATAAGCACCTACATACTTGCTTTTTTAGTGTTCCACACAAAATGATCATGAGATCAATCATCCTCATCCAATGAAAGCAAGTTAACGATGTACCAATCTATCCTGGATTCACTAATCCCCAATTTAGTAATCCAACGATTGGGAACTATTTTAGTTTTAAGCTTTCTAAGAATTTAGATCTCATTAGAATGATCATCATCATTATTCTAAAAGCATCTTAAAAAACTACGGGTTTATCACATATTATAAAACAAAGATCATGTAGATAATTAAAAGCCTTTAATAAATTAATACTTTTTATTAATAAATGAATAAGATTGTTACAAAGTATATGCTTTATCATCAAAAATTGATTTTATGTGGATATAGATGGAGAAAATTTTTATGGTGACAATTGTTGAAAATTGAAATTTTATCTTTTTCTCGATAAAATAATTCATTTAAATATATTATTTTAATAATATAATAATGGTGATATTTTTACAACGAATGTGGGATATATGAGTATACGAGGTGGAAGAGTATTTTGTTGCAATAAATGTTTAAAACATGTTAAACATGCTCATGGACCCATTTATTGACCGAAATTTGATTATAAATTGTAAAATCGCCCGTTTGTGGATTTCGGTCAATTTCCATTTGGAATTTGGAAAAACTTTCTTCTGCAAAGTTGTAGAGAATTGAATTTCCTATAAAAACTCGCGAGATTCGAATTTTCTGATGAAAGGGCTATTTATTATGAATTATTGAAGTTTCAGAGTTCCAAAATAATTGATTTTTGAAAGTTTTAAATATTTATATTAACAAAAACGTTTTTTATATGTTGAGGGCATATTTAACATGTGTTAGGATGGCTGAGTTCAGATTCATAGATGCGTAGGAAGATGTGGAAAATAAATAATATTAATATATTAAATTTTCTGCTTTGATGTTCTAAGCAATTTCCTATAAATAGGGTGCTTAGGTTAGAATTGAAAATCACACCGTAAATCAAGTTTTCTCTCTATATTATCGAAGCGATTCTTGTGAGTATTTTGAGTATACTTTGAGTATTGCTATACGGTGCAAGTCCAAGTCATAGCCTATATCCCTGTTTCAAATGTAAGTACTGATCTTTCGAGAGGTAAGGATATTATTTTTTCGTAATGATATTATTTCTTCAATATCATTATCTTTGAAATATTGATCTGAAGTTTTTATCAAATTTGGAACTTTTTCATGCTGGGGTTACTATTCAGAGTTACTATTCATGAAGTTATTATTCACACGAGTTACTATTCATTAAGTTCTTATTCACGAGTACTATTCATTAAGCGTGAAGATGTTTTTGGAATTTCTATCTTTTGGTGTCGAGTTACTTATTCACGTGATATTAAGACTATTCACGATATCTGACACTATTCACGATATCTGTGACTATTCAATCAAAAAATAAAATTTCTTCTTTTCGTCCAAAACATCTATTCGGATACTAGCTCGATTGTATCCATGTTTTGATCATTCTTGAATTTTACACCACTATGATTATTTTGAGGTATTTTTGGGCGTGGATAAAACCAAGTACGAATCCTTAATCCTTAATCCTTGTCATTTTGTTTCACCGGATTCGCTTTTTTAAAATATTTTCATCATCCTCGGTCTTAAATGATGATATTATTGAATATCTTTGGCTTCAGAGTGCAAAGATGAATGATTTCTCGAAGAATATCTTTGGCTCAGAAGTGCAAGATGAAGTGTTGAGATGAACACGATGGATTGATTATATCTTTGGCCCAGTAGTAAAGATGAACAGTGTTTAAATGAACACGATTAATCGATGAATATCTTCGCGCCTCAGTAGTGCAAAGATGAATATTTGATTCCGTATGTATATTGATTGATGTTACAGGATAAAATATTGATGATGGACTTTTTAAATTCATAGATTATAGTAGATTTCATTCTCTACGTTAACTCTTCTATGAATTATTATTTCCGCCATGTAATATTGATCCGAAACTTGTTGTCTATCAGTATTCTATCGATTTTTCCTCGTGAAGACTAACGATAATTTGTTGTATATTATCTTAGTCATAATATTCTTTATCGGGCTAGTTGAGCTCACCCTTTTCCTTGTTGTTCCATTTTTCTTCTCGTGAGGCGAGAATGTAGAGTACTAGCCTGGGTATGGAATGAAGGTTCTAGAGAGAGAGTTGTTTAGTAGTCCTACCATTTTGTAAAATAATGAATCAATAATTATGATGGGGATTTATTTGCATGTGGATATTGTCTAGAAGACAATATTTTATTTAAACTCACAGATATATTGTCGTATTTCACGACATTTGTATTATTGAAGTTGTAGTTTGCTTTTTGTACCATGTATTTGGCGACTTCGAAATGGGTGTTGTAGTATACCTATTTTGGGGGCGCACAATAATATTATTCAGATAATATGAATTATTGCTTCGATAATAAAAAATACTTTGTGTAATGACAATTATTGAAACAACAAAGAATATAAAATATCAACGCAAAGAATTATTAACTCAATAAAATATCGAATAAAGAATTATCGTAACCATTATTGAGTAGTGTCTTCAATAATTGGTGCAATACCGCAAGTATCAGGCAACCACGCCAGACATCGTGTTTTAACCACCGGAGTATTCCAATAGTGTTAACTGCAGAATAACTACTACTGTTATTTTTAAACAACTTATATTTATCGCTTTCTTCATCCAATCGCTTTCCACATGGGGCCCACACACGGTCGCTTTGCTGAGTCGCATTTAATATTCCCCGACAAAGATCGAATATTCCACGACCAAACTAATATTCCCCGACAACAATGAATATTTTATAACCACTTGCTTATTTTAAAATATTTGCGTATTTAACCCCTAACTATCCACATTAATCAAATCAACCCTTACTATTTCACAATAATAAATAGAAAATTAAATTTCATTAATAATAAGTTGGGGTCTTACAACCTCCCTCCTTATGAAATTTCGTCCTCGAAATTGACGTACGATACTGGTGTTTTTTCGAAAAGGTGAGGATACCTCGCTTTCATTTCCGCTTCCAATTCCCAAGTCATTTCTTTATAGCATGATTCCTCCACAAAAACTTTAACTTGTGGTATGACCTTTCTTGGCGTGGGACATGCTCCTTCCTATCCAAAATCTTGACAGTACCTCCCTCATAACGCTAAGTCTTCTACTATCTCGTCTGTTTTTAACTCTATAACGTGGTTCGGGTCTTTCACATATTTACTGAAGTACGATATATGAAACACATTATGAACACGAGACATACTCGGAGGTAACGCGAGTCTATAGGCTACATTTCCTATTCGGTCAAGAATTTGAAATGGACCAATAAATCGTGGATTGAGCTTTCCTCTCTTCCCAAATCTTGTAACTCCTTCCATGGAGCAACTCGCAACAATACATGATCCCCTACACTAAATTCCACGCCCTTTCGATGAAGATCCGCATAACTCTTTTGTCGATCTTGTGCCGCTTTGTATACGTTGTCGAATCATTTGGATCTTTTCTAGAGTCAATACGTATTAACTTTCGGGTCCCAACAATGTTGCTTCACCCACCTCATCCCAACATATTGAGAGCGACACTTTCGTCCATATAATGCTTCAATGGAGCCACACCTATACTTGCTCGATAACCTGTTGTTGTAGGAGAATTCCACCAATGGTAAATACTTATCCCAACCGCCTTGAAGTCTAGGACACGTAGTCTTAATAAATCTTCAAGAGTTTGAATAGTCCTTTCTCGATTGTCCGTCTGCTTTGAGGATGGTATGCGGAATCAAATCAATCCGCGCTCATAGCTTTTGCAAGCTAACCCAAAATCTTGAAGTGAATCTTGGGTTACGATCGTAAACTATGGATACGGTGCATGCCATGCAACCTCACAATCTCATTCACGTACATACTACTAGCAAGACGTTCAAGGGGAATAAGTCTCCCATATCGGCAAGAAATGAGCGGACTTGGTTAATCTATCAACAATAACCCAAATAGCATTGATGCCTTGAGAAACCGTAGGAAGACCCGTAATCGAAATCCATGGTAATGTGTTCCCACTTCCATTCCTAATCTCAAGTGGTTGCAACGGACCCTTAGGTACTAGATGCTCCGCCTTTACACGTTGACAAGTTAAACACATTGAGATAAACTTTGCAATCTCTCTCTTCATATTGTTCCACCAAAATGTATGTCAAGATCACGATACATTTTAGTACTTCCGTGATGGATTGCAAATGGTGTATTGTTGTGCCTCCATCATAATCTTTTACTTCAAATCGAGTCGTTAGGAACACAAAGTCTAGAGTGGACTCAAGTATTCCTTCTTCATCAATTCTCGCCCTAATAGCTCCTTCTTGTACTTTCTTCTTCATACGATAAGCTCCTCAATTGGGTGGCTTGAGCAACCTTAACTTTTTCTATTAAAGTTGGCTCTATCGTATACTTGACATCATCGCACTTCGTTCCGCGTATGATCTTCTACTCAACGCTACGTACTACCACGCTCGCTTTTCGGGATGGTATTGAATAGTGTGGTCGAGTCTTTCAATAGTTCGAGCCAACGTCATTTGCATGTGTTGAGTTCTTTTGAGTGAAGAAATATTTAAGGCTTTTATGGTGCGAATATATCTCCACTTTCTCCCCATATAGATAGTGCCTCCATATCTTTAAGCGGCAACGATCACGCCGCTGAACTCTAGATCATGAGTAGGATAATTCCTCTCATACTCTTTTGTTGTCGCGAGGCATAAAGCATGACTTTCCCACGCCGCATGAGAACACATCCTAACCCTTCGCTCAAGCATCGTCAGAGATAACAAATCCATCCCAAACCCGGATGGTATTGTTAGAACAGTGCTTAAATAAGTCTCCCCCAAAATAGGTATACATCACCCATTCCGAAATCACAATACACGGTACGTAAACAACTACAACTTTATTATTACAACAAGAAACTCATGAGTTTAAATACAAATATTATCTTCTGTATAATATCTATACTCAAATAAATCCTCATCACATTTATCGATACATTATTTTACAAAAATGGTGAGGACTACTAAACAATCCTTTCTAAAACCTTCATTCCATACCCCGACTCGCATCTCGCTTATATTCTCGCCTCCCCGAGAAAGAATGGAACAAAAGGAAAAGGGTGAGCTCAACTAGCTCAAGAAGAATAATATTACGACTAAGATAATATACAACAAATTATCGTTAGTCTTCAACAGGAAAAATTTAATAGAATACAATAGACAACAAATTTTAAATCAATATTCGCAATGGAAATAATAATTCATTAGAAGAGTTAAGTAGAGAATGCAAACTACTATCTTCTATGTATGAATTTAAAAGTTCATCGCTCATCTTTTATCCCCGTCAGAATAAACATCCATAAACATCTTGAATCAAATATTCATCTTTGCACTCACAAACCAAAGATATTCATCACGCCAAAGATATTAATCATCATGTTCATTTAAACACTGCTCATCTTTGCACTACAAGCCAAAGATATTCTTCAGAAATCATTCATCTTTGCACTACAAAAGCCAAAGATATTCAATAATATCATCATTTAAGACCGAGGATGATGAAAATATTTTTAAAGAAACGAATCCAAAGGAAACAAAATGACAAGGATTAAGGATTAAGGATTCGTATTTTGTTTTATCCATGTTCAAAAATACCTCAAAATAATCATAGTGGTGTAAAATTCAAGAATGATCAAAACACGGATACAATCAAAGCTAGTATCCGTATTAGATATTTTGGACTTAAAAGAAGAAATTTTATTTTTCGATGAATAAAGGTCAGATACGTGAATAAGGTCAGATACGTGAATAAGGGCCGAGATACGTGAATAAGAATCTCCACACCAAAAGATAGAAATTCCACAAAAAAATTTTCACGCTTCATTTAATAGACTCGTGAATAAGAATCGTGAATAAGAACTCATGAATAGTAACTCGTGAATAAGAACTCATGAATAGTAACCCCGACATGAAAAAGTTCCAAATTTGATAAAAAGTTCCAACTAATATTTCAAAGATAATGATATCAAGAAATAATATCATTCGAGAAGAAAAAATAACATCCCTTACCTCAAAGAATCAAGATTTCTAAGGAAAGATCTAAGTGATGTCAATGAAACTTGTACCGAATAAAGAACTCTCAAAGTATCTAAATACTCACAAAATACGCCAATAATATAGAGAGAGAAGAGAGAAAACTTGTTTCGTGTGATTTTCAATTCTAACTTAGCCTTCTATTTATAGAAAAATGTTAGCTCACCAAGGCATTTCGACCAAGCACCGATGGCTTTACTCGCTACTATTGCCACCCACCACATTTGAAATAAAATTCAGCACATTTTTTCACCAACCACAAGTGGGGCCCACTCAATTCTAGAATTTTCCACCAAAATCAATTATAACCCTACTTTCCTAATCAAACACCTCTTAAAATTTATAACAAATCATTCGCTCATTTTTAACTGCTCAAAATTTGTAGACATATACTCAACTTATATATGTATAACATATCCAAAATCGCAACGATCCAACTACGATTAAAAATTATAACTCACGCAATATATCGTAAAAATAATCGATTTGATTTTTAATACCTCCATTCCGGCAAAAAATACCGATAAAACACCTCAACATTAAATCCTTCAATTATAACCACATATAATAAATAAATCCATCATTTATATCCATATCAAATAAATATTTTCTTATCATATAAATCAATAATTAATTATTCCCAAATAATATTACGTAATCACAATTATGACAACCAGCAGCTCCTCAGAAAGAGGGGGCTTTCCAATAAGGATCTCTCTCATCGGCGCGCCGCAATTAGTGACCAAACCTCTCCTTAGATGTAACTTTCTAGACATCGCCAATAATGTTATCTAATAATATTATTCAAATAATATGAATTATCGATCCGATAATGGAAATATCGCAAAGACAATTATCAAACAAAGAATAATATAAAATACCAACGCAAAGAATTATTGAATCAATAAAATAAAATATCGAATAAGAATTATCGTAATAATTATCGAGTAGTGCCTTCACGTAGGATCAATAATTGATGCAATACCGCAAGCATCGCTCAACAACGCCAGATATCAGGTTTTTTAACCACCGGTATTCCAACAAGATTAATCTGTGAATAATTACGCCTGCTATTTTTAAACAACTTATATTTGTCGCTTTCCTCATCCAATCGCTCACATGGGGGCTCCACACATGGTCAAGCTACTGCATTTAATATTCCCCGACAAAGATTTAATATTCCACGACCAAACGAATATTCCCCGACAACAATGAATATTTTATAACCACTTGCTTATTTTGAAATATTTATGATTTTTACCCCTAACTATCCACATTAATCAAATCAACCCTTACTATTTCAAAATAATAAATAAAGGAAATTCCTTTTATTTAAAAAAAATTTGGTCTTACAACCTCCCTCCTTATGAAATTTCGTCCTCGAAATCGACGACGCACTGTGTTTCAAAAAGGTGAGGATACCTCGCTTTCATTTCCGCTTCCAATTCCCGTGTCATTTCTCTATAAAGATGATTCCTCCACAAAACTTTAACTTGTGGTATGACCTTTCATACAGTAGGACATGCCCTTCCTATCCAAAATCTTGACAGTACCTCCTCATACGCTAAGTCTTCTACTATCTCGTCCTGCTTCTAACTCTATAACGTGGTTCGGTCTTTCACATATTTACGAAGTACGAGATATGTGAAACACATTATGAACACGAGACATACTGAGGTAACGCAAGTCTATAGGCTACATTTCCTACTCCTGGCCAAGAATTTGAAATGGACCAATAAATCGTGGATCGAGCTTTCCTCTTCCCAAATCTTGTAACTCCCTTCCATGGAGCAACTCGCAATAATACATGATCCCCACACTAAATTCCACGCCCTTTCGATGAAGATCCGCATAACTCTTTTGTCGATCTTGTGCCGCTTTGTATACGCTTGTCAATCATTTGATCTTTTCTAGAGTCATATCGCATTTCAACTCGTCCCCAACAATGTTGCTTCACCCACCTCATCCCAACATATCGAGAAACGACATTTTCGCCCATATAATGCTTCAATGGAGCCACACCTATACTTGCTCGATAACTCGCTTGTCAGTAGGAGAATTCCACCAATGGTAAATACTTATCCCAACCGCCTTGAAGTCTAGGACACGTAGTCTTAATAAATCTTCAAGAGTTTGAATAGTCCTCTCTCTCGTCCGTCTGCTTGGGGATGGTATGCCAACTAAATCGCAAACTGCGCTCATAGCTTTTTGCAAGCTAACCCAAAATCTTGAAGTGAATCTTGGGTCACGATCCAAACTATGGATACAGTATGCCATGCAACCTCACAATCATTTACGCATATACTACTAGAAGACGCTCAAGGGAATAAGTCTCCGTGATTCAAAAGAAATGAGCAGATTTGGTTAATCTATCAACAATAACCCAAATAGATTGATGCCTTGAGAAACCGTAGGAAGACCCGTAATCTAAATCCATGGTAATGTGTTCCCACTTCCATTCCTAATCTCAAGTGGTTGCAACGGACCCTTTAGGTACTAGATGCTCCGCCTTTACACGCCGACAAGTTAAACACATCGAGATAAACTTTGCAATCTCTCTCTTCATATTGTTCCACCAAAATGTATGTCAAGATCACGATACATTTTAGTACTTCCGTGATGGATTGCAAATGGTGTATCAGTGTGCCTCATCATAATCTTGTTCTTCAAATCGTAGTCGTTAGAACACAAAGTCTAGAGTGGACTCAAGTATTCCTTCTTCATCAATTCGCGCCCTAATAGCTCCTTCTTGTACTTTCTTCTTCATACGATCACCCGGCCTGCCTGGGCTCGAGCAACCTTAACTTTTTCTATTAAAGTCGGCTCTACGCGATATACTGACATCATCGCACTGCTCCTCGATATACGATCTTCTACTCAATGCGCCACCTACCACGCTCGCTTTTACCAGATGGTATCAATAGTGTGGTCGTAGTCTTCAATAGTTCGAGCCAACGTCACCGCCGCATGTCGAGTTCTTCTTTTTGAGTGAAGAAATATTTAAGGCTTTTTATGGTCCGAATATATCTCCACTTTCTCCCCATATAGATAAGGCTCCATATCTTTAATAAAAACGATCACGCTAACTCTAGATCATGAGTAGGATAATTCCTCTCATACTTTTTAAGTTGTCGCGAGGCATAAAGGCTATGACTTTCCCACGCCGCATGAGAGAACACATCCTAACCCTTTGCCTCAAGCATCATCAGATAACAAATCCATCCGAACCAGATGGTATTGTTGTAACAAAATAAATAAGTCTCCTCTAAGCTCTTGAAACTCTTCTCGCATTCTTCATTCCAAACGAATTTTGTATCCTTCCGAAAGTTAGCCGAAGAATGAGTAGCGATTCGAGAAAACCCTTCCACGAATCTCCGATAATAACCAAATAAGCCCAAAAGCTACGTGATTTCAACACCGACTTTCTATTGTTCCCAACTTCAGATTGCTTCAATCTTCACGGATCAACAGATACTCCATGTTTTGACACCATACGCCCAAGAAAGGCTACTCTCTCGCCGTAACTCGTGATTTCTTCAATTTGGCATATAGTTGGTTTTCACGGCCTTTCGAGTACCAAATTTCAAATGGTGCTCATGATCTTCACGACTTTTGAATATATAAGGATGTCATCAATAAAGACAACAACAAACCGATCCAAATATTCCTCAATACTTGGCTCATCATATCCATGAAAGTCGCAGGAGCATTAGTTAGTCCGAAAGACACGACTAAGAATTCATAATGCCCATACCGAAGTTCTCAAGGCGCCTTTTTGAATATCCTCGCCTAATCTTCACCGATGATATCCGTAATCTAAGATCGATTTTTGAAAAGAATCAGCCTCTTGCAATCGGGTCAAACAAGTCATCAATACGAGGTAGAGGATACCTATTCTTGATGGTGACATGGTTCAATTCCCGATAGTCAATACAAAGTCGATACTCCCGCCTTTTCTTCTTTACAAATAAAACAGAGCACCCCAAGGAGATGTACTAGACGAATGAAACCGATGTCCAACAACAATTCTCGAGTTGACCTTTAACTCCCGGGTTCAATAGAGCCATTCGATATGGGGTTTTAGAAATGGGCTTTGTACTCAGTTCAAGATCAATAAAGAATTCAACTTCACGCTCGGGGTAGACCGGAAGTTCTTCTGAAATACGCCAGAAAGTCAATAACAACAGAATATTATTCAAATTTGACGTGTCTTTATTCAAATCCATAACATGGGCTAAGAAAGCTTGACATCCGCTTTTCAATAAACGAATAGCTTTATGATTAGATATGATAAGGATTGATTTTAATGGTTTAGTTGTTTGAATTGCATAACAGTCAAAGTTAGAATATGAAAACTAACAACCTTACGAAAAACAATCAATTTTGGTATGATGAGTAGTTAACCAATCAATTCCTAAAATCACATCAAAAGCAAGTATCTTTAAAGAGATAAGGTCAATGTAAGGTAATGGTGCCAACTCAATCAAACAAGATTTATAAACAAAGGATGTGATGAAAGTTTCTCCTAACTCTGAGTTTCCACAGATAGATCAAAGTCTAATTTCTCCTGAGTCAAGTTTAAACGCTGAGCACACGCAGAGAGATAAATGAATGGGTAGCACCCAGATCAAGTAAGGTATAAACTTCGCAAGAATTTATAAATAGCTTACCCGTGATCACCTCGCTTGGTTCCTCGATTATGACCAAATACAACAAACGCCTTCCCTAATCGCTGACTTTGACTTTTTCTCGGGATGTTTTTGAGTCACCGTCCCTCACCGAACTAGGTTTCGCTACTGCATAATCTCGAAAGCGATATGTCCTTCCTTTCCACAACTATAGCATACCTTGAACTGCTAGGGGCGCTTGACCGATATGTCCTCTTTTCCGTGATTTGTAGATACGACCGGTGGTCGCTCTCCTCCCTTAGAACCAGCTTGTCACGCAGACCGCTGCCTTCACATAGTCGTTGTTAAATCTCCTTTTTAAAATCTCCTCCCGACTCGCTTCTTCGTTTTTACGACCATGATTACCACCAGAGTGGTAACCATTTTTCCGGTCTGCTTTTCTCCGCCGGTTATCATTATTCTGCTGATCGCTATCTCCGTACGATCCTCGTCAGGGTCCTCAACACGACCGTATTCAAGTATCTCGCTTCTAATAATCGAGCCCTCACACAACATCCAATAAAGAGAAAGTTTATGAGAAATGAGATACCGACGACGCCGTTTCAAACCTCTAAGAAACATCCGCCATAATGCTCCTCATTCTCCACCAAATGAGGTGCAAACTCGATAACTCGCAAACTTTGCCTCGCATCGAGACACCGCCATGTTGTTTTGCTCTAACTCGATGAACTCCACTTCCTTCATACGACGAACACTTTCGTGAAAGTATTTGTCATTAAATAGTCTCTCAAACGCCTCCCAAGACATGCCGAAAAGCGTACCGATGGGTACGCTTCACGCATCCCACCAAGAGTCCGCCTTCGCCACTTTAACATAAAGGTGGCGAATGGAACCTTCGTTCCTCCGCATCCCAAGACATCGAATATCTTGTAATTTGTTTGACCCATGTTTCCGCCATGATCGGATCCGCTTTCCTTTAAATTCGTGGTCCCAACTTTCAACTGCTTGGGTCGACAACCCGTGAATTGCTATCATTTCTCCTCAGATTTTTGAACACGAAGTCTCTCTCGCCCGATTTTGCATGAACGCAAAAAAGCTTCTAAACATCCCCTCGCTCATCATCTCGCTTCAATGGTGTTGTTCACAGAGGAACATCACCACCAAGCAGACGCTCTCCTCGCTGGTGAGTACAAAGCGCTCCACTGGGCCTCATTCGACGCCCCCAAAATAGGTATACATCACCCATTCCGAAATCACAATACACGGTACGTAAAACAACTACAACTTTATTATTACAACAAGAAACTGTGAGTTTAAATACAAATATTATCTTCTGTATAATATCTATACTCAAATAAATCCTCATCACATTTATCGATACATTATTTTACAAAAATGGTGAGGACTACTAAACAATCCTTTCTAAAACCTTCATTCCATACCCCGACTGCATCGCTATATTCTCGCCTCCCGAGAAGAATGGAACAAAAGGAAAAAAAGGGTGAGCTCAACTAGCTCAAGAAAGAATATTACGACTAAGATAATATACAACAAATTATCGTTAGTCTTCAACAGGAAAAATTTAATAGTAATACAATAGACAACAAATTTTAAATCAATATTCGCAATGAAATAATAATTCATTAGAAGAGTTAAGAGAGAATGCAAACTACTATCTTCTATGTATGAATTTAAAAGTTCATCGCTCATCTTTTATCCCCGTAACAACAATCCATAAACATCCGAATCAAATATTCATCTTTGCACTACAGCCAAAGATATTCATCACCGGGTCATGTTCATTTAAACACTGCTCATCTTTGCACTACAAAAGATATTAACTGCTCATCTCAACACTGCTCATCTTCGCACTACAGTGCCAAAGATATTCTTCAGAAATCATTCATCTTCGCACTACAAAAGTGCCAAAGATATTCAATAATATCATCATTTAAGACCGAGGATGATGAAAATATTTTTTAAGAAACGAATCCAAAGGAAACAAAATGACAAGGATTAAGGATTAAGGATTCGTATTTTGTTTTATCCATGTTCAAAAATACCTCAAAATAATCATAGTGGTGTAAAATTCAAGAATGATCAAAACACGGATACAATCAAAGCTAGTATCCGTATTAGATATTTTGGACGAAAAAAGAAGAAATTTTATTTTTCGATGAATAAAGGTCAGATAATGAATAAAGGTCAGATACGTGAATAAAGGTCAGATACGTGAATAAAGGCCGATACGTGAATAAGAATCTCCGACACCAAAAGATAGAAATTCCACAAAAAACATTTTCACGCTTATTAATAGTACTCGTGAATAAGAATCTCGTGAATAAGAACTCATGAATAAGAAACTCGTGAATAAGAACTCATGAATAGTAACCCCGACATGAAAAAGTTCCAAATTTGATAAAAAGTTCCAACCAATATTTCAAAGATAATGATATCAAGAAATAATATCATTCGAGAAGAAAATAACATCCCTTACCTCAAAGAATCAAGATTTCTAAGGAAAGATCTAAGTGATGTCGAATGAAACTTGTACCAAATAAAGAACTCTCAAAGTATCTAAATACTCACAAAATACGCCAATAATATAGAGAGAGAAAGAGAGAAAACTTTGTTTCGTGTGATTTTCAATTCTAACTTAGCCTCTATTTATAGAAAAATGTTAGCCCGCCAAGCAGCATTTCGACCACCACCGATGGCTTTTTACTCGCTACTATTGCCACCCACCACATTTGAAATAAAATTCAGCACATTTTTTCACCAACCACAAGTGGGGCCCACTCAATTCTAGAATTTTCCACCAAAATCAATTATAACCCTACTTTCCTAATCAAACACCTCTTAAAATTTATAACAAATCATTCGCTCATTTTTAATTCGCTCAAAATTTGTAGACATATACTCAACTTATATATGTATAACATATCCAAAAATCGCAACGATCCAACTACGATTAAAAATTATAACTCACGCAATATATCGTAAAAATACCGATTTGATTTTTAATACCTCCATTCCGACAAAAATACCGATAAAACACCTCAACATTAAATCCTTCAATTATAACCACATATAATAAATAAATCCATCATTTATATCCATATCAAATAAATATTTTCTTATCATATAAATCAATAATTAATTATTCCCAAATAATATTACGTAATCACAATTATGACAACCAGTGCGCCTCCTGTGAGTAGGGGCTTCCAATAAGGATCTCTCTCATCGGGCGCCAAATTAATTAGGTGACCAAACCTCTCCTTAGATGTAACTTTCTAGACATCGCCAATAATGTTATCTAATAATATTATTCAAATAATATGAATTATCGATCCGATAATGGAAATATCATAAAAGTTGACAATTATCAAACAAAGAATAATATAAAATACCAACGCAAAGAATTATCAATCAATAAAATAAAATATCGAATAAAGAATTATCGTAATAATTATCGAGTAGTGCCTTTCACGTAAGGATCAATAATCGATGCAATACCGCAGCTACCGCTCAACAACGCCAGATAGTGTGTTTTAACCACCGGTATTCCAACAAAGATAATCTGAATAATTACGCCAAGTATTTTTAAACAACTTATATTTGTCGCTTTCCCTCATCCAATCGCTTCCGCATGGGCTCACATATACGGTCACTACCATTCGCATTTAATATTCCCCCCACAGCATTTAATATTCCACGACCACCAAACGAATATTCCCCACAACAATGAATATTTTATAACCACTGCTTATTTTGAAATATTTATTTTTACCCCTAACTATCCACATTAATCAAATCAACCCTTACTATTTCAAAATAATAAATAAAGGAAATTCCTTTTTATTTAAAAAAAATTTCGGGTCTTACAACCTCCCTCCTTATGAAATTTCGCCTCTAAATCGACGACGACGACTGAAATTTCGCTTCCGCTTCCAATTCCTGATTTCCTCGACGATGTCCACAAAACTTTAACTTGTGTAAGGTGAGGATACCTCGCTTTCATTTCCGCTTTCCAATTCCTGTGTCATTTCTCTATAAAGATGATTCCTCCACAAAACTTTAACTTGTGGTATGACTTTCATGCTAGTAGACATGCCCTTCCTATCCAAAATCTCGACAGTACCTCCTCATACGCTAAGTCTTCTACTATCTCGTCCTGCTTCTAACTCTATAACGTGGTTCGGTCTTTCACATATTTACTTAGTACATATATGTGAAACACATTATGAACACGAGACATACTTGAGGTAACGCAAGTCTATAGGCTACATTTCCTACTCTCCCCAAGAATTTGAAATGGACCAATAAATCGTGGATCGAGCTTTCTCTCTCCCAAATCTTGTAACTCCCTTCCATGGAGCAACTCGCAATAATATCGATCCCCTACACTAAATTCCACGCCCTTTCGATGAAGATCCGCATAACTCTTTTGTCGATCTTGTGCCGCTTGTATACGCGCTGTCAATCATTTGATCTTTTCAGAGTCATATCGCATTAACTCTGTCCCAACAATGTTGCTTCACCCACCTCATCCCAACATATCGAGAACGACATTTTCGGCCCATATAATGCTTCAATGGAGCCACACCTATACTTGCCTCGATAATCGTTGTCAGTAGGAGAATTCCACCAATGGTAAATACTTATCCCAACCGCCTTTTGAAGTCAGGACACACGAGTCTTAATAAATCTTCAAGAGTTTGAATAGTCCTCTCTCGATCATCTCATGCTTTGGGGATGGTATGCCAAACTAAATCGCAAACTGCGCTCCATAGCTTTTTGCAAGCTAACCCAAAATCTTGAAGTGAATCTTGGGTCACGATCCAAACTATGGATACAGCATGCCATGCAACCTCACAATCTCATTTACGCATATACTAGCAAGACGCTCAAGGAATAAGTCTCCGTGATTTAAGCAAGAAATGAGCAGATTTGGTTAATCTATCAACAATAACCCAAATAAAGATTGATGCCTTGAGAAACCGTAGGAAGACCCAGAATCTAAATCCATGGTAATGTGTTCCCACTTCCATTCCTAATCTCAAGTGGTTGCAACGACCCTTAGGTACTAGATGCTCCGCCTTTACACGCCGACAAGTTAAACACATCGAGATAAACTTTGCAATCTCTCTCTTCATATTGTTCCACCAAAATGTATGTCAAGATCACGATACATTTTAGTACTTCCGTGATGGATTGCAAATGGTGTATCAGTGCCTCCATCATAATCTTGTTCTTCAAATCGTAGTCGTTAGAACACACAAAGTCTAGAGTGGACTCAAGTATTCCTTCTTCATCAATTCTCGCCCTAATAGCTCCTTCAGATTTTTCTTCATATACGATCGCCCCGCCCATGGGCTCGAGCAACCTTAACTTTTTCTATTAAAGTCGGCTCTACGCGATACTGACATCATCGCACTCGCTCCTCGCATACGATCTTCTACTCAACGCGCCACCACCACGCTCGCTTTTACCAGATGGTATCAATAGTGTGGTCGTAGTCTTCAATAGTTCGAGCCAACGTCACCGCCGATGTCAGTTCTTTTTTGAGTGAAGAAATATTTAAGGCTTTTATGGTCCTAATATATCTCCACTTTCTCCCCATATAGATAGTGCCTCCATATCTTTAATAAAACGATCACGCTAACTCTAGATCACGAGTAGGATAATTCCTCTCATACTTTTTAAGTTGTCGCGAGGCATAGGCTATGACTTTCCCACGCTGCATGAGAACACATCCTAACCCTTTGCCTCAAGCATCATCAGAGATAACAAATCCATCCGAACCAGATGGTATTGTTAGAACAAAAAAGTAAATAAGTCTCCTCTAAGCTCTTGGAAACTCTTCTCGCATTCTTCATTCCAAACGAATTTTGTATCCTTCCGAAGTTAGCCGAAGTTAATGGAGTAGCGATTCGAGAAAACCTTCCACGAATCTCCGATAATAACCAAATTAAGCCCAAAAAGCTACGTGATTTCAACACCGACTTTCGCTTGTTCTAACTTTCAGATTGCTTCAATCTTCACGGATCAACAGATACTCCATGTTTTTCGACACCACATGCCCAAGAAATGCTACTTCCTCGCCGTAACTCGCATTTCTTCAATTTGGCATATAGTTGGTTTTCACGGGCCTTCGAGTACCAAATTTCAAATGGTGCTCATGATCTTCACGACTTTTGAATATATAAGGATGTCATCAATAAAGACAACAACAAACCGATCCAAATATTCCTCAATACTTGGCTCATCATATCCATGAAAGTCATAGGAGCATTAGTTAGTCCGAAAGACACGACTAAGAATTCATAATGCCCATACCGAAGTTCTCAAGGCGCCTTTTTGAATATCCTCGCCTAATCTTCACCGATGATATCCGTAATCTAAGATCGATTTTTGAAAAGAATTGTGCCCTCAGAATCGGTCAAACAAGTCATCAATACGAGGTAGAGGATACCTATTCTCGATGGTGACATGGTTCAATTCCCGATAGTCAATACAAAAGTCGCATACTCCCGCCTTTCTTCTTTTTTTACGAAATAAAACAGAGCACCCCAAGGAGATGTACTAGATTTAATGAAACCGATGTCCAACAATTCCTCGTAGTTGACCTTTAACTCCTCAAGTTCAATAGAGCCATTCGATATGGGGTTTTAGAAATGGGCTTGTACTCAAAGTTCAAGATCAATAAAGAATTCAACTTCACGCTCGGGGTAGACCGGAAGTTCTTCTGAAATACGCCAGAAAGTCAATAACAACAGAATATTATTCAAATTTGACGTGTCTTTATTCAAATCCATAACATGGGCTAAGAAAGCTTGACATCCGCTTTTCAATAAACGAATAGCTTTTATGATTAGATATGATAAAGATTGATTTTAATGGTTTAGTTGTTGAATTGCATAAACAAAGTCAAGTTAGAATATGAAAACTAACAACCTTACGAAAAACAATCAATTTTGGCATGATGAGTAGTTAACCAATCAATTCCTAAAATCACATCAAAAGCAAGTATCTTTAAAGAGATAAGGTCAACAAAAGGTAATGGTGCCAACTTGAATCAAACAAGATTTATAAACAAAGGATGTGATGAAAGTTTCTCCTAACTGAGTTTCCACAGATAGATCAAAGTCTAATTTCTCCTGAGTCAAGTTTAAACGCTGAGCACATGCAGAGAGAGATAAATGAATGGGTAGCACCAGATCAAGTAAGGTATAAACTTCGCAAGAATTTATAAATAGCTTACCCGTGATCACCTCGCTTGTTCCTCGATTATGACCAAATACAACAAACGCCTTCCCTAATCGCTGACTTTGACTTTTCTCGGGATAATTTTTTTGAGTCACCGTCCCTCACTAACTAGGTTTCGCTATCGCATAATCTCGAGCGATATGTCCTTCCTTTCCACAACTATAGCATACCTTGAACTGCAGGGGCGCTTGACCGATATGTCCTCTTTTTCCGTGATTTGAAGATACGACCGGTGGTCGCTTCTCTCCCTTAGAACCAGCTTGTCACGCAAGACCGCTGCCTTCACATAGTCGCTGTTAAATCTCCTTTTTAAAATCTCCTCCCGACTCGCTTTCTTCTCTTACGACTCATGATTACCACCAGAGTGGTAACCATTTTTGTCCGTCTGCTTTTCTCCGCCGGTTATCATTATTCTGCTGATCGCTATCTCTGGTACGATCCTCGTCAGGGTCCTCAACGACCGCATTTCAAGTATCTCGCCTAATAATTGAGCCCGCTTACAACATCCAATAAAGAGAAAGTTTATGAGAAATGAGATATCGACGACGCCGTTTTCAAACCTCTAAGAAACATCCGCCATATATGCTCTCATTCTCCACCAAATGAGGTGCAAACCGATAACTCGCAAACTTTGCCTCGCATCGAGACACCGCCATGTTGTTTTGCTCTAATCATGAACTCCACTTCCTTCATACGACGTAACACTTTCGTGAAAGTATTTGTCATTAAATAGTCTCTCAAACGCCTCCCAAGACATGCCGAAAAGTACCGATGGGTACGCTTCACGCATCTCCCCACAAGAGTCCGCCGCGCCACTTTAACATAAAGGTGGCGAATGGAACCTTCGTTCTCCGCATCCCAAGACATCGAATATCTTGGTAATTTGTTTCGACCCATGTTTCCGCCATGATCGATCCGCTTTCCCTTAAATTCGTGGTCCCAACTTCAACTGCTTCAATCGTGATAACCCGTGAATTGCTATCATTTCTCCTCAGATTTTGAACACGAAGTCTCCTCGTCTCGATTTTGCATGAACCGCAAAAAGCTTCTAAACATCCCCTCGCTCATCATCTCGCTTCAATGGTGTTGTTCACAGAGGAACATCACCACTGCACAGACGCTCTCTCCTCGCAGTGAGTACAAAGCGCCTCCACTGCCTCCTCATTTCCATTGTTAATATTCTCACGACATTCTCAAATACCGCCATAAAACAAAGGTTAATTAAGGAAATCAATATATCACATAATATCCCTATATACCGACTTAACTAACAAATAAGCTTAGTAGACACACTAGCAAGGATTTACTCGCTCTCTCCCTCCTAGTTCTATTCCCCGATCTCCGCCAGAGATCATATCCCTAAGCTCGATACCAACCGCGACGCCCCAAAATAGTATACATCACCCATTCCGAAAGTCACAATACACGGTACGTAAACAACTACAACTTTATTATTACAACAAGAAATCGTGAGTTTAAATACAAATATTATCTTCTGCATAATATCTATACTCAAATAAATCCTCATCACATTTATCGATACATTATTTTACAAAAATGGTGAGGACTACTAAACAATCCTTTCTAAAACCTTCATTCCATACCCCGACTGCATCGCTTATATTCTCGCCTCCCGAGAAGAATGGAACAAAAGGAAAAGGGTGAGCTCAACTAGCTCAAGAAAGAATATTACGACTAAGATAATATACAACAAATTATCGTTAGTCTTCAACAGGAAAAATTTAATAGTAATACAATAGACAACAAATTTTAAATCAATATTCGCAATGAAATAATAATTCATTAGAAGAGTTAAGTAGAGAATGCAAACTACTATCTTCTATGTATGAATTTAAAAGTTCATCGCTCATCTTTTATCCCCGTAATAACAATCCATAAACATCTCGAATCAAATATTCATCTTTGCACTACAAAGCCAAAGATATTCATCACTGTTCATTTAAACACTGTTCATTTAAACATTCATCATGCTCATCTTCATCTCAACACTGCTCATCTTCACTACAGCCAAAGATATTCTTCAGAAATCATTCATCTTCGCACTACAAAAGCCAAAGATATTCAATAATATCATCATTTAAGACCGAGGATGATGAAAAATATTTTTAAAGAAACGAATCCAAAGAAACAAAATGACAAGGATTAAGGATTAAGGATTCGATTTTGTTTTATCCATGTTCAAAAAATACCTCAAAAAATAATCATAAGTGGTGTAAAATTCAAGAATGATCAAAACATGGATACAATCAAAGCTAGTATCCGTAATAGATATTTTGGACGAAAAGAAGAAATTTTATTTTTCGATGAATAAGGTCAGATACGTGAATAAAGGTCAGATACGTGAATAAAGCCGATACGTGAATAAGAATCTACACCAAAAGATAGAAATTCCACAAAAAAACATTTTCACGCTTTCATTTAATAGTACTGTGAATAAGAATCTCGTGAATAAGAACTCATGAATAATAAGAACTCGTGAATAAGAACTCATGAATAGTAACCCCGACATGAAAAAGTTCCAAATTTGATAAAAAGTTCCAACCAATATTTCAAAGATAATGATATCAAGAAATAATATCATTCGAGAAGAAAATAACATCCCTTACCTCAAAGAATCAAGATTTCTAAGGAAAGATCTAAGTGATGTCGAATGAAACTTGACCAATAAAGAACTCTCAAAGTATCTAAATACTCACAAAATACGCCAATAATATAGAGAGAGAAAGAGAGAAAACTTTGTTTCGTGTGATTTTCAAATTCTAACTTAGCCTTCTATTTATAGAAAAATGTTAGCCCACAAGCAGCATTTCGACCAAGCCACCGATGGCTTTTACTCGCTACTATTGCCACCCACCACATTTGAAATAAAATTCAGCACATTTTTTCACCAACCACAAGTGGGGCCCACTCAATTCTAGAATTTTCCACCAAAATCAATTATAACCCTACTTTCCTAATCAAACACCTCTTAAAATTTATAACAAATCATTCGCTCATTTTTAATCTGCTCAAAATTTGTAGACATATACTCAACTTATATATGTATAACATATCCAAAAATCGCAACGATCCAACTACGATTAAAAATTATAACTCACGCAATATATCGTAAAAATACCGATTTGATTTTTAATACCTCCATTCCGACAAAAATACCGATAAAACACCTCAACATTAAATCCTTCAATTATAACCACATATAATAAATAAATCCATCATTTATATCCATATCAAATAAATATTTTCTTATCATATAAATCAATAATTAATTATTCCCAAATAATATTACGTAATCACAATTATGACAACCAGCAGCCTCCTGTGAAAGAGGGGCTTCCAATAAGGATCTCTCCTCATCGGGCGCCAAGCAATTAGGTGACCAAACCTCTCCTTAGATGTAACTTTCTAGACATCGCCAATAATGTTATCTAATAATATTATTCAAATAATATGAATTATCGATCCGATAATGGAAAATATCAGCAAAGTTGACAATTATCAAAACAAAGAATAATATAAAATACCAACGCAAAGAATTATCAATCAATAAAATAAAATATCGAATAAGAATTATCGTAATAATTATCGATAGAGTAGTGCCTTCACGTAAGGATCAATAATTGATGCAATACCGCAATACCGTACTGCTCAACAACGCCAGACATTAGTGTGTTTTTACCAACGTATTCCAACAAAGATTAATCAGTAATAATTACGCCGTTATTTTTAAACAACTTATATTTGTCGCTTTCCTCATCCAATCGCTTTCACATGGGGCCACACACGGTCATACCATCGCATTTAATATTCCCCGACAAAGATTTAATATTCCACCACCAAACGAATATTCCCCACAACAATGAATATTTTATAACCACTTGCTTATTTTTTTGAAATATTTATGATTTTACCCCTAACTATCCACATTAATCAAATCAACCCTTACTATTTCAAAATAATAAATAAAGGAAATTCTTTTTATTTAAAAAAATTTCGGTCTTCGCTTTTTCAATAAACGAATAGCTTTATGATTAGATATACGCGGATTGATTTTAATGGTTTAGTTACTTAAATCGCATAAACAGTTGGTTAGAATATGAAAACTAACAACCTTACGAAAACAATCAATTTTGGCATGATGAGTAGTTAACCAATCAATCCCTAAAATCACATCAAAAGCAAGTATCTTTAAAGAGATAAGGTCAACGTGTAAGGTGATGGTGCCAACTTGAATCAAACAAGATTTATAAACAAAGGATGTGATGAAAGTTTCTCCCAACGGAGTTTCCACAGAGATAGGTCAAAGTCTAATTTCTCCAAGTCAAGTTTAAACGCTGAGCACACGTGCGAGAGAGATAAATGAATGGGTAAACCCCAGATCAAGTAAGGTATAAACTTCGCAAGAATTTATAAATAACTTACCCGTGATAACCTCGTTTGGGTTCCTCGCATTATGACCAAATACAACAAACGCGCTCTTCCTAATCGTTGACTTTGACTTTTTCTCGATGATCTTTTCGAGTCACCGCCTCATTTGAACTAGGTTTCGCTATCGTACAATCTCGAGCGATATGTCCTTCCTTTCCACAATTATAGCATACCTTGAATCTGTTGTGACGCTTGACCGATATATCCTCTTTCCCAAGATTTATAAAGATATGACCGGTGGTCGTTCTCCTCCCTTAGAACCGATTCTTGTCACCGTGACTGCTCGCCTTCATACGGGTCGTTGTTAAATCTCCTCTTTTAAATCTCCTCCCGACTCACTTCTTCGCTTTCATGGCCATGATTACCACCAGTGAGTGGTTACCATTTTGTCCGTCTGCTTTTTTCTCCGCCGGTTATCATTATTCATTGATCGCTATCTCTCATACGATCCTGGTTGTGGTCCTCAACGACCGTACTCGTTATCTCGCTTAATAATTGAGCCCCATTTTACAATCTCGAATAGAGAGAAAGTTTATGAGAAATGAGATATCGACGTATCTGCGGGTTTCAAACCTCTAAGAAACATCCGCGTCATACGCTCCTCATTCTCCACCAAATGAGGTGCAAACTCGGATAACTCTGCAAACTTTGCCTCGTCTTCGAGACACCGCCATTTGTTTTGTTCCAATATGATGAACTCCACTTCCTTCATACGATGAACACTTTCGTGAAAGTATTTGTCATTAAATAGCTTCAAACGCGTCTCCCAAGACACGCCGAAAAGTACCGATGGATACGCTTCACGACTCTCACCAAGATGTCCGCCTCGCCACTTTGAACATAAAGGTGGCGAATGGAACCTTCGTTCCTCCGTGCATCCCAAGACATCGAATATCTTGGTAATTTGCTTGACCCATGTTTCCGCCATGATCGGATCCGCTTTCCTTAAATTTTGGTGGTCCCAACTCTTTGAATCGCTTGACCGTGACAAGCCGTGAATTGCTATCATTTCTCCTCAGATTTTGAACACGAGTCTCCTCGTGCGATTTTGCATGAATCGCAAAAAAACTTCTAAACATCCCCTCGCTCATCATCTCGCTTTCGATGGTGTTGTTCACAGGGGAGGAACATTGCCAACTGTTGCACGCTTCTCCTCGTTGGTGAGTACAAGCGTCTCCACGGTCTCATTTCCATTGTTAATATTCTCAATTGACATTCTCAAATCCGTCATAAAACAAGGGTTAATTAAGGAAATCAATATATCACATAATATCCCATATATTGACCAACTAACAAATAAGCTTAGTAGGACACACTAGCGAAGGATTTACTCGCCTCTCCCTCCAAAATAGGTATACATCACCCATTCCGAGTTGTCAATACATGGTATGTAAACAACTACAACTTTATTATTACAACAAGAAACTGTGAGTTTAAATACAAATATTATCTTCTGTATAATATATCTATACTCAAATAAATCCTCATCACATTTATTGATACATTATTTTACAAAATGGTGAGGACTACTAAACAACTCTCTCTAGAACCTTCATTCCATACCCCACTCATGATTCGCTATATTCTCGCCTCCGGGGAAAAATGGAGCAAAAGGAAAAGGGTGAGCTCAACTAGCTCAAGAAAGAATATTATGACTAAGATAATATACAACAAATTACCGTTAGTCTTCAACAGGAAAAAATCTAATAGAATACAATAGACAACAAATTTTAAATCAATATTCGCAATGAAATAATAATTCATTAGAAGAGTTAAGTAGAGAATGCAAACTACTATCTTCTATGTATGAATTTAAAAGTTCATCGCTCTATCTTTTATCCCCAGTAACATCAATCAATATACATCCGAATCGATATTCATCTTTGACATTACAGCCAAAAGATATTCATCACCGGGTCATGTTCATTTAAACACTCGCTCATCTTTGCACTACTACCAAAGATATTCTTCAGAAATCATTCATCTTTGACTACTGGCCAAAGATATTCAATAATATCATCATTTAAGATCGAGGATGATGAAAATATTTTTAAAGAAACGAATCCAAAGAAACAAAATGACAAGGATTAAGGATTAAGGATTCGTACTTTGTTTTATCCATGTTAAAAAAATACCTCAAAAATAATCATAGTGGTGTAAAATTCAAGAATAATCAAAACATGGATACAATCAAAGCTAGTATCCGAATAGATATTTTGGACAAAAAGAAGAAATTTTATTTTTCTATGAATAAGTCTCAGATATCGTGAATAAAGCCAGATACGTGAATAAGAACTCTCACACCAAAAGATAGAAATTCCACAAAAAACATCTTCACGCTTTCATGAATAGTACTCGTGAATAAGAACTCGTGAATAGTAACTCATGAATAAGAACTTAGTGAATAAGAACTCATGAATAGTAACCCGATATGAAAAAGTTCCAAATTTGATAAAAGTTCCAACCAATATTTCAAAGATAATGATATTGAAGAAATAATATCATTTGATAAGAAAATAACATCCTTACCTCGAAAGATCAAGATTTCTAAATTTGAAACACCTGATATAAAAAGCATGACTTGAACTTGCACCGTATAAAGAATACTCAAACTATACTCAAAATACTCACAAGAATACGCTCGATAATATAGAGAGAAAAACTTCAGCTTCGGTGTGATTTTCAATTCTAACCTAAGACCTATTTATAGAAATTGCTTAGAACACCAAAAGCGAAAAATTTAATAAATTAATAATATAATTATATAAATTTCTTACATGTCTAGAATCTGATTTCACCATCAAACACATGCCACCTTCTAGAAAAAATAAGAAAAAACGTTTTCTAATTTTAAATATTTTAAACTTCCAAAATTAATTATTTTGACTTTCTAACTTCAATAATTCCTAATAAATAGCCCTTTCATCGGAAAATTCAATCCCCGAGTTTTTATAGGAAATTCAATTCTCTACAACTTTACGTAAGAAAGTTTTTCCAAATTCCAAATAGAAATTGACCAAATCCACAAACTAATTAGATTTTACAAAGCTATAATCAAATTTCACCAATAAATGGGGTCCACCGACATGTTTAACATGTTTTAAACATTTATTACAACAAAAATACTCTTCCTCCTCAGATACTCATATATCCCACATTCGTTGTAAAAATATCACCATTATTATATTATTAAAATATAATAATATATTTAAATGAATTATTTTATCGTAAAAAGATAAAATTTCAATTTTCAATAATTGTCACATTAAAATTTTTTCTCCATCTATATCCACATAAAATCAATATTTTCCTCATCATATGAATCAATAATTAATTATTCACAAATAATATTACGAGAATCACAATATCGACAACCAGGCGGTTCCTGGAAAGAGGGGCTTTCCAATAAGAATTTCTTCATCGACGCCGCATGATTAGGTGACCAAACCTCTCCTTAGACATGTAACTTTCTAGACATTGCCAATAATGTTATCTAATAATATTATTCAGATAATATGAATTATTGCTTCGATAATAAAAATACTTGTAAATGACAATTATTGAAACAACAACAATATAAAATATCAACACAATAATTATTAACTCAATAAAATACCGAATAAGAATTATCAGTAACCATTATTGAGTAGTGCCTTCAATAATTGGTGCGATATCTGGCGTCTTCTTGTCAAGTAACAACGCCAGACATCGTGTTTTAACCACCGGGTATTCCAATAGTGTTAATTGAATAACTACGCCTGTTATTTTTAAACAACTTATATTTGCTGCTTTTCTTCATCCAATCGCTTTCATGGGGGCCCACATGGTCATAAGCCATCGCATTTAATATTCTCCGACGATTTAATATTCCACGACCAAACGAATATTCCCCGACAACAATGAATAATATTTTATAACCACTTGCTTATTTTGAAATATTTGCGTATTTAACCCTAACTATCCACATTAATCAAATCAACCCTTACTATTTCAAAATAATAAATAGAGAAAATTAAATTTCATTAATAATAAGTTGGGGTCTTACAATGGTAACCAAATTTTCATACTAAGGTAATCAAACTGTCATATCAAAATAACCAATCAACCTCCACACTTTCAATATTTTTTCTTAGTGCAGTTGGTAACCAAACATTCAGATCAAGGTAAGCAAACCTTCATACCAAGGTAACCAATTCATATCCACACCTGCAGTTTTTTCATAGTGCAGTTGGTGGCCAAATCTTCAGACCAAAGTAACCAATTCAGTTTTATTAAGTTACCAATTTCGTTTGAATGTGATGCAGTTGGTATCCAACCCTTCATATAAAGGTAACCATTTTAGTATTTATGAGTAACAAAATAGTCATAAAAAAAATTTCAGTAAATGTTACATCTATTTAATTTTAAATTTTTTGTAGGGCGAATCTTCTTCTTCTTCTCATTAGCGTTTTGGACAACGGAGATTGGCGGCGGAGTAGCGGAAGAGAAGCCGATGGGAAGAGAGAACTAAAAAGGTAAAAACTGAAACAGAGCCCAATTTACATGTACATATATTTTATTTATTTATTTACTTATTTGTTAACTATTATTTCAAAGTGTATGTGAGGGAGATGAAGGTTTGAATTTGAATATTTGAATTTGTTTTTGTTATTAGATCCCAAATATTTGAATTTGAATTATTAATTATGGCAGTTATTTCTCCTTGATTTTAGGTTTCCTTATTAATGTGAATTGTACTATTTTTGTAATATGGGTCCTAATTACACTCTTTTTATAATTATTTTATTGATGCACTAATGGTGTAATTACTTTTTAATTGTTGTATATTTCTGTAAAAAACCCTAATTTTATCTACTACATCTATTTTATTAATAATGTATCATAATCCTAATATCGTTTGTATATACACACTGTCGATGTATTTGTTAGGGATACGCCCTACTCGAGGCCCAAATATATGTAAGCCCAAGAACTCAAACTAACTTGAGAATAATCCGTGTACTCAGAGCCTTGGTCACAGGTAGTGGATTGTCGGCCTAAGGAAAAACGATTGTCGATCGAAATGACAGTGTAGCGGTCCAATAGAGTTAAGTGCGGTTGATAAGATGGGAACCGCTCATAACACGTGAAGGGGCCCACCACACGCCCCCAAGTTGTGACATGATCTGGTCCCTTAGAAGGTAGTATGCCTATAAATAGAGAAGGAGGACGGAGAAAGAGCAGATCATGTGTCTCTATTTTTTATGTTTTTCTTGTGTCCTCCACTTAAATGTTGACATCTAATCTCTTATTTAATTTTAGAATTAATTGATGTTAACTGTTAAGTAAAAGGTTAGGTGTCAACATTTAAGTGGAGGGACATATAAAATGGAGACAGAAAATCTGCTCTCGAACGGAGAAAGGTTAGACATTCATTTTTACACGTGATATTTTATCCTTTTATCTTAATACTAATAGTCATACTAGAAGCATTCCTCGATGATGGATGGAGGACAGGAGGAAGGATAGAGAGAGCATCATCAATATTAAACTTTAGTCCAAATTGATCATTACAGGATGCCAATAGACCAATGGGCTTGTAATGGCGGTGCAAATTGGTAATGTCCAAAAGTTAGTTCGTACAAGTCCTCCACTAACTAAATAAAACACTGCTCCAATCCACTAACCAAAATACTAATTGGATTTTATATATGATATGATCCAAGACTACACGGCTCTCTCCCTTATGGACAACTTTGATAGATTGTAGTGGCACTCCGATCTCAAATCAAAATATATTAAATAATTTAATATATACGTAAAGACTATCTACTATTAATGATATATTTTAATAATAATAATTTTCTTTTTGAGTGACTCTATTGAATTTGTACTTGAAGTTTTATGACTCGAGTTGGTGAAAGTGAAAAGACGAATATAGTTGTATTATTATCTAACAATAAACTGAAAACCAGATGTAAGAACACGAAAGCCACTTGAGATGTGTGGCTAAAGAGGTAAGTAAATATAAAAATTAGACTCAGACAAAATTGCCCCTAAATTTGGTAGGGTAGGTACGTATCCGTCCGTCAAAAACGCAATTTTTGATTTCATTTTTTCAACTCATTAAAACTTGGGCCGTTTCGACCTGATCCGTCAATAGCCTGGCCCGAAGATGGGCCAGTCCGTTTGGACTAAACCTAAAAATGTGTCAAAATTTGATCATAAATCAGTCCAGGACCACGGTAGGTCCCCGTCCTACCATCAAAAAAAGCAGCTTTGACTTCACTTTTTCAAATTCACCAAAACTCGAACCATTTTTACCCTACCACTAATAGCAAATCTGACCTATGCAATAGCCCAAATTCGCTTGCCGCTTCTAATAAAAATTGTGCACAAAGAGAGACTCGTATATTATTTATTAATAAAAATGAGTAAAACATTTAATCGTAAGTCCTCCTTCTTATTCTCTCCTTTTTTTTGTATTGTTTTTTGAATAATACTATGTACATAAATTACATAAAAAAATTATTCACAAAGAGTAAGACACATTATTTATTAGTAAAAATGTGTAAAATATATAATCGTTTTTTTTTTGTACTGTTTGTGCACAGTTTTTATATATAATTTTAAATTCTCATTTGTTTATTTTTGCTAATTTAGGGAGAGGGTCAAGGGTGTTCCACTTGAACCAAATGCTCTCAGTAAATTCTCATTGTTTTTCTCGCATCATCTACTTTTTCCATTATTTTATTTCTACACAAAATTACGTAGTGTCATATGAGTCCAAGAGAGAGGAAGAAAAGTAGACATAAATATAAATGGGCCTAAGATTTTGATCTAAATTCCAATTGTGTTTTGTCAGTCTAAGGCCCAAACACCCTTATACCCACTGAAGTGCCATCCCTCATCAGTCATCACTTCACAAAAAGCCGACGCTACTGAAGCTCCTTCAGTCCAATAATGGCTTCCTCATTGCAAGAATTTTATCAAGAGGGGCACATTTATAATTTTAATATTTTTTTTACTCTTTTTATTATACAAAAAGAGTCTCATTTGTAAATATTAATAATGTAATTTAATTTCATATTTACCATTAAATATATTGAATCGTTAATTTAATAGTAATGACATGTAATAAAATTATGATAATAAATTTGAAAATGTTATGTCATTTTATACTACTATCAATTTAAAAAAATAGAATCTTTTTTATGGAAAAAAAAATCATAAATGAGACTCTTTTATTGTGAAATTGAGGGAAATATACAATTCATCAAATATAGATTTAAAAAAATACTTTATTATAATTTATTTAATCAATTTTGACTTTTAAAAGTCAAATTTAAACATTCTCGAACTTAAAGTAGATGAGATTCATTGAGAATTAGTATAAAATAATAAGTCTTATAATTAGTATTACTTAATCTATGCTAATTTTAAAAATATTTAAAGTCGACTACAAAACGTGAATTATAATCATATAGGAGTATTTTAGAATCATTATAAATCATGGTTGTAGGGAATCAACGGAATGATTTATGGGGTTGCTGCCCTTCGTTTTTTCCAATAGTCTGCAAATGTCTCTTGACGTTGTATCTCTTGTAAGACATGTACGTACGTACGTTGTATAGTATGCTCTGTTTTTAAAAACTCACAAGTCATAAGTAAGCATATTTTGTTTGCTTGTCATAACCATTTACTACAACATATGAGCCATCATTTTGTTTGCTCTTATACATAATATATATTGTGAATTAATATATATTGTGAATGTTTTATGTTAAATTTTGATTGTGAGTTAGGTGAATAAGTATTAGTGTTCTATTTGCAAAAAAAAAAAATTGGCTCAGACAAAAAAATAAAAACAAAATATCTTTTTATAATGATATAAAATAAAACAGTTTTTTAAAATTTACTATCATAATTCAATTATTGACATCATTATTAAATTAAAAGATACTATTATTTAACAAATTTTAATAGTACTATAAAATTATATCTTCAATTTTTATACAGCTGTAAAATGAACTATGAACACAGACTACTCCATAGTCCATACCATATGTAGTGGAGTAGTCAGAAAAATCTCCAAGTTCAAAGGTCGTTTTGTCTAGAAGAAGGTATATTTTAATCACATTTCATCGTTACTTATCTTATCTCGAGTGTTGTTTATCAATGAAGATGTACTTTCCCACTCACCGTGTAGAGTCTTGGCAGTATCGAGTATGGCCTTAACACTCTTAGGGAAACCCAGATTGCTTTGAAGAGCTCCAAGAAATTTCTCAAGGTTAGATTGAAGTTTTCCTATATATATATATATATATATATATATATATATATATATATATATTGTTTGATTGTGCTGGAGAATATAATTCAGGATATTACACTAGACAACAACTTTGAGGAAAAGCTCTTGGCTGATGTCATTCCGTGTGATGAAATTGTTGTGAAGTTTGATGATATTGGAGCTCTTGATAATGTAAAGGTTGCACTGAAGGAGCTGATGATGCTTCCTTTGCAGAGGCCTGAGTTGTTGTGCAAGGGGAATCTTACAAAGGTTTGTTTATTCTCTTTATATGTATGTTGGTTTGGAGCTTCTGTTGGTTATATTACATGGAGCCTTGTTGGACACAACATGACTTGTTATCAACACATTATGTGCTTGAACAATACTATCACATCCGCTATCGTTGCCTGAAAGAGAAATAATATTTCACTGTTAAAACAATCAGATATTTCAATCGTTTCAGCTCCTAACTTCTGTACTTTTCTTTTCAGTGGTATAACGATCCTGAGGAATCTGTGAAGGCGCTTTTCACACTAGCCAGCAAACTAGCTCCCAGTGTTATATTTATTGATGAGGTGATTTTTTTTGTAGTTTCTCTTCCACATATATATACACATATTATCATCCTGAAACTTGTTCCTGATCATTCTAAGGGCGTCTCTTCAATATAGTTTAAGTCCTATTTAATACAGCATCTTTCTTTTCTATTTTTGGGATCCTTTAGTTTCTATTCTATTTGTGTTCTGCAGATTGATGGTTAACTTGCCAGATGGTCCAAATAGAACAAAAATTATAAGAGTAATACTGTCCAAGGAAGATCTGCCTCCTGAAGTTGATATTGATGCAATTGCAAGTATGACAGATGGATATTCTGGCAACGATCTCAAGGTTATTTATCTTTACTAATACGCATCAAAAGCTTTTGTCTTGATGGAGAAATTACTTTATATTCAGATTTATTTAATTTTTACTGCTGCTTTTCGTCCTGTTAGAGAGTTATTGGAAAAGGAAAGTGAGGTAAACAATTTAAGATTTAATATTTATCTCTAAAAATTGGATCTTTTTTTTCAAAAGTTTGTTTCTTTCTATTATTTTAGAACTCTAACATTCTGTCATTGCTTTATACAGAATCATAGAGATGTATAAAATGTGTTCACTAGAACAAGGTGACTAATTATATACACTTCTACGTACTCTGACCTTTATGACAGGAGCATGCTACAGCACTAGCAGAAGGAAAGCTTGTCCCGGTTCCAAAGAAGAGTTCTGATATTCGACCCCTAAATATGGAGGACTTTAAGTATGCTCAAGAGCAGGTACAAGATTTGACAATACAGACACATTATAAATCCTTATGTAGCCATTCAATTATATATGGCAACTGCAGGTTGGCCCGAGTTTGTCATTCTACTAACATGAATGAGCTGATGGAATGGAATAAGCTATTTGGTGGTGGAGGATCGAGAAATAATACACCAACTACTCTGAGCTATTATTATATGTGAAGATTTCCTAGTCTTTAGAAATGGTTTGAAGGGGTGTGGTGGTATTACTATAGATTTAGGGAAACTGATAGTTCTATCAATTTTTCATCTTAGAAATAACTCTAGATTTTTTTCTGTATAAAATTATAAACCTCACCCAAAATTGGATCTTAATATTATAGTAGCATGAAGCCGAAATTAACGAATGGGTTTTGTAAATTTAGCAGAATAAAGTTAACAAATTTCAACTGGATGTGTGTAGCAGAATGCTTCATCCATTTGGTCTCATCTTGGATCACTGGCCTTTTGCTTTTCAAGTACATGCATATTCATACTCTATTACTGCGGGAACTTGTACTCTTCTCAATACATGCACTTGAAAATATTAACATTCTCATCATTTCTTACATTAATACTCCATCCATCCCATAATATATACGACGATTTAGAATTGTGCACAAAAATTAAGAAAATAATTGTATAACATTAAATATAATATTAATTATCTATAATAATTTTTATCACATATACTTATCGAATATTTTTCTAGGTAATTTTGGAAACATTGTGGGATTATATAAAACGTCAAATAATTTGATAAAAATAAAATAATCTAAAAAGTGAGACGGAGGGAGTATTGTGTTTGAATTAAACTTTAGATGCTTAGAATAACTTTTTCCAATCATTCATAAAATGGTAATGCTTTCGTTTAATTGTTTGGCTTACAAACATGGTTTAATTGGTTAAAAAGAACTTCTCAAGGATTTAGGGTTTTTCAAATAAAAACGCCAAAAAAATTCAACTCACTTGACTCTTGAGAAAGACCAGGGAAAAGAAAGAAAATCAAAACTTTCCTTAAAAAAGAAGAATATATTGTATTGGGCATAAAATATTTATATTCTTAAAAAGACAAGCCTTATAGTTTATTAGTTTTATTGGTGTTGTTTACTCTATTTATTATGTAATGTTAGATTGATTATTAATATTGTTTAGAGAATTGATATTTTTACATATATTTTAAAAAATATTTTTCATGTAACATATGAGCAAATAGTGGGTCCATGTAAAAATAATATTCTTGGGTCCATGTGAAAATAATATTCTTACTCTCTTATATGAGATTAGATTGATTGTTGATATAATAGTGATTGTGTACTTTATTACAAATATTTATTGTACTTGTCTACTGAATTTTCAAATTGAGCTTAGAAAAGAGAAATATATATATATATATATATAGAGAGACGGATCTTAAAATTTCACCTTCTTTATTAACTCACTTTGCTCATCCCTTTTAGCGATAGATAGAGACGATGATTGATCTCCGTCATTATATATATCGTCTCGTCGCTAAAAGTTAAGACGATTTGCATATATAATGACGGGAATCGAATCGTCGTTTAATCCGTCCCCCTAGAGAGGTGAGCAAGCGTGTAACTAAATAAGGGTGAAACTTAAGATCTCGACCAGATATATATATCCGGGATCTTAAGCTCATTCTTTTTATCCAAATTACTTTCGAGTTCACCCTCCTTAGCGACGGACTGACGACGGTTCGGTATCTATAAATGTCGTTTATACTTTTAATGACGCTTATATGTTGTCCGTCATAAAAAATATAGATTTACAGGTTGTATGGCAATCGAATCGTCATTAAAGAGAGTGAACTCGGTGAGTTGGATAAGCGAATGCTTAACAAGGCTCAGATATATATAAATTCATTGGATAACTTTTGTGTTGGATAAATCCTTGGTAAAAGTTTTCACCAAATGGTGTTATTGCGTTGAAAGTGTGAGATACAAATTACAAAGTGTTTATAAGCTTGGAATGCAAAGTTTTTTTTGTTTTTTTTTTAACTTCAGTTTTCCTATAGTGCCCATGGCTCTTGGGTCGACCCTAAAAATGGACTTGTGGGCTTAGTTTGCCATCTGGATCAGCCCAATAACAAGACTAATAACCGAACCAACTCTGCTCTATTTTGCTGCATCGCCTCTGCTTTGCCATTCCAAACCCCTCACAGAGATTTTGATGGAGGAGCACAAATGAACCTTTTCAATCTAAGAAAATCCTCCATAAAAACACTTTTGCCGTTGTATTTCAACCACCTTAACAATGGCTTACACCCTCACTTCTCCGCCGCCGAGAGACAGACCACGCTACCAATCGGAAGAGACGGAGGACTTCATGATGAAGCGCAGCAAGTGCGAATGCTTGACGGTAGCCCTTTGCCCTTGTCTCGTTTGCTTCATCATCCTTCTGATTGTAATTTCCGTTCTCCTCATTGTCAAATTCCACGTATTTTGCCACACCCCACTTCACTCTCTTTTCCACACGAAAACCAATTGCTAGCCATGAGCCCGAAATCAGTCTATTTTCTGAAATGTAGAGCGTTTTCAGTTTTCTATAATCGTGATTTCCTGGTAAAAGATTTGATTTTTAGTTCTAGGAGTTTTTGTAGGGTTAGTGATAGGGATTCAGATTCTGAGAATGACGTGGGTGAGACTGAAAATGTTAGATCAAAAGTAGATTTACAAGAGGTTGAGAGGGTGTGTAAGGTAATAGAGGAATTGTTTGCGATAGATCGGAATATGGAGGCTGTTTTAGATGAATGTGGGATTAGTTTGACCCATGATTTGGTTGTGGATGTGTTGGAACGGTTTAAACATGCTCGAAAGCCAGCATTTAGATTTTTTTGTTGGGCAGGGGATAGGCCTGGGTTTGCTCATGATTCCCGGACTTATAATTCGATATTGGCGATATTGGGGAAGACGAGGCAGTTTGAAACTATGGTGACAGTGCTTGAAGAAATGGGGGAGAAAGGGCTTCTTACTTTAGAGACATTTCAGATTGCGATTAAAGCTTTTGCGGCTTCACAGGAAAGGAGGAAAGCGGTTGGGATGTTTGAGTTGATGAAGAAGTATAAGTTTGAAGTTGGGGTGGACACCATTAATTGTTTGCTTGATTCTCTTGGGAGAGCAAAGCTTGGGAAGGAAGCTCAACTTTTGTTTGAGAAGTTGGAAGGGAGGTTTACCCCTAATTTAAGGACTTACACGGTTTTGCTTAATGGTTGGTGTAGAGTGAAGAATTTAATGGATGCAGGGCGGACTTGGAATGAGATGATTGACAAGGGTTTGAAGCCTGATATTGTTGCTCATAATACGATGTTTGAAGGTTTGTTAAAGGGTAAAAAGGTGTCCGATGCTATTAAGCTTTTTGAGGTCATGAAGGCAAAGGGCCCAACTCCTAATGTTCGAAGTTACACGATATTGATTAGGCATTTATGCAAGCAAAAGAAGATGAAAGAAGCTGTTGAATTGTTTGAGGAAATGCTTGATTCCGGATGTGAGCCAGATGCTGCAGTCTACACATGTTTGATTACGGGGTTCGGGAATCAAAAGAAGATGGATAAAGTGTATGGATTGTTGAAGGAGATGAAGGAAAAAGGATACCCGCCTGATGGACAGATGTACAATGCTTTAATTAAATTGATGACGAACCGACAAATGCCAGATGATGCGGTTAGGCTATACAAGAAGATGATCCAGAGCGGCAGTCAACCAACTGTCCACACTTACAACATGATGATGAAATCATTCTTCAAAATGCAAAACTATGACATGGGTTGTGCAGTTTGGGAGGAAATGAGTCTGAAGGGGTGTTGCCCTGATGATAATTCTTATATTGTTCTCATTGGAGGGCTTATAAGGCAGGGAAGATCTGTTGAGGCTTGTAAATATTTAGAGGAAATGATAGAGAAAGGAATGAAAGCTCCTCAACTTGATTACAACAAGTTCGCTGCTGATTTTTCTAGGGCTGGGAAACCTCATATATTGGAGGAGTTGGCTCAAAAGATGAAGTTATCAGGAAAATTTGAAGTCTCCACTCTCTTTGCAAGGTGGGCAGAGACGACGAAGAAAACGGTTAGGAGTAGGGATTTCTGATGGGCAGTGCGACTGATTTACTTGTTTAGGCACAACGTCCCTCTGGTCTTTTCTTTAGACTACAGATGAATGTTATGTTGTGTTTGGTTGGTGGGAATGGAATGGTATGGGCCGGGCTGGGAATGAAATGACCATTGCTTCTGTAGTGACTTAAAACATGTTCGGTTAGTCAATTGGAATGATCATTCCATTCCTTTAGTTATTCCCTTTAAAATCTGAAAGCTATTTTTCATTCCTTTCTAAATAGGTGGGTTTATTTCATTCCGTCTAAGCTTCGTTCATTTTTCCGATGGATCCATCCACCCATCGCCAGCTTCGCTCGCCTCTCCTCCATCACATGTATATATGTCTCTCTTCTCTCCTCTCTATTCTCTCTTTCTCTTTTCTCTCTGTCCTCTATCTCCTACATCTATCATCTGAAATTGATTTTTGTTTTCTAGGGTAATTTTTCTTCCTTTGCTCTTTGTTGTTCTCTTTCAATTCGGTAAGACATCTAATCTCAGTTTATCATCTTTTTGTGCTTAATCAAATCTGATTTTGGTTATATGTGGTGATTTTGATGCTCAATCAATTTTTAATTTGGATATATGAGCATTTTGGCAGTAATAGCTCTGTATTTGGTAATAGGTTGATCATGATTCATATGTTAACTTAATCTGCATCTGATTATTGAAAATATATTGTATTATATTAAATGTGTTTGCCATTTATATAATGCTCACTACCTGTTTGTGGAAATGCCCAAGTGCGTTGCAGCAGTGGGTGTTCCACTTCATGAACTCAGAATTATGCCTATTGGCATCCATAATAAGATTAAAAGCTCAACAATTGGTGTAGGATTCTGTTTGTGGACAGAATTATGCCTATTGGCATCCATACGAATTGGTGTAAAATTATGCCTATTGCCTATGGTAACATTGAAATGATTTTGAACATAGATGATGAAATCCTTTAATGTAGACAAAACATGTTTTTTGGTAGGAAGAAGAAATGCCCATGTTGCTCTAGAGAAATCATCTACAATAGTCAAGAAATATTTGCAACCATGAAATGTAGAAATTTTATATGGTCCCCAAAGGTCATAATGTATGAAATGAAACAAACCAACAGCTCTAGATTTGCTAGTATTTAAGGGAATTTTAGTTTGTTATATGTGGTGATTTTGATGCCAAAGGAGACTAGGAACAGTTGCAATTGAATGTACTGTTGTGCCTTTATTAGGTGTTGTGGTAAGGTCGTATTACCCATCTTTCATTCTACTAGTTGCCAAGATGGTCATTTGGTGTTTGTCCTGAAACTTCCATGTATTTGAAAAAAATTTGACAAAACAGTTAGAGTCGTGTGTGATACTAATGGAAAGTAGGTTATAGTGAAATATAGGAACATACAGAACATAGTGTAAAGTCATATTAGGATTTAGCTTGACTGAACCAGACTTTTTAACTGAAATACATACTCCAGTAGGAAGGGAAACTTGTGTAGAAGAAGGTAAATTAGTTATGCAATGCATTAAATGAATCCAAACCTCATATTGAATGAATAATATTTGGTTGGATGGAGTGAAACACCCACTGCTGAAATTTCCTGATTCCAATTTATATCAATGTATACTGTTTGATGTTAGCAAAAAGCACCTTAGCATCTGTGAATGTTTCATGTCTCATTACACTGGTGGTGCCTCCATTCCTTTTCTGCTTCAACTTTGGATCTGTTCAGTCATCTTTCTTGGAATCAAGTTTTTTTTATTATTATTTCAACTAGTGCCAAGTTCAAACATTTAGTTTCAATTTCTTGAAAAGATGCAATTTGGTGTAACTATTATGATTAACCAAGCTCTAATTGCATGCATTTGCATATGCTTTTCTTTGCAGTGCCTGTTTTGCAAAATTGTCATCCTTAAACCCTATAATATTTATACATATGCTTTTATTTGCAGTACATGTTTTGTATTTTGGGACAAAAATATTCAAAACTTTCATTGCAGGTATGAATCAAGATACAAAACCCAATAATTTTAGCTTGTTGCATTCTTCACAACTATATAAGAGCTGAAATGCCCAATGATCCATTTGAGTTGGGCCTTGGGCCTTGAGGTTGAAGATAATGAGGCAGAAAATGAGCCAATTAAAGACGCTATCATAACTATTGGCAGTTCGAATGAGTGGACAACTTTTAGGAACAACCTTGCTGAAAAGATTTTTAATGAGTGGAGGAAAGTAAATAATTGAGTGAAGTCTTGGTATAATTGTCCTAGAATTTTAACTTTTTAATAATCGTACTTTTTTGTAGTTTCATTTTATTATCCTTGTTAAAAATTGTTATTATATTATGTTCATGATTTTAAATTTGAATAATTATTAGTAGTGGTTGTTTTTAAAAATATGTATGCATTATGTCTTCCTAGTACTTAATGAATAAATAAGGGGTGAGCATCATATCTTGAATCTCTTGTACTTGAGGAATATCTCTTGTACTTGAGGAATAATAAACTATGTTATATATTTGGTAATAATTATATATAAATTTGTTTCATAGACTGGTTATGACATTAGTTTATTTTTATTTTTCATTAGTTATGGAGCCAAAAACTCAAGATTCAGAGAGAGGTGTTGGAAAGAATAAGAGAAAGTGGAGTAGAATGCATAAAAATATATATTAAAAAATATTGAGCCAAGTACTCGTGATTCTAGTGAAGATGTTTTTTTAGTTCTATTTAATTTATTTTTTTCATTCATTTAACAAGTTTGTAATATATAAAAAACGGAAAAAAAAAATCATTTCACATTTTATTCATAATGTAATTCATGTAAACCAAATACTTAAAGTAGAATTAGAATTTTATTCCTGATAGAATGAATGAACAAACTAAACATAAAAATGAAAATAATCATTCCATTCCCATTGCCATTCCATTCCTTAAGTTTTTATTCCATACATGCCAAGTGTTAGAATATAGGATCACACACACGCACACGATAGAGGATTAAGAAGAACACGAGATTTACGTGGTTCCCCAATTTGGGTACTCCACAGGCTGCTTGTTGTTTATTGATGATTCCTTGATTACATAGGACTTTACAATAGATAGTATATATACATACTAATCATATTTCAACCCTACTTCACATTATGGTTAATTACACATAATGCTCTTTCCAATTAACAACCCAGAAATATTCTGACGCCGAACAACGCGTGACCCGCCGCTCCCAAAACTTACCATAAGCGCCCATGCCACTACGCCCAAGAGCTCTTCAGGTGTCGGCCACCATGGCATGCCCTCCGTGACTTAACCTAACGCTACTCGCAGACTAAATTTTTTTTCAAATGATTACTATATATTTTGAGTCACAAGTTCCCAACACCAAGGAATGAGAACCAAACATAGAAACGGTTCCTCTTCCTCAGATGAGACGAAATGGTAGCAGTTGTTACTATTTTGTATATTTTCTTTGTACATCATTAATCTTGAGTGCACCAGTCGTACTACCTGATCTAGTATCTGTGCTTGCTATTTAGAGTAAATCATGAGCTCTACTTCTTTGGATTGTTGTGTTCATGCTGTTTAAATTTATAACATTGTTATTTAATTTTCTTCTATAATTAATTAATGATATTATTTTGTGGTAGTGTTCCTTTTTTCTTCTTTGGATTCCCATGCCCTTATCTTCTGTCCTAACTCCTAAGCAACAATGATTGTATTTTCTATATTAAATTCATGCAGTTTACAGAAGGAAAAAGCTTAAATTTCCATACTATCTAGTCAAATTGGCATCGTTCCATAGATGTTGGGTTGGGTTGGGTTGTTATCTGATGATCAGTCAAAGATCGGTTAATGATTAAATATAATAGTTGTCAAAACTGAAAGAATAACAATAATTAAATTAAGTTCTCTCTATGTTACCACCAACATTATATATAATATATATTTATATATGGAGAATGCTCTATAGTTTGCGTTAGCTATAGATATTATTTCAACTAGTTCATCTGTAGAGACTAGAATGAGCAAGGCAGAGGCCTAATCGCTAGTCCCTCCTGCGGCCTCCCAAATTGATCAGCCTTTTCTTACTGGCTGTAGGAGAAACTAGCGACCAGTTAAAACGCTAGTCCTCTTGCGGCCAGTATGAAAAGTCCCGCGATTAAGATTGAGAAGTCATGCGGCCAGTATTTGAGGGCATATTAGTACTTTAGCTAGCCGTACGAGGGAGTTGCACTGGTCGCAAGAGAGACTAACGGCCTTGCTCATTCTAGTCCCTTAGACCATTCTAGTCCCTTCGATCTTATATATATATATATATATATATATATATATATATATATATATAGTGTGTGTGTGTGATTCATGTCCTCTATTATTATTATTATTATACACAAACACACTATAAATCCAGGTCAACAAAATTGGCGCACATCGACCAACTGCATCACTAGAATTTTCCAGACAACCGAATAACTTTTCATTAATTTTTCGTCTTCGTGATGATCACCAAAAGATTCAAAGTAAACCTTTATAAATTAATACTATTAGCACTGAATTTTTTTTATTAATTTAGAGAGTTATTATTTAATTAATAAATTAATAATTTATTAATTTAAAGAGTATTTTTCTATTCAAATGAACATAAATTTAATTACATTAAAATTATTGTATTTTATTGGTGTTTATATCATACTTTTTTGATGCAATGTATCATACTTATTAAATTAATATAATAATAGAATTCATTGCAAGTTATATTAATTATTTTTTAGTAATTAAATAATGTTCATTGTATCCACTTTTCAAATTATATTCACATTAAATTTAATTAATTTGTATATATAAGTTCATTGTGGTAGAATTTAATACATTCCATGTATGATGATAAAGAGAACTACTATATAAACATCAACAAAAATTCTTCAAATCATACTCAACAATGGCTTCTCATCTAAAAAGGTGTCCATAAATCTTGAACTTTTGGACGCAATGATAAAAATTAAGGATGAAATTCAATTAGATTTGAATTTCAAGACGAAACAAACGAGAATAGAATCATATTTTACAAGATTACCCTAGATATATTTGTAATTTAAAAGAATTATTAATTTATAATTTTGATGGGACCATATATTTATATAAGAGTCTTTTTAAAAATTATTATTTTATTATTTTAGCCCAAGTCGGGACCAGAAAAAAAATATTATTTTAAAGAGACTATTAATTTATCGATAATTAATTTATATAGGTTATAATGTAATTACTTCAGCCTTTCATATCTATGTAGTCGTAAAATAAGTAATGCAGTCGTGAGCCTTTTCTTTTCTCCCTTCCCTTAACACGCTACCATGATTTCGTGTTAATCCCAATCTGGTTGTTCCTCTTTTCTTTTTCTTCCTCCTAAAATTATGTACTCTAAAAACTCGTTATTTAAAATTAAAAATGAAACAAAGAACAATTTTAATATTTATAAATTTTATAAAGAGACTCTTCAGATTTTTATTTTTATTTTTAAGTTAAAAAAGTAGTACCAAGTAGCTGCCTGCCTAGTTGGTCAAAGAAAACAAAAGAACGGGGCATGGGATTGGGTGGTGAGAACTGAGAAGAGAAGCAAATGGAGATGGTCCGAATGGGGAATAGGGGATTCACGTGTCCACTAATGTACCTAATTTACTAAACATCAAATGCACGTTGGCCATGCAGGCATATTTCCACACGTCTGTTGCCCCCTTTCAAATTTAAATCCTTAAAAAACCAAGCTCAGCCTCTCTATGATTGATAGATAGATAGATAGATAGAGAGATAGGAGTATGATGTAATCCAAAAAAAATCATAATCATATAATGATGACAATATAATAATAATAATGTAAAAGTGGATAAGATGACTTTTCAATAACCTGAAGGGTCGTTTTGGTTTTCCACAGTTGAATCTTATACCGAGTATTTCTTTCTTCTTCTTACCATATCACATGCTGTAGCTGGTGCCTATCTGTCAAAATAACAACTTGAGTCCACATTAATGAATACAATAACACAACTAGTACTAGTAATCATGGACAATTTGGATTGCAATCCCATCACCACAAATTTATTGTAAAACACAAAAATCCCAAAGATTTTGATTTGATTATTAATTATTACGCCCTTCCCCTATTTCATTTATTGCCTTTAATACACAAAAAAAAATAAATGAAAAAGGGGATTGATAGCCTTTTTGTACTTCTCATTGATAGCCTCCTCCAGCAAAGCAATACCACCAGTAGTATTCTGATTATAAAAACAAATAGTAGTCACATAAAAAAAGACAAAACACAGAAAGAAAGAGAGCGCGGCTCCAACTAGTACCTGGACACACAGCTTTTAGGCATCATCTGCAACTTCCGTAATCCTAATGGAGGAAGAGCCTACCCAGCCAGCAATCCACTACATGGAAGAAGAAGAAGAAGGACAGCAAGCAGATCATTTAGAGGAGAGAGATCCAGAAAGCAATTCCCTACACCGGCCACTGCTCAAGAGAAACCTTACGCTCTCTTCCACTCCACTAGCCATGGTGGGCGCCAAGGTTTCTCACATCGAGAGCTTAGATTACGAGTAAAAACATAAATAAATCTCTATCTTCATTTGCCATCGATAACAACATATTCTAATGTTTCTTTCACTACAAATACAATACAACAGTGCATATGTTGTTGACGCAGGATCAATGAGAATGATCTTTTTAAGCATGATTGGAGAAGCAGATCAAAAGTTCAAGTGTTACAGTATATATTTTTGAAGTGGACATTGGCTTTCCCAGTTGGACTTCTAACTGGTGTCATTGCCACCCTCATCAACCTTGCAATCGAGAACATTGCAGGCTACAAACTTCTTGTTGTGGCTAATTACATAGACAGAGAAAGGTGGGTGCTACCCATAACTATTTGCTTAATTTCCACTGAATTATATTATCTTGTTTTTTCTACATCAAAAGATTGAGACATGATCCATTTGGTGAATGCAGTTACCTTATGGGGTTCATATACTTCACCGTCGCTAATTTTCTCTTGACATTGGTCGCTTCTGCTCTCTGCGTGTGTTTTGCACCAACAGCAGCAGGCCCTGGTATACCTGAAATTAAAGCCTATCTCAATGGGGTAGACACACCCAACATGTTTGGTGCTACAACGCTAATTGTCAAGGTCAGCGGCTTTCAATTACAATGTTTCATTTTACAGCAAGTTAAAGAGTCCAAGGATGTTACTCATCTGACAAGTCTCTTCAAGTTTTCAAAGATGCTGATTTCCACCTAGGATCAGTGTAATTGGTATCTGTTACATATTTTCAAATCTTAAAAGTATATAATAAATATATTATATGCTGCAATTAAAACCAACACATGTGTGGTTAAATTGGTTTGGTTTGAAAGAAGTTCAAAAGGGAACTATCCGAACAAGGGATGTATTGATTCAAGCTAAGAAGCAATTGAACCAATGCAATGGTTCGGGATGAAACAATTGAATCGATGCAATGGTTTTCAAATTAATAAGATCATTGGATGAACCGTTACGATGGTTCAACATGTGAAAGGAATATATCTCTAATATTTAAATACCTTTTCAAATGGATGTATGATGTATCTCTTCAAAAAGGTATTTGAAAACTTATAAATAGATTGTAAATTCACCCAAGTTTTGTACTTGAATCATTCCAAATCTTTCTCAAGTTCTTAGAAAAAATATCATTCAAATCTTTTTTCTTGCTATAATTTTCTTCTCTCTAAATAGAGTGAACTTTATTTAACATTCCAAACTTGAAGATTATACCAGGAAAATGTTTCATCACTTCTTACAATTATTTATTTATATCACGTCAACATGTTACATGCGTTTCCCAATTTTTAATATTTTCATTGCTCTTGATGATTTTACTGATTACTAACCCAATTTGACTTGAAGATTATCACAGAATAGGCTCCATAACAGTTTCATGAAAGCATCGATTCATGGAGTACTTCATACTTCATTGTATAACCAATCACAAGATAAGAATAGTTCAAAATACCAAATTCAGTAGCTTACGTGTGCATAGTCAATAAGTATTATATAGAGGATTTATAATAACATGTATTCTTGCAGTGGAAATCGGTCACCAAGCTAACCAAATAATTGAAAAACTAGTACCCCTCTGTCTCATGTCAAGCCTCCTTTATGTTTTGGTATGTCCCAAATAAAAGACCTCATTCCACATAGCATGTTCAAACAACTTCACTATATTACCCTTGGGTTTGAGTACACTCCTATTTGAATAACTTTATGGGTATTATACAGAAATTAGAGTCTCGGGAAAGAAATCATTTATCTCAGTGTCAAGTGAAGAGGGTCGCCTTAAATGTGGTGGAGGGACTCGAGAAACATTTAAAAAAACTACTAAAAAAACATTCACATTGGAAAAGGGTCTGTATCTGTACCTGTTTGGCAGGCAGCTAACTAGCCCACTAATCATGAAAGCTCTTCATCCTTGCAGATAATTGGAAGCATTGGAGCTGTCTCTGCAGGCTTAGATTTAGGAAAAGAAGGACCACTGGTTCATATTGGGAGTTGCATCGCTTCATTACTAGGCCAAGGTGGGACTGACAATCATCATATCAAATGGCGCTGGCTCCGCTACTTCAACAATGATCGTGATCGCAGGGATCTCATCACATGTGGTTCCTCTTCAGGGGTATGTGCTGCTTTTAGATCCCCAGTGGGTGGTGTCCTTTTTGCTCTTGAAGAGGTGGCAACATGGTGGAGAAGCGCTCTTCTCTGGAGAACTTTCTTCAGCACAGCAGTTGTTGTGGTGGTGCTGAGGGCATCCATGGAATATTGCAATTCTGGGAACTGTGGACTATTTGGGAAAGGAGGACTAATCATGTTTGATGTGAGCGATGTCAGTGTGAGGTACAATGTCGTGGACATCATTCCTGTAGTTGTAATTGGAGTCATTGGAGGAGTTCTAGGAAGCCTATACAACTACCTTCTCCACAAAGTCCTCAGACTCTACAACCTCATTAACGAGTAAGCACCCTCAATAAAGCACTCATACAGAAATTCTTATAAACATCATGCATGAGTAAACACAGGGAAGCAGTGGTAAAGTTGGCATCAATTGAAACCCAGCCCGAGAATACATATTCATTTGTACCACAGTACCACTGTTTCAAATGATGAAGCTACTTCCAAATAATATGATGGCCGTTATTTGTTCCAATCAAACTTTTATATTGATTTGATTCACAGTCGAAAACAGATCATTGTCCAAAAGGCCCAACCTAAAATGTGATCCCAATACTTAAATCTGACCTCTGAAATTCGATTTTATTGTAATGTTGCAGGAAGGGAAAATTACACAAGCTTCTTCTCAATCTCACCGTCTCACTGTTCACTTCAGCATGCCTATATGGACTGCCGTTTCTTGCCAGTTGCACACCTTGTGATCCCTCCCTTCAGGACTCTGTTTGCCCCTCCACTGGACGGGTTGGAAACTTCAAACAGTTCAACTGCCCAAATGGCCACTACAATGACCTAGCTACTCTCCTCCATACAACCAATGATGATGCTGTCCGGAATATTTTCTCCACCAACACTCCCACAGAATTCAATTACTTTTCCCTTGGTATCTTCTTTGCACTCTATTGCATCTTGGGGCTCTTCACCTTTGGCATTGCTGTTCCATCTGGTCTCTTCCTCCCAATCATCCTCATGGGCTCAGCTTATGGCCACATGCTTGGTATTGTAATGGGACATTACACAAAAATCGACCAGGAACTATATGCTGTTCTAGGTGCAGCCTCCCTCATGGCTGGATCAATGAGGATGACAGTTTCACTTTGTGTCATATTTCTTGAACTGACCAACAACCTTCTCCTATTACCCATAACAATGCTTGTTCTACTAATTGCAAAAACTGTTGGAGATTGCTTCAATCCAAGCATCTATGAGATTATACTGGATCTAAAAGGGCTTCCTTTCTTGGATGCGCATCCTGAACCATGGATGAGAAATATTACAGTTGGTGAGCTAGCTGATGTCAAGCCACCAGTTGTAACCCTTCGTGGAATCGAGAAGGTGGGACGCATTGTAGACGTTCTTCGGAACACCACCCACAATGGTTTTCCCGTTGTAGATGATAGGGAGGTGCTACCAGGCAATCTGGCAACCGGGGAACGTGAACTGCATGGACTAGTGTTACGAGCTCACCTTGTTCTAGTGCTGAAGAAGAAGTGGTTCCTGCAAGAGAGAAGGAGAACAGAGGAGTGGGAAGTGAGAGAGAAATTCACCTCAGTTGATCTGGCTGAAAGGCGGGGGAAAATTGAGGAGGTGGCAGTGACAAAGGATGAGATGGAGATGTATGTTGATTTGCATCCTCTTACCAATACAACTGCTTATACAGTCGTGGAGAGCATGTCAGTTGCAAAGGCTATGGTGCTCTTTAGGGAGGTGGGCCTCCGCCATATGCTCGTTCTGCCCAAGTTTCAAGGAACTGGGGTGAGTTTTAGAAATAATTATTCTCTGCATTTGCATAAATTGAGGAAGAAATTGTATTATCTTTTCCCATGGGTTTCAATCTCTTTTTACTTGACAAGTTTAACTAGTGTTTTTTTCTTCTCGGATATAACAAATCATAGCGCTACCAAATTTGTTTATTTTTAAATTTAATGGATAAAATGATGCATGCCAGAAATGTAGATGATGCATATGGAAACCTAGATAGTACAAGTCAATGGAGCATAAATATTTTTAAGAACTAATGTTACTGACCTGATGCTGTGCATCTTTTTACAGGTGTCTCCAGTGGTGGGGATCTTGACCAGGCAGGACCTGAGGGCCCACAACATTTTGAATGTCTTCCCTCATCTGGAAAAATCCAAGGGAGGTAAAAAGGGGCAATAAATATCAACAAAAAAGCCAGCTGTCAGTTCTTGGAGGATCACATTCTTTCCTTTATATTTTTTATTTTTTTCCAGTATGATTCTTTCATCAATTTTCACAGGAAGTAAGATACCATGTATGCATAGAGCATTTTCATTAAAAATTATCCAATATCACATTATTTACAATAATAGTCAAATTTTCCCACAAAGAAGTATTGCTAAAGATCTCTATGTTGTACATCCAAACTCTGAGTTCTTCCCGTTCAAGCTTCCGTTTGACACAACCTACTCCCGCATGGCAATTGCACTTTAATGCAGCATCCAAGACTAAATGCTCTTCAAAGTTTTCTTCTTCTTCTTCTTCTTTCCAGATTTCTTTTTCTTGTTGGTTGCTCCTGGACCTCTTTTAAACACAGCCAACACCTCAATGCTGCATTATAAGGATTAATTACCAATAAAATGACAAAAATAAGGAAAACTTTTAACAGAACTATTGCAGTGATCACCACATGTCATTAACACAAAGTAAAGACTTACAAATGAAATACTAAAATTTCTCTTAAATTGGGTTAGAAGAAAAGGCCAGGACTACTACGCATTTGTAACGGAGAGGAATATTCGGTGGGATTCTAGTAATGGCTACCACTTGCAGACCATTGATAACTCAACGAATCCTTGCCAACTAGAGTACACTCACAAGAACCTAGAGAAATGTGAAAGGAAATATGGAAAGTTGATCTGCAAATGTAACTTAAACATACTAAAAGTCAACTTCTTGCTGATTTCATAACACGATAAACTTAAGGGATCTCTTCTCAGGGGTTTCATTTGTAATATCAAATTAACATAGAGTTTCATACCCCTTGATCAAAACATGTGACCCAACGTAGTTCAACTACATTATCCATCAGGACATAAGAAAAGCTAGTCTAAGCAAAGCATGGACACTTCATAAAGCTGAGACAAAAGAAATATAATTTAAACCAACATGCCTGGGGAAGAAAGAATCATCATCAATATATGATATTAACAACATAGCCATACATCCACACTCGCATGAACAAGTCATTTCAATACATAAATTAATTTTATTTGACAATATTACTCCCTCTATTTGACTTTATTTGTCTCCTTAAATCATAACATATAAATATATCGAGGACGTGAAAACATTTCAATTATATATTAAATAAATGTGCTTTTGGCACGCCTTAATATGCACATTAATTATACTAAAAAAGATAATGGTGAAGTCAAACGGAAATGGTATATGATTATTAATTACTTATTTTTATATCCATATGTTCCTACCATCCCAGCATGCTATGTACCTTCCTTTTTCTCTTGTTCTCCTAGTACTTGGCTATTGTTTCCATTTGCAAACCACCAACCAAATAACAATAGAACCTCCCAATCAAGCAATTTTTTGAGTTTACTTGCATGAGAATGCACATCTAGGAAGTGCATATACCAGTGTTACCTTCAATCTTAACCCTGAGAATTACGCACTTTTGGAATATGAAAATTATGCTATAATTTCTACTTTTTAATGTTTGATATGCTAGATTAGACATGTAAATTATAAAAGATATGCGAGTAATCTTAACACACGATCCAATTCATGGATTTATGATCTGGAAGGATGAATTTAGAGTTCCATTACTACAAGTGTATAGTTTAAAGTCAAAGAAAAGCCAAAAAAAAATAAAGCTTATTGAATTACAATCATACCTGTCCCGCACAATGAAGGCTATTAAGAGCAATTTTAATTATACTTTTAAAACACACAATATGCAAAGACATTGAGAATCACAACTCTTTGCCAATATATTATTGCATGTTCCTTTATATAGAACAATTATCAACTATCAGCCTATTAGCAAGTAAAGCATGCTACTTATAGAAAATATCTACTTATAATAATGTTGCAGTCGCTGTGAACTACTATTACTTATATTTTTGTTACTAATAGCATGTTTCATCAAGTATCAAGCTTTTACATATATAAACATATATGTATGTTATAACTGATGTACAAATCCATACATTCCTAGACAATGTTCCACATTTGGGATAAACAAGCTGCACTACGACAAAGTAATCCAAGGAAGCCTACCCACCACTGAAACCCACTCCATACTGGCTGGCGTTTTACGTGCACGTACTCATTTCATGTACCATAGTGATCCTTGTTCTTAGTAACATTGTGCATATACAAAATTCAACATGCCTGTGCTAAATAGATTTCAGACACAGAGTACACTTTAAGAATCTATGTCGAGCACACACTTTTTTCATATATTTATTATAACTTCGCCCAGCACATCTTAGAAGTATCCATGAGTTAATATATAGTTATTTATGCCTGAACCTACTTTGACACTGGATAATCTGACTAACAAATCTTGGATGTTCAGATATAACTTATTTTATTATGCAAAGGTATAATCTTTGGGAAAACATATAAGGATTTATCATAAATAAACAATAAGAATAAAGTAAGCAAGAAAAAACATTAATGAGCAGCGAGGGAAAGAGTAACTAGCATATAATGTATATACATAGTTAAGTTATTACCATGATTTCAAAAGGCAGGAATTTTACCGACATAATTTTACCAAAGTTTGTTCATAATTGGTCAGACACCATTAAAGATGGTAATGAAACACGATTCAAACAAATTGATGCCATAATTTTCTTACGAACATCTCCACGAGGGAGTTGAAATAGAGTGATGTTCAAATCCTATCATTAGCAAATCAAAAAGAAAATCATATACATATTATGTAAAACATTCTTGCAGATTTTTGCGGTGTCATTCTATAACATGAATATAATTATTTGATATTTGACAATTTATTGATGAATAACGATGAAATATTTGATCAATGGAAAAGATGCGATTTTTTCAAAGTTACATGACAACAAGTTTTGCATTCGATGTATGATATTAGATTAACTTATTATTAGTTTTATACTAAATACTATATGTTGGATCTCCACCGCTAGGAATTAATTTTGATGATAACAAATAGGTTATTAGGAAAGGAAATAGAAAAATAAAGAATTCTCTCCTTAGGATTTTTCTTTATTTATGTTTTAAATATAGTTATTTTCCTATTTTGACCATATTTTCTAAACTATTGGATTTCATTTTTCAATTGACCTTGATAATTTTAATATATAACAACATTTCCTAAGGCAAGAAAAGAGCTCAAAATGATTTTAAAAATAAACTCAAGTTTTCCAATCTATATATATTAAATATTGTAGTTTTGAAAAACCATGCAAAGGTGGCCGTGCATAGTCTTAAAATTCGGTCAAGATGAACAAGGGAACAAAATTGTCTACATCTTTCTCACACACACGGCAATGAAACTTAAACTTGCAAGAATTCAAATTGAAATTTGCTTAGGTGAAACCTATGATTGTGTTGGAGGGCATGCAAGCTATAATAGAGGAAACCAATGAAATTTTGGAGGGCATGCAAGCTATAATCTATAATTTCAACATTGCTTACTAGATTGCAAAAAAAGATAATCTAGCACCAATCTTTTGAAGGATCAAGGCCATAAATTACTGAACCAAATCTTCCATATTCTTATTACTCATTGGTTTAAAGCATTGACCATGCATGCCACCATTTAAATGAACTAATGCTTTATAAACCATTAGGCAAAACCAGCACCCCTATTTTTTTGGCCGAGCCTCTCTTGGTGATTTAAAATTCAATCTTGGCCCTTTCATTCAAAATGCAAGTTGATCCAAGCCATTGTTAAATACTTGGACCTTTTTACCCTCACTTGGATTCTTACTATAAATATGCCCTCATTTCTTCATTCTTACTTGCCAATTTACTCAATAAAATTCTAGAGCTTAAAATCTTTCTTGCCTACATTTTTCTATAGCTTACAAAAGCTCTCTCTCACTTCCAAATCCGAAATTGCTAGAATTGCTAAGTGAAGAGAAATTGGTCACAATTTTGGGAGATAAGTTTTAATTGTTTGTATTTATTATTATCTCTTAAATTGTCTAGTTTGAAATATTGTTATACTTGCTTATATATTCTCATATTTCATCTAACCTCTATTTATACTAATACCGAATACAAGGTACTTGAGCGTGAAGGCTATAGAGAGTTCTCTTATACTTGAGAGTAATGGAACCTTTAGCTTCAAGCCGGTGACTTAATTGAAAGTATTCTTATAAATATAAGACAGTAATACTTTTACACTTCAGTCATCCCAGACACGAGGGCGTGATCAAAGATATTTCCTTTTTAAGGAACTATTGTATGTGGGACCTCAAAGTCAGTGATCAATTGTGAAAGTATTGCTACCTATATCAAATATATTGAAATATATATTTTAGTTAAACAATTTTCAGTTGTTTATATCAAGTATATTATTAACTGCTTTATCTGTTATACTTGATATCTGACTGCAAGTATTTGAACCTTAACTGATTTATCTGTTATACTTGTTGTCTCATATAAAAGTTTATTAAACATTTATATCAAACTTTAACTTACATATCTACTTATAAAGAAGCATATCCATCACATATAAAAGTTATTACAACTTATATATATATATATATATATATATATATATATATATATAGAGAGAGAGAGAGAGAGAGTTGAATTTAATGGATTCATATCTGCTTTCATAGAAGCATATTCACACAAATATAAAAGTTACATAAACTTTTATAAGCGGACATAAATTAATATCTGCTTGAAGCATATTTGATATAAGCTTAAAATTACATATCTGCTTACAAGAGAATCAGAATAAGGGTCACCTAAAATTTAAGTAAATATAACATATGCATGATAAAACATAGAAATACCTCTGGGTTCCGGGAAAGAAATTAAAACCATGTGCTTTATCCAAATGCCATGCCTTACTAGACAGCAATGACTTGCAATCCTGTTTCATATAATTGTTTAATTAAATGATTATTAAAAGGTTCTGACATATTCAAGTATGAGGATCAAAGGGGAAACTTAGCTAAACAAATGACAGATTGACGGTTCTTAGCAAACATGTAATGAAACACATATGACCAAAATCACCTCCTTAAAGCTCTCCCAGCCACAACTTATATAGATAAGAGTTTGAGGCAGTGACTGACTTTCCTCCTGAGTTGTTCTACTACGAATCTGAAATGAAGCGTCTTTTGCACGTAGAACCCATGGTCTCTTTTCATCTTTGACTTTTAAGCCAGGACTGAACAAAGACAGTTAAGTGCGCAACACCAAAGTTTCAAATTCTGCTCTTTGCAAATGCATTGAAAATTACTGGTATCATATAAAATAGGTTCCCATCAATCTGATAATTTTCTTTTCATAACCACAAAATCTGCACTACCTTTCAGTTGAGTTCATTTTGCGCTCTGCTGATGATATAGTTCGTAATGCATTAACTAGAGATGGGTCCAGTCCTTTCCTAGGAGGATCAACCACCACAACATCGGATCCCACAAGCCATGAAAGTGGTTCCTGAACAAGTTGTGAATAATTTAAAGTAAATTCTAAACCATCTTACAGCTACTGAAAATGCAACAGAGTATGTAATATGATGCTTGAAATGACAATGAGGATTTAGATGAAGCAATTAGTCTCTGCTTCTCTTAGTTTGTATGTAATTCGTTAAAATAAATAAAAAATCATTATTGTCAAGTAAGCCTGTGTAAACACAGGAAGTATATAATAAATCTACTTTACAAAGGTAAGATCCAATTCTCTTGAAAATAATTAAGGATTCAAGGGAAGGTTTCCTGTCACTCAATAAGATAGAACCACCTACAATATTCAAAGTTAAGACTCCCTCCTTTAGATAGGTATTGCCTAAGATTTAACATTAATATTAGTTTAATTGGTCCATATGTTTCTGATAATCACTGTCATTCTCTTTCAAGCATATCTATTTAACAGATTTCTTCTTAAGGTTCCATTTGAAGTAAATGCAGAAGTAAAAATCCAATTGTTGTGAAATAAATTACTTTACATCGTAACTTCAAACAGAAAGCAGAATAAACTGTAGGATTTCTTTACTCAGATTCTGAAAGTAGAAAGTTTATGAAAAAATAGCATAGTTGTATAAAGTTTGAGTTGAAAACTAACAATAGAAGCATCAGCTTGATGCCAGCTGATGTTGCTATCTACAGAGATTGGTAAGCGCTCGGCTGTCTTCTCAAAAGATAGCTTTGATTCTTTATTAACCTCGATGCATTTAACTGACCTGGAAATAAGAACAATGGTTTTGGAAGTTTCAAAAGTAATATCTCCTAATAATGGAAGAATGTGAGTATGACCTCCAACAGGAAGTGGAATCATCACAATTCTTGCCTGCATTTTCTTGTGACAGCCAACGACAATCCAATGACACCAGCTCCAGCATAAAGATCAGCCACTGATGTGCCGTATGGAACATACTTGTGTAACTTCCGCAGCAATGAATCAAAAGCCTGAGAGAAAGATCAATAAGCAAAACACAATCTAAAAGAGATGTGCTACAGGCAATATAAATTTGTGCAAGTCCGGTGATAGTGATGCTAATCATTATCAGAAACGAAAGATTAGTATCTTGGGGCAGTTACCAGATGTATGTGCCTGCACAATCAGAAAATTATATTTATGGATGATGGGAGTGGAAACTCCAGTCACATGATTACGACATTAAAGAATTGCATCCTTTATAAAATTGACAATTGTCAAAGATTTCAGAACATGATGTACCTTAATTTATTGTTTTAACAGTAATTGTAGTATGTGCAAATCCCCCCCTAAAAAAAAAAAAAAAAAAAAAAAGTTTGAATAGTGCTCTGGATTAGATATGCACCCGAGTATTTGCTTGACCAAAACTCGAAGGAGCCAAGGAAACATCAATGCCCCCTACATGTTCCCACAGGTCTCTTTCTCCTAAAAGATGTCTCCATCTATTCCCAAAAATTATCTGCATCACCAGTAAAATTGTTTTCAAGTTGCAATCATATACAGGAAGCCAGAATATAGATAAAGATAGTTACAAAGGACAAAAAATAAATCGACAATGATGCAAAGTGAGTAGTACGCAACAGAGATGCCGTTATGCCAGTACATTATATGAGTATATAGCAGGCACTGCAGTAGAGAAACAGGATCTTACATCATTTGTAATATAACATATTCCGAACACAACACTGAAACAAATCTTAAGTTTCATTTTTAAAGAGAAGTTGATTTTTAAAATTTTCAAGTCAGGAATATTAATTTTTTGGACAAATAGAACACCACTGGGAGGCCCATTACAACATCACCAACTGTGAAAAAAATAGGGCATTAACACCCCTTTTGTTTTAATATTCAAACTAGATGAAAACATCCAATTTTTCTAACAAGCTGTTAAATATATGCATGGTAACTGATAATTGCCCCATGACCAAAAAATAATTGGGATTGGGAGGTGGTTCGGAAAATGGATGAGACAACATTTATTTGCTAGTAAAAATTACAAAATGCTGTCTTTATTTCTCTATTCTAAATTAGGTCTCGTGGTCAAAAAGACATAACAAACACTTTGAGTAAGATTTGAAAACAACCCCAAAGAGGCAGGTAGCTTTGCCTGCATATTGTATATGTTTATTATTACACCATAAAAACGTGTACTCGTCAGTCTTTGATTTTCATCTGTACATTGAATTAGAAAGTTTACGTATTCTAGTTTACCTTTGTTTTTACTAACAGAAAATAGGAAATCTTTTTTCTCTATACTTGCCTCTTCAACATAAATATGTTTCCACATGATTAGCAGTGTACTTTTTCTAGGAAGAAGATGAGAGTAGCAATCATCACATCACACGGAAGAAGCTTACAAATGAAATATGCATGCATACAAATATATATACACATATACTTATAGGAAACCAATCCATAACTAGTGTTGGCTATGCACCTTTATAAGGCTAACTGATCTTTACACTGTCTATCTAGATCCTGAACAATATATACTTAAAATTCTGAAATCGCGTTCGTTGTACAGTCTAGCGGACGTCTTCTTCCTTCCACTAAACAATCCAGCTGACAGTTCTTCCTTTCTTTTTTGCACCGACTTTTTATAGCTCCTGTTCCTATTCTTTCTCTTTCTTATGCCATATTTCAACATTTTAGATCTTCTTTGTTATAGATAAAAAATTAACCACCTATACATCATTGAAAAACTCTCAAAATGATCTTCAGAACAAAAGGCCGACTTATTTTGGAGTAATTAAAATGACAAAAAGATTGGAGTAAATAATTTGTATACTAACATATATAAAACAAAACTTTGACTGCATTTTTGCTATTTTAATTACAACAAACATATCAACAACAACTTTTGTTTTAGATATCTTTTTCAAATATATTTCATCACTTTTGATTCAAAACACAGGAGATGAAATTTTGAAATTTGAAATAGAATAGAGAAAAAATATGAGCAGAGAAAAAAGTTAGAGCATTAAAAAAAAGAAAGAATTTTCCGATAGACTAAAAAGGAAGAATCGTTCGCTATAGTTTTTAGTCGGGCTAAATACACTTCCGTTACATCAAGTACCGTCATGTTTGTCCCCAAAGAATTCGAGCTTACAATTTACTACATCAAATACCTAATTGCATACAATATAGCCCCCAATTTTAGAATCTGGACAAAATTGGTCAGAATACCTAATTTTCCGGCCAGACAGGTTTCTGTATACGGTTTGACAGTATAGAATACTGCTTCACTTATTAAATTCGTATAAAATTTGTATAAATACGTATTTTGACTTATTAAATCTGTATAAATTCTTATAAATAATTATTATATGTTAAATTATTAAAATTAAATATTAATACAAAGATTACCAAATACAATTTTTTTATTTTAAAATTAAAAAAAAAACTTAATTACCAAAAAAACAATAAACTTTTAAACATACAAATTATATTTGTCAAGACTAATATTTATCCCATTGTACTTGATACCTTTTATGGAATAACCCACTAAACTTTTTAAAAAATCTTATTTTTGTGTAAACAAGTAATAGCATACATGTATTTAATCCTTCACACCTAATTAACTCAAACAAAAATATATAAAAACTAACACAACTAATTAATGTCAAATGAATTGATTAACCCCATCACTTAAAAAATAAAATAATTAGTCAATTTACTAATCAAATAAAATAATTGACTACAATTTTGTTTTAAAAAGATTAATACAGTAAAATAGCATAATCTAACATATTGTATAAAACTAGAAAATCTCAATTTAGAACAACCTAAATCAAGTGAACAATCCCAAATATTGGGATATTTCTTCATCCTATTACTGGCAAATCAAAAGTCATCATGATATTTTTCTTCAATTCACCATCTAAGTAATCAAAAATTGTAAGCAAAATAAAAAAATACTTTCTCAAAGGATTGATCTAGATTCGCCATACCAAATCGTTTCACCATCTTCTATACATATACATATGTACATATATTTCTACAAAGGAGTTGTCAATGATATAGTACAATAGCAGAGACCTGAAGGCAACATCGTAGCTCACGAAAATAGAGTTTGACAATAATTTTGTAGATCTAGCAAACGGTAGAGGCGATAAAGGCTTTTTCCTTCTTTTTCTTCCATCCTTTTTTTTAATTTGTTTATGGATTTGGTGATCTTGAATATGGGTATTTTTGAGCTTTCAATTTATGGGTTTAATTTCATTTTCGAATTTTGAGGTTTTATGGTGAAAAATTGAAGATGGTTAATGAGTTGAAAATTTTGGTTTGAGATTCTTTGAATTCATGAACGTTTGTAGGGAAAGATAAAATATGTGAATAAGTTAGAGATGATGATTTTGAACATAGATTTGTGAATTTTTGGATTAGAGGAAGCAAGCCTATGAAATAGAGATGAAAATCCTTTATTTGGATCTTCAATCTAGCATCTATTTTTTTTTAATAAATTTGATAATATGAATAAATCTGAAATTTGATGTGTTAACATTTATTCAAGTACTGAGGTTTGATGTCGAATTCCTTTAATTTTTAGAGAGAGAAGAGATAAGGTGAGATAAGGTATTAGTTATAGATGTATAGCGTATTTCTACGGTATTAATTACTTTTTTAAAAATAATTAAGTCAAACCGTATAATTATACAATCAACTGATATTAAATACACAAGACCCGAATGGATTCTTGGAAGGATCGAGTATTCCGGCCAATTTTGGCCAGATTCTGAAATTGGGGGCTAAATTGTATCAAATTAGACACTTGATGTAGTAAAGTGTAAGCCCAAATTCCTAATCATGAATATGGTGGTACTTCATGTAATAAACTGTATTTAGCTCTTTTTAGTCTACCGACTGTTTTTCTTTTTTGCGATCTAAATACTAAATGGACGGTAGAAAATGAGTTGACTAGAAATAGTCCATTGCTAACGTTGGACATAATACTCTCTCCATTCCAAAATATAAGACCATTATTAACTTTTTGCGGTGAAACTAATTTATTTTTAAACTCATAGATTCAATTAATTTTGGTCAATTCAATGACAACATTGCAAAATATCTAAAAAATATTACAAATTATAAGATTTATGTTTCGGTGATGAGTATTGCAAACTATCTAAAAAGTAATACTAATTATAAGATTGATGTTTCATAATTTTTATTTAATCTATATCAATTTTGAGTTTGAGAATAGCTCAAATTGACTTTCAAAAGTCAAAAATGATTTTATAATTTGGAACGGAGGCAATATATCCTTAGCATCATATTTCACATTTTAAAATATCAATAGTTAATTTTACCCTTAAAAAATGGAACAGTTCATATGCTTTACACAGTACTAAAGTTTAACTCACATTGTTGGTTGATGTCTGAAAGTTAGCCCAAACAGAGTGAATCAAATGGACTTTCCTGTTTGGCCCACCATTTCTCCATAAAAACTACAAATCAAACCCCAAACATCAGCAGAACTACTAGAAGGAAACACAGAAACTGTATATGACGTGTATATGTGTGTGAGAAAGAAAGAAAAGCTGAGCGTAGAGTACCTTAGCCAATGCATCTAATTTTTCTGAAAAGGGTGAGTTCTCATTTCTTGAATTCCATACCAGAGAAACCTGAACTTTAGCTACACATAAAAAATTAATTTAAACATCTAAGAAAAGGAGTTAAGATTAATCAAACAACAAAACATCACTCTTAATATATAAGATAGAAATAATATGAGTTTCAACTAGTAACCATTTCTATATCTTTCTGAGGCAGGGAGAGCGGTGTTGTATGTGGTCACGGCCATCTGCAGCCACCAAACATCTTCCCATTACAATAGCAAAAACTAAGAGACAATAGCCACAAACAAATTTCGGAGAATTCCAATTCCACAAGCATGTAGTTAGTTCATATTAAGTTTATCAGTCACCTGAACATATCTCAGTTCACCTGACCCCTCGTCTTCAACATATGGCTGAATATTCAACTCAAGAATACCTGAAAAGTAAATCCACATTAGAAAGTAACAAAAAAAAAGTAGCAGATGAAAATAAGAATAATTTAATGGCACTTAAATATTTGTAAAATAAAAACAGTTCCAAACAAAATAGGCTTAGGAATAAGAACAAGCCTTGCTTCAGAAGCTCTACAGCAGCATTAATATTTGGATGATGAGCTGCACAAAAACATCATGACTTAACTCAATTCCACATTGTACACCTTAAAATACTTGCACAAGGAAACATACTTGAATGTATAATTAAGGTGTTCATTACCTTTACATTCAGGAATATCAACTACATTATGAGTACCCTCTTCATAGAGTCCAATCATAGGGTTAGATGCTGAACCACGAACTGCAAGTTTCGCACGGCACCTCCATCCCCACTGAAAGATTAAAAACCATTTCAATCTCACTCAAAAACACCTATTTTGACGCTTAAATTATTACTACGTAGGACATACCAAAAAAAAAAAGTCTCAGAATTTTAGGAAGATCTTAAAATCAATCAAAATTGATATATACTTGCTAGATTGAAGTCAAGAAAATTGAGAATTTTGTAAACAATCTAAAAATATTAATTCTAATAACGGAATTTATTGTTTTCAAGAAAATTGAGGAGAATTTTGTAAACAATCTAAAAAAATTAATTCTAATAACGGAATTTCTTGTTTTCAGAATTTTAATTAATTCATATTAATTTAAAATTTAAGTTTTTTTACGTGAGACGGAGGAGGGGTTATTAATTACAGTAAAGAGAAGTAGAATTGGGCTTACCAGTCTACAAGTATCAAAACTAAAATCAGAAACGCCGGACTTCTTAAAGAAGACAGTGGCGTCGTCGACGATGCTCGGATGATGGAGATTATTCTCGTGCTTACAACCTGAACACCTGCAATAATAGTAGTAATATATATTATTAACAAGTAGTAATGGATATTATTAGTAAAGAGCTAAGGAGGGGTGCGCACGATTGGAAGTGGGGGCAGTGGAGGGCGCAGGTTAAGGAGGGAGGTGGAGTTTGGTTAGGGCTTGTTGTTGGTGTGAAAGAAAGAGTCGACGGCGGTAGCAATTGCGGAGGTGACGAAGGTGACGGAGGTGGCGGAGGGGAACGAACAACGCCGGTGGATTGACACCTGATGAGAGTGAATGGTGGTGGTGGAGCTGTGAGGAAGCAAAAAGACATTATTGATCAGTCGTCGTTAGCTGCTCACGGCAGCATTCGGCTGCTTGTTGGTGGCGGGAAGGAGATAAAGTCTGAGAAAATATCTCGTTTACGTCTGCTAAGTGCTAAGGAGATTGCACAGCTTGACTTGGGATTTTCTTTTTCCCAATAAAGAGCTTAGCTTTTAACCTAATAGCTTCGCATGTCAAGTGGCGGTTAACTGAACTGAACAATCATCGAATTGGCTAATCAAAACGAAATGATTTCTTTTATTTAGTAAAGTTGCGAGTTGAATTTATTTTTCTGTCTTAACCGTACACAGTAAGTGTGATAATATAAGTTGTAATAACAAATCAAATAGTATATTACTAATTTAAATATATTCAAAAATTTTATTATTTGCAATGACCAAATGTATTTTGTTCACACTATCCCAATTTAATTTATGTTACATAAAATTTAGAAAAAAACTTAATATAAATCATTTTTTTTTTATTTTTTTTTCTATAATAATAAAAAGTTTTTATTATTATTTTTAGTAGATGCAGAAAAAATATCTACTTACTCCAAATAATCTATTTTTTACAATAATTTATCTATTATTAATTATCATATTTATATCCTCTATACATATTTATAGAGCATCATTAGTCATGTGTGAGAAAACTATACAATTAAATAAAATTTAAATATGAATAATTTTATAATTTTATTCTTCTTAATATACACAAAAATCAACCAAAACTTTTATCCTAATAGAGTATTGTTTAACAAATAGAATTAATAAAATACATAAATTATAATAACTAAATTTAATAGTATAAAAGACTACATATTCGACTAAATGTTACTTCATTCCTTCATTAATATAAGTGGTTTGAGACTTCTGTACAATTATTATTCGTAAATAATTATAAAATATTAAATATAATATTAATTATTTTTATTACCCTTGTATTAGAAAAAAAATATTATTTATTGGACAAAAAATAGTGAAAGAACCAAAATTATATTTAATAGTTTGAGTAATATAGGAAACTAAGCAATTAATGCTTATTTAAAATTCTCAAACGACTTATATTAACAGACAAGAATATTTATGTAAAACGATTTATATTAAGGAACGGAGGAAGTACTAAACAAGCAGTGCAACTATTTAAGATATATTCTCAAAACTCTAATGGATGATGATAAGTATGAGCTTAGAGTATTTTCAACGGTTTCTCTAACTATTTTGGGATACTTAATTTGGTGAGTCATATCACAAACATTATCTCCAAGAGGCTCTTTAACATTGGTCATATAAAACACAAAATATAACAAATAGAAATAAAAATATTTATTTTGAAATTGATGACAATTCATTGAATTGAATCAACAAAAAATAATTTGAAGAATTTTTACCACTTCTCACTATTAGAGATGCTCTTATTCTCTAACTTTTTATGTTAAAGATATGCTCAAATGTATATTCCTTTTTGACATTTTAGGTGTTTGTACTTACTTTACAATTATTGTGGTGGATTTAATTTTTCTTAATTGCTTAAAAGGGTTTGAATTTTTTACTATTTTAAACAATTGTAATCTTTTTAACAAGTGGTTTTATCAATTAACAATTTTACGAATTTAATACACTTATAATCGGGCCGGGCCATTAAGTTAACGGGTAAATCTAGACTATTTCATATTTCATTAAATAAATGGGAAGACATTTAATATTAAATCCTTACATTTTATTATTAGTATTACCTTATAACTAAAAATCTTCAACTTCTTCATCATTATCATTGGTGGTCAACCAAGCTGTTTAGCTGAACTCGGTGTTTTGGCATACATGGGATTAAAAGTACTTTGGACATGCTCCTTCCTTCCGGCACGTAGTAATGAATTGACTACTAATTAACGAAGGTTTTCGTTATTACCAAATTAAAAAACTGAAAAAAAAACTCTTGTTGGCACACATTTAAGAACAGTAAGCAATTTACAGCAGACTTCCTGCAGTTAGGGTTGCTTAAAAAATTCGATTTTTTAATTTTTTATCGAACTGGTTGGAATCGGTACCTATTTTTTTTTGTTTCAATTTTTTCGGTACCGATTTTTCGATTTTCTTAAATTTTTCGATACCTATAAAGATAATAACAAATTCGAATTCGGTAAAACCGAAAGTCTAATAAATACTTACAATACTTCATTTACTCTCTCTCTCTCTCCACATGGTTATCACTGTTTTGTTGGTTTCTCAATTTTCACCTTGACCATGTTGCATTGTTGCTTGCACAAGATGACAAACCAACTCACTTTGCTCAGTTCACTTTGCATTCTTACTGATTATTTATATATTTAGTAGTACTAGAGTAGCATCAAATCCATGTAATTAACAAAATTAATGTACAAACTAAAAATGTGAAAATGACAAATAAAACCCGGTATACTTACTTTAATTGCTTTATATAATATCTATTTATCTATCTATCATGGCACGGATGAGTGTAGTTTCTAATTCTAAATTGGAGGGTTTTTTTTTTGTAATCTTAAAAATTTCATTAGGAAATATTTTAAAAAATTAAATTGATGTAAATTATTTAAGTTTTGATGACAACAGATGTATTAATTATTTTTAGTACTCTTGGGCACTTCACAAAATTATAAAAAATCAAATGAATTCTAACAATTGAAATTTGTGTTATAAAACTTTAGCGAAGTGTATAAATATACTCTTATAATTGCTGCATAAATTTAGATAGAATAAGCAAGAGAAAAGAGAGAGAAATTCTTTAGGAGAATTCTTAATATTCATTCAGCAGCATGCCTTTATATAGGCAAGGCAGGAGTCAAGGGGAAGGAAGGAGAATTCAAGAGAGGAAGAGTAGAGGAGAAGGAAGAGTACACACGGGTTCCTTCCTCAGGAGGGAATCTTGTGTATAACACTTCCCCTGATTCTCTACGATAGAAGATTATGTCTCATTAAAAATCTTGTTAAAAAAATTCAGTGGGAAAAACTTAACGAAGGGAAAAAGAAAACATATCTTTTACATAAATATCTTAATTGACTGCCTCGTTAAAACCTTGTCAGGAAAAAACCCATTGGGATAAAAACTGTGACTAAGGAAAAAGAGTACAGTCTTCTCCTCAAAAGGATTTCATTACTCCTTGATGAAATGTTGTCATAAGTCTTTCAGTCGACACATTCCGATCCTTTTCCGAAGTTTTACAAACGTTGCATATAGCAGCGACTTTGTGAATAAGTCGGCTAGATTATCACATGATCGAATTTGATGCACATGTATATCACCCTTCTTTTGTAGCTCATGTGTGAAGAAGAATTTAGGTGAAATGTGCTTTGTTCTATCTCCCTTGATGTACCCTCCTCTACGTTGAAAGCAATGCGTAGCTGCGTTATCCTCATACGTAATCAGTAGGAATGTCTTTGATTGATGGTAATCCATACGCCTTGAATATCTTTGAATAATTGATCTCAACCAAACACACTCTCTCGCTGCTTTCATGTATATGGCGAGAATCTCGAGTGATTTGAAGATGTAGCTGTCATGGTTTGCTTTGTGGATTTCCAGGATATAGCCGTGTCACAATATGTAAATACATAACCTGTTTGTGATCTTCCATTATGTGGATCTGATAAATATCCAACATCGGCATATCCAACCAATTGTGACGTTGAATTTCTTGGATAAAATAACCCAAGATCTATACTTCCACGAAGGTATCTCAAAATGTGTTTGATCCCATCTCAATGTCTCTTAGTCAGAGAAGAACTGTATCTTGCTAACAAGTTGACAACAAAAATAATATCAGGTCGTGTACAGTTTGCAAGATACATAAGAGCACATATTGCACTTAGGTATGGAACTTCAGGTCCAAGAACTTTTTCCCCACTTTCTAGAGGCCAAAATGGATCTTTATCAACTTCTAAAGATCGAACAACCATCGGGGTAGTCAAAGGATGAGCTTTATCCATATGAAAACGACTGAGTACTTTTTCAGCATATGTGGATTGATGAACAAAAATTCCAGATGCTAAATGCTCTACTTGTATTCCCAAACAGAATTTTGTCTTTCCAAGATCTTTCATTTCAAATTCATCTTTTAAATAAGTAGCAGTTCTTGTGAGTTCTTCAGGAATACCTACAAGATTTAAATAATCCACATATACAGCAATGATGGAAAATCCACTTCGTGATTTCTTAATAAAAACACATGGACATACTTGATCATTTATATATCCATCTTTTATTAAATAATCACTAAGTCGATTATACCACATACGACCAGTATGACGCCCCCAAAATAGGTATACATCACCTATTCTGAGTTGTCGATACATGATGTAAACAACTACAACTTTATTATTACAACAAGAAACGCGAGTTTGAATACAAATATTATCTTCTGCATAATATCTATACTCAAATAAATCCTCATCACATTTATTGATACATTATTTTACAAAAATGGTGAGGACTACTAAACAATCCTTTCTAAAACCTTCATTCCATACCCCTCACTGCATCTCGCTATATATTCCGCCTCCCGAGAAAAATGGAACAAAAAGGAAAAGGGTGAGCTCAAACTAGCTCAAGAAGAATATTATGACTAAGATAATATACAACAAATTATCGTTAGTCTTCAATGAGAAAAATCTAATAGAATACAATAGACAATAAATTTTAAATCAATATTCGCAATGAAATAATAATTCATTAGAAGAGTTAAGTAGAGAATGCAAACTACTATCTTCTATGTATGAATTTAAAAGTTCATTGTCTATCTTTTATCCCCGTAACATCAATCAATATACATCCGAATCAAATATTCATCTTTGACTACAGGCCAAAGATATTCATCATTAATCATGTTCATTTAAACACTGCTCATCTTTTTTTACGGGCCAAAGATATTCTTCAGAAATCATTCATCTTTGCACTACAGGCAAAAGATATTCTTAAGAAATCATTCATCTTTGCACTTCTGTGCCAAAGATATTCCATAATATCATCATTTAAGACCGAGGATGATGAAAAATATTTTTTAAAAGCGAATCCGATTGAAACAAAATGACAAGGATTAAGGATTAAGGATTCGTACTTGGTTTTATCCACGTCCAAAAATACCTCAAAAATAATCATAGTGGTGTAAAATTCAAGAATGATCAAAACATGGATACAATCGAAGTTAGTATCCGAATAGATGTTTTAGACGAAAAGAAGAAATTTTATTTTTCTAGGTTAATAATCTTACCGTATATACGTGAATAGTCTGCAGATATCGTGAATAGTCTTAGTATATAAGTGAATAGTAACTCGACACCAAAAGATAGAAATTCCACAAAAACATCTTCACGCTTCACTTAATAGTACTTTCGTGAATAAGAACTCGTGAATAAGTAACTCATGAATAAGAACTCGTGAATAGTAACTCATGAATAAGTAACCCAGACATGAAAAAGTTCCAAATTTGATAAAAACTTCAGATCAACATTTCAGTATAATGATATTGAAGAAATAATATCATTACGAAAAAAAATAATATCCCTTACCTCGAAAGATCAGTACTTCTGACTGGAATAACGCTGAACGAACTTGCACCGTATAGCAATACTCAAAGTATACTCAAAATACTCACAAGAATACGCCGATAATATAGAGAGAAAACTTCGCTTTTGGTGTGATTTTCAATTCTAACCTAAGACCCTATTTATAGGAAATTCTTTAGAACACCAAAGCAGAAAATTTAATAAAATATTAATATATAATTATTAAATTCCTACGCACCCAAAATCTGATTCAAACCATCAGCCACCAAGAGTGACTCACCTTGCCTAACTAAAAAAAAAACGTTTTTCTTATTAAAAATATTTAAAACTTCAAAAATTAATTATTTGAACTTGAACTTCAATAATTCATAATAAATAGCCCTTTCATCGAAAAAATTCGAATCTCATGAGTTTTTATAGGAATTTCAATTCTCTACAACTTTGTAGAAGAAAGTTTTTCCAAATTCCAAACAGAAATCGACCGAAATCCACAAACGGGTGATTTTACAAAATTATAATCAAATTTCAAATAATAAATGGGGTCCACCGACATGTTTAACATGTTTTAAACATTTATTGCAACAAAAATACTCTTCCTCCTCGTATACTCATATATCCCACATTCATTGTAAAATATCATCAAGTTAATATATTATTAAAATAATATATTTAAATGAATTATTTTATCGAAAAAGATAAAATTTCAATTTTCAACAATTATCACTATAAAATTTTTCTCCATCTATATCCACATAAAATCAATATTTTTCTCATCATATGAATCAATAATTAATTATTCATAAATAATATTACGAATCACAATATTGACAACCCGTGCGGCTTCAGAAGAGGGGGCTTTCCAATAAGAATTTCTTCTTACTGGCGCGCAATTAAGTGACCAAACCTCTCCTTAGACAGAACTTTCTAGACATTGCCAATAATGTTATCTAATAATATTATTCGGATAATATGAATTATTGCTTCGATAATGAAAAATACTTGTAATGACAATTATTGAAACAACAATGATATAAAATATCAACACGTGATTATTAACTCAATAAAATATTGAGCGAAGAATTATCGTAACCATTATTGAGTAGTGCCTTCTTACGTAAGAATCAATAATTGGTGCAATACTGCAGTAACCGCTTTCAACAACGCTGCGATTAGTGTTTTAACCACCGGGTATTCCAACAAAGATAATCTGCAACAACTACGCCAATTATTTAAAAAACAACTTTCATATTTATCGTTTTCTTCATCCAATTGCTTTCAGTTATGGGGCCACACATGGTCGCTAGCGTCACGATTTAATATTCCCCGACGAAATATTCCACGACCAAAACGAATATTCCCCGGCAACAATGAATATTTTATAACCACTTGCTTATTTTGAAATATTTGCGTATTTAACCCTTAACTATCCACATTAATCAAATCAACCCTTACTATTTCAAAATAATAAATAAATGAAATTCCTTTTTATTTAAAAATTTTGGTCTTACAACCTCCCTCCTTATGAAATTTCGTCCTCGAAATCGACGTGACGATTCTGTGTTTCAAAAGGTGAGGATACCTCGCTTTCATTTCGCTTTCAATTCCCGGTCATTTCCTCTATAGCATGATTCCTCCACAAAACTTTAACTTGTGGTATGACCTTTCATGCAGTAGGATATGCTCCTTCCTATCCAAGATCTTGACAGTACCTCCTCATACGTTAAGTCTTCACTATCTCGTTCGGTTTCTAACTCAATAACGTGGTTCGGGTCTTTCACATATTTACGTAAGCATGAGATATGTGAAACACATTATGAACACGAGACATACTTTGAGGTAACGCAAGTCTATAGGCTACATTTCCTACTCGGTCAAGAATTTGAAATGGACCAATAAATCGTGGATTGAGCTTTCCTCTCTTCCCAAATCTTGTAACTCCTTCCATGGAGCAACTCGCAACAATACATGATCCCCTACATTAAATTCCACGTCCTTTCGATGAAGATCCGCATAACTCTTTTGTCGATCTTGTGCCGCTTGTATCGTTGTCGAATCATTTGGATCTTTTCGGTGAGTCATACGTCTTAACTCGGGTCCCAACAATGTTGCTTCACCCACCTCATCCCAACATATTGAGAACGACATTTTCGTCCCATATAATGCTTGAATGGAGCCACACCTATACTTGCGATAACTGTTGTTGTAGGAGAATTCCACCAATGGTAAATACTTATCCCAACTACCCTTGAAGTCTAGGACACGAGTCTTAATAGATCTTCAAGAGTTTGAATAGTCCTCTCGATTGTCCGTCCGCTTGGGGATGGTATGCCAAACTAAATCGCAAATCAACTGTGCCCATAGCTTTTTGCAAGCTAACCCAAAATCTTGAAGTGAATCTTGGGTCACGATCCAAACTATGGATACAGGCATGCCATGCAACCTCACAATCTCATTCACGTCATATACTAAAGAAGACGTTCAAGGAATAAGTCTCCGTGATCGGCAAAGAAATGAGCGGACTTGGTTAATCTATCAACAATAACCCAAATAGCATTGATGCCTTGAGAAACCGTAGGGAAGACCCGTAATGAAATCCATAGTAATGTGTTCCCACTTCCATTCCTAATCTCAAGTGGTTGCAACGGACCCTTAGGTACAAGATGCTCCGCTTTACACGCTAGCAAAGTTAAACACATCGAGATAAACTTTGCAATCTCTCTCTTTATATTGTTCCACCAAAATGTATGTCAAGATCACGATACATTTTAGTACTTCCGAGATGGATTGCAAATGGCGTGTTGTGTGCCTCCATCATAATCTTGTACTTCAAATTAGAGTCGTTAGAACACAAAGTCTAGAGTGGACTCAAGTATTCCTTCTTCATCAATTCTCGCCCTAATAGCTCCTTTTTGTACTTTCTTCTTCATACGCGATTTCCGGCCCAAGTGGCTTGAGCAACCTTAACTTTTTCTATTAAAGTTGGCTCTGTCAGATATACTTGACATCATCGCACTCGTTCCGCATATGATCTTCTACTCAATGCGTCGGCTACCACGTTCGCTTTACCGGGATGGTATCAATAGTGTGGTCGTAGTCTTTCAATAGCTCGAGCCAACGTCATTTGCCGCGTGTTGAGTTCTTTTTTGAGTGAAGAAATATTTAAGGCTTTTATGGTGCGAATATATCTCCACTTTCTCCCCATATAGATAGTGCCTCCATATTTTAATAAGCGAACGATTTGCTTGCCGCTAACTCTAGATCATGAGTAGGATAATTCCTCTCATACTCTTTAAGTTGTCGCGAGGCATAAAGCTATATGACTTTCCCACGTTGCATGAGAACACATCCTAACCCTTTGCACGAAGCATCGGCAGAGATAACAAATCCATCCGAACCAGATGGTATTGTTAGAAACAGTCTTAAAAATAAGTCTCCTCTTAAGCTCTTGGAAACTTTTCTCGCATTCTTCGCTCCAAACGAATTTTGTATCCTTCCGAGTTATTTGAGTTAATGGAGTAGCGATTCGAGAAAACCCTTCCACCGAATCTCCGATAATAACCACTAAAGCCCAAAAGCTACGTGCTTGATCACCGATTTCTTGGTTGCTCTAACTTTGTATTGCTTCAATCTTCGTCGGATCAACAGATACTCCATGTTTCGACACCACATGCCCAAGGAATGCTACTTCCTCAAGCGAACTCGCATTTCTTCAATTTGGCATATAGTTGGTTTTCACGAAGCCTTTGGAGTACCGAATTTCAAATGGTGCTCATGATCTTCACGGCTTTTGGAATATATGAGGATGTCATCAATAAAGACAACAACGAATTGATCCAAATATTCCTTGAATACTTTCGGTTCATCATATCCATGAAAGCCATAGGAGCATTAGTTAGTCCGAAAGACATGACTAAGAATTCATAATGCCCATACCGAAGTTCGAAGGCGCTTTGGAATATCCTCGATTCTAATCTTCACCGATGATATCCGAATCGAAGATCGATTTTGAAAAGAATTGTGCCTCAGCAATCGGTCAAACAAGTCATCAATACGAGGTAGAGGATACCTATTCTTGATGGTGACATGGTTCAATTCCCCGATAGTCAATACTGAAAGTCGCATACTCCGCTCTTTCTTCTTTACAAATAAAACAGAGCACCCCAAGGAGATGTACTAGATCGAATGAAACCGATGTCCAACAATTCTCACGTAGTTGGACCTTTAACTCCCGAAGTTCAATAGGAGCCATTCGATATGGGGTTTTAGAAATGGGCTTTGTACTGGGTTCAAGATCAATAAAGAATTCAACTTCACGTTACGGGGTAGGCCGGAAGTTCTTTGGGAAATCGTCGGAAAGTCAATAACAACGAGAATATTATTCAAATTTGGCGTGTCTTTATTCAAATCCATAACATGGGCTAAGAAAGCTTGACATCCGTTTTTCATAAACGAATAGCTTTATGATTAGATATGATGATGATTGATTTTAATGGTTTAGTTGCTTGAATTAAATACAACGGTTGGTTAGGAATATGAAAACTAACAACCTTACGAAAACAATCAATTTTGGCGTGATGAGTAGTTAACCAATCAATCCCTAAAATCACATCAAAAGCAAGTATCTTTAAAGAGATAAGGTCAATGGTAAGTAATGGTGCCAACTTGAATCAAACAAGATTTATAAGCGATGGATGTGATGAAAGTTTCTCTAACGGAGTTTCCACAGATAGGTCAAAGTCTAATTTCTCCGAGTCGAGTTTAAGCGTTGAGCACATGCAGAGAGAGATAAATGAATGGGTATGCCGGGTATCAAGTAAGGTATAAACTTCGCGAGAATTTATAAATAGCTTACCCGTGATCACCTCGTTTGGGTTCCTCGCATTTTGACCGATCCACAACAAACGCTTCTTCCGGAATCGTTGACTTTGACTTTTTCGGGACGATCTTTTGAGTCACCGTCCCCCGTGAACTAGGTTTCGCTTTCGTCTGATCTCGAGCGATATGTCCTTCCTTTCCACAATTATAGCATACCTTGAATCTGTTGTGGGCGGTTTGAATGATATGTCCCTCTTTTCGCATTTGTAGCATATGACCGTGGTCGTTCTCCTCCCTTAGAACCGATTCTTTGCAAGACTGCTGCGTCTTCATACGTAGTCGTTGTTAAATCTCCTCTTTTTAAAATCTCCTCCGACTCGCTTCTTCTATTTTCATGGCCATGATTACCACCAGAGTGGTTACCATTTCTATCCGTCTGCTGCTTTCTTTCTCCGCGAGTTATCATTATTACGCTGATTACTATATCTCGATCGATCCTCGGTTGTGGTCCCTCAGTTGTAGTACTTTCGTTATCTCGCTCTAATAATTGAGCCTGCTTTACAACATCTCAAGAAAGAGAAAATTTATGAGAAATGAGATCTTGACGTATCTGGGGTTTCAAACCTCTAAGAAACATCCAGCGTCATCGTTCCTCATTCTCCACCAAATGAGGTCTGAACTGGATAACTCTGCAAACTTTGCCTCGTCTTGAGACAAAGCGTATTTGTTTTGTTCCAATCGATGAACTCCACTTCCTTCATATAGCGAACACTTTCGGAAAAGTATTTGTCATTAAATAGCTCTGAAACGTCTCCCAAGACATCTTTGAGTGCGGTACGGATGGAGTACAACTTTCTGAGACTCCACCGATGATCCTTTTCTGCCGCCACTTTTAACATAAAGGTGGCGAATGGAACCTTCTGTTCCTCCGTGCATCCCAAGACATCGAATATCTTGGTAATTTGTTTGACCCATGTTTCCGCCATGATCGGATCGCTTTCCTTTAAATTCTGGTGGTCCCAACTCTTTGAATCGCTTGGGCGTGATAACCCGTGAATTGCTATCATTTCTCCTCAGATTTTGAACACGAGTCTCCTCGTCGATTTTGCATGAACGCAAAAAACTTCTAAACATCCCTCGTTCATCATCTACGCTTTCGATGGTGTTGTTCACGGGAGGAACATTGCCACTGTTACCGCGCTCTCCTCGTTGGTGAGTCAGAGCATCTCCACGGTCTCATTTCCATTGTTAATATTCTCGATTCGACATTCTCAAATCTTCATAAAACAAGGGTTAATTAAAGGAAATCAATATATCACATAATATCCCTATATCTTGACCAACTAACAAATAAGCTTAGGTAGGACACCTTTAGCGAAGGATTTACTCGTCTCTCCCCTCCTAGTTCTATTCCCCGATCTCCATGGAGATCATATCCTAAGCTAAGCTCGATACCAACCGTGGCGCCCCCAAAATAGGTATACATCACCTATTCGAGTTGTCGTCGTGGTACGAAAACAACTACAACTTTATTATTACAACAAGAAAAAGCGTGAGTTTGAATACAAATATTATCTTACAGACAATATATCTATACCCAAATAAATCCTCATCACATTTATTGATACATTATTTTATAAAAATGGTGAGGACTACTAAACAATCCTTTCTAAAACCTTCATTCCATACCCCCGACTTCGTCTTTCGCTTATATTCTTGCCTCCCGAGAAAAATGGAACAAAAGGAAAAGGGTGAGCTCAACTAGCTTTCGAAGAAGAATATTATGACTAAGATAATATCAACAAATTATCGTTAGTCTTCAACAGGAAAAATATAATAGAATCTGATAGACAACAAATTTTAAATCAATATTCGCAATGAAATAATAATTCATTAGAAGAGTTAAGTAGAGAATGCAAACTACTATCTTCTATGTATGAATTTAAAAGTTCACCGTCTATCTTTTATCCTGTAACATCAATCAATATACATCTGAATCAAATATTCATCTTTGCACTACAGTGCCAAAGATATTCATCATTAATCATGTTCATTTAAACACTGCTCATCTTTGCTTCATGCGGCGAAGATATTCTTGAAATTCATTCATCTTTGCACTACAAAAGCCAAAGATATTCTTAAGAAATCATTCATCTTTGCCTACGGGCAAAGATATTCCATAATATCATCATTTAAGACCGAGGATGATGAAAATATTTTTTTTTAAAGAAACGAATCCAAAGAAACAAAATGACAAGGATTAAGGATTAAGGATTCGTACTTGGTTTTATCCACGTCCAAAAATACCTCAAAAATAATCATAGTGGTGTAAAATTCAAGAATGATCAAAACATGGATACAATCGAGTTAGTATCCGAATAGATGTTTTACTTAAAAAAGAAGAAATTTTATTTTTCGGTGAATAAGATCAGATATCGTGAATAGTCTTGAGTATCGTGAATAAGAATCTCAGACACCAAAAGATAGAAATTCCACAAAAACATCTTCTTCACGCTTCATGAATAGTACTCGTGAATAGTAACTTTCGTGAATAGTAACTCATGAATAGTAACTCGTGAATAAGTAACTAACTCATGAATAGAACTCATGAATAGTAACCCGACATGAAAAAGTTCCAAATTTGATAAAAACTTCAGATCAACATTTCAAATAATGATATTGAAGAAATAATATCATTTGAGAAGAAAATAACATCCCTTACCTCGAAAGATCGAGATTTTACAAATTTGAAACACGATATATAAAAGCTATGACTTGGACTTGCAGACCGTATAGCAATACTCAAAGTATACTCAAAATACTCACAAGAATACGCTCGATAATATAGAGAGAAAACTATAGTTTACGGTGTGATTTTCAATTCTAACCTAAGCACCCTATTTATAGGAAAATGCTTAGAACACCAAAGCGAAAAAATTTAATAAAATATATTATTATTAATAAATTTCCTACGCCTCTTTGGAAATCAGATCCCAACATTTCCCACATGCCAACCTTCTAGAAAGAAATGATAAAAACGTTTTTCATAAAATAAATAATTAAAACTTACAAAAAATCAATTATTTGAAGACTTGAACTTTAATAATTCATAATAAATAGCCCTTTCATCAGAAAATTCGAATCTCACGAGTTTTTATAGGAATTTCAATTCTCTACAACTTTGCAGAAGAAAGTTTTTCCAAATTCCAAATAGAAATTGACCGAAATCCACAAACGCAAGCGATTTTATAAAGTTTATAATCAAATTTCACTCGATAAATGGGGTCCACCGACATGTTTAACATGTTTTAAACATTTATTGCAACAAAAATACTCTTCCTCCTCGTATACTCATATATCCCACATTCGTTGTAAAAATATCACCGTTAATATATTATTAAAATAATATATTTAAATGAATTATTTTATCAAAAAAAAATAAAATATTAATTTTCAACAATTGTCATTTTAAAAATTTTCTCCATCTATATCCACATAAAATTAATATTTTCCTCATCATATAAATCAATAATTAATTATTCACAAATAATATTACGAAATCACAATATTGAAAACCGAAGCGGCTTCAGGAAAGAGAGGGGCTTTCGAATAAGAATTTCTTCTTCTTGGCCGCAATTAGGTGACCAAACCTCTCCTTAGATGTAACTTTCTAGACATTGCCAATAATGTTATCTAATAATATTATTCGATAATATGAATTATTAGCTTCGATAATGAAAAATACCGTGTAATGACAATTATTGAAACAACAATAATATAAAATATCAACGCAATTAATTATTAACTCAATAAAATCTTGAACAATAATTCATCGTAACCATTATTGAGTAGTGCCTTCTTACGTAAGAATCAATAATTGGTGCAATACTGGTATGCTACTTGTCAACAACGCGTATTAGTGTGTTTTAACCACCGGGTATTCCAACAATGATTAATCTGTAATAACTACGCCGTTATTTAAAAACAACTTATATTTGTCGTTTTCTTCATCCATATCGCTTTAGTTATGAGGCCCCATATTGGGTCAAACTGGCAGCAAATAATATTCCCCGAAGCGATGCACGAATATTCCACGACCAAACGAATATTCCCAAGCGATAATGAATATTTTATAACCACTTGCTTATTTTGAAATATTTACAGTATTTAACCCTTAACTATCCACATTAATCAAATCAACCCTTACTATTTCAAAATAATAAATAAAGGAAATTCCTTTTTATTTAAAAATTTCGGGGTCTTACATTTTTGAACTTCAATTTCATAACGTCCAATATGAGGATCAAGTGAATTTAAATCTGATGCATTCCATGATATTTCAGAGGGTTTTTTATTTAAAACTTTCCCTCCTCCTAATGGTGGAAATACTGATTCATCAAAATGACAATCTACATAACGTCTGAGTAAAACATCTCCAATTAAAGGTTCAAGAGATATCGATAATAGAAGGAGAATCAAAACCAACATAAATACCTATTCTTCGTTGGGCTCCCATTTTAGTTCTTTGTGGAGGTGCAATTGGAACATATACTGCACTCCCAAAAACTCGAAAGTGTGATATGTTGGGTGTCCGGTCCAGAACTAACTGCAGAGAGAAAAAATTTATGAAGAGCCGTTGGTCTTACTCGAATGATGGTCTGCAGACATGAAGAATTGCATGACTCAATGTGGTAGGTAAGTTAGCCCTTAACATTAATGGTCGTGCAATTAGTTGAAGTCTTTTTTTAAAGATTGAAATAAATCATTGTGTATGAATATGAGGAAATGTAATGCTCAATAGAGATTCCAATAGTCATACAAAAAATCATTAAAAGTCATTGATGAAAATTAATTTGCGTTATCAAGTCGAATTGACTTGATTGGATGATCCGAGAACCGAGCTCAGAACTTGATTATTTGAGCAAGAAGTTTTGAGAAGGCAAAATTTTGAGAAGAGAGAAGACAAACATGAGACCATCTAGTTGAAGCATCTATTAAAACCATGAAATATCGAAATGGGCAGATAAATGGGTGAATAGGTCCACAAATGTCTTCTTGAATTCTCTAGGGAATTTTGGGGCTTCTTTATAAACTTTTCTTTGGTGATGGTCGAACAATTAATTTTCATCGAGAACACGCAACAAGGAAATTCACTACTAGGAAAAATCTTTTTATTTTCGAGAGGATGACCAAAGAAATTTTCAATAATGACGCGATCATAGAAGTACTGGATGACCAAATCTTTCATGCCAAAGCATAAAGGATTTGGGATCTATGATTTTTGAAATCATAACATTATGAGACTCAATTGCTCTAATTTTCATAGTATATAATCCAGAAGAAATTGAAGGAAGTTTTTCTAGGATATTCTTTTTTCCAGAAATAGTAGAAGTGATGTGAAGATATTCATTATCATTCTCATTGGTTGTTTCAATGTGAAAACCATTTAGTCGAATATCTTTAAAACTAAGCAAATTTCTTCTTGATTTACTAGAATATAGAGCATTTTTGATAAAAACTTGTGTCTCATTTGGTAGCATGAAACTAGCTTTTCCAAAACTCTCGATTAAATTTGATGTGCCAGAGATAGTTCTTACATTTCCCTTAGCTTTGATTAGTTGTGAAAAATATTTCTCACTTCGAAGGATTGTATGAGTTGTTGCACTGTCTGCTAAACATATATCCTCCATATCCATTAAAAATGGTCTGACACATATAAAAACATAAATAAAAAAAGTTACATTTCAAATATAATTTTATTCATGAGAAACACATACCACATATAGAATGAAAACTAATAATATTATAATGCAGGGTGTTTAATTAAAACAAGAAATTAAACGATATCCCAAAAGATACTTTCAGAAGGTTCAGTAATATCAACAACATTTTCCTCATTGTTGGTCATTGGTGGATCATCAACAATATTCAATTGATGATTAACAAAGTTTGTTTCTGCCTCAAATACTTTGTTCTTTTGAGACTCCTGGAATAAATTAGCCAGATGCCTCGGCGTACGACAGGTACGCGACCAATGCCCTTTCATCCCACACCTAAAACAAACATCTGGTTTGTTCTTTTATCTGATCTTCTTGCAGCTTCTTTATTTTACCCGACCAGGACACTTTTGCCACTTCGGTGGCACTTGAATTATCGCGGTTTTAAAATTTGTTGTTATGATGGTTTCGTTTATTCTTTCGTCCCCAAGACTTCTTATTATATGACCATCTCTTGTCACGTTTATTCTGCTGAAATGACGTGCTGTTAATATCTGACAATGGGGTAGCACCTGTTGGCCGTATTTGATAATTTTTCAACAATAATTCATTATTCTTTTCTGCAACAAGGAGGATAGACAACAAGTCACTGAATTTTGTGAACTTACTTTGTCTATATTGTTGTGACAGAATCATGTTGGTGGGATGAAAAGTTGAGAGCGTTTTCTCTAACATTTGGGTTTCAGAAACTAGATCTCCGCACAAAGCCAAAGTAGAGGTTATTCTATAAACATTGGAACTATATTCCGTAATTGATTTGTAATCTTGTAGCCTTAAATTAAGCCACTCAAATTTGGCATTAGGGAGAACAACCAATTTTTGGTGGTCAAATCTTTTCTTCAGTTGTGTCCATAAAGACAAAGGATCTTTGACTGTTCAATACTCAGTCTTTAATCTTTCATCAATATGGTGATGAAGAAAAATTATGACTTTTACATTTTGTGCCGAAGTTGCTGTATTTCCTAATTCAATGGTCTTTTCTAACTCATTTGCACTAAGGTGCAATTCTGCATCAAGTGCCCAAGCCAAATAGTTGTCTCCAGAGATTTTTAAAATAGAAAAATCTATTTTTGCCAAATTTGCCATCTATTCTGGGTTAAAACACAATTATTATTTATTAAAACAATAAATAATTGCATGTATGATATAGAAAAATAAACTAAGTCACGACCTCAAGTGGTGATAAAATATAAATATAAATATTCTTATATTTACGTTATTAGCATATTATCTTAGTAAAAAGAATATGCAATCGTTAATGTATATATACAACTACAAAAAAATTATATATATATATATATATATATATATATATATATATATACAAAATTGCAAATGAATCTTCACCGCATGATGCAGAATCCACGTGAGACAAATCATTTCCACAATTTAATAAAAAATGAATACGAAAGATCATTCACCATGCATGCGATGAGATCAAGACGTATACGTTTATTCCAATGAATAATAAATAATGGAAACAGTCATTATGTGTAAACGCATTGCATAAGATATTCCAACGTAATAATAAATAATGGAACCAAGTCCCCAGAAACGCATGCAGACGGATATTCCTACATAATAATAAAGAATGGAATAATAGAAGAATTTCACCACGTATGCGATTTTGGCATATGCATTATTCCAACATAATAATAAATTGCAAGAATTTAAAGACAATTATAAGAATAAAATTATATTATTGGTGGCATAGCCAAACCGGTAATATAATAATAAATTGCAAGAATTTAATTTTACCGTCTCAATTGATTAGAGCCTCGTGCTGATAACGTGTTATAAAACTTTAGCGAAGTGTATAAATATAATCTTATAATTGCTGCATAAATTTAGAGAGAATAAACAAGAGAAAAGAGAGAAATTCTTCAAAAGAATTCTTAATATTCATTCAGCAGCTTGCCTTTACATAGGCAAGGCAGGAGTCAAGGGGAAGGAAGGAGAATTCAAAAGAGGAAGAGTAGAGGAGAAGGAAGAGTACACACGAGTTCCTTCCTCAAGAGGGAATCTTGTGTATAACAATTTGAAAATTTTGCAAATTAATCTTGAAAAGTTAAAATGAGACTGTAATTTTGATACTACCATAGTTGAATTAAATTTCTGGATCCATCCCTGTCAATATCAATCAATTATAATTAATTAATCATAAAAGCAAATAAATAAATAAAACAATATATGCATGATGGCAACTGCATTTCTTTTATTCAAGGAAATTGATTGTTCTACATTTTTGTCAATCAATCTATTAAGAATCTAAACAAATCTGTTATCCTATTATTTAAAACAAAACAAAATAAATATTATTTTCTTATGCTCGTAAACATGTAATGGTATGAATATAATAACCATCTAATATAATAGTAAAATTTTCTATTTTTTCTCAATATATATCAACTCACTTTGCTCGATTCTCTTTTTTCTATTCACCATGGAGATCCAAGTTTAACAAAACAACTGTCCACATTTATTAAATCAAAACAACAACTCAACATTCAACAAGCACAAAGCCAGTACCGATTAAAAAAATTATTTTAAAACTCAACATTCAACAAGCAACTCAAAATATTTAAAAAATATTTAACAAGCAGCAGTACAGCACAAAGCACCATAGCTTATTTAAAAAAATTATTTAATTATTATTATTTATTAATAATTATATATGTCACCATGCATGCGGTATAAACTGAAAACCGAACCGAAAAAATCCGGTACCGATTATGTACCGAACCGGTACCGAAACCGGTAATTCGGTACCGGTTTCGGTTCTTGTTTTTTCGGTATTTTCGGATCGGTATCGGTTCGGTTTTTTCGGTACCGATTCGGTTTTTTACCGATGAACACCCCTACCTGCAGTTTAATTCCACACAAGTTAACACTAATCATCAGTGCCAAAGTATCGATCACCAAACTCCCCCATCCCTGGTATCACACGGTACTCTTCATTCAATGCAACATCAATCTCTGAAGTCACAATTTTAAGCAATGGGAACCGTTTGCAGACGCAATGTATTCCCTCTGGAGCCTATATATAATCCAATAACAGAGGGATCAGTAAGTATTTCAAAGGCATAGTAGTAAAGTACTAGCAGCCAACAATGTCAGAATTTGGCAACTCACAGAAATGAGATTTAAGAATATAATATGGGACTCTGGAACTCCTTTTTGAATGAGTAGTTCAATTGCCTGGTTAGCAGAGTTACCTGCAATGAAGGTGGTGTTAAGAAGGTTTGTCAGATTTTAAAAAAGAAAAAAAAAGAAGAGGAACCATCCATCAGTAACCTGTTGCAAGGACTGGATCCAGGAGCAGGACATGGCGTTCTGAAATATCTTTTGGAAGTTTTTCATATATAAGCTGTTTTACGTACACAAATTAAACGTCACGAATCAGTCATGCGATTCATAAAAAGTTTTAAGCAAAGAAGAAAAGAGAATAGTATACCTGTTTGCCATTGTCACCATCACGATGGATCAGAATTTTCCCAATTTTTATCCCTTTGCAACATGCACGCAGTGCATTCTCCATACTTTCACCACTGTAAAAAATACCCAACAGTTGATAATTTATGCAAGTAAATAACAATATTTTTGTTAGTTTAGTAGTATGATATGGTAATGAAAATATGATAGCAAACTTGAAGATATTGTGTCATTTTATACTACTATCACTAACAAGTGGACTCCTTTGTGGAATTGCAAATGGAACTCATTTTGTGGAATGGAGGAGTAATACAAAACTTTTTTTCAAGTCCTAATACAAAAATGCCGTACTAACAACCAAGTACTCCCTCCATTCCAAAAGTAGAGACACATTTTCCTTATTTTGTACATACCAAAATTAAAGATGCAATTCTAATTTTATAATATAAACCGACATAAAGTTCCTAACATGTCATTACTTATATACTAGGTAGATTGAGTACTATCATGCCACCAACCCATTACACCTACATTTCTAGCTAATGTAAGGGATAAGTTTGGAAACATAAAGTTCTCCTTAAAAGTCATAGTTTTATATATGTATCTCTAATTTTAAAAAGGAAGGAGTACTTAAGAATGTCGACCATCAACATATAAATATTTGGATAGCTTTTTTATTTAATTATGACAATTTAGAGCATAAAAAAAGATGTTGCGAGGAAAAGAGAATGCATACAAATTAAATGTGAGGATATATTTTGTGAGCAAATAATCATCAAGCACTACATAAATTGGTTCACGTGTTGTTAGTTGTTTTTTTCTTTTTCCAGCCACTACATAAAACTTGCAAATTTTAAGTACACGAAATATCAGCAAGCTAATGACACAAGAAAGAAAAAATAATACTAAGAAATAATGGGAGACAATAATCACAATAACATTCATATTTAAAGGAGAAGTAAGCCTGAAGGGAATGATATAGGTACCAAGAAAAAAGAGCGCACTTCCATTTTGAGAATAGATTGGGATTATAAAGGAATCTCCAGGTTTCAGATATTCACAAATATATAAAAGTTACCATTCAATTATGATAGCATGCCCTTTTTCTATGCATCACCAACCATTAAGAATTTTAACCAGAATTGCTTTCTCTTAGAACTCCTTAATTCTCACCTTCGAACAATGGAGACTCCACACAATTTCTTGCAGAAATCAACTCCAGTATATACCGATCCTGCAATGAAATCACAGCCATTTGTCAACAAAGCAAAAGTATACAACTAAATAATACAACATACAAAATTAGCCTCACATCTCAGCTTTCTAAGTCAGTAAATACACTTTTTTTAACCTCAAGAATTTTTTTTTTATAAAGATTATAAAGAGAAGCTATTCCAAGTAATACTAACAAACAGATGTTGACCAAGGGACTTATATTATAGAACTAACCACCAAGAAAAAGCAAGGGAACAGCAGCGTAAAGCAAAACAATGAACACATGTCAAGTTAGCTGTCTACCAAATCATAAATTTTCTACTTGACCCACCAAGAGAATAAAGAAACATTTCTCTTGTATACCTGTCGGAGTGATTACTTGTTTCTCAGTGAAGGGTAAATGGCCAAGGCCATGCTCTACAACCTGAAAGTTCAATATAATATAAAGCATTCAATTTGTTTATAGTACAAGAGCAGAGAGCTTCAATCAATACATATAACTTTCTGATAAACCAAATCGCTGAAGTACCAGACGAATAAGCCGATCGGAGTAGAACACAAAATCATGTTTTGATATCTCTTGATCTCGAATGAGCGTATGCATACCTCTAATCTGTAGCATTCAGTACCCAATATGAGTACAACTTTGTTGAGGCGTATATAAGTAATAAGACAATAAGGTATCAAACAAAATTCTTTACAACTGTGAGATAAACCTAAAATTAAACTGAATTTGAAACAATTCAGAACAGGAACGTGTTGAAAATACAAGATTCTCCCCTTTTGTTATGTTGTAAATGGAACTACAATTGCATGGACACAAAAACAACCATAATATCGACCACCTTGGTATCTTTTCTAGTTCTATTCTCCAGTAGTTCGGTTCAGTTTGAACAGATGTGACGCCAATTTTGTGTCAAACAAAGATTATACGTGTTTCTTATGTTGATTTTTGTCATTTCAGTTGAATTGGTCTTAATTCATCATTTGATGCTCAGAACTTAGGAGTAGAGAGCCATCAACGAGAATTATGAGATGGCCACTAATTAAAAATTAATACATGCGGTTCTTTTTTCACAGTTAGAGCCCAACGCCTATATTAACAACCCTAATATTCAAAAAGCAACAATGGAACATACCTGGAATGTTGACTGAATAACATATACATTGGGATATATTTTGCAAAGGTCATGTTGGCCAAGCTTTGTGCGAATGTGTTGGACGATCAAATCAATTGCAACATGATTATCACCTCCACGAGGTATGATTACATCAGCATACTTTTTTGATGGCAGAACAAAATCATCAAATGCAGGTTTCACAAACTTTGCATACTGCACCATAAACAAGATACATTCAAGTATCCCTCATAAGGTGGTGGGGAAGGCAAGGAATGAAGTCATTTACACCAACACTTTCATCAATACTTCACTTTGGGGCAGTAGATTATGCAGCAAGTTTATTCACATTGTTTCCTGCTTGCTAGTACATTTTAATCTATCACTACACACCAACTCTATATGGGGGAAAAAAAAGGAAAAAAAGAAAAAAGAAAAAAGTATCAGTATCACAACTCAAAAGATCGTGATAAAAAATTGAACTCCATCCTTTCCTTCCATTTTGAAAAATAATAATGATTGTTCAAATGGTTAAGGGAGTTCAATTCTTAACAAATGGACTGACATTGATATACATAGATAAATAAAGGTACCATTAAGATACTAATTTACTTTAGCATCTCATCTGGCAAAATACTCTTGTGAATGACTCAACAATGCAAGTGTATCTAACAGCATCTGATACCAAAAATTGATTTATCAACTTTTTTCTTTTTCTACTAGGCAATACTATAAAATTAAACTCTATAAACTATAATTTGAGGGAAAATCTACATTAACAAATATGCCTGGTGTTGACACTAATACATGTCCTCAGAAGCACAGAGACTCCTAAGAAAGAATCAAATCCAAATCGAACTCCTATTGCACAAGATGAGTAAACCTCAACACTTCTTTAAAATCACATGTGCACGAGCATCCAACATGGCATTGATGTGTTCATTATAAACTAAATAATTCATTTCAGGCACGTGGACAAACTACGTGATATGTGTTAGCAAGTTTAATGACCATCAATGTAAATGTAGACTACCTTTTAACAAGCCAAAAAGGAATAATTGTTTGTAGAATCCACAGTAGATGTTGTATCATAACAGGAAGTAAAATAAGAGAAGTCAATATTAGGGAGGTGAAAAGCCATCATATTATAGGTATAAGTAGTAACTACATAAATATGAATAATATATAGTACATACAAATAATTCCTTTCTCTGTCTTTGTTAGAAAGATATGCAAGTGTGGATTTTTCTATCTCAAAAGTACAACTTCACAGTACAGAGTCAATATTTATCACATTACCTAAGTAGTATTAGGAAGTAAAGGGCTTGCCTGTTCAAGAACAGAGTTTATGTCCCTACCCCTCTCAACTGTGTCACGCCTAATTCTACGAGCAAGCCTCACGTCAGCATCTGGTATAAATTGATTAGCATAAAAAAGATGAGATAGGATTTAACAGTAATATAACTACTGATGTATATGATAAATTGATAACAACTGATTAAGTGTCTCATCAATGAATATTATAGTAATAGTAATACTGTGAAAAGGTAAAGAAAGTGTCCAAACCTATTTTCTATCTATACAAAACAGTAAAATATAAATTAGGAAAAAGTAACAGAAAAAAAAAACTACAAAAGATTCAATACACAAACTGATGATATCGCTACGAACATGATGCAAGTATGATAAAAAGTACACAAATATACCTTTGCAGTTACGAAAGGATAGAAGAGTCGGGAGACAAAATCATTAATGGGGCGAAGAGAGGGAGTGGGGTGACAGAGACGGAGAGTGAGAGGCGTAAATTAAAAATATATTATGGTCCATCAAAGAAAAAGCACTCTAACATAGTTCATATTACTAAAAGAATATAAAATCATTAAAAAGGAAATACACATGAGGATAAAGCAACTATAATATTTTCCTCTACAGCATAATCAAATTTCAATACAAGTAGATGGGAATAACTAAAATTGCTGGGAATATTTTTTTTAAAAGGACATTTCTGGCAATTCATCAAACTAGCATATAACTAAACCAAGTAACAAAAGGGATATCAGGTTCATCATATCCAACAAGTATGTGAGGTTTCATCATATACAACAGGTACTCCTGTGTAAAATAAAGATAAAAACGTATTGATGCAGTACCACTAAAACCAACTTATGTTTTCAAACAATGGTAAACTCTATATATCGGGTGAAAGAAAATTCAGCCAGCTCATTAAAAACCAATAAAGAGAAAAGTTGTCACCATCACTGCCTCACATATTTACTGTCAGCTAAAATCAAATAACATTATTCTACTACTAGTTTTTCCCTCCACCAGAACCCCAAAAGCAATTAAGCATAACAGGAGAAAGGTTGAAACTTAAAAGTTAAAACTACCCTATACAGAGCTTAACACAACCAAACTACAACATAAAGCATGATACTTCAACAAAGAAAAAAAATGAAAGAAATGCTAAACAAAAGGAACCGGTGAACCACCTAACTCCCAAATATAGTCATGATGGCAAGGACTACAAACAACCAAAAAGAAGGAAAGTAACCTGTGTCAACAAAAATCTTCATATTCATCAAGTTGCGGACGCGTTGATCATGGAAAACCAGTATTCCTTCCAAGATGATTACATCTGATACATTCACCTGAAAAAGTATATAAATAAAAAATTAGAAGGAAAATTAATAAATTAAATTGTAAGGCATCTACAATATTTTGAACATGATGATAGAACTATTACAGGTAAATAAAAACAGCCTTCTAAATTCTGAATACGACACAGACAAAAGGATGTGACGGCACTACAATTTGCAAACTTTTGAGTTTGAGAACAATTGTTGTTACTGGTTAGTGACCCTACTCCAAATACTTTATTTTTTTGTTTTCAGTTTTGGGGAAAGATAGAAGGCGGGCATAACAAAAATAACACTAAGAAAGAAGTATTACAAGGGTAGAATTTTTTAACACTCAAGTAGTATTACAAGGGTAGAATTTTTTAACACTTCAAGAAGTATTGCAAGGGCACTACATCTTCAAAATTGTAATACACTTGAAAAGAAGACAAAAAAAAGGGTTACGTTCATGTGACAACTTTTCATCAACAGGACAGCCTTATTATCTACTTGACTCTACATTGCCACCGGTAAGCACATAATCAACAAAATGATTAATGTAACGAATTAATTATAATATATATATATATATATATATATATATATATATAAAGGCCTCATTTTATATGTAACAAAGATAATTGAGATCACAAATGAAATGCCTTAATACAATAATTTTACTTGGTTTTTCTTCAAATAGTCTTTTTTAAAAGGTAACAATATTCCTACAATCAAATGAGTGATGGGAATACTATTTCTTGATATTTTCTTTTGTTAAGGAATCTCACAGATATAGAAACCAACGAGATGGTATATTTACTTGACTTCCTCTCTTTTGTTCAGATATATTCCTATGACAAGTGAATATGGACTTTAGATCCAATGGATAGATTTCTTGCAAGGGTTATTTTTCTTTTACTAGCTCTGTGTACCTATTCAATTCCCATAAACTTCATAAATTAAAACAATTACAAAAGTTGAATACTAATAATTTCTATCAGGAATCGCAGACACTATGAAGCCCCACGCCGGACATGTGATTTACATGACAAGACATTTGGCCATTTATTTTTGTATATTCTTGTGACTTGGGACTTTTGGAATTTTATTTTTGAAATGTTGGAGGAGTGGATGTGCCCTTCTTTGGTGGAAAATATGATGTTAATTCTTTCAATTTATGGGAGTTAGGAATTAACCTTATGCTAGAATGTTTAGAGAAGCTAATTATCTTTTAGAATAGCATTGTTTTTCTTGCATTTATTTGCTTTTGCTGCCATTAGGGGCACCTATGCAATTAATCTGTGTAGAGATTGGACGTTTGCAGATTTTTAAGCAATATTTTTTCTTGCTTTCCTCTGGTTTGGTGATGGTGGCCTTCTTCTTTTACCCTAAAAAATAAAAAATCAACTGCACATGGTCAAATCCTAACAAGCTGTTGCCAAAGTATGCAAAATATCAAATTCATGAGCTTGGTTGAACAGGGAAAAAGAAAACAAAAGTAACAAATAATACTGTAGAAGGAAAAGGGAAATTGGGTCAACTGCTTCAGAAGAGAACAACAAGCAATCCTTCCAGTCAAGTCAGGCAATTCTTTTATAACTTGACATGTCGTAAGGTCCTACCTGGCGAAAAGAATCTGAAGACCTGCGATGTTTCTTAAAGTCATATATTGGAACGTGTACAGACTGTCCAAGTTTGAGCTTTTCAACGCACTCTAAAAGTTGTTCTGTATCAAATGCATCTACATATAAAAGTAAAAAGTCATAAATTTTTGCCCAAAATGCATCCCCAGCAAGGAGGACACGGACAACAGAAAAATCATAAATCTGGTGGTACCGTTTATAGAGGAACAATAATAAAAACAGACCTCAGTTTATAAGTGAAAGCATTTTAAAATGCCTGTTAGAGTTATCATACATTCAATTACCAGGATGATCAAAATTATACTCGTGTACATGTTCTGATTCTTCTGGTGTCAAGCCACGATAAAATGAATCCTACAGAAGAACAATATCTATCAGGGAAGCTGACCAAAAAAAATGTTTTTTCATAGAAGATCAAAAGCATTACAACATTAGTTAATAAGTGAGAGATTGAAAGGTATCCAAAACAGAGTAAAAGAACATTTGGTTCATCTTTAAATGAAGAAAACAAGAGAAAAAATCAATTTAGAGAGTTTTATTAACTTTTTAATCAGCCTCACATTGCCTACTTTTTTTTCAACTTCTCTTGAAGATGCAGTTATTTTAATACTAATAAAAGAAAAAAGGAAGTTATAACCAATCCAGCTTTTAGGTTTTATATGCCCTCACAAGGGGCAACAAATTCCATTCTCTTCCAACATCCACGGTGAAGATAATCTATCTTGTCATGGTTTAATAGAAATCTCCACAATTCTCTCTCGTAGTTTCTACCTAAATATTCAATATCTTGATTCACCTGTCAAATGGAATTGAATGCATTATTGTACCAAACACACAATCTGGTTGAAATAATAAATTACTTCTACACTGATCACCTCACTTTCAAGGTCACGGTATTTTTTTTCCATAGATAAAAGAAGAAAATTTCAAGGTCAAAGTACTCCTTTATTAGTTTTTGTTTTCTGAAAAATTTGTAGTGAGGGTTTTTCTAATGCAGTTGAAGGTCTCATTTTCCCCGATTAGGTTACTAATTAGGTTACTTATTATTGCACTACTAACATAAGCCTTCTCCAATTAACAAACTGCTGCAAAAAGAAATTTCATGAGCCTAAAGCATGAAATAACTCTATAGACATCTCTGTAAGACCAACATTAGCAGCAACTTTTTAACCATTAGCATTTAAAACAAATTAACATCTGTCTGGAATCAATCTGATACATATCTAAATGCTATTTGTCACAATTAACACCAGGCCGCCATAAAAATCAAAGAAAACGTTGAGAAAATTGAAAATAGGAAATCGGAAAAGAACAGTCCAGCATACCTGATTGACAAGCACAACACGATGATCATGTAGCTGCTGAATGATCATGTCGCATACTGTTGTTTTACCCGAAGCCGTACCTCCAGAAACCCCTACACCATTGTCCATTAAAAACAACAAAAGTGAAAGTAAAATCAGCCAAAACTTTAGAAAATTGGGAAAGCGTAGTAAATTCATTGCACGTACTAGATAGTTGAAAAAAATGTAAATAAAAAATACCAATAACGAAGGGCTGTTTGGCCGCATTGGAGTCGGCTAGGGCTTTTGGAGAGGAGGTATGAATTGGAAAGGAAGAAGCAGGGAGAGGGGAATTAGAAGATGATCGGAGACCATCGAGGCGAAGACCGGAGAAGTGGGGCCCCGACGCTGCCTCCATCACGTAGTCAATAGAATTCGTTTCCTCCGGCATCTCTCTCTACTTTATCCCTCTACTGTTTGACTGTTTAATGTTTTTTCTCTCTCTAGTCCAACCAGAGAGAGCCTTCGGCAGTTCCAAGACTTGTCGCACGGTGGAGGTGAATATATACTAAAGATTTTTCCCTTATTTATTTATTAGCGTTTTGATTATTCCGTTGGTCTTTAAGTAGAGACGTACAGAGAAATATGCCTTTTGATGCTCTATTCGATGCCTCCTTTTCATTTGCCAAAAACCCTTTTCATTTTGGGCTACTTTTGGCTCTTAACATAATGAAATAGAGATGAGGAAAGAATCAAATTAGAATTGAAATTGTATTAATAATTGAACAAATCGCACTAATTAAAATTGTATCAACGGTTTCGATTTATGTGACGATTTTAGATTAGTTGAAAAATTAAATTTACGATTTCGTTTTGGTTATTAGCCAAAACCGCAAGCATAAAATCGAAACCGCATCAAATAATCATCATGTTTTCTCAATTTTGCCACAAGTATATATAATTTCTCTACTGTGACATATTCTCCTCATTTTATTTTAGAAGATAGGTATTGCAGGGATGAATGAAAAAACAGCAGTATCAATTATGTTTGCAAATCAAAAGTGACTTGTTATTTCCTAAATCAAATAACCATATAATTGTTGATGCCTGAAACTATTTTGTTAAATTAGCTCTATGATTTTTTTTCACCGCGTAATATGTTTCCAGATTCTTAGATTCATCGAAGGTTCATAAGTTGTGGCCACCACATTAAACAGATTATGCATAAAAAACCTAGAGGTGATTGTGATAAAGAAACATTGAAAAACTTCCAAATGTATTGCCCAAATTAAATTATGGCCACAAGAGGGGGGATCAAATAGGAGTTGGTATGTAGCTTGTAACCAAATTTTCGGGTTTGTTATTTTAATTGGTTTTGAAACCGAAATCGCATCAAATGAAACTGCATCGCACGGTTCAAAATCGCATCACACCGATCACAAACGGTTTCATATGCGATTTTGAATTTGTCAAACCGTACCTAAACAGTTTCATTTGCAATTTAAGTTTCAAACCGCACCATACTCACTCCTATAATTAAATACTATCTTTCTAACGTGCACGTCTTTATGTATTAATATAGTTAATATTTATATATATTCGACATGTCAATTAAAGTAGTGAGAAATATTTATAAAAATTTATTGATTATGATACTAATTTTTTATTTTTGTTAAATTCTAAATGATATCAACCTTTTCTAAAGTAAAAAGTATTACGAGAGTTTTTATGAATCATTTTAATAATGATAAAAGTAATAATCATGATTCAGTAGAAAATATTAAAAAAATTATCTTATATGTTTTGTTTCTTCTTGTGATATTAAGTAGAGCAATAAATTTACAACATAAAAAACTATACTAACATCGTCAAAAATTACAACTAAATGAGCAAAAATGTGGTAAAAATTAAGTTTTTTCAAAGTCGATGCGAGAGTAAGAACTTAACTTATTCTATTAGGTAAACAATAAAAAAAATACAATAACAAATGATTTTAAATTTTTCGCTCACTTTAATAAATCATCTGAACCGTCCAAAATTTGGGATAAATTCTACCGTCCATAGTGACGGAGGCACGAGACTATTGCTAGTATATATATAGAGAGAGATAACACTTTCTAAAATATAAGAATAATTTTAACTTTTATAATTTAATTTGAAACATTTTAAATTTCAAAATTGATATGAATTTATTTAAATTTAGATAATACAATTAAAAAAAAATTAAATTTAATAAAATGTACTACTGGCTTGATGAATTTATTATTTTTAAAAGTTAAAAGAATCACACAAATTCTAAATTTGAAATTATCTCAAAGTAATTTTTAAAGACCAATTTTTTTTAAATGAAGGGAGTATATACAAATATGCATAACAAGGCGTGCGAAAACAGAATTCAGCATCCAACTATAATTTATGCATTGGCGCGAACTGTTGACACCCTTGGGGTAGTATTATCCCGATGAATTTCGTTGAAGTTACAATAACTCTGAGGAAACTATTTTTTGACAGAATATTTCGTCGGAATTAAACTATGTTCAATAGAATTTATTATCAGTCTTAAGCCATTTCCTGTAGTGTTAAAGTAAAAATTTGCAGTTAATTATAAGTGATTTCGGTTGAAACTTGTAAACAAAAATGTTTGACACTTGTAAACTAAAAATTAAGTTATAAAAATATTTGATCGAAAATAACTAATAAGTTAAAAGTAAATTGTTAAGATTACTACAAATGACATTAATAAAAAAATACGTTTATTCAATATTTTATCATAAAAATTATCATTCTAACAATAATTAAAAGAAAATACATATATTACAACTTTACATGTCGACTTTTTTATTGTTAGTTACGTGAATAACTATAGTTGATAATATTATTACGATATATTTGATATAATGAGTCAATTTTATAATCGTAACCAATAATTACATGTACTAAATTTCAAAGTAGACTTCAATTTGGCAATAAGTCTAGGGGACATTGTTTTAGCGACATTCTAGTGATCTTTTTTTTTTTGTAGTAACTCTCAAAAAATGTATAGTATTTATTTCAACTGAAATTTTTATAAAAAACAGTGTTTTAAGTGTAACTAGATACAAACCCCCGCGTTGCAGCGGTATTATTCAAATTTTTAATAATAAATATATGCGTACAATTAATAAATTAAAATATAATAAGAAAATAGTATATTATTGTGCGATGATCAAATAGTATAATCGGATTAGAGATAAGTCAAAAAAAAGAAAGACCATAACACATTTAAAACGAATAAGTCTAAAAGAGTAAATTTGTACTAAATAAAGGCAACAATTAAAAAGTAAATTTGTACACGGGACTCGGGAGTATGAATTAGAACCAAAACTCTACAGGCCATACCAATAAAATACCTCATGTCTTCATCATTTACATGCATACTTACATGTTTGTGTTTATTTATAATATTAACAAAACGAAAATACAGACTTAAAATGAAAATACTAAATAATCAAATTAAGACCCAGTTCCTTATTGTTGATATAAGAAACGTGAATAGCTCTAATCTAAACACAAATTTTCAAATCGAAAACCCACCAAAATTTTCAATTAAACACGATTGACAACACAAATATCAGATCAATCAAATCAATTGCAAACATTATTCCATATATCGAGAATTAAATGCAAATGCAATAATCTCAAATTTTAACACATAATATCTAAAATTTAGAAAATAGGCAAACCAATGAAATAATTCCACCCGCTTCACGGGTTATGTTTCACACTCCTGCATATAGTCATAACTTTGTAAGTAATAATGTGTGTATATAATGGCTCTTCCATCGTGCGAAACGTGAATGACATAAGTAGAAGAAAGACAAATAGACAAAACGAAAAAGAAGATAAAAATTGACCGTAAAAGAAGAAGAAGAAGCCGTGGTTGCTATTCACTTATGAGAATGAATAATTAGCCTGATTAATATACGTATATATATATGTATGTATATGCATGGAGGATTAGGCCAGGTGATCATTAATATTATTTCAAACTCTAATTCAGTTAGAAAATTTTATCCATATAAAATTGTGCTCATTAGTTGTTGAAAAGATTAAATTCTACTTGGTTTGTTATTATTTATCCATAATTTAAAAAAAGATAGGATATAATTAAGATAATTGATTTGTTATTATTTATCCATAATTTAAAAAAGGATATGATATAATTAAGATAATTGATTTGTTATTATTTTTCCATAAATTAAAAAAGGATAGGATATAATTAAGATATTTGGGACATAATTAAAACTGTTTAAAGTGTTGAATTTGTAGAAGGACATTTGTCAATATATGGTGCCATGTACTGTGATTTAGTATATATAATAACTAGATACAAACCCTCGCGTTGCGGCGAGATTAATCCAATTTTTAATAATAAATATGTGCATATAATTAATAAATTAAAATATAATAAGAAAATAGTATATTATTGTGCGATGATCAAATAGTATAGTCGGATTAGAGATAAGTAAAAAAAAAAAAAATAGAAGACCATAACACATTTAAAACGAATAAGTCTAAAAGAGTAAATTTGTACTAAATAAATGCAACAATTAAAAATTAAATTTGTACACGCGACTCGGGAGTGTGGATTAGAACCAAAACTCTACAGGCCATACTAATAAAATACCTCATATCCTCATCATTTACATGCATAAGTAAGTGTTTATTTATAATATTAACAAAACCAAAATACAGACTTAAAATGAAGATACTAAATAATCAAATTAAGAAATAAACCCAGTTCTTTACTGTTGATATAAGAAACGTGAATAACTCTAATCTAAACACAAACTTTCCAATCGAAAACCCACCAAAATTTTCAATTAAACACGATTGACAACACAAATATCAGATCAATCAAATCAATTGCAAACATTATTCCGCATATCAGCAACTAAATGCAAATGCAAGAATCTCAAATTTTAGCACATAATATCTAAAAATTTAGAAAATAGGCAAATCAATGAAATAATTCCACCCGCTTCTGGGTTATGTTTCACACTCCTGCATATAGATGTAACCTGTAAGTAATAATGTGTGTATATAATGGCTCTTCAATCGTGCGAAACGTGAATGACACAAGTAGAAGAAATACAAATAGACAAAACAGAAAAGAAGAGGAAAATTGACCGTGAAAGAAGAAGAAGTCATGGTTGCTATTCACTTATGAGAATAAATAATTAGCCTGATTAATATACGTATATATATGTATGTATATGCATGGAAGATTAGGTCTGGTGATCATTAACATTATTTTAAACTCTAATTTAGTTAGGAAGTTTTATCCATATAAAATTGTGCTCATTAGTTGTTGAAGAGATTAAATTCTACTTGATTTGTTATTATTTATCCATAATTTAAAAAAAGATAGGATATAATTAAGATAATTGGTTTGTTATTATTTATCCATAATTTAAAAAAGGATAGGATATAATTAAGATAATTGGTTTGTTATTATTTTTCCATAATTTAAAAATGATAGGATATAATTAAGATAATTGGGACATAATTAAAATTATTTAAGATGGACAAGTGTTGAATTTGTAGAAGAACATTTGTCAATATATGGTGTCATATATCTTGTGATTTAGTATATATAATAGATAATAGATAATAGATAATAGATTTGGATACATACAATAATAAGCGAGTGCATACAAATTATATCGCAAAAAATAAAATAAAAAAATAATGTTACTAGAAAAATGTCCCTCTAGAAAAATGGAAATTTTAAAGAAGACTTCAATTACTCTTTTAAGTACTAAACTTTTAAGTTCTTTAAATATTTACTTCAATCTCATTGACGTAAGTTCTGAGCGTCTCAAGAATACTTAATTACATCAATAGTAGTTTACTAACCAGCTTTACGGTAAGGGCTCATCTTCTTCTTCCGGTCACTAAAGCTGCGGTTTGAGCGCAAACTCGGAAGGCAACACTGTGACTTTGTGGATTTCTCCCTGTCAGGTTTAAATTTTCCGATAGGGGTTCTTTCACTGCTCTGAACACCAGAGGCATAAGGCGTCTCATTTAGACTCCCAGATGTATTATGCTCGTCAAGATCCTGGTTAACTCGTAAGCTCTCTTTAAAAAGATCAGATAGTCTTGTTTTCTTATCTGTTGGAGATGGTTCAGGTCTGCCACGAGGGCCTGAGTCCTCAAAAAATGCTTTATTGACTCCTGAGATTCCTGGAGCGAACCTATGATGCACTGGAGTGTTACCACGAGATGGGGTAAATTCTGCATAAGAAGGTTAACATGGATTATTAAAACTAGCGGAGGAGATAATAATGAAAATACACATGGAATAAACTTTGGAGTAAATTCTGCCTCGTCATCGTGCAGAGTTTTTTCTCCCTCATTCCAATCACCGAAGGTTTGGCAATAACTATGATTTCATCATCGTACATGATGAAATTATAAAGTGGGTTAAATTATTGATTGTAATCCAAATAAGTGCTGTTTCAGGTTATACCAGATCAATGTAAACAACTATGACTCAAAATGGATAAATTTTGCAGTTAGTCAATCACATGAAATACCACCACCACACACAAACAAAGAGCGGTTGTAGGACAAAAGACCAGCATTTCAACACATCTTACCGCCATTAACACTCAAAAAATCATCATCACAATCCGAATCTAACCAGGCTTGGGAATCAAAGAAATTATCTTCTTTACTACCTGCAAGACATGCATCAGATTTAAAAATTCAGAAAATATACAACATGCAAATAGGTAGCAGAATGAAAAATGCAACTAATAAAAAGATGATGGGTCCAACTGCAACCAAGCTCTGAGCTAATGGTATGTGCATTCAATCCCATTGGTCATGCATTATTTGGCATACTTTGAACAATAAGGCCACGTGGTAGGACAGAAGCCAGAAGGAGTGCCTCTGCCCCTTCTTTTTAGACAATGAGATTCAAGTTCTGGTATATTTTCCATTCCTCACCCTATCCCATCCCCCGACACATTTATTTTTAGCGACAATAAGTTACTTGAGTAAACACAATGGACATAATATTCTTTTCTAAGCAATCATGTTATAAAGGAACACAATAGGATAGCTCTATGCAATATATACAGTAAATCTGAATTACTAAATTCGAGTGTTTGTGTCCATCTGTGAACAATAACTATGTACATTTCAAATAGTCTTTTCAACATAGGATATAGAATATGGACATCTGCGTGGATGCCATTCTGTATTACGCAAGAATTAAACACCACTACAATCTTTTACGTGTATGTGATATACTGTACAACAATGACGGGAAGTTTTCACAAAAGCAAAATATTGTCTCAGCTTGCTATTTCCTTGATAACCCCATCACACTTTCTGTATAAAACTATCCAACAATTTTCCTTATAAATACCCTGAAACCCATCCATTCAGTTTAAGATTCAATTATTTTCCTTTATCTTCTAGTTTCCCCCCATTTTCAAGTGTATACTGTATAAGCTCAATCAATAATGATTGCAAATGTCCACTCCAGCACACCACCATGGCACCATTTCCGGATAATATTATGTGAACCCGTGGACGTTAAAATAAATTGTCACTAATTATAGAAAGAATCAAATCACTAGGCTACCAGCATACAAACTTCTGTAGAGCTATACCACAGTGCGGTTGTTATTACAGGAGATGAGATTGTATGAACGCAAACTTCCCATCACAGTGACGAAGAAGGCTTCACCAGCTTTGATTCAACCAACACGCACCTGGTGCTTAAAAATGTGTTTCAGCTCTCCTATAGTCTTCCAGCTTCTTAAAGTGGTTTTCTACCCATGCTAATAACAAGTTATCAAGAATGACAAAGTATCATACAATATAATCAAGAGAACAACATGTTATTTTCTTTGAATGTGTTTATTGTGATTAAGTGACTTCATCAGTAAGAGTCCATAACAGAATTTGACATCCAATCCAAGTCATGTGTAGTTGGTCCCTTGTATCATAAAACTTAACAATACAATTAGTTAAAGAGTCAATTATTCAAGTTGTTTGCTTGTCATTTTCTGTCAAGTAATGTCAAACAGAAACCACAAGTCATCCATAAACTGTACTTTTCATACAAAAACAAATACTTTCAGTGGGGACGGCCAGAAATTGTCAATTATTTTAGGTAAGAAACCTAACAAAAACCACAACTCATTTGTGAACTACACTATTAATATACAATAACAAATACATCCAATTGGGACGACCAGAAAATAACCATCCACAAAAATTGCCAAGGATCATATAGTTGTTTATAATCTTGTATGTCAATAGTGAAAACATAATCCTCTAATGAAGAAGCAAGACATTGAGTGGACCTTTCCTCTAATACTAGCTGTACAAGATAACCCCAAATATATGACCTGCCATCTGAAGAGGGGTTTTTACACTTCTACCCGTCAAGAAAATATCAGTTCAATGATTATGCTTTTACAATGATCTAGGAAACTTTCCTAATAGCTGCCACTAGTTTCAACAAACAAACACCAAAATATAAAATTACAAAACTCCAGTCCAGAAAAAACAAAATTATAGGAAATGAATATATAACAAATTACTGAAAGTCAAATTATTTCAGTAACAGGATACTAACAAGTTATTAAGAGTATTTGGAATATGATCAAATAAACCAACAAGTAAACTAGTTAGGATCATACCAAAATCACAAGACGGGTAAGATTGCTGAGGTTTCAGGCCAAGCTCCCCGATCGGACGGTCACCATTGTTCAAGGCCTTATCATTGATTGGCGATGGCATCACAAGCTTATCAGATTTAGACCCAAAAGACGGTTTAAACTTGATAACTGATTCTGGGTCTTTGTGAGATGAAATACAAGAACCCATTTGTTTCACCACTAAAAATAACTTTAATAAGCAGTATCTCTTTCTTCACCCAATTACATTGGTATAGTTTCAGAGACAGAGGAGTAAAGTATAAGTGAGAGGAAGAAGAAGGGTCCAGCTTTAAAAGAAGAGATATTGCAAAATTATTATTAAAAGCAAAGCAAATCAAATAGAGAGAGAAAAAAAAAAGGGATTTGGGACTTGAAAGCGAAGTTATTGTAATATCAGAGGATGGGACGGATAAAGAATTGTGCGTCTTAACAAAATCTTCTCTTTCTTTCTCCGTTTGAACAATTTTTTAAAAATTAAAATTTTATTTTGTGGCTTAAATCAATTAAAATAAATTTAAATTATTTAAATATTTTTCCGTCTAAATTTAAATTAATTTCTATCTTATTTAATGGGTCTAATCCAAGGATCATGCCCATCTCGTAAGCCCAATACGAAATATAGGCCAAAGTACAAGGAGTCTGGCGAGTCCAACAAAATGTGGCACGGTTGGGTTAATTGAGCTCATGAGTAATAAGTTACACACACCCATATCGTGAAGGAAGTGGCCAAGCTTCGTCCCCGGATCTCACGGAGAGCACGTCGACTATCTTGCACGTTAGAAGAGGTTGAGAGCTCCACTAAAGTAGTAGTTACGTGCTCACTCCAAAACTATCATGAGGTCGCTATAAATGGAACGCCTAACTATCATTAGGGGGCAACTGACTTCTCTTTACTCTTGTACTCTATGTACTCTCTATTTTCTAATACATGACATAATATAAAGTGCCGACGATTAAAGCCATTCAACAATGAATTAAGTCAATTTGATCGAATCATTTTAATTATTGTCTTATTTCCCTCTTTTAATTACCACATTTATATTTATTTGACATGTGTTTGTACAAAGATATTTTTGTGCATCATCATTATTAATAATGGGACGGATAAAGAAAAGTTTGATTAATTTTTTATAGGGTTTTTGGGTTCAGGGTTTTCTGACTGTGATTCAGAAATAAAGCTGTGCAGTGATAATTATTTCTGAAAAATGGCTTTGGGTGATGCTGATGCTCAGTCTCTCTCATCTCTCTCTTCTGCTGCAAATAGTGGCTAGAAAGCTGCCTCTTGTTTATGCCTTATGGGGGTTTGATTTTGTTTGGTTGCTAAGAAAGTTAATTTCTTTAATTTGTCAATGTAAGAAAGTGTCGCAAAATGTATAATGATGAAAAAAATCGTCGTTATAAAATTTCTAACGACATTTTTATGTAAAAATATTAATTTTCTCTGAGAAAAGTGTAGACTAGGATTAGGAGGGGTGACCTCAAGTAAAAAAAATACTAATAAAAATGAAATTTACACATATTTTACATGGGCTAAATATAGAGTTTTGACTATTGAGTACTTCTTAGTTCTGACATTTAAATTTCTGAAGAAGGGAATCCAACATCAATTTTCAGGTAACTTGAAGATATTTGAATAATTTAGAATTTTAAAATTTATTCATATTTAAATTATTTATATTTGAAATCAAGTTTGAATTGGATTTTTAGTTGAGGGAGAACAAATTGAGCTCGAATTGTTTTGTTCATTTTACGAACTTAGACGTAAAATGTCAATAATTATAGTTGGAATAGCGGATTAACTTTTGGTCCTATAAGTTTTTATTCATTATCTTTCAAGTCAAAAGGTATTATAACTAATGATATATATTGCAATTATTTATATCAATTATATAAATAAATATTATTAGTAATTTTTTAAAGAAAGTGAAATCATCCTAAAATTTTTAGGAATCCCATGAGTTTTGCAATTGTAATTCTATATAATTTTATTTTAATATGTAGCATGATTCATTGTTGTTAAGCATGACGATGGTTGGTATGGGATTCCCTCATGCGCCACCTATATATATAGAGTAAATCTATAAAAACATCACACTTATATTGATTTTACCGAAACGCACGTACCAATGTCGTTTTACTTCAATTTTTTTCTTTCCCATTTTCTAAAAGCATTCTCCAGTAAAAGTCCCCTTTTCAATTTCACATCACTTTTTTTCTTCCTTTTTCTAAAACAAATCAACAGCAGAGCAAAATCCCCTTTGCAATTTTCCGCCACGTTCTTGCCCCTTCCTTTGAGCAGCATGAGATTTGAGCAGCAGAACATTCTCAACACTCTTGCCCTCTCCTTCACAAACCAGGTAACCTATAAATATATATATATATATATATATATATATGTTTGATATACATATATCAATTTGCTTTGTTTGCTTATTTACTTATATTGTAATTTTTGCAATAAAATATGAAGTGCAAATGAAAAAAATCACTTATTGGAATGAAGTATTGAAACTATTTTATTTACAACTAAAAGTATTGAAAGTGTTTGGTTTTCATCTTATTTCTATATTTAGATGAAAAATGACTTTATCTGGTTGATAGTCAATATTTAAATATGAAATATACATTTGTTATTGATATTTTTTCTTAAAATACATACATTAACAAATATTTAAAAAAATTTCTTTTCAGTTTTTATAGCACTGTGCAAGTTCTACCAATGGAGTCGGAAATAGATATTAGCTCTACAAATATGGATATTGACGTAGATGATCTATCTAACAACGAAAGGGATGATGAAGTAGAAGAGAATGGAAAACGGAATAATCAAATAGTGGAAGAGCCCAAATTACATATGGTGTTTGACAATGTTGATGAGGTTTATGAATACTATAGAAAATATGGTGCGCAACAAGGATTTGGAGTGACTAAAAGAAGTACTAAAAAATTGGACGGAGTGGTTACATATTTGACAGTTGTATGTCACAAATATGGAGAGCCAAAGAAAAACTCAAAAATTACTTTAAAACCGCATCCAGTTATTAAAGCAGGTTGTAAGGCTAAGATTTGTGCCAGGTTATTGAATGATGGAAACTAGGGTATAACCACTTTGGAGCTTGCACACAATCATGGTTTAAGTCCAAGTAAGTCTCGTTTTCACACCAATTGTAATCGACATGTAACCCCTTATATAAAGAGGAGACTTGAGCTAAACAATGATGCTGGGATACCAATGAATAAAAGTTATAATTCACTTAGAGTTGAGTATGGAGAAAATGAAATGCCTTGTTTAAAGAAAGATTGTGAAAATTATATGGAAAAATTAAAAAAGTTAAGGCTTGCTGAGGGTGATGCTAGTGCACTTCAAAGTTATTTTGTTAAAGTTCAAGCGGTGGATTCTAACTTTTCTATGTGATGAACCTAGATGAGGAAAATCGGATCGAAATTTGTTTTGGATGATTCAAGGTCTGAGAGTCACGTATGAGGAGTTTGGTGATGTCATCACATTTGACACCACTTATTTGACTAATAAATATGATATGTCGTTTGCTCCTTTTGTTGGAGTTAACCACCATGGACAATCCATACTATTTGGTTGTGGTTTGATATCGAACGAAGATACTAACACTTTTGTTTGGTTGTTTGATGCGTGGCTTTCTTCCATGTCTAGAAAAGCTCCACACGCCATTATCACTGATCAAGACAAAGCGATGAAAAATGCGATTGAGATAGTTTTTCCCGATGCTCGCCACCAATGGTGTTTGTGGCATATACTGAAGAAAGTTCCTGAAAAATTAAAAGGGTATGCGCATTATGAATCAATTAAATTTATGTTACATAACGTTGTTTATGATTCTTTGAGTGTAAATGATTTTGAATGTGAATGGAAGGCAATGATAAAAAATTATGATCTTGAGAACAATGAGTGGTTGGAAGGATTGTATAATGAAAGGTACCAGTGAGTTCCTTGTTTTGTCAAAGATTGTTTTTGGGCAGGAATGTCTACGACACAAAGAAGTGAAAGTATGAGTGCATTTTTTGATGGATTTGTTAATGCAAAAACTTCCTTGAAAGAATTTGTGGACCAATACGATAATGCATTAAGGAGTAAAGTGGAAAAAGAAATAGTAGCGGACTCTCATTCTTTGACTTCACATGTGCCTTGTGTTACACATCATGCCATTGAAAAACAATTCCAAGAGGTTTATACCAATTCCAAGTTTATAGAGTTTCAAACAGAAGTGACGGATGGCGCAATGTATTGCGATTCAAGGTTTGTCGAATCTCATGATAAAATATTCCATTACGAAGTGAAACAACTTTGTTACTTTGGAGAAAAAAAAGATCGCCCAAAAATTGTGAACTTCAAAGTTTGCTTCATTGAAGGGGAAGATGAATTTGAATTTGATGTGAAGTGTAACTGTAAATTATTCGAATTTCGGGGAATTTTATGTAAGCATATAGTTAAGGTACTTCATTTTGAAAGGTTTATATTTACCGTTCCAAAAAATATATTTTGAGGAGGTGGAGAAAGGACATAAAACGACGACATACTAAAGCTAAAGTCACTTATAATGTTTGGAAAGACACAGAACTGGGATAGATGTAAGACCCCAACTTATTATTAATGAAATTTAATTTTTTCTATTTATTATTTTGAAATAGTAAGGGTTGATGTGATTAATGTGGATAGTTAAAGGTAAAATACGCAAATATTTCAAAATAAGCAAGTGGTTATAAAATATTCATTGTTGTTTGGGAATATTCGTTTGGTCGTGGAATATTCAAATCGCTTGGGAATATTCGTATTTACGGCGCAGCGACCATGTGTGGGCCCATAACGGAAAGCGATTGGATGAAGAAAACGACAAATATAAGTTGGTTAAAAATAACAGCGTAGTTATTCTACAGATTATCTTTGTTAAAATACTTTGGTGGTTAAAACACAAGAAGATACCGGTATTGCACCAATTATTGATTCTTACGTGAAGAAGACACTACTCAATAATGGTTACGAATTATTCTTCAAAGATTTTTTATTGAGTTAATAATTCTTTGTGTTAATATTTTATATTGTCTTTGTTGTTTCAATAATTGTCATTACACAATATTTTTCATTATCGAAGCAATAATTCATATTATCTCGAATAATATTATTAGATAACATTATTGGCAATGTCTAGAAAGTTTTGTCTAAGGAGAGGTTTGGTCACCTAATTGCGGCGCCAAAGAGTGAGAAATTCTTATTGAAAGCCCCTCTTTCCTAGGAACCGCACGGTTGTCGAATATTGTGATTCTGTAATATTATTTGTGAATAATTAATTATTGATTCATATGATGAGAAAAATATTGATTTTATGTGGATATAGATGGAGAAAATTTTATTGTGACAATTGTTGAAAATTGAAATTTTATCTTTTTCGATAAAATAATTCATTTAAATATATTATTATATTTTAATAATATAATAATGGTGATATTTTTACAACGAATGTGGGATATATGAGTATACGAGGAGGAAGAGTATTTTTTGTTGCAATAAATGTTTAAAACATGTTAATCATGTCGGTGGACCCCATTTATTATTTGAAATTTGATTATAACTTTAAAAAAATCGCTTGGTTGTGGATTTCGGTCAATTTTATTTGGAATTTGGAAAAACTTTCTTCTGCAAAGTTGTAGAGAATTGAATTTCCTATAAAAACTCGCAAGATTCGAATTTTCTGATGAAAGGGCTATTTATTATGAATTATTGAAGTTCAAGTTCAAATAATTGATTTTGGAAGTTTAAAATATTTAAAATTAGAAAAACGTTTTTTCTTACTTTTTCTAGAATGTGGCATGTGTTTGATGGCTGAAATCAGATTCTAGGCATGTGTAGGAAATTTATTATTAATTTATTAAATTTTCTGCTTTGGTGTTTCTAAGCAATTTCTATAAATAGGGTCTTGGGTTAGAATTGAAAATCACACCGTAAATCAAGTTTTCTCTCTCTATATTATCGAGCGTATTCTTGTGAGTATTTTGAGTATACTTTGAGTATTGTTAGACGGTGCAAGTTCCTTCAAAGACTATATCCCAGATTCCATCTGTAAGTACTAATCTTTCGAGATAAGGATGTTATTTTCTTCTCAAATGATATTATTTCTTCAATATCATTATCTTTGAAATATTGGTTGAAACTTTTATCAAATTTGGAACTTTTTCATGTCCGGGTTACTATTCACGAGTTACTATTCACGAGTTCTTATTCATGAGTTTCTTATTCACGAGTTCTTATTCACGAGTACTATTCACGAAGCGTGAAGATGTTTTTTGTGGAATTTCTATCTTTTGGTGTCGAAGTTACTATTCACGATATCTAAGACTATTCACGATACTCAAGACTATTCACGATATCGACACTATTCAATCAAAAAATGAAAATTTTTCTTTTGTCCAAAATATCTATTCGGATACTAGCTTTGATTGTATCCATGTTTTGATCATTCTCTTGAATTTTACACCACTATGATTATTTTTGAGGTATTTTTGAACATGGATAAAACAAAGTACTGAATCCTTAATCCTTAATCCTTGTCATTTTGTTTCAATTTGGATTCGCTTTTTTAAAAAATATTTTTCATCATCCTCGGTCTTAAATGATGATATTATTGAATATCTTTGGCCCAGAAGTGCAAAGATGAATGATTTTGAAGAATATCTTTGGGTCAGAGTGCAAAGATGAACAGTGTTTAGATGAACATGACCAATCGATGAATATCTTTGGCACATAGTGCAAAAAGATGAATATTTGATTCCGGATGTATATTGATTGATGTTACAGGGATAAAAGATGAGCGATGAACTTTTAAATTCATACATAGAAGATAGTAGTTTGCATTCTCTACTTAACTCTTCTAATGAATTATTATTTTCGCTGCAAATATTGATTTAAAATTTGTTGTCTATTGTATTCTATTAGATTTTTCCCTGTTGAAGACTAACGGTAATTTGTTGTATATTATCTTAGTCATAATATTCTTTATTGAGCTAGTTGAGCTCACCCTTTTCCTTTTTGTTCCATTTTTATCAGGAGGCGAGAATATAGCGAGTTCGAGTCGGGGTATGGAATGAAGGTTCTAGAGAGAGTTGTTTAGTAGTCCTCACCATTTTTATAAAATAATGTATCAATAAATGTGATGAGGATTTATTTGAGTATAGATATTGTGTAGAAGATAATATTTGTATTTAAACTCACGCTTTCTTGTTGTAATAATAAAGTTGTAGTTGTTTCGCATACCATGTATTGACAACTCGTAATGGGTGATGTATACCTATTTTGGGGCGTCACGGTTGGTATCGAGCTTAGGGATATGATCTCCCGCGAGATCGGGGAATAGAAATAGGAGGGGAGAGACGAATAAATCCTTCGCTAGTGTGTCCTACCTAAGCTTATTTGTTAGTTGGTCAAGATATAGGGATATTATGTGATATATTGATTTCCTTTAATTAACCCTTGTTTTATGACAAGATTTGAGAATGTCGAATGAGAATATTAACAATGGAAATGAGACCGTGGAGACGCTTGTACTCACCAACGAGGAGAACGTGCAACAGTGGCAATGTTCCTCTCATGAACAACACCACCGGAAAGATGATGAACGAGGGGATGTTTAGAAGTTTTTCATAGCTCATGCAAAATCGAATTTGAGGAGACTCGTGTTCAAAATACTGAGGAGAAATGATAGCAATTGACGGGTTATCACAAACCAAGCAGCTCAAATAGTTGGGACCACCAGAATTTAAGGGAAAGCCGATCCGATCATGGCGTAAAACATGGGTCAAGCAAATTACCAAGATATTCGATGTCTTGGGATGCACGGAGGAACAGAAGGTTCCATTCGCCACCTTTATGTTCCGTGGCGCGCGGACTCATTGGTGGGAGTCAGTGAAGCGTACCATCTAAGCCACCGCACTCAAAGATGTCTTGGGAGACGTTTGAAACTATTTAATGACAAATACTTTCCGAAAGTGTTCGTCATATATGAAGGAAGTGGAGTTTATTAGACGGAGCGTAACAACATACGCCGGTGTTTGAAAGACGAGGCAAAGTTTGCGAGTTATCCAGTTTCAGACCTCATTTGGTGGAGAATGAGGAACGATGACGCGGATGTTTCTTAGAGGTTTGAAACCCTAAGATACGCCAAGATCTCATTTCTCATAAATTTCCTCTCTATTCGGATGTTATAAATGTGGCTCAATTATTAGAGTGAGATAACGAAAAGTACGCCAACCAACGAGGACCATAACCGTGGATCGTACCGTAGATAGCGGTCAATGTAATAATGATAACCAATGGAGAAAGAAACAGATGGACAAAAATGGTAACCACTCTGGTGGTAATCATGGCCATGAAAATAGAAGAAGCGAGTCGAGGAGATTTTAAAAGAGGAGATTTAATAATAACCATGTGAAGACGCATTAAAGCACGGCAGAAGAATCGGTTCTAAGAGAGGAGAACGACCACCCATCATATGCTATAAATGCGGAAAGAGGGACATATCGGTCAAACCGTCCACAACAGCTCAAGGTATGCTATAATTGTGGAAAGGAAGGACATATCGCTTCAAGATTATGCGGTAGCGAAACCTAGTTCAAAGAGGACGTTGACTCAAAAGATCGTCCCGAAAAGTCAAAGTCAACGATTCCGGAAGAGCGTTTGTTGTGACCGGTCATAATGCGAGAACCCAAACGAGGTGATCACGGTAAGCTATTTATAAATTCTTGCGAAGTTTATACCTTACTTGATACCTGGTATACCCATTCATTTATCTCTCCCGCATGTGCTCAACGCTTAAACTCGACTCGGGAGAAATTAGACTTTGACCTATCTGTGGAAACTCCGTTAGAGAAAACTTTCATCACATCCATCGCTTATAAATCTTGTTTGATTCAAGTTGGCACCATTACCTTACCCGTTGACCTTATCTCTTTAAAGATACTTGCTTTTGATGTGATTTTAGGGATTGATTGGTTAACTACTCATCATGCCAAAATTGATTGTTTTCGTAAGGTTGTTAGTTTTCATATTCCTAACCAACCCGCTGTTGTGCGGTTTCAAGTAACTAAACCATTAAAATCAATCACCGTCATATCTAATCATAAAGCTATTTGTTTATTGAAAAACGGATGTCAAGCTTTCTTAGCCCATGTTATGGATTTGAATAAAGACACGCCAAATTTGAATAATATTCTGTTGTTATTGACTTTCCCGACGATTTCAAAGAACTTCCCCAAATTACCCCCGAACGTGAAGTTGAATTCTTTATTGATCTTGAACCCGTACAAAGCCCATTTCTAAAACCCCATATCGAATGGCTCTATTGAACTTCAGGAGTTAAAGGTCCAACTACGAAATTGTTGGACATCGGTTTCATTCGTCCTAGTACATCTCCTTTGGGGTGCTCCTGCTTTTATTTGTAAAGAAGAAAGACGGGAGTATGCGACTTTTGTATTGACTATCGGGAATTGAACCATGTCACCATCAAGAATAGGTATCCTCTACCTCGTATTGATGACTTGTTTGACCGATTCTGAAGGGGCACAATTCTTTTCAAAATCGATCTTCGCTTCGGATATCATCACCAAGATTAGAATCGAGGATATTCCAAAGACCGCCTTTAGAACTCCCAAGACGGGCATTATGAATTCTTAGTCATGTCTTCTTGATGACTAATGCTCCTGCGGCTTTCATGGATATGATGAACCGAGTATTCAAGGAATATTTGGATCGATTCGTTGTTGTCTTTATTGATGACATCCTTATATATTCCAAAAGTCGTGAAGATCATGAGCACCATTTGAAGTTGGTACTCCAAAGGCTTCGTGAAAACCAACTATATGCCAAATTGAAGAAATGCGAGTTCGGCTTGAGGAAGTAGCATTTCTTGGGCACGTGGTGTCAAAACATGGAGTATCCGTGGATCCGTGAAGATTGAAGCAATACAAAGTTGGGAGCAAACCGGCCAGTCGATGATCAAGACGTAGCTTTTGGGCTTACCGGTTATTATCGGAGATTCGTGGAAGGTTTTCTCGAATCGCTACTCCATTAACTCAAATAACTTTAAGGATACAAAATTCGTTTGGAGCCGAAGAATGCGAGAAGAGTTTCCAAGAGCTTAAGAGGAGACTTATTTCAAGACTGTTCTAACAATACCATCCGGTTCGGATGGATTTGTTATCTACAAATGATGCTTCGTGCAAAGGGTTAGGATGTGTTCTCATGCAACGTGGGAAAGTCATAGCCTATGCCTCATGACAACTTAAAGAGTATGAGAGGAATTATCCTACTCATGATCTAGAGTTAAGCAATCGTTTTCATTTAAAGATATGGAGGCACTATCTATATGGGGAGAAAGTGGAGATATATTCGCACCATAAAAGCCTTAAATATTTCTTCACTCAAAAGAACTTAACATCACGGTAGCGACGTTGGCTCGAGCTATTGAAAGACTACGACCACACTATTCAATACCATCCCGGAAAGGCGAACGTGGTAGGCGCGCGTTGAGTAGAAGATCATATCGCGGAACGAGCAAATGCGATGATGTCAAGTATAATGACAGAGATCCAACTTTAATAGAAAAGTTAAGGTTGCTTTCAAGCCACCGAATTCGGAAATGATGCGTATGAAGAAGAAAGTACAAGAAGGAGCTATTCCGAAAGCGAGAATTGATGAAGAAGGAATACTTCGAGTCCACTCTAGGCTTTGTGTTCCTAACGACTCTGATTTGAAGTACATGATTATGATGGAGGCACACAATACACCATTTGCAATCCATCCTGGAAGTACTAAAATGTATCATGATCTTCGACATACATTTTGGTGGAACAATATGAAGAGAGAGATTGCAAAGTTTATCTCAATGTGTTTAACTTGTCAACGTGTAAAGGCGGAGCATCTAGTACCTAAGGGTCCGTTGCAACCACTTGAGATTCCGAAATGGAAGTGGGAACACATTACCATGGATTTCACACGGGTCTTCCTACGGTTTCTCAAGGCATCAATGCTATTTGGGTTATTGTTGATAGATTAACCAAGTCGCTCATTTCTTGCCGACACGGAGACTTATTCACTTGAACGTCTTTGCTAGTATGTACGTGAATGAGATTGTGAGGTTGCATGGCATGCCCAGTATCCATAGTTTCGGGATCGTGACCCAATATTCACTTCAAGATTTTGGGTTAGCTTGCAAAAAGCTATGGGCACAGATTTACGATTGATTGCATACCATCCTCAAACGGATGGACAATCGAAAGGACTATTCAAACTATTGAAGATTTATTAAGACTCGTGTCCTGACTTCAAGCAAGCGCTTGGGATAAGTATTTACCATTGGTGGAATTCTCCTACAACAACAGCTTATCGTGCAAGTATAGGTGTGGCTCCATTTGAAGCATTATATGGACGAAAGTGTCGCTTCTCCAATATGTTGGGACGAGATGGGTGAAGCAACACCGTTGGGACCCGAGTTGAGTACGTATGACTCACCGAAAAGATCCAAATGATTCGACAACGATATAAAGCGGCACAAGATCGACAAAAGAGTTATGCGGATCTTCATCGAAAGGACGTGGAATTTAGTGTAGGGGATCATGTATTATTGCGAGTTGCTCCATGGAAGGGAGTTACAAGATTTGGGAAGAGAGGAAAGCTCAATCCACGATTTATTAGTCCATTTCAAATTCTTGACCGAGTAGGAAATGTAGCCTATAGACTTGCGTTACATCCGAGTATGTCTCGTGTTCATAATGTGTTTTGTAAGACCCCGAAATTTTTTTAAAAAGGAATTTCCTTTATTTATTATTTTGAAATAGTAAGGGTTGATTTGATTAATGTGGATAGTTAGGGGTTAAATACGCAAATATTTCAAAATAAGCAAGTGGTTATAAAATATTCATTTTTGTCGGGAATATTCGTTTGGTCGTGGAATATTAGATCTTGTCGGGAATATTCGTATGCGACGGCCAGCCCACGTGTGGGCCCCATAACGGAAAGCGATTGGATGAAGAAACGCATAAAATATAAGGTGGTTATAAATAACGGCGTGGTTATTACTGTTAAGAAGGCTGTTGGAATACCGGTGGTTAAAATACGATGTCTACGCGTGGTTGCACAAGAAAGACACTTGCAGGTATTACGCGATTGTTGAATTATTGATCCTTACGTAAGAAGGCACTTACTCAATAATTTTCACAAGTAGCTTCTTATTCAATATTTTATTTTATTGATTCAATAATTCTTTGCGTTGGTATTTTATATTATTCTTTGTTTCAATAATTGTCACTTTACAAGATTTCCCATTATCGGATCAATAATTCATATTATCTGAATAATATTATTAGATAACATTATTGGCAATGTCTAGAAAGTTCTGTCTAAGGAGAGGTTTTGTGACGACCCCAAAATAGGTCCATTCCATCCAACCCATTCTGAGTCGCCAAATACATGGTACAGAAACAACTACAACTTTATTATCACAACATTAAAACTGTGAGTTTAAATACAAATATTATCTTCTAGACAATATTTATACTCAAATAAATCCTCATCACATTTATTGATACATTATTTTACAATAATGGTGAGGACTACTAAACAACTCTCTCTAGAACCTTCATTCCATACCCGACTAAGACTTCGCTACATTCTCGCCTCCCGAGAAGAAAAAAATGGAACAACAAGGAAAAGGGTGAGCTCAACTAGCCCAAGAAAGAATATTATGACTAAGATAATATACAACAAATTATCGTTAGTCTCCAACAGGAAAAAATCGATGAGAATACAATAGACAACAAGTTTCGGATCAATATTCGCAATGGAAAATAATAATTCATAGAAGAGTTACGTAGAGAATGAAATCTACTATAATCTATGAATTTAACAAATCCATCATCAATATTTTATCCTCGTAACATCAATCAATATTCATCTCAAATCAAATATTCATCTTTGCACTACAGTGCCAAAGATATTCATCAATCCATCATGTTCATCTCAACACCTGTTCATCTTTGCACTAAAGGCCAAAGATATTCATCAGTCGGTCATGTTCATTTAAACACCTGTTCATCTTTGCACTAAAGGCCAAAGATATTCATCAGAAATCATTCATCTTTGCACTACAGGCCAAAGATATTCATCAGAAATCATTCATCTTTGCACTACAGGCCAAAGATATTCAATAATATCATCATTTAAGACTGAGGATGATAGAAAATATTTTTAAAGAACGAATCCAGTGAAACAAAATGACAAGGATTAAGGATTAAGGATTCGTACTTTGTTTTATCCATGTCCAATAATACCTCAAAAATAATCATAGTGGTGTAAAATTCAAGAATGATCAAAACATGGATACAATCAAAGCTAGTATCCAGAATAGATATTTTAGACGAAAAGAAAAATTTTCATTTTTGGTGAATAGTCCGATTCGTGAATAGAATAGTCAGAGTATCGTGAATAAGTCTTGATATCGTGAATAGTAACTCCGACACCAAAAGATAGAAATTCCACAAAAAAATATCTTCACACTTCATGAATAGTACTCGTGAATAGTAACTCGTGAATAGTAACTCATGAATAGTAACTCGTGAATAGTAACTCATGAATAGTAACCCCGACATGAAAAAGTTCTAAATTTGATAAAAACTTCATATCAACATTTCAGCATAATGATATTGAAGAAATAATATCATTACGAAAAAAATAATATCCCTTACCTCAAAGAATCAGTACTTCGGAAGGAAAGATCGGAAGTGATGCTGAATGAAACTTGTACTGAATTGCAACTCTCAAAGTATCTAAATACTCACAAAATACGCTCAATAATATAGAGAGAGAAAGAGAGAAAACTTTGTTTCTGGTGTGATTTTCAATTCTAACTTAGCCCTCTATTTATAGGAAAATGTTAGCCGTACCGGGCAGCGCACTTGACTTCTCACTACCGATGGCTTTACTCGCTACTATTGCCACCCACCACATTTGAAATAAAATTCAGCACATTTCTTCACCAACCACAAGTGGGGCCCACTCAATTCTAGAATTTTCCACCAAAATCAATTATAACCCCAATTTAGAATCGACACCTCTTAAAATTCACAACAAATCATTCGTGCATTTTAACGGTTCAAAATTTGTGGACATATACTCAACTTATGTATGTATAACATACCCAAAAATTACCACAATCCAACGGTCGGATTAAAAATTATAACCCCATGATATATCTCAAAAACCCACGATTTGATTTTTAACACCTCCAATCCGATAAAATACCGATAAAACACCTCAACAATAATTTCTTCATTTATAACCACATAAATAAATCCATCATTTATATCCACATAAAATAAATATTTCTTTATCATATGAATCAATAATTAATTATTCACAAATAATATTACAGAATCACAATTATGACAACCAGGCCGTTCCCAGGAAAGAGGGGCTTTCCAATAAGGATCTCTCCTTACTTGCGCGCAATTAGGTGACCAAACCTCTCCTTAGACAGAACTTTCTAGACATTGCCAATAATGTTATCTAATAATATTATTCAAATAATATGAATTATTGATCTGATAATGGGAAATATCTTGTGCGGTGACAATTATCAAAACAATGAATAATATAAAATATCAACGCAAAGAATTATTGAATCAATAAAATAAAATATTGAACAAGAATTCACTCTTGTGAAAATTATTGAGTAGTGCCATCTTACGTGCGAATCAATAATTCAACAATCTTTATCTGCAATACTGGTAATCTTCTTTGTCGCAACCACGCCAGACATTCGTATTTTAACCACCGGGTATTCCAACGCCTTGATGAGAATAACTACGCCAAGCTATTTATAACCACCCAAACTTTGTCGTTTTCCTCATCCAATCGCTTTCAGTTATGGGGCCCACGCATTTACTTAGCCGTCATTTAATATTCCCAAACGATGCGAATATTCCACGACCAAACGAATATTCCCCAAGCGATTTAATAATATTCCACGACCAAACGAATATTCCCCGATAAAATGAATATTTTATAACCACTTGCTTATTTTGAAATATTTATGTATTTATCCCTTAACTATCCACATTAATCAAATCAACCCTTACTATTTCAAAATAATAAATAAAGGAAATTCCTTTTATTTAAAAAAATTCGGGGTCTTACAACCTCCCTCCTTATGAAATTTCGTCCTCGAAATTGGCGTGCGATACTGGTGTTTGAAAAGGTAAAGATACCTCGCTTTCATTTTCGCTTCCAACTCCCAAAGTTATTTCCTCAATAACATGGTTTCTCCACAAAACTTTAACTTATGGTATAACCTCGATGACATAGGTCATGTTCTTTCCTCTACAAAATCTTGACAGTACCTCCCTCGTGACGTTAAGTCTTCGGCTATCTCGTCCGGGGTTCTAACTCAATGACGTGTTTCGAATCGCCCACATATTTACGTAACATCGATACGTGAAAACGCGTTATGAACACGCGTCATACTTGGTGGTAAAACGAGTCATAGGCCATGCCCTATTCGATCGAGAATTTCAAATGGATTAATAAATCGAAGGTTTGAGCTTTCCTCACCTCACCGATTCTCGCTTTTAAAATAACAACCTCTTGCACCTCCTTCTTCAAATTCATCAGCTCCGGTGTGTAGCTTGAACAACTTTAACTTTATCGATTAAAGTCGATTATACTCGTATATCATCACGTACTCGTATATCATCACGTGGGTACCTAGAGTTTTCATCTCCATCTCTATTATTTGTATATTATATGAAATGAGTCTTTGACAATATTGTACTCGTACTTGTATACGATCTTCTACTCAACACGTCGCCTACCACGTTAAACTTTTCCGGATGGCATGGTCGTAACACGTCTTAAATGAGTCTCCTCTTGAGTTCTTCGAAGCTCTTCCCACATTCCTTGCTCCATTCGAATTTTGTATCTCTACGAGTTAGCTACGTTAATGGAATAGCGATTCGAGAATACCCTTCAACGTATCTCCGATAATAACCAACTAAGCCTGAAAACTACGCATTTCGATTCTGAAACAGGTTGCTCTCAAATCGTGACTCATATCCCAATCTTGGATAAAGACGTCACAATGACACCTATCATTTCTTACTATCGCATCGAATATGACGTCCCCTATAGAGTCGGCTTGGTGCATTCCACAAAGGAAGTCACAAGATAAAGGCTCGGTACCAAATTTATAGTTGAATTTTAACTCCTCGAAGTTCAATAGAGCCATTCGATATGAGATTTTAGAAATGAGTTTTGTACCGGGTTCAAAGTCGATACAAAATTTAATATCAGTCTTTGGGAGTAAGCCAATAAATTCTTCAGGAAATACGTCAGGAAAAATCAACAACAACAAGAATATTATTCAAATCTGACGTGTCTTTATTCAAATCCATAACATGGACTAAGAAAACTTGACATCCGTAATAAACGAATGACTTCATGGCTTGATATGAAAATGTTTGACTACAATGGTTTGACTGCTTGAGTTCGAATAACAGGTTGCTTAGGAATATGAAAACTAACAACCTTACAAAAGCAATCAATTTTGGCATGATGAGTAGTTAACCAATCAATCCCCAAAAGCAAGTATCTTTAAAGAGATAAGGTCAACAGGTAAGGTAATGGTGCCAACTTGAATCAAACAAGATTTTTTAAACAACGGATGTAATGAAAGTTTCTCCTAACGGATTCTCCATAAATAGGTCAAAGTCTAATTTCTCCGTAGTCAAGTTCAAACGTTGAGCGCAAGCAAGAGAGATAAAAGAATGGGTAGAACCGTTATCTAGTAAGGTATAAACTTAAGCAAGAATTTATAATTAACTAACCTCTTAACTTCGTTCGGGTTCCTCGCATTTTGATGGAATTACGACAAACGCCTTCCGTGAATCGTTGACTTTGACTTTTCTGGGACATCCTTTCGAGTCACCATTCTCATTGGATGGGTTTCGATATCGCATAATCTCGAAGCGATATGTCCTTCTTTTCCACAATTATAGCATACCTTAAACCGTTGTGGGCGGTTTGGGTGATATGTCCCTCTTTCCCGCATTTGTAACATATGGATCGGTGGTCGTTCTCCTCCCTTAGAACCGATTACTCTTTCGGCGGCGACGCTTCACATGGTCGCTTGTTGAATCTCCTCTTTTTAAAATCTCCTCCCGACTCGCTTCTTCTATTTTCATAGCCACGATTACCACCGTGGTAACTAACTACCGTTGTCCGTATTCTTCTTTCTCCACCGTTGGTTATCGTTATTACGACGATCGCTATCTTCGGTATGATCCTCGGTTATGGTCCCTCGGTTTAACGCACTTTCGTTATCTCGCTCTAACAATCGAGCCTGCTGACAACATCTGAATAGAGAAAAATTTATGAGAAATGAGATCTTGGCGTATGTCGGTTTCAAACCTCTCGTAAACATCCGCGTCATCGCTCCTCATTCTCCACCAAATGAGGTGCAAACTCGGATAACTCTGCGAACTTCGCCAGATCGGGACACCGTCGTGTTATTCTCGCTTCTAGTCTAATAAACTCCACTTCCTTCATATAGACGAATACTTTCGTGGAAGTACTTGTCATTGAACTGCTTCAAACGTCTCCCACGACATCTTTGAGTCTTGTTTGGATGGGTACGCTTCACGATTCCCACCAATCTCCGCCTCGCCACGGAACATAAAAAGTAGCGAATGGAACTTTCTGTTCCTTCGCATCCCAAGACATCGAATATCTTGGTAATTTGCTTGACCCATGTTTCCGCCATGATCGGATCTGCTTTCCCAGCACTCGTGGTCCCAACTCTTTGAATCGCTTGGTTGTGACCACCGTGAATTGCTATCATCTCTCCTCAGTATTTTTGAACACGAGTCTCCTCGTCTGCGATTTTGCATGAACTGCAAAAACTTCTAAACATCCCTCGCTCATCATCTCGCTCGCCGGTGTTATTCACGGGAGGTACATTGCCACGACTGTTGCACGTTCTCCTCGTTGTTAAGTACAGGCATCTCCACTGTCTCATTTACACCACTATTAATATTCTCAGTCGACATTCTCAATTATTGTCATAAAACAAGGGTTAATTAAGGAAATCAATCACATAATATCCCTATATCTTGACCAAACTAACAAATAAGCTTAGTAGGACACACTAGCAAAGGATTTACTCGCCTCTCCCTCCTAGTTCTATTCCCCGATCTCCGCCGGAGATCATATCCCTAAGCTCGATACCAACCTGTGATTTACCCCAAAATAGGTCCATTCCATCCAACCCATTCTCGAGTCGCCAAATACATGGTAGTACGTAAACAACTACAACTTTATTATCACAACATTAAAATCATGAGTTTAAATACAAATATTATCTTCTTGACAATATTTATACTCAAATAAATCCTCATCACATTTATTGATACATTATTTTACAATAATGGTGAGGACTACTAAACAACTCTCTCTAGAACCTTCATTCCATACCTCGACTAAGACTCGCTACATTCTCGCCTCCCCGAGAAGAAAAAATGGAACAACAAGGAAAAGGGTGAGCTCAACTAGCCCAAAGAAGAATATTATGACTAAGATAATATACAACAAATTATCGTTAGTCTCCAACAGGAAAAATCGATAGAATACAATAGACAACAAGTTTCGATCAATATTCGCAATGAAAATAATAATTCATAGAAGAGTTACGTAGAGAATGAAATCTACTATAATCTATGAATTTAACAGGTCCATCATCAATATTTTATCCTCGTAACATCAATCAATATTCATCTCAAATCAAATATTCATCTTTGCACTACGTGCCAAAGATATTCATCAATCGGTCATGTTCATCTCAACACTGTTCATCTTTGCACTAAAGGCCAAAGATATTCATCATCGATCATGTTCATTTAAACACTGCTCATCTTTGCACTAAAGGCCAAAGATATTCATCGAAAATCATTCATCTTTGCACTACAGCCAAAGATATTCATCGAAATCATTCATCTTTTGCCTACTAAGCCAAAGATATTCAATAATATCATCATTTAAGACCGAGGATGATAGAAAATATTTTTAAAGAACGAATCCAATGAAACAAAATGACAAGGATTAAGGATTAAGGATTCGTACTTTGTTTTTTATCCATGTCCAATAATACCTCAAAAATAATCATAGTGGTGTAAAATTCAAGAATGATCAAAACATGGATACAATCAAAGCTAGTATCCGAATAGATATTTTAGACGAAAAGAAAAATTTTCATTTTTCTATGAATAGTCTTGAAAATGATTCGTGAATAGTCTTGGTATACGTGAATAGTCTTGAGTATCGTGAATAAGAATCCAACACCAAAAGATAGAAATTCCACAAAAAAACATCTTCACGCTTACGTGAATAGTACTCGTGAATAAGAATCGTGAATAGTAACTCATGCGAATAGTAACTCGTGAATAAGAACTCATGAATAAGAACCCCGATATATGAAAAAGTTCTAAATTTGATAAAACTTCATATCAACATTTCAAAGATAATGATATTGAAGAAATAATATCATTACTGAAAAAATAATATCCCTTACCTCAAAGAATCAAGATTTCCCAAGGAAAGATCGGAAGTGATGTCTTTGAATGAAACTTGTCTTGAATAAAGCAACTCTCAAAGTATCTAAATACTCACAAAATACGCTCAATAATATAGAGAGAGAGAAAGAGAGAAAACTTTGTTTCGGTGTGATTTTCAATTCTAACTTAATTTCTCTATTTATAGGAAAATGTTAGCCCACCAAGCGGACTTGACACTGCCACCGATGGCTTTACTCGCTACTATTGCCACCCACCACATTTGAAATAAAATTCAGCACATTTCTTCACCAACCACAAGTGGGGCCCACTCAATTCTAGAATTTTCCACCAAAATCAATTATAACCCTAATTTCCTAATCGAGACACCTCTTAAAATTCACAACAAATCATTCGTGCATTTTTAACGGTTCAAAATTTGTGGACATATACTCAACTTATGTATGTATAACATACCCAAAAATTACCACAATCCAACTATTTGATTAAAAATTATAACCCCGCAATATATCTCAAAACCCCGATTTGATTTTTAACACCTCCAATCCGATAAAATACTTGATAAAACACCTCAACAATAATTTCTTCATTTATAACCACATAAATAAATCCATCATTTATATCCACATAAAATAAATATTTCTTTATCATATGAATCAATAATTAATTATTCACAAATAATATTACGTAATCACAATTATATGACAACCAAAGTAGCTCCTCAGAAGAGGGGGCTTTCCAATAAGGATCTCTCCTCATCGGGCGCAAGAATTAGGTGACCAAACCTCTCCTTGAGCGAGAACTTTCTAGACATTGCCAATAATGTTATCTAATAATATTATTCAAATAATATGAATTATTGATCCGATAATGGGAAATATCGTGCGGTGGACAATTATCAAACAAAGAATAATATAAAATATCAACGCAAAGAATTATTGAATCAATAAAATAAAATATCAAATAAGAATTCATCGTGAAAAATTATTGAGTAGTGCCATCTTACGCATTTAATCAATAATTCAACAATACTGCAATACCGCAGTGCTACTTGTGCAACCACGCCAGACATCGTATTTTAACCAACGGGTATTCCAATGTCTTCGACGGAATAACTACGCCGTTATTTATAACCACCCAAACTTTGTCGCTTTCCTCATCCAATCGCTTTCCTTATATGGGGCCCACATATGGTCAAGGCCTGGTGCATTTAATATTCCCCGACAATGCATTTAATATTCCACGACCAAACGAATATTCTCGACAAAGATTTAATATTCCACGACCAAACGAATATTCCCCGATAAAATGAATATTTTATAACCACTTGCTTATTTTTTGAATATTTTTGCGTATTTAACCCTTAACTATCCACATTAATCAAATCAACCCTTACTATTTCAAAATAATAAATAAAGGAAATTCCTTTTATTTAAAAAAAAAATTCGGGGTCTTACAAGGTTTGGTCACCTAATTGCATGGCCAATAAGAGAGAGATCCTTATTGGAAAGCCCTCTTTCCGGGAACATACTGGTTTATCATAAATGTGATTTTGTAATATTATTTGTGAATAATTAATTATTGAATCATATGATAAGGAAATATTTATTTTATATGAATATAAATGATGGATTTATTTATGTGGTTATTAATGTAGGAATTAATGCTTTGAGATGTTTTATTTGTATTTTGTTTGGATTGAGGTATTAAAAGATCAAATCGGTGTTATTACGCCTTTATTGTGTGAGTTATAATATTTAATCCGAATAGCTTGGATCGTTGTAATTTTTGGATATGTTATACATATATAAGTTGAGTATATGTCCACAAATTTTGAACCGTTAAAATGAGCGATAATTTATTATGAATTTTAAGAGGTGACTGATTCGTAAATTAGGTTATAAATGATTTTGGTGGAAAATTCTAGAATTGGTGGGCCCCTACACGGTTGGTGAAAAATGTGCTGAATTTTATTTCAAATGTGGTGGGTGGCAATAAGAGCGGTAAAGCCATCAAAGTTAGAAGTTAAGTCCGCTTTCCATGCTACTAACATTTTCCTATAAATGAGGGCTAAGTTAGAATTGAAAATCACACCGTAAACAAAGTTTTCTCTTTTCTCTATATTATTGAGCGATTTTGTGAGTATTTAGATACTTTGAGAGTTGTCGCTCAAGACAAGTTTCATTCAAAGATCACTCCGACCTTCCTTCCAAGTAATCGATTCTTTGAGGTAAGGGATATTATTTTTTCAGAATGATATTATTTCTTCAATATCATTATCTTTGAAATGTCGATCCGAGGTTTTTATCAAATTTGGAACTTTTTCATGCTCTGGGTTATTTATTCATGAGTTACTATTCACGAAGTTACTATTCATGAGTTACTATTCACGAGTTACTATTCACGAGTACTATTCATTGCTGCGTGAAAATATTTTTTGTGGAATTTTCTATCTTTTGGTGTCTGAGAGTTACTATTCACGATACTGGCCTTATTCACGATACTGAGACTATTCACGATACTCAAGACTATTCATCGAAAAATAAAATTTCTTCTTTTCGTCTAAAATATCTATTTTGATACTAGCTTTGATCAGATCCATGTTTTGATCATTCTCAATTTTACACCACTATGATTATTTTTGAGGTATTGTTGGACATGGATAAAACAAAGTACTAATCCTTAATCCTTAATCCTTGTCATTTTGTTTCACCGATTCGCTTTTTAAAAATATTTTCATCATCCTCTCGACCTTAAATGATGATATTATTGAATATCTTCGGCCAGAGTGCAAAGATGAATGATTTCTCAAGAATATCTTTGGCCCAGTAGTGCAAAGATGAACAGTGTTGAGATGAAACACGACTCGATTGATTAATATCTTTGGCTCAGTGCAAAGATGAACAGTGTTTAAATGAATACATGACTAATCGATGAATATCTTTGGCCAGAGAGAAGGTGCAAAGATGAATATTTGATTCCGTATGTATATCGATTGATGTTACAGATAAAATATATTGATGATGGATCGTTAAAATTCATAGATTATAGTAGATTTCATTCTCTACGAACTCTTCTATGAATTATTATTTCCGCGTAATATTGATCCAAAACTTGTTGTTCATCAGATTCTATCGATTTTTTCCTCGCTGAGACTAACGATAATTTGTTGTATATTATCTTAGTCATAGTATTCTTTATCGGGCTAGTTGAGCTCACCCTTTTCCTTGTTGTTCCATTTTCTTCTCGTGAGGCGAGAATGTAAATGGAAAGTACTAGCTGGGGGTATGGAATGAAGGTTCTAGAGAGAGTTGTTTAGTAGTCCTCACCATTTTGTAAAATAATGTATCAATAATTATGATGGGGATTTATTTATGTGTATGGATATTGTCTAGAAGACAATATTATATTTAAACTCATTAAGATATATTGTCGTATTTCACACGACATTTGTATTATTAAGTTGTAGTTTGTTTCTTGTACCATGTATTTGGCGACTTTCGTGAATGGGCGTTGATATACCTATTTTGGGGCGCCACAACAGTATCGAGCTTAGGATATGATCTCCATGAGATCGGAATGTAACTCAGAGGGAGAGACGAGTAAATCCTTCGCTAAAGGTGTCCTACCTAAGCTTATTTGTTAGTGGTCAAGATATGTGATATTATGTGATATATCGATTTCTTAATTAACCCTTATTTTATGACAAGATTTTGAGAATGTCGACCGAGAATATTAATAAGGAGTAAATGAGACCGTGGAGATGCATGTACTCACCAACGAGGAGAACGTGCAACAGTCGACAATGTTCCTCCCGTGAACAACACCACCGAAAGCAGATGAGAACGAGGGATGTTTAGAAGTTTTTAGCTTCATGCAAAATCGACGAGGGAGACTCGTGTTCAAAATACGAGAGAAATGATAGCAATTCACGGTGGTCACAAAGCAAGCAAAGCTTCAAAGAGTCGGGACCACCAGAATTTAGGGAAAGCCGATCCGATCATGGCGGAAAACATGGGTCAAGCAAATTACAAAGATATTCGATGTCTTGGGATGCACTTGAGCAACAGAAGGTTCCATTCGCCACCTTTATGTTCCGCATGGCGAGGTAGATTACCGTGGGAATCATGAAGCGTCCATCCAAATGCACTCGGCGTGTCGTAGGAGACGCTTAGAAATAGCTTCGAATGACAAGTACTTCCTCAAAGTATTCGGCTATATGAAGGAAGTGGGAGTTTATTAGACTAGAAAGCGTAATAACATGACGGTCCCAAAGACGAGGCGGTTCGTGGAGTTATCCAGTTCAGACACCTCATCCGGTGGAGAATGAGGAACGATGACGCGGATGTTTCTTAGAGGTTTGAAACCCGACATACGTCAAAGATCTCATTTCTCATAAATTTTCTCTATTCGATGTTGTCACAATGGGCTCAGCTTGTTAGAAGCGAGATAACGAGTACGCTCAACCGAGGGACCATAACCAGATCATATCAAGATAAAATATCGTAATAACGATAACCAAAGAGAAAGAAGAATACGGACAAAGGCAGAACCACTTCGTGGTAATCGTGGCCATGAAAATAAGAAGTTTAGCCTCGGAGGAGATTTTAAAAGAGGAGATTCAACAACGACCATGTGAAGACGCCGGCCAAGAAAGAATCGGTTCCAAGGGAGGAGAAAGACCACCCGATCATATGTTACAAATGCGGAAAGAGGGATATATCACCAAACCGCCTACAAACAGCTTTAAGGTATGTTATAATTGTGGAAAAGAAGGACATATCGCCGAGATCAGACGATATCGAAACCAACCCAATGAATGGTGACTCAAAAGGATGTCCTGTAAAAGTCAAAGTCAACGGCTTCGAAGAGCGCTTTGTCGTGACTTCCAATAAAATACGAGAACCCGAACGGTTAGCACGTTAGTTAATTATAAATTCTCGCGTTTATACCTTACTATATACCCGGCTTCTACCCATTCTTTTATCTCTTTTTCATACCAACGCTTGAACTCGACTACGAGAAATTAAACTTTGACCTATCTGTGGAAACTCCATTAGAGAAACTTTCATTACATCCGTTGTTTAAAAATCTTGCTTGATTCAGTCGGCACTATCACATTACCCGTTAACCTTATTTCCATTGAGATATTTGCTTTTGATGTGATTTTAGGGATTGATTGGTTAACTACTCATCATGCCAAATTGATTGCTTTTGTAAGGTCATTAGTTTTCATATTCCTAAGCAACCCGTTATTCAACTCAAGCAGCCAAACCATCAGAGTCAAACATTTTCATATCAAGCCATGAAGTCATTCGCTTATTACGGATGTCAAGTTTTCTTAGTCCATGTTATGGATTTGAATAAAGACACGCCGATTTGAATAATATTCTTTGTTATTGATTTTTCCCACGTATTTCTGAAGAATTTCTTGGCTTACTCCCAAAGCCCTGATATTAAATTTTTATCGACTTTGAACCCTAGACAAAACTTATTTCTAAAATCTCATATCGAATGGCTCCTATTGAACTTCGTGAGTTAAAAATTCAACTATAGAATTTGGTACCGAGCCTTTATCTTGTGACTTCCTTTGTGGAATGCACCAAGCTGTAACTTTTTGTAGGGACGCCATATTCGCATGCGATAGTAAACCGATAGGTGTCATTGTGACGTGCTATCCAAGATTGGGATATGAGTCACAATTGAGAGCAACCTAAGTCAGTAATCGAAATACGTAGCTTTCTAGGCTTAGTTGGTTATTATCGGAGATTCGTTTAAGGATATTCTCGAATCGCTATTCCATTAACGAAGTACGACTCAGTAGAGATACAAAATTCGAATGGAGCAAGGAATGTGGAAGAGCTTCAAGAACTCAAGAGAGACTCATTTCAAAGACATGTTCGACCATGCCATCCTCGGAAAAGCGAACGTGGTAGCCGACGTGTTGAGTAGAAGATCGTATATAAGACGAAAGTACGATATTGTCAAAAGACAAATTTCAGATAATTTACAAATAATAGAGATGGAGATGAAAACTCTAGGTACCCACGTGATGATATACGAGTATAATCGACTTTAATCAATAAAGTTAAAGTTGCTCGAGCCACCCAAATCTTGAAATGATGCGTATGAAGAAGAAAGTACAAGAAGGAGCTATTCGGAAGCGAGAATTGATGAAGAAGAATACTTGAGTCCACTCTAGACTTTGTGTTCCTAACGACTACGATTTGAAGAACAAGATTATGATGGAGGCACACAATACACCATTTGCAATCCATCCTCGAAGTACTAAAATGTATCGTGATCTTCGACATACATTTTGGTGGAACAATATGAAGAGAGAGATTGCAAAGTTTATCTCGATGTGTTTAACTTGCCAACGTGTAAAGGCGGAGCATCTAGTACCTAAGGGTCTTGCAACCACTTGAGATTCCTAAATGGAAGTGGGAATACATTACCATGGATTTCGTTATTGGGTCTTCCCACGGTTTCTCAAGGCATCAATGCTATTTGGGTCATTGTTGATAGATTAACCAAATCGCTTTCATTTCTTGCCGATACGGAGACTTATTCCCTTGAACGCTTTGCTAAGTATGTACGTAAATGAGATTGTGAGGTTGCATGGCATGCCCGTATCCATAGTTTCGGATAGTGACCCAAGATTCACTTCAAGATTTTGGGTTAGCTTAAAAAAGCTATGGGCACGGATTTGCGATTTAGTTCGCATATACCATCCCCAAACCCAGACGGACAATCGAAAAGGACTATTCAAACTCTTGAAGATATATTAAGACTCGTGTCCTAGACTTCAAGGCGGTTGGGATAAGTATTTGCCATTGGTGGAATTCTCATACAACAATAGTTATTAAACAAATATAGGCATGGTTCAATTCAAGCATTATATGGATGAAAATGTCGTTTCCAATATGTTGGGATGAGGTGGGTGAAGCAACATTGTTGGGACCCGAAGTTAAATACGTATGACTCACCGAAAAGATCCAAATAATTCGACAACGATATACAAACAAAGACAAGATCGACAAAAGAGTTATGCGGATCTTCATCGAAAGGACGTGGAATTTAATGTGGGGATCATGTATTATTGCGAGTTGCTCCATGGAAGGGGAGTTACAAGATTTGGGGAGAGAGGAAAGCTCAATCCACGATTTATTGGTCAATTTCAAATTCTTGATCGAGTAGAAATGTAACCTATAGACTTGCGAGTATGTCTCGTGTTCATAATGTGTTTCACATATCAGTATTTCTTCGAAATATGTGAAAGAACCGAACCACGTTATAGAGTTAGGCCGGACGAGATAGCCAAAGACTTAACGTATGAGGAGGTACTGTCAAGATTTTGGATAGGAAGGAGCATGTCCTACGCACAAAAGGTCATACCACAAGTTAAAGTTTTGTGGAGGAATCATGCTATAGAGGAAATGACCCGGGAATTTGAAAGCGGAAATGAAAGCGAGGTATCCTCACCTTTTCAAAACACCACGTGACGTACGTCCAATTTCGAGGACGAAATTTCATAAGGAGGGGAGGTCAGTAAGACCTCAAATTTTTTAAAAAGGAATTTCCTTTATTTATTATTTTGAAATAGTAAGGGTTGATTTGATTAATGTGGATAGTTAGGGGTTAAATACGCAAATATTTCAAAATAAGCAAGTGGTTATAAAATATTCATTTTTTGGGAATATTCGTTTGGTCGTGGAATATTCGCATCGCTTTGTCGAATATTTCGTGCATTTAGCGCCAAGACCATGTGTGGGCCCCATAACGAAAAGCGATTGGATGAAGAAAACGACAAATATAAGGTGGTTATAAATAACGGCGTAGTTATTACCAAGTAAGATCGCTTGAATACCCGTGGTTAAAAAATACGATGAATACGGCGTGGTTGCGCGACAAGAAGACACTGCATGTTACGATTGTTGAATTATTGATCCTTACGTAAGAAGGCACTACTCAATAATTTTCACAAGAGTTACCGCTCAATATTTTATTTTATTGATTCAATAATTGCTGCGTTGGTATTTTATATTATTATTTTTTCAATAATTGTCACTGCACAGTATTTCCCATTATCAGATCAATAATTCATATTATTTGAATAATATTATTAGATAACATTATTGGCAATGTCTAGAAAGTTATGTCTAAGGAGAGGTTTGGTCACCTAATTGCGCGCAAGTAAGGAGAGATCCTTATTGAAAAACCCCTCTTTCCGGAGAACGACTGGTCATTATAAATGTGATTTTGTAATATTATTTGTGAATAATTAATTATTGATTCATATGATAAGGAAATATTTATTTTATATGAATATAAATGATGGATTTATTTATGTGGTTATTAATGAAGGAATTAATGCTGAGATGTTTTATTTGTATTTTGTCGGATTGGAGGTATTAAAAGATCAAATCGGTGTTATTACAGCTTTATTGTGTGAGTTATAATATTTAATCCGACCGTTGGATCGTTGTAATTTTTGGATATGTTATACATATATAAGTTGAGTATATGTCCACAAATTTTGAACCGTTAAAAATGAACGTATAATTTATTATGAATTTTAAGAGGTGGTGATTCGTAAATTAGGTTATAAATGATTTTGGTGGAAAATTCTAGAATTGGTGGGCCCCACATGTGGTTGGTGAAAAATGTGCTGAATTTTATTTCAAATGTGATGGGTGGCAATAGTAGCGGTAAAGCCATCGATTACGGTGTTAAGTCTGCCTTGCCAAGTCTTAACATTTTCCTATAAATAGAGGGCTAAGTTAAATTGAAAATCACACCGTAAACAAAGTTTTCTCTCTTTCTCTCTATATTATTGAGCGTATTTTGTGAGTATTTAGATACTTTGAGAGTTCTTTGTTCAAGACAAGTTTCATTCAAAGATCACTTGACCTTTCCTTCAAGCAATCGATTCTTTGAGGTAAGGGATATTATTTTTTCAGAATGATATTATTTCTTCATATCATTATCTTTGAAATGTTGATCCGAGGTTTTATCAAATTTGGAACTTTTTCATGTCGGGGTTACTATTCATGAGTTACTATTCACGAGTTACTATTCATGAGTTACTATTCACGAGTTACTATTCACGAGTACTATTCATGAAGCGTGAAAATATTTTTTGTGGAATTTCTATCTTTTGGTGTCGAGAGTTACTATTCACGATACTAAGACTATTCACGATATCTGACACTATTCATCGAAAAATAAAATTTCTTCTTTTCGTCCAAAATATCTATTTTGGATACTAGCTTTGATTGTATCCATGTTTTGATCATTCTTGAATTTTACACCACTATGATTATTTTTGAGGTATTGTTGGACGGGATAAAACAAAGTACGAATCCTTAATCCTTAATCCTTGTCATTTTGTTTCACCGGATTCGCTTTCTTTAAAATATTTTTCATCATCCTCGGTCTTAAATGATGATATTATTGAATATCTTTGGCTGCGGTCAAAGATGAATGATTTCTGAAGAATATCTTTGGCCCAGTAGTGCAAAATGAAGCAGGTGTTTAAATGAACATGACCGATCGATGAATATCTTTGGCCTTTAGTGCAAAGATGAACAGTGTTGAGATGAACATGACCGATTGATGAATATCTTTGGCCCAGAGTGCAAAGATGAATATTTGATTTGAGATGAATATTGATTGATGTTACAGGATAAAATATTGATGATGGATCGTTAAATTCATAGATTATAGTAGATTTCATTCTCTACGTAACTCTTCTATGAATTATTATTTCACGCTGTAATATTGATCCGAAACTTGTTGTTGTTGTATTCTATCGATTTTCCTGTTGGAGACTAACGATAATTTGTTGTATATTATCTTAGTCATAGTATTCTTTATCGGGCTAGTTGAGCTCACCCTTTTTCCTTGTTGTTCCATTTTCTTCTCGGGGAGGCGAGAATGTAATGAGTACTAGTCGGGGTATGGAATGAAGGTTCTAGAGAGAGTTGTTTAGTAGTCCTCACCATTTTTGTAAAATAATGTATCAATAATTATGATGGGGATTTATTTGCGTGTGGATATTGCCTGAAGACAATATTATATTTAAACTCATTAAGATATATTGTCGTATTTCACACGACATTTGTATTATTGAAGTTGTAGTTTGTTTCTTGTACCATGTATTTGGCGACTCGTAAATGGGTGTTGTGTATACCTATTTTGGGGCGTCACATGTTTCACATATCCGCATTTCGTAAATATGTGAAAGACCCGAACCACGTTATAGAATTAGAACCTGGACGAAATTGCCAAGACTTAACGTATGAGGAGGTACTGTCAAGATCTTGGATAGGAAGGAGCATGTCCCTACGCGCAAAGGTCATACCACAAGTTAAAGTTTTGTGGAGGAATCATGCTATAGAGAAATGACACGGAATTGGAAACGGAAATGAAAGCGAGGTATCCTCACCTTTTCAAACACCAGTAATGCGTCGTCAATTTCGAGGACGAAATTTCATAAGGAGGAGGTTGTAAGACCCCAACTTATTATTAATGAAATTTAATTTTCTCTATTTATAATTTTAAAATAGTAAGGGTTGATGTGATTAATGTGGATAGTTAAGGGTAAAATACGCAAATATTTCAAAATAAAGCAAAGTGGTTATAAAATATTCATTGTTGTTGGGGAATATTCGTTTGGTCGTGGAATATTCAGATGCGTCTGGGAATATTCGCATTTACGCAATGCCAAATGCCATGTGTGGGCCCATAACTAAAGCGATTGGATGAAGAAAACGACAAATATAAGTTGGTTAAAAAATAATGCCAGTAGTTATTACTGAATTATCTTGTTAAAATACTCGATGGTTAAAACACAAGAAGACACCAGTATTGCACCAATTATTGATTCTTACGTGAAGAAGGCACTACTCAATAATGGTTACACGATAATTACTCGCTCAAAGATTTTATTGAGTTAATAATTGCGCATTGATATTTTATATTCATTGTTTTTGATAATTGTCATTACACAATATTTTTTTCATTATCGAAGCAATAATTCATATTATCCTAATAATATTATTAGATAACATTATTGGCAATGTCTAGAAAGTTCGCTCTAAGGAGAGGTTTGGTCACCTAATCGGCACCAAGAAGGAGAAATTCTTATTGAAAGCCCCTCTTTCCTGGAGAATCACCTTGTCAATATTGTGATTCTGTAATATTATTTGTGAATAATTAATTATTGATTCATATGATGAGAAAAATATTGATTTTATGTGGATATAGATGGAGAAAATTTTATTGTGACAATTGTTGAAAATTGAAATTTTATCTTTTTACGATAAAATAATTATTTAAATATATTATTATATTTTAATAATATAATAATGGTGATATTTTTACAACGAATGTGGGATATATGAGTATACAAGGAGGAAGAGTATTTTTGTTGCAATAAATGTTTAAAACATGTTAATTATGTCGGTGGACCCCATTTATTGACTGAAATTTGATTATAGCCAATAAAATCGCCCGTTTGTGGATTTTGGTCAATTTCTATTTGGAATTTGGAAAAACTTTCTTCTGCAAAGTTGTAGAGAATTGAATTTCCTATAAAAACTCACGAGATTCGAATTTTCTGATGAAAGGGCTATTTATTATGAATTATTGAAGTTCAAGTCAAAATAATTGATTTTTGGAAGTTTAAAATATTTAAAATTAGAAAAACGTTTTTCTTACTTTTTCTAGAATGTGGCATGTGTTTGATGGCTGAAATCAGATTCTAGGCATGTGTAGGAAATTTATTATTAATTTATTAAATTTTCTGCTTTTTGGTGTTTCTAAGCAATTTCCTATAAATAGGGTCTTAGGTTAGAATTGAAAATCACATCGTAAATCAAGTTTTCTCTCTCTATATTATCGAGTGTATACTTGTGAGTATTTTGAGTATACTTTGAGTATTGTTAGACGGTGCAAGTTTCCTTCAAAGACTATATCCCAGATTCCATTTAGTAAGTTAATCTTTCGAGGTAAGGATGTTATTTTCTTCTCAAATGATATTATTTCTTCAATATCATTATCTTTGAAATATTGGTTGAACTTTTTATCAAATTTGTAACTTTTTCATGCTCGGGGTTACTATTCACAAGTTACTATTCATGAAGTTACTATTCATGAGTTACTTATTCATGAGTTACTATTCACGAAGTACTTATTCACGAAGCGTGAAGATGTTTTTTATGGAATTTCTATCTTTTGGTGTCTGAGTTACTATTCACGTGATACTGGCACTATTCATGTATCTGACACTATTCACGAATCACGACACTATTTACCTAAAAATGAAAATTTTCTTTTTGTCCAAAATATCTATTCGGATACTAGCTTTGATTGATCCATGTTTTGATCATTCTTGAATTTTACACCACTATGATTATTTTTGAGGTATTTTTGAACATGGATAAAACAAAGTACGAATCCTTAATCCTTAATCCTTGTCATTTTGTTTCACCGGATTCGCTTTTTTAAAAAATATTTTCATCATCCTCGCCTTAAATGATGATATTATTGAATATCTTTGATCCAGTAGTGCAAAGATGAATGATTTCTCAAGAATATCTTTGGGTCAGAAAGTGCAGATGATGAGCAGTGTTTAGATGAACATGACCAATCGATGAATATCTTTGGCCATAGTGCAAAGATGAATATTTGATTCCGTATGTATATTGATTGATGTTACGGGATAAAAGATGACGATGAACTTTTAAATTCATACATAGAAGATAGTAGTTTGCATTCTCTACTTAACTCTTCTAATGAATTATTATTTCATTAATAATATTGATTTAAAATTTGTTGTCTATTGTAAGACCTCGAAATTTTTAAATAAAAAGAATTTCCTTTATTTATTATTTTGAAATAGTAAGGGTTGATTTGATTAATGTGGATAGTTAAAGGGTTAAATACGCAAATATTTCAAAATAAGCAAGTGGTTATAAAATATTCATTATCGTTTGGAATATTCGTTTGGTCGTGGAATATTCGTGATCGTTGTGGGAATATTCGCATTTACGGCCACAAACCATAATGTGGGCCCCATAACTGAAAAAGCGATTGGATGAAGAAAACGACAAATATAAGTTGTTTAAAAATAACTGCGTAGTTATTACTGTTATCTGATTGGAATACCCAATGGTTAAAACACATTAATACGCGTTGTTGAAAGCGGTTGCACACGGTATTGCACCAATTATTGATTCTTACGTAGCAAGAAGCACTACTCAATAATGGTTACAGAATTACCGCTCAAATTATTTTATTGAGTTAATAATTCTTTGCGTTGATATTTTATATTGTTGTTGTTTCAATAATTGTCATTACACAAATTTTTTTTTTTATCGAAGCAATAATTCATATTATCTCGAATAATATTATTAGATAACATTATTGGCAATGTCTAGAAAGTTCGCCTAAGGAGAGGTTTGGTCACCTAATTGCGGCGCCAAGAGTGAGAAATTCTTATTGAAAGCCCTCTTCCCAGAACCGCCTCGGTTGTCAATATTGTGATTCTCGTAATATTATTTGTGAATAATTAATTATTGATTTATATGATGAGGAAAATATTGATTTTATGTGGATATAGATGGAGAAAATTTTTAAAATGACAATTGTTGAAAATTAATATTTTATCTTTTTCGATAAAATAATTCATTTAAATATATTATTTTAATAATATATTAACGGTGATATTTTTACAATGAATGTGGGATATATGAGTATATGAGGAGGAAGAGTATTTTTGTGGCATTAAATGTTTAACACATGTATTGTGTGTTGGTGGACACAATTATTGAATCAAATTTGATTATAAATAAAATCACCCGTTTGTGGATTTCTTTCCAATTTCTATTTGGAATTTGGAAAACTTTCTTCTGCAAAGTTGTAGAGAATTGAATTTCCTATAAAAACTCACGAGATTCGAATTTTCTGATGAAAGGGCTATTTATTATGAATTATTGAAGTTCCGAAGCTCCGAAATAATTGATTTTTGGAAGTTTAAAATATTTAAAATTAGAAAACGTTTTTCTTACTTTTTCTAAAATGTGGCATGTGTTTGATGGCTGAAATCAGATTCTAGGCATGTGTAGGAAATTTATTATTAATTTATTAAATTTTCTGCTTTGGTGTTCTAAGCAATTTCCTATAAATAGGGTCTTGGGTTAGAATTGAAAATCACATCGAAATCAAGTTTTCTCTCTATATTATCGAGTGTATACTTGTGAGTATTTTGAGTATACTTTGAGTATTGTTAGACTGCAGTTTCCTTCAAAGACTATATCCCAGTATTCAAATAAGTACTAATCTTTCGAGGTAAGGGATGTTATTTTCTTCTCAAATGATATTATTTCTTCAATATCATTATCTTTGAAATATTAGTTGGAACTTTTTATCAAATTTGTAACTTTTTCATGCTCGGGGTTACTATTCACAAGTTACTATTCGCGAAGTTACTATTCATGAGTTACTATTCATGCGGAGTTACTATTCACGAGTACTATTCAATAGGCGTGAAGATGTTTTTTTTTTGGAATTTCTATCTTTTGGTGTCTGAGTTACTATTCACGATACTCACTTATTCATGTATCAAGACTATTATTCACGAATACGACACTATTTACCTAAAATGAAAATTTTCTTTTTGTCCAAAATATCTATTCGGATACTAGCTTTGATTGTATCCATGTTTTGATCATTCTTGAATTTTACACCACTATGATTATTTTTGAGGTATTTTTGAACATGGATAAAACAAAGTACTAATCCTTAATCCTTAATCCTTGTCATTTTGTTTCACCGGATTCGTTTTAACTTTAAAAAATATTTTCATCATCCTCGCCTTAAATGATAATATTATTGAATATCTTTGTCTCAGAAGGCAAAGAAGATGAATGATTTCTCAAGAATATCTTTGGTCAGAAGTGCAAAGAGATGAACAGTGTTTAGATGAACATGACTAATCGATGAATATCTTTTTGGCTCAGTGCAAAGATGAATATTTGATTCCGATGTATATTGATTGATGTTACAGGATAAAAGATGACGATGAACTTTTAAATTCATACATGAAGATAGTAGTTTGCATTCTCTACTTAACTCTTCTAATGAATTATTATTTCACGCAAATATTGATTTAAAATTTGTTATCTATCAGAAGACCCCAAATTTTAAATAAAAGGAATTTCCTTTATTTATTATTTTGAAATTGTAAGGGTTGATTTGATTAATGTGGATAGTTAAGGGTTAAATACGCAAATATTTCAAAATAAGCAAGTGGTTATAAAATATTCATTATTATTTTGAATATTCGTTTGGTCGTGGAATATTCGTGATCGTTTGGGAATATTCGATGACGGTAAGCGAGCCATGTGTGGGCCCCATAACTGAAAGCGATTGGATGAAGAAAACGACAAATATAAGTTGTTTAAAAATAACTGGCGTAGTTATTATCAAGTATTACTGATTGGAATACCCGTTGGTTAAAACACATTAATACGCGTTGTTGGCGATTACACCAGTATTGCACCAATTATTGATTCTTACGTAAGAAGGCACTACTCAATAATGGTTATAGTAATTATTGCTCAATATTTTATTGAGTTAATAATTCTTTGCGTTGATATTTTATATTGTTGTTGTTTCAATAATTGTCATTACACGTATTTTTCTTTATCGGCAATAATTCATATTATCTGAATAATATTATTAGATAACATTATTGCAATGTCTAGAAAGTTCTGCTCTAAGGAGAGGTTTGGTCACCTAATCATGCGCCAAGTAGGAGAAATTCTTATCGAAAGCCCCTTCCTTCCTGAACTGCTCGTTGTCAATATTGTGATTCTCAGTAATATTATTTGTGAATAATTAATTATTGATTTATATGATGAGGAAAATATTGATTTTATGTGGATATAGATGGAGAAAATTTTAAAATGACAATTGTTGAAAATTAATATTTTATCTTTTTCTCGATAAAATAATTCATTTAAATATATTATTTTAATAATATATTAACGGTGATATTTTTACAATGAATGTGGGATATATGAGTATATGAGGAGGAAGAGTATTTTTGTGGCATTAAATGTTTAACACATGTATTGTGTGTTGGTGGACACAATTATCGAATCGAAATTTGATTATAAATTGTAAAATCACCCGCTTGTGGATTTCGGTCAATTTCTATTTGGAATTTGGAAAACTTTCTTCTGCAAAGTTGTAGAGAATTGAATTTCCTATAAAAACTCGCGAGATTCGAATTTTCTGATGAAAGGGCTATTTATTATGAATTATTGAAGTTCAAGTCAAAATAATTGATTTTTGGAAGTTTAAAATATTTAAAATTAGAAAAACGTTTTTTCTTACTTTTTCTAGAATGTGGCATGTGTTTGATGGCTGAAATCAGATTCTAGGCATGTGTAGGAAATTTATTATTAATTTATTAAATTTTCTGCTTTGGTGTTCTAAGCAATTTCCTATAAATAGGGTGCTTAGGTTAGAATTGAAAATCACATCAGAAACTGAAGTTTTCTCTCTCTATATTATCGAGTGTATACTTGTGAGTATTTTGAGTATACTTTGAGTATTGTTAGACGGTGCAAGTTTCCTTCAGCACTATATCCGGTATTCCAGCTAGAAGTACTAATCTTTCGAGGTAAGGGATGTTATTTTCTTCTCAAATGATATTATTTCTTCAATATCATTATGCTGAAATATTGGTTGGAACTTTTTATCAAATTTGTAACTTTTTCATGTCGGGGTTACTATTCACAAGTTACTATTCGCGAGTTACTATTCATGAGTTACTATTCAGCGAGTTCTTATTCACGAGTACTATTCACGAAGCGTGAAGATGTTTTTGTGGAATTTCTATCTTTTGGTGTCTGAGTTACTATTCACGATATACTGCACTATTCATGTATACTGACACTATTCACGAATCACACTATTTATTTAAAAAAATGAAAATTTTTCTTTTTGTCCAAAATATCTATTCGGATACTAGCTTTGATTGTATCCATGTTTTGATCATTCTTGAATTTTACACCACTATGATTATTTTTGAGGTATTTTTGAACATGGATAAAACAAAGTACGAATCCTTAATCCTTAATCCTTGTCATTTTGTTTCACCGGATTCGCTTTTTAAAAAATATTTTCATCATCCTCGGTCTTAAATGATGATATTATTGAATATCTTTGATGCCAGAAAGGCAAAGATGAATGATTTCTCAAGAATATCTTTGTCAGAAGTGCAAAGATGAACAAAAGTTTAGATGAACATGACTAATCGATGAATATCTTTGGCCTCAGAAAGCAAAGATGAATATTTGATTCCGTATGTATATCGATTGATGTTACAGGGGATAAAAGATAGACGATGAACTTTTAAATTCATACATGAAGATAGTAGTTTGCATTCTCTCACTTAACTCTTCTAATGAATTATTATATCCATTGCGAATATTGATTTAAAATTTGTTGTCTATCAGAAGACCCCAAAATTTTTAAATAAAAAGAATTTCCTTTATTTATTATTTTGAAATAGTAAGGGTTGATTTGATTAATGTGGATAGTTAAGGGTTAAATACGCAAAATATTTCAAAATAAGCAAGTGGTTATAAAATATTCATTATCGTTTGGGAATATTCGTTTGGTCGTGGAATATTCAGATCGTCGGGGAATATTCGTATTTACCACAAGCAACCGTGTGTGGGGCCCCATAACTTGAAAGCGATTGGATGAAGAAAACAGCGAATATAAGTTGTTTAAAAATAACTACAGAAGTTATTACCAGCTAATACATTGGAATACCCAATGGTTAAAACACATTAATACGCGTTGTTGAAAGAAATAGCTACCAGTTGCACCAATTATTGATTCTTACGTAAGAAGGCACTACTCAATAATGGTTACGATATTAATGCTCAAGATTTTATCGAGTTAATAATTGTTTGCGTTGATATATTTTATATTGTTGTTGTTTCAATAATCACATTACACGTATTTTTTCTTTATCGAAGCAATAATTCATATTATCCTCGAATAATATTATTAGATAACATTATTGGCAATGTCTAGAAAGTTCTGCCTAAGGAGAGGTTTGGTCACCTAATCAAGCTACCAAGAAGGAGAAATTCTTATTGAAAGCCCTCTTTCTCGAACCGCCTGGTTGTCAATATTGTGATTCTCGTAATATTATTTGTGAATAATTAATTATTGATTTATATGATGAGGAAAATATTGATTTTATGTGGATATAGATGGAGAAAATTTTTAAAATGACAATTGTTGAAAATTAATATTTTATCTTTTTCTCGATAAAATAATTCATTTAAATATATTATTTTAATAATATATTAACTATGATATTTTTACAATGAATGTGGGATATATGAGTATATGAGGAGGAAGAGTATTTTTGTGGCATTAAATGTTTAACACATGTATTGTGTGTTGGTGGACACAATTATCGATCGAAATTTGATTATAAATTGTAAAATCACCCGCTTGTGGATTTCGGTCAATTTCTATTTGGAATTTGGAAAACTTTCTTCTGCAAAGTTGTAGAGAATTGAATTTCCTATAAAAACTTCATGAGATTCGAATTTTCTGATGAAAGGGCTATTTATTATGAATTATTGAAGTTCAAGTTCAAATAATTGATTTTTGAAGTTTAAAATATTTTTAATTACAAAAAACGTTTTTTCATTTTTTGAAACTCATTTAACATGTGGTTAGGAGGCTGAATTCAGATTGTTAGTGTGCGTATGAAGTTGTGGAAAAATTATAATATATTATATTAAATTTTCGCTTTGGTGTTCTAAGCAATTTCCTATAAATAGGGTGCTTAGGTTAAATTGAAAATCACACCGTAAACTAAAGTTTTCTCTCTATATTATCGAAAGCGTATTCTTGTGAGTATTTTGAGTATACTTTGAGTATTGCTATACGGTGCAAGTCCAAGTCATAGCCTATATCCCAGGTGTTTCAAATGTAAGACCGATCTTTCGAGGTAAGGGATATTATTTTTTTTGTAATGATATTATTTTTTCAATATCATTATGCTAAAATGTTGATATGAAGTTTTTATCAAATTTGGAACTTTTTCATGTCGGGGTTACTATTCATGGGTTACTATTCACGAGTTACTATTCACGAGTTACTATTCATGAGTTACTATTCACGAGTTACTATTCACGAAAGTACTATTCATGTAAGTCGTGAAGATGTTTTTGTGGAATTTCTATCTTTTGGTGTCTGAGTTATTTCACGATTCACGATACTCAAGACTATTCACGATACTGATCTTATTCAATTAAAAATTAAATTTCTTCTTTTTGTCCAAAACATCTATTCTCGGATACTAACTCCGATCAGATCCATGTTTTGATCATTCTTGAATTTTACACCACTATGATTATTTTTGAGGTATTTTTGGGCGTGGATAAAACCAAGTACGAATCCTTAATCCTTAATCCTTGTCATTTTGTTTCACCGGATTCGCTTTTTAAAAATATTTTCATCATCCTCGCCTTAAATGATGATATTATTGAATATCTTTGGCCAGTAGTGCAAAGATGAATGATTTCTGAAGAATATCTTTGGCCCAGTAGTGCAAAGATGAACAGTGTTGAGATGAATACGACCGATTGATTAATATCTTTGGCCTCAGAGTGCAAAGATGAACAGTGTTTAAATGAACACGACCAATCGATGAATATCTTTGGCTCAGTAGTAAAAAGATGAATATTTGATTCCGTATGTATATCGATTGATGTTACAGGGATAAAATATTGATGATGGATCGTTAAATTAATAGATTATAGTAGATTTCATTCTCTACGTAACTCTTCTATGAATTATTATTTCACCTGCGAATATTGATCTCAAACTTGTCAGCTCATTGTATTCTATCGATTTTTCCCTCGTTGAAGACTAACGATAATTTGTTGATATTATCTTAGTCATAATATTCTTTATCGGGCTAGTTGAGCTCACCCTTTTCATGTTGTTCCATTTTTTCTTCTCGTGAGGCGAGAATGTAGCGAGTACTAGTCCGGGGTAATGGAATGAAGGTTCTGTAGAGAGAGTTGTTTAGTAGTCCTCACCATTTTTATAAAATAATGAATCAATAATTATGATGGGGATTTATTTGCAGTATGGATATTGTCTGAAGACAATATTATATTTAAACTCATTAAGATATATTGTCGTATTTCACACGACATTTGTATTATTGAAGTTGTAGTTTGCTTTTTGTACCATGTATTCATGCACTCGTAACGGGTGGGTGTTGTGTATACCTATTTTGGGGGCGCCACAATTGGTATCGAGCTTAGGGATATGATCTCCATGAGATCGGGAATAGAACTAGGAGGGAGAGACGAGTAAATCCTTCGATAAGGTGTCCTACCTAAGCTTATTTGTGAGTCGGGTCAAGATATAGAGATATTATGTGATATATCGATTTCCTTAATTAACCCTTATTTTATGATTCGAGAATGTCGAATCGAGAATATTAATAAAGGAGTAAATGAGACCGTGGAGATGCCTGTATTTTTTACAACGAGGAGAACGCGCAACAGTCGGCAATGTTCCTCCCGTGAACAACACCAATCGAAAGCGATGATGAACGAGGATGTTTAGAAAGCTTTTGCAGCTCATGCAAAATCGCACGAGGAGACTCGTGTTCAAAATACAGAGGAAATGATAGCAATTACACGGGTGGTCACAAATGCAAGCGCCTCAAAGAGTCAGGACCACCTGCACTGGGGAAAGCCGGATCCGATTAAGGCGAGACGTGGTCAAACAAATGACCAAGATATTCGATGTCTTGGGATGCACGGAGAAACAGAAAGTTCCATTCGCCACCTTTATGTTCCGTGGCGAGGCAGACATCGGTGGGAATCAGTGAAGCGCACTCCATCCAAATGCCGCACTCAAAGACGCCACGTGGAGACGTTTCAGAAATGCTTCAATGACAAGTACTTCCCCGAAAGTATTCGGCTATACGAAGGAAGTGGAGTTTATTAGACTAGAGCGTAATAACATGACGTTGTCCCAAAGACGAGGCGAAAGTTCATGAGTTATCCAGTGTTCAGACCTCATTTGGTGGAGAATGAGGAACGATGACGCGGATGTTTCGAGAGGTTTGAAACCCGATATACGCCAAGATCTCATTTCTCATAAATTTTCTCTATTCGTGATGTTGTCACAATGTGGCTCAATTGTTAGAGCGAGATAACGAAAGTACGTTCAACCGAGGGACCATAACCAGATCATATCAAGATAGCAATACCATCGTAATAACGATAACCAAATGAGAAAGAAGAATACAGACAAAAGGCTAGAACCACTCGTGGTAATCGTGGCCATGAAAATAGAAGAAGCGAGTCGGGAGGAGATTTTAAAAAGAGGAGATTCAACAACGACCATGTGAAGACGCCGGCACAAGAAGAAACTAGTTTTAAGGAGGAGAACGACCACCCATTATATGTTACAAATGCGGAAAGAGGGATATATCACCCAAACCGCCTACAACAGCTTTAAGGTATGCTATAATTGTGGAAAAGAAGGACATATCGCCGAGATCAGACGATATCGAAACCTAGTTCAATGGGGATTATGACTCAAAAGATCGTCCCGTAAAAGTCAAAGTCAACGATTCCGGAAGAAGCGTTTGTTGTGGATCGTCAAAATGCGAGGAACCCGAACGGTTAGCAGACGGGTTAGTTAATTATAAATTCTTGCAAGTAAGTATATACCTTACTAGATATTGGTTCTACCCATTCTTTTATCTCTCTTACTTGCGCCAACGTTTGAACTCGACTACGGAGAAATTAAACTTTGACCTATCTGTGGAGACTCCATTAGAGAAACTTTCATTACATCCGTTGTTTGTAAATCTTGCTTGATTCAGTTGGCACTATCACATTACCCGTTAACCTTATTTCTATAGAGATATTTGCTTTTGATGTGATTTTAAGGTTAACTACTCATCATGCCAAATTGATTGCTTTTGTAAGGTCATTAGTTTTCATATTCCTAAACAACCTCGTTATTCAATTCAAGCAATCAAACCATTGTAGTCAAACATTTTCATATCAAGCCATGAAGTCATTCGTTTATTACGGATGTCAAATTTTCTTAGTCCATGTTATGGATTTGAACAAAGACACGTCGATTTGAATAATATTCCTCGTTGTTATTGATTTTTCCCGACGATTTCTGAAGATTTCTTGCTTACTCCCAAAGCTTCGATATTAAATTTTGTATCGACTTTGAACCCGACAAAACTCATTTCTAAAATCTCATATCGAATGGCTCCTATTGAACTTCGTGAGTTAAAAATTCAACTATAGAATTTGGTACCGAGCCTTTATCTTGTGACTTCTTTTGTGGAATTCACCCAAGCCGCATCTGTAGGGACGCCATATTCGCATGCGATAAGAAATCGATAGGTGTCATTGTGACGTCTATCCAAGATCGGGATATGAGTCACGCTTGAGAGCAACTTAAGTCGCTTATCGAAAGACGTAGCTTTCTAGGCTTAGTTGGTTATTATCGAGATTCGTTAAAGGATATTCTCGAATCGCTATTCCATTAACACAAATTGACTCAGAGAGATACAAAATTCGAATGGAGCAAGGAATGTGGGAAGAGCTTCAAGAACTCAAGAGAGACTCATTTCAAAGACATGTTCCGACTCATGCCATCCTCGAAAAGCGAACGTGGTACCGACGCGATGAGTAGAAGATTATATCACGAACGAAAAGTGCGATGATGTCAAGTATACGACAGAGCCAACTTTAATAGAAAAAGTTAAGGTTACTCAAGCCACCGAATCGGAGTTGATGCGTATGAAGAAGAAAGTACAAGAAGGAGCTATTCCTAAGCGAGAATTGATGAAGAAGGAATACTTGAGTCCACTCTAGACTTTGTGGTTCCTAACGACTGATTTGAAGTACAAGATTATGATGGAGGCACACAATACGCCATTTGCAATCCATCCTCGAAGTACTAAAATGTATCGTGATCTTCGACATACATTTTGGTGGAACAATATGAAGAGAGAGATTGCAAAGTTTATCTCGATGTGTTTAACTTGCCAACGTGTAAAGGCGAGCATCTTGTACCTAAGGGTCCGCTGCAACCACTTGAGATTCCTAATGGAAGTGGGAACACATTACTATGGATTTCGTTCTACGGGTCTTCCTGCGGTTTCTCAAGGCATCAATGCTATTTGGGTTATTAGATTAACCAAGTCTCGCTTTCATTTCTTACCGATACGAGAGACTTAATCCTTGAACGCCTTTCTCGTATGTACGTAAATGCGATTGTGAGATTGCATGGCATGCCAAAGATCCATAGTTTTAGATCGTGACCCAAGATTCACTTCATGATTTTGGGTTAGAAAGCTATGGGCACGAATTTACGATTTATCTGGTTTAGCATACCATCCTCAAACGGATGGGCAATCGAAAAGGACTACTCAAACTCTTGAAGATATATTAAAACTCAGGTCCTAGATTTCAAAGGAAGTTGATAAGTACTTGCCATCAGGTGGAATCCTCATACAATAATAGTTATTAAACAAATATAGGCATGGTTCCATTCAAGCATTATATGGATGAAAATGTCGTTTCTCCAATATGTTGGGATGAGGTGGGTGAAGCAACATTGTTGGGACCCGAAGTTAAGACGTATGACTCACCGAAAAGATCCAAATGATTCGACAACGATATACAACCAAGACAAGATCGATAAAAGAGTTATGCGGATCTTCATCGAAAGGACGTGGAATTTAATGTAGGGGATCATGTATTGTCGATGAGTTGCTCCACGGAAGGGAGTTACAAGATTTGGGAAGAGAGGAAAGCTCAATCCACGATTTATCGGTCCATTTCAAATTCTTGACCGAGTAGGAAATGTAGCCTATAGACTTGCGTTATTCCGAGTATGTCTCGTGTTCATAATGTGTTTCACATATCCGCATTTCAGAAATATGTGAAAGACCAAACCACGCTATAGAAAGTTAGAACCTGACGAGATAGCCAAGACTTAACGATGAGGAGGTACCACCAAGATCTTGGATAGGAAGGAGCATGTCCCACGCCAAGAAAGGTCATACCACAAGTTAAAGTTTTGTGGAGGAATCATGCTAGAGGAAATGACCGAATTTGAAACGGAAATGAAAGCGAGGTATCCTCACCTTTTCAAAACACCAGTATCGTGACGCCAATTTCGAGGACGAAATTTCATAAGGAGGGAGGTTGTAAGACCCCAAATTTTTAAATAAAAGGAATTTCCTTTATTTATTATTTTGAAATAGTAAGGGTTGATTTGATTAATGTGGATAGTTAAGGTTAAATACGCAAATATTTCAAAATAAGCAAGTGGTTATAAAATATTCATTATCGTTTGGGAATATTCGTTTGGTCGTGGAATATTCAGATCGCTTCGGGGAATATTCGCATTTACGGTAGCAAAAATGTGTGTAGGCCCCATAACTAAAGTGATTGGATGAAGAAACGACAAATATAAGTTGTTTAAAAATAACTACAGTAGTTGTTACCGCTTATCTTGTTGGAATACCCGCCGTTAAAACACACTAATACGCGTTGTCGAAAGCAAGCTTACCAGATTGCACCAATTATTGATTCTTACGTGAAGAAGGCACTACTCAATAATGGTAACAAAGAATTATCGCTCAAAGATTTTATCGAGTTAATAATTGTCGCGTTGATATTTTATATTGTTGTTGGTTCAATAATTGTCATTACAAAGTATTTTTCTTTATCGGCAATAATTCATATTATCCTAATAATATTATTAGATAACATTATTGGCAATGTCTAGAAAGTTTTGTCTAAGGAGAGGTTTGGTCACCTAATCATGCCACCAAGAAGAAGAAATTCTTATCGAAAGCCCCTCTTCCTGAACCGCACAGTTGTCAATATCAGATTCTCGTAATATTATTTGTGAATAATTAATTATTGATTTATATGATGAGGAAAATATTGATTTTATGTGGATATAGATGGAGAAAATTTTAAAATGACAATTGTTGAAAATTAATATTTTATCTTTTTCCGATAAAATAATTCATTTAAATATATTATTTTAATAATATATTAATTGGTGATATTTTTACAATGAATGTGGGATATATGAGTATATGAGGAGGAAGAGTATTTTTGTGGCATTAAATGTTTAATACATGTTTTGTGTGTTGGTGGACACAATTATCGAATCAAAATTTGATTATAAACTTGTAAAATCACCCGTTTGTGGATTTCATCAATTTCTATTTGGAATTTGGAAAAACTTTCTTCTGCAAAGTTGTAGAGAATTGAATTTCCTATAAAAACTCGCGAGATTCGAATTTTCTGATGAAAGGGCTATTTATTATGAATTATTGAAGTTCAAGTTCAAATAATTGATTTTGAAGTTTAAAATATTTTAATTACAAAAACGTTTTTTCATTTTTGAAACTCATTTAACATGTGGTTAGGAGGCTGAATTCAGATTGTTAGTGCGTGTATGAAGTTGTGGAAAAATTATAATATATTATATTAAATTTTCTGCTTTTGGTGTTCTAAGCAATTTCCTATAAATAGGTGCTTAGGTTAGAATTGAAAATCACACCGAAACTAAAGTTTTCTCTCTATATATTATCGAGCGTATTCTTGTGAGTATTTTGAGTATACTTTGAGTATTGCTATACTGGTGCAAGTCCAAGTCATAGCCTATATCCTGTTTTCAAATTAGTAAGACTTGATCTTTCGAGGTAAGGATATTATTTTTTTCAGTAATGATATTATTTCTTCAATATCATTATCTTTGAAATGTTGATCCAAGTTTTTATCAAATTTGGAACTTTTTCATGTCTGGGGTTACTATTCATGGGTTACTATTCATGAGTTACTATTCACGAAGTTACTATTCATGAAGTTACTATTCACGAAGTTACTATTCACGAGTAGTATTATTCATGAAGCGTGAAGATATTTTTTTGTGGAATTTCTATCTTTTGGTGTCGAGTTACTATTCACGATATCGGCACTATTCACGATATCTGGTACTATTCATTCACCTAAAAATTAAATTTCTTCTTTTGTCAAAACATCTATTCGGATACTAACTCGATTGTATCCACGTTGATCATTCTTGAATTTTACACCACTATGATTATTTTTGAGGTATTTTTGGGCGTGATAAAACCAAGTACGAATCCTTAATCCTTAATCCTTGTCATTTTGTTTCACCGGATTCGCTTTTTAAAATATTTTCATCATCCTCGCCTTTAAATGATGATATTATTGAATATCTTTGGCCTGTAGTGCAAAGATGAATGATTTCTGAAGAATATCTTTGGCCTGTAGTGCAAAGATGAACAGGTGTTGAGATGAACATGACCGATTGATTAATATCTTTGGCTCAGAGTGTAAAAAGATGAACAGTGTTTAAATGAATACGTTAATTAATCGATGAATATCTTTGGCCTGTAGTGCAAAGATGAATATTTGATTCCAGATGTATATTGATTGATGTTACAGGGATAAAATATTGATGATGGACTGTTAAATTCATAGATTATAGTAGATTTCATTCTCTACGTAACTCTTCTATGAATTATTATTTCCGCTGCGAATATTGATCCGAAACTTGTTTGTTTCTATTGTATTCTATCGATTTTTCCTCGTTGAAGACTAACGATAATTTGTTGTATATTATCTTAGTCATAATATTCTTTATCGGGCTAGTTGAGCTCACCCTTTTCCTTGTTGTTCCATTTTTCTTCTCGTGAGGTGAGAATGTAATGAGTACTAGTCTGGGTATGGGAATGAAGGTTCTAGAGAGAGTTGTTTAGTAGTCCTCACCATTTTGTAAAATAATGAATCAATAATTATGATGGGGATTTATTTCAGATGCATGTGGATATTGTCTGAAGACAATATTATATTTAAACTCATTAAGATATATTGTCGTATTTCACACCTACATTTGTATTATCAAGTTGTAGTTTGCTTTTTGTACCATGTATTTGGCGACTCGAAATGGGTGTTGTGTATACCTATTTTGGGGCGTCCACATCTATCAGATTCTATTAGATTTTTCCTGTTGAAGACTAACGGTAATTTGTTGTATATTATCTTAGTCATAATATTCTTTCTTCGAGCTAGTTGAGCTCACCCTTTTCCTTTTGTTCCATTTTTATCGAGGAGGCGAGAATATAAATGAGTACGAGTCCTGGGGTATGGAATGAAGGTTCTAGAGAGAGTTGTTTAGTAGTCCTCACCATTTTTGTAAAATAATGTATCAATAAATGTGATGAGGATTTATTTGAGTATAGATATTGTCTAGAAGTTAATATTTGTATTTAAACTCACAGTTTTACTATTGTAATAATAAAGTTGTAGTTGTTTCTGTACCATGTATTGACAACTCAGAATGGGTGATGTATACCTATTTTGGGGGCGTCACAATAGAGATATGACAAGTTGTGCAATATTTTTTTTGACGTTGCGGACATTGCATATGACACTCAAAAAAGATGTGATCAACATGTAGATCGGCTTCTTGAACTAAAGGTGGAATGGAATACGGAGGATGAAATTTATGAAAAAAGTCAAACTACTCAAAAGTCAACCGCAAGTGGGTTTGAAAATGACGGCCCAAATGAAAGTCAGAAATTACTTTCACCAAAAAAGAACCGATGCAAGGGGCGTCCTCCTAATAAAAGGAAAGTAAGTAAAGTGAAACAAGTTTCGAAGAAATTCAAACAGAAGGAACAAAAAAAAGGTAGAAATAATTTTGAATCAAGAAACACAATGACTATGAATAAGGTATGAATTTTTTTGTTATATATATATATGTATATATGCTACGATCGTCGAGTCGTGAAATGAGAAATTATGCTTTTTTTATTTCAGACATTTGAGCTTGATACGACTATTAATCAGCCACCTATTTTTCGCGAGACACAAGAGAGTCGTCACGGAAATATTAACTTGAATGTGAGTAATTATTCTTTTTTCTTCATATTCTTATTGTTATTATTTTACTTTATTGATGAGCATTTTAAAGGTGCATATATATGTTGATAATTGCATATATGTTATCAGAGAGCCCTCGCTTAAGTGGTAAGAGTTGTTTATAGATTGATTTAAGTTTTACCTTTCATAAACCATAAATTTAAGATGTATGAACTCACTTAATATTAATGTTTTTCCTATAACTTGTAGGAATCCATACGGGGAGATGAACTTCTGAATCTTGATGCGGTGTGGAATTTTGGGTCTATAGGTGAAGACACTTCTAATGTGAATGGAAAGACTTTTGACTTGATTTAGTTGTAGCTTTGGTCTAGTATATATAGGTGGTTAGACCAGTTTTTGTCTTTTCTTTTAGTCCATTGCTTAGTGGATGTATGAAAAGTATTCTAATTCTAATCTTAGTGGATGTATGAAAAGTATTCTACTTCTAATCTTAGTGGATGTATGAAAAGTATTCTAATTCTAATCTTTTGTTTTCATCCCTTCAAGTTTTCTCTTAGTATGTGACGCCCCCAAAATAGGTATACATCATCCATTCTGAGTTGTCAATACATGGTACGTAAACAACTATAACTTTATTATTACAACAAGAAATCGTGAGTTTGAATACAAATATTATCTTCTGCACAATATTTATACTCAAATAAATCCTCATCACATTTATTGATACATTATTTTACAAAAATGGTGAGGACTACTAAACAACTCTCTCTAGAACCTTCATTCCATACCCCACTGTACTTCGTTATATTCTCGCCTCCGAGAAGAAAAATGGAACAAAAAGGAAAAGGGTGAGCTCAATTAGCCCAAAAGAATATTATGACTAAGATAATATACAACAAATTATCGTTAGTCTTCAACAGGAAAAAATCTAATAGAATCAATAGACAACAAGTTTTAAATCAATATTCGCAATGAAATAATAATTCATTAGAAGAGTTAAGTAGAGAATGCAAACTACTATCTTCTATGTATGAATTTAAAAGTTCATCATCTATCTTTTATCCCCAGTAACATCAATCAATATACGTACGAAATCAAATATTCATCTTTGCACTACAGCCAAAGATATTCATCACCGTCATGTTCATCTAAACACTGCTCATCTTTTTACTACGGGCAAAAGATATTCAAAGAAATCATTCATCTTTGCACTACAGTGCCAAAGATATTCAATAATGTCACCATTTAAGACCGAGGATGATGAAAATATTTTAAAGAAACGAATCCAGTAAAACAAAATTACAAGGATTAAGGATTAAGGATTCGTACTTTGTTTTATCCATGTCCAAAAATAATCATAGTGGTGTAAAATTCAAGAATGATCAAAACATGGATACAATCAAAACTAGTATCCGAATAGATATTTTGAACGAAAAGAAAATTTTCATTTTGATGATGAATAAGGTCGTGTTGTGAATCGCATCAGATATCGTGAATAAAGGCCAGATATCGTGAATAAGAACTCCCACACTAAAAGTTTCAAATTTGATTAAAAAGTTTAGATCAATACTTGAGATAATGATATTAGAATAAATAAAATTATTTTAAAAAAAATATCCCTTACCTCGAAAGATTAAGATTTTAAATTGAATACTACGATATAGTCTTTGAAGGAACTTGCAGAGTACAATACTACTCAAAGTATCAAAATCCTCACAAGAATACGCCAATATATAGAGAGAAAAATAGGAGAAAACTTCAGCCGTGTAATTTTCAATTCTAACCTAAGCACCCTATTTATAGGAAAATGCTTAGAACATCAAAACAGAAAATTTAATAAAACATTAATATATATTTATTAAATTCCTACGCACACAAAATCTGATTCAAACCATCAGTCACCAAGAGTGACTCACCTTGCCTAAATAAAAAAAAACATTTTTCTTATTAAAAATATTTAAAACTTCAAAAATTAATTATTTCGGAGCTTCAGAACTTCAATAATTCATAATAAATAGCTCTTTTATCAGAAAAATTCGAAACACGCGTGTTTCCATAGGAAATTCCATTATCTACAACTTTGCAGAAGAAAATTTTTCCAAATTCCAAACAGAAATTGACCGAAATTCATAAATGGGCGATTTTACAGGTTATAATTAAATTTCAGTCAAGAAATGGGGTCCACCGACATGTTTAACATGTTTTAAACATTTATTGCAACAAAAATACTCTTTCTCCTCAGATACTCATATATCACACATTCATTGTAAAAATATCACCATTATTATATTATTAAAATATAATAATATATTTAAATGAATTATTTTATCGTAAAAGATAAAATTTCAATTTTAACAATTGTCACATTAAAATTTTTCTCCATCTATATCCACATAAAATCAATATTTTCCTCATCATATGAATCAATAATTAATTATTCACAAATAATATTACAGAATCACAATATCGACAACCGTGCAGCTCCCCTGTGAGAGGGGGCTTTCCAATAAGAATTTCTCCTTCACTGGCCAGCGCGCAATTAGGTGACCAAACCTCTCCTTAGACGAGAACTTTCTAGACATTGCCAATAATGTTATCTAATAATATTATTCGATAATATGAATTATTGTTTCGATAATGAAAAATACCGCAATGACAATTATCAAACAACAAAGAATATAAAATATCAACACAAAGAATTATTAAATCAATAAAATAAAATATCGAATAAAGAATTCATCAGAATCAAGTTATTGAGTAGGCCTTCTTACGTAAGAATCAATAATTGGTGCAATACCGCAAAGCATCTTCTTGTGTTTTAACCACCGAGTATTTTAACAAAGATAATCTGAGAATAACTACGCCGCTATTTTTAAACAACTTATATTTGGCGTTTTCTTCATCCAATAGCTTTCCGTTATGGGCCCCACAAAAGGTCACACCGTCCCTACTTAATATTACCCGACAAGATTTAATATTCCACGACCAAACGAAAATTCCCCATGTGAGACCCCAGATTTTATCAATAAAGATTTAAATTTTGTCGAAATAATTTTTAATATTATGGTGTGAATTTAAGATAATATTATAGTTGTGGGTAGTATTTATAAATTTTGCAAAGTATGCAAGTTGTTATAAAATATTCGCTTTGGTTTGGGAATATTCTTTTTGTTTGGAGAATATTCGAATTTACGCTCAATCATTAGTGGACCTCTATTAACTAAGTATTGTCGTAGTTAAAAACGACAAAATTATCTTTCTATAAAAATAATTCAGAGAGTGTTACTGTTAAAACCGCTTGAACTACCCATTAGTAAAAGTACAAAGAATACGCGTAGTTGTATAAGAGCGACACGATATTGATTATCGATGCTTACGTGAGAAGTCACTCACCTATACTCAATTATTGCTACAGTAATTGCTGCATCATATCTCTTATATTATTGATTCAATTATTATCACAGTATCATTTGTATAATATGTTATAGTATTAAATCAATAATTGAGACGACAAGTTATAAATAATTAATAATTGTTGAAAGATTAAATATGTGTTGATTAAAAATAAAATGATTTGTGGTAATATTTATTCAATCCTTGATGTATATAAAGAGTCTTGTTATGAGACATTTGTGGTAAGTTTGATTATTTTATGGGGGCCCATATGTCATCATCTAAGAGTCTCTTCACAATAGTAATTACTTTCGTCAATAAGTAATTACCTTTATGAATAAGAATTACCTTCAAATAATAGTAATTACCTTTGTGAATAGTAATTACCTTCGTCAATAGTAATTAACTTTACCAAAGCGTCAACCACTTGTCGCTTCACATTCTACAAAGGCCGAACCACTTGTCGTTTCACATTACAAAGCGCCAAACCACTTTTCTTTTCACATCACTACCGCCGAGCCACTCGCTTTTTCACACGGCAGCGGTCTTTAAGCTAGAAATCTTCTATAAATAGAGGCTTAGTGCTTCATTATTTTCACGAATTCACCAAAACTCTAGAGAGAAAACTATAGAGAGAAAGAAGAAAAAGTATTCCGCTACTTCACCTTGCCAATATTCATTCTTCTAAGGTAGGAATATTATTTGTTGTATCTGTAAGGGTGTTATTCTTTCTTATTCATGAAGAGAACTGCTGTTATTCCATTGCTTATTATTCTGTTGAATAACTCAGATATCTGTGCTTACCCTATACTTGGTGACATTCTTCATTATTCTCATTGGAACATCCTGTTTGTGTGTTTTACACCTGACCGGGTTCCGCTCTTTATTATTATTCTGCTGGAACATCCCGTCATGCGTGTGTTTTACACCTGACCGTTCCGCTCTTTATTATTCTCATTGGAACATCCTCATGCATGTGTTTTACACCTGACCTGGTTCCGCCTTTTATCATTCTCGGAATATCCTATCTGTGTGTTTTACACCGGATCCGGTTCCATCTTTATTATTCTGCTGGAACATCCTGCTTGTGTAATTTCACCCGACCCGGTTCCGTTATTATTATTCTCGCTGAATAACTCGTCTATCTGCAAGTACCGCATGCATGGTGATTTCTTTTGTTATTCCATTCTTTATTATACCCAATTGGTTAAAACTTTGACTTATACTCCATGAAATTAGTAGAATATCCTTGATATTTGCGTTTCATCCAAAGATCTTTTCATGGAAATATTCTTCCGATCATTCTTGAATTTTACTCTACAAAAAATAAGATCATTTTGACAATTTGACGTTAATAATTCCCGATAAAATAATTCTTGAACTTGTTTTATTGAATTATTATGTCATTGTCATCATCCTCATGTTATATTATGTTATCTTCTACTTACGTGTATAAATGAACTTAGTATGATTATGACCGAGGATCATTCGGTATAATCATGGCTTGTTATAAATGATGTGATAAAAGTCCTCAAAGGGCTTTGTAATGCGTTGATGAATAGTTTTGGTATGATTATGACCAGGGGTGATTCGGTATAGTCATGACCATTGATAATTTGATGAATATCCTCGGTCAGAAAAGGTGCGGGGGGTGATTCGATGATGTGGATTATTTATTAAAGTCGAGTCTCACCTATAACAAATGATGAAAAACCTTTTAAAACCTAAAAGATAGTAGATTTTATTCTCTACTTGACTCTTTTAATGGATTGCTTATTCAATGCACTTAAACTTGTTGTCTATTGTATTTTATCGCTTTAACATCGTTGAAGGCTAATGATAAATTATTCTCGCATTATCTTAGTCATAATATTTCTTCTCGGGGCTAGTTGAGCTCACCCTTTCTTTCACCGTTTTCTCTCAGAAATGAGAACATAGCCGGGATTAGGAGTGAGCACAATTAAAACCGAACTCACCGAACCGAACCAAGAACAATTTTAACCGAATTATTTTGGTTTTCGGTTTTGAATTTCGGTTATAACCAATTATTATTCAATATTCTGGCTTTGATTTCGGTTTTCAAAAAGAGACTATTCGGTATCCGAATAACCTAATTGTAATATTAATTAAAAAATAATTATTAATTATTAATTATTAATTATAATATTTTTAAAAAAATAATTATTAATTATTAATTATAGGAAAATTAATTATTAATTATTAATTATTAATATCAAATGTCTATTCGGTTATTATTCAATTACCAATTGTGCATTCGATAATTCTTGATTCTTGCTTATTCTGTTAGTGTGAAAATTTGCTAGCATTTCTGGATAGTTGTTTTGTCGATATTTCGGTTTTCTATTATAACCTAATGTATAATTCGGTTCGCTTATAACCGAATGCTCACACCTAAATGGGATGAGTCGGGAACGGAGTAATGGTCCGCAGGATAGCATTAGTAGTCCTCACTATTCTCGTGAAATAAAGGTGATAATAGTAGTAATGAGGACTCTTTTTGAGTTTGTATAATATCTAGTAGACAATATTTGTATTTAAACTCACGCTTTATGTCGTATTGCATACCGACGCTTATATTAGTAAGTTGTATTTGAATTTATGTACCATGTAAGTGGCGACCCAAGATGGGTGACGTATACCTAATTTTGGGGGCGTCACACCCTACAACAATGAATATTTTATAACCACTTGCTTATTTTGAAATATTTGCGTATTTTACCCATTAATCAAATCAACCCTTACTATTTCAAAATAATAATTAGGGGAAATTAAATTTCATTAATAATAAGTTGGGGTCTTACAACCTCCCCTCCTTATGAAATTTCGTCCTCGAAATTGACGTCGACGACTGTGTTTTCAAAAGGTGAGGATACCTCGCTTTCATTTCCGCTTTCAATTCCCGTGTCATTTCCTCTATAAAGATGATTCCTCCACAGAACTTTAACTTGTGGTATGGCCTTTGTGCGTAGGACATGCTCCTTCCTATCTAAAATCTTGACAGGTACCTCTTTGTACGTTAAGTCTTCGGCTATTTCGTCCGGTTCTAACTCTATAATGTGGTTCGGGTCTTTCACATATTTACGAAGTACAGATATGTGAAACACATTATGAACACGAGACATACTCGGAGGTAACGCGAGTCTATAGGCTACATTTCCTACTCGATCAAGAATTTGAAATGGACCAATAAATCGTGGATTGAGCTTTCCTCTCTTCCCAAATCTTGTAACTCCCTTCCATGGAACAACTCGCAACAATACATGATCCCCTATACTAAATTCCACGTCCTTTCGATGAAGATCCGCATAATTCTTTTGTCGATCTTGTGCCATTTGTATACGTTGTCGAATCATTTGGATCTTTTCGGTAGTCATATGTACTAACTCGGGTCCCAACAATGTTGCTTCACCCACCTCATCCCAACATATTGGAGAGCGACACTTTCTTCCATATAATGCTTCAAATGGAGCCACACCTATACTTGCACGATAATCACCGTTGTAGGAGAATTTCATTAGGTTTGGTATTCATAACGCATTCATATTGCAAAAATTGTGCGAAAGTGCGTGGTAAAATCGTAGTTTAAAAATTTACAAACCATATACCCTGATCATCCTTTATGCATAATTATTAATTAAACGAAAAGATAAAGAATAAATCATACCTCAAGATCGAGCTTCTCAGTACAAGTTCACCTCCAAATCCTTTCGCTCAATCTTGAATCCACCGGGTTTGGTTCCTTCCTTTGATCAACGTTAGCCACCCAAATGTTTGGCCTCTAGAGGTGATCCACCAAGGAAGAATAAAATTCAAGAAGATGGGTGTTATGGCTAACCCTAGTTTTCTATCTCTATAGAAAAGGCATATTCCCAACAACTTGGAATTATTACGTACTTTGTTAAAGTCAACAACCCATATGCCCATAATAAGACTCCTCTTATTTATAGATGTGGGCAACCCACCTTAACAATTAAGGAATTGGGTTTTAATTAATTAATTCTTTTAATTAATTAAGCTCCCTAATCTTATTAGGGATAATTAATTAAACTCATTTAACTAATTTTTCTTCCTAATCCAATTAGGAATAAATGAGAGTACTTATATTAAATTAATTCCTAAACTCTTTTAGAAATTAAAATAATAATAATTGTAATAATATTAATAAGACTCCTCTTATTAATTTATATTTAATATTTCTAAAATATTAAATAATAAATATTAAGCTATTTAATTTATTCTATCACCATAGATTAAATTAAATATACATAACATATTATTACGATTATGCCATTAACTTCTTAAATAATTATTCTTCCTTTTATGGTGTGACCCTTTAGGTTCTCCATATTAAACCCATTGTGAATAAATCAATTAGAATAATTCTAATCTTATTTAAATAAATAAATTAAACAATTAATTTATTTAAATAATATTTATTCTACAATAGGATAAGCCTCCCAGCGATCAACGACTTTCCAGATAATATAGATTTCAACATTAATCATTAAAGAACCTTTGAGTAAATAGTTACCGCACAATTCAATCCTTCCACCATACAATGTCCCAATTAAATATAAGACATGGAATTCATCACAAGTCTTATTTTATTTAATTATATGTATTTTCGATCCTTAAATGCACAACTCCAAATAATGCAAATTAGAAACTCCTTTCTAATTTCATTCTCGCCTTGGCCAAGGACTACTTCGGGTTGTCATTTATCGAATCACATAGACATTTCTCTTCTTTTATTAGAAGTGGTGATTCTTTATCGATCATACATTATCTCCACGTATAACTTATTATACCCAAGCATACCTTTTGATATACCCTAAGGTCTTAAGGAATAAGTCAAAGTATAACTCATCATACACAAGATACTATGATGATCTCAAGTCCAAGGATTACTTGTCTTTACTATCACTACAAGAATTCCTATGACGAAAATAAAACTCCATTAGGTATTCCTTAGCGAGCCCACGCTCAAAGGAACTTATTCTCTAATAACCACCTACTTGCTTTTTGGTGTCTCCACAAATGATCACGTAGATCAATCATCCTCATCCAATGAAGAAGTTAACGATGTGTACCAATCTATCCGGATTCACTAATCCCCAATTTAGTAATCCAACGATTGGGAACTATTTTAGTTTTAAGCTTTCAAAGAATTTAGATCTCATTAGAATGATCATCATCATTATTCTAAAAGCATTGCTTAAAACTACGGGTTTATCACATATTATAAAACACATCGTGTAGATAATTAAAAGCTGCATACTTTTCAATCTCCCACTTGCACTAAAGCCAATCGTCATGGTATCTCATACTTTTCTTCTCTAAGTGACGATTATCCTGCGCATTGTTGGATAAGCTTTAGTTAATGGATATGTAATGTTGTTTTGAGAGTCCACTATCTCTATAGTGATTTCCCATCTTTCAATGATTCTAATAATCAAATGAAAGTGCCACAACACATGTTTAGATCCAAGATGAGACTTAGGAACTATTCTAGTTCTCAGAATGAACTTTTAATCCAAACAATCAACTTGCGAGCTTCATTTATAGCTATTTACTTTGTCTTTTATCACTAAACCAAAGAATCTCTTTCACAACCGTTTGAACCTTTCCAATTCAACGCATCAATTGCTCAAGGTAACACTTTACCTTAAAGTGGATTTTCTTCGTCGTCTTGGTTCATGCCCTAAAAACTTGAGTCATTAAGCCCTCTAGTTTTAATTCGATCCACCATGTATATGATCACATCCTTAGTGCGTTAAGCACTTTAGATGTTTTTCAACATCACTTCTTCTCGAATATAATGCCGTTTTTCACATTACGCCTTGTCACTCAAATGCGATCTTCTTCTTTAGGTCATACTACGACCGATCAACATCCGTGGCTCTCAGATATTTCATTGGGAGTTTTCATGATAAAAGCGATTTTAGCATCACTCATGAATCTCTTCTTTGGAGTTAAATCGAGCATCCTCTTAACTATTAAGAGAGATATCCCCATTAAGCTCATCAAATCATTCATGGAGACATCTCTTGAGTTTAGCATTGCTAAACGACTCATAAAGTAGTATCAAAATGAATATATCGCTCTCGGGTTAAGTCGAAAGATCCTCTTAAATCATCTATATGTGTTTATATCCCTAATTCAAGATACTCTTTCCAAATTCATTCATTGAGGAATGTTTAGACAACTTATTATCTTTATAGTGATTTTGTGGATCATGACTTGGTAAGATGTAATCCTCCACTCATCCGTAGAAACATCAACATATAATACTAGAAATTTCATAGACGCATACCTAAACTTACTTTGGATGTCATTACACTGTCGAATCTTGTCCCAAAACTTATCCTTTTAAACCTTTTCACATAAGTTGGTCTTATCTTAACTCATCGAATTGAAATCCCTCCCATCATCTTCTATGGAGTCTTGAAATTTGGATCATCAGGTCATCATCCACGATGAATATCTGACCATCCCTAGGACATTATCCCGAGCTTACTATTCCGTATTTATGGATATCTGTTTGGCAAGGTATAATTTTCCTATTTCGGATACATCAATCAATTATTATTATTCGACGTCCATTATGAAAAAACCATTTCAGATGATCACGAAACTTATTTCAAGTATCTATAATCCTCCCACTCAAAAGAATTTTAACACTTTGTCAATTTGTTTCCATAAACAACCTTTAATCTTAACACTTATTATAAAATACACATTCAACTCGTTTGAATGATCATCTCCTTTTCTTTATCTTTCATATCTGAAATTATTTTCATATAAGTCAAATACTAAATTTATTAAGTAATAAATCAGTTCTATATAAAATATTATTATTATTGCAAGTGATTTCCCACAAATCCTTTACACTGCCAAATCATTCCCTAAGTATCCTTTCGACACTTGCCAAACCTTTTCCTTTCACATAAGTCGAACGATTAGAATCTCCCCGTCCAAACTAGTAAGTTTTGAGGTTACTAGATAGCTAATGCATTATCCTTGCTAAACATACCTAACGCCAAGAAATCATTTTGGACCGCACTACGCTTAACAAGGTATAATTTTTCCTTTCAGATACATCAATCAATTATTATGTATCGAGAGAAGGCCCATTATAAAAACCATTTACGATGATCTAGAAACTTATTTCACAAGTATTTATTTGATGTCAAACTTGTCAATTTGTTTGGTTCCGAATTCTTTGCAACCTTTCAAATAATTCACACTCAGATTTTAGGCAAAATACACACATTCAACCTTTCAATGATCATCTCTTTCTTATACTAATTTGTTCAATATAAAATTATTTTCATGTAAGTCAAGTATACAAAATTTATTAAGTAATATTCCAGCTTTTATATAAGATCCATTATTATTATAAATAACAACAATTTTCTTTTAATTATAAAGTAAAAACATTTTATCAACAATTAAATATCGTAGAAATAATGTTTCTAACAAGAATTGGAATACAATAACAACTTATCGACTTAATAGATTTGCCCATGAGCAAACTATAAGTTTCTATAGCTAATGCAAAGAATTTCGCTTTCATTTTCACATGATTACTTATATTTGTTTAGCTTTTCTACTCGAGTCCCTTCATAAATCTATATTTATGATAACCAAAGTTTGTGATCCAATACCCAAGAACTCTCCAAGAAAATTTATTTCAATCATGAACAAAATCAGATTGTGAATCCGAAACTCACTAAGCTTCTTTCGTTAGCCTTCGCAAGATGCTTCTCGCAGCTTTTCCAATCCAAAGTTGATCAAACAAATTGACGCTTTTATTATCCTTGTTTTTGCCTTTCATTTACCTTCTTGAATCGCTCTTTTTCGTAAGATCCAATGGCCCCTACCAAAGGAGACTCTTTCGTCGAAAGTGACTCAACATTTTTCAACATACAAATCAAATGTAAGACATTCAGCTTCGTCTAGAAAGGAGTCCGGAGTAGGCTCAAATTGAATATCCATGATCGTTGTCCTAATCTAAATCGATTATGTCCTACTTTCCGTCACCGAGTCATTAGTCATTCTTGATGTGCGAGAATCCATATATATCAGTCCAGTTTCATCACCATCAACTACTTCGTAGTAAATATGCATCGTCAATCTATTAATGTATTACGTATCGAGCCACTTCTAAAAGCTCGCATCAAACTCATTGACTATGTATCATAGCTTTTTAACTTTATGAGCATGATTTGGCCCTTTGAGCCGCTTTGGCGATGATAGTAATTTTTAGCATCATTTGTAATTAACAACTTTTTAATACATTCTTTTAATGATCTCTTCCATCGAGCTTCCTCGAGCGCTATCTTGATGCGAGCACGATGTATAAATTCAATTCTCCGCATCCAACTCTTGCGCTTACTGTATAAGATAGCTAATACTCTTACAAGTTGATAGGCATTTTCGCACATGAGAAGGAATATTTAACAACATTTTAATTTCTTTATTATTAAAATAAGAAATTATCTCCCATTTTCTTGAAACTATATTAGCAACTTTATATAGTTAAGATCACTTTGCAATAGTAATTTTAGACGTTGTAAAATTACGTGAAATGAATTTAAATAATTAACAACTTTTGTCAACATACATAACTTTTATGCCTCTTAGATTATTTCAAATAATTTAGGTCATCCGTCAAAATTTTCCAATTGGTCCGATCTCCATATATTCAAAAAGAAAATATCATCCTCAAGTGGTGACAAACTAAAACAATATTGTTCAATTTTCTTTATATAGATTCTTGATAAATTAACATCTTAAATACTTAATACTTGCCTTGTATCGAATAACAAACCCATATTAAATATTTAATACTTATTAATTTTATCATGTTGAAAGGCGGCGTGATATTCCAAATATCTATATATAGACTTAATAGGTTGGGGTTTTGTTAATAATTCTATGCAACTCATCAGATTTATTATTACATATATATAAATACGTTCGATTAATGAACATGCGGTACATGTTTGCATAATATATATATATATATTAAGCATGCACATATAGAATACTTATATTCATTGATTATGAACTTTTATTACATTTGGTTAACTAGAAGACCAAGTGAACTAAAAGGTCAAACCTTGCGTGCGAAATAATATTTAAATATAACTATTACATTTAAACCCTAGCTCTATTACAAAATTCCGAATTATCACGCTCCTTGCTTTTTGATCTTATAATTCATCAAAATTAATTCTAACTATTCCTATTACAAAACTATTTAAAATAAATGAAAGCCTTGATCGTGATCGAGGAAAGTACATAGGAGGAGATAGAATAAATTAAGAAAAATTAGAAGACTGAAATACTTAGACCCCATTTAATAAAACCCGTACATTAAATCGTACATTTAATTAATAAAATCCACCCGAATTTATTCAATTGCAATAAAACTTCATATTTCATAATCAATCCCTATTAATATAAAAATATCATTATTACATCATCATATTTATCAATATATAACATTCATCTAATGAATAATAAACATATTAATATATATATAGTGATATCATTTAATTCGGATTGATTAAATTTAGTTAAGAACCTAAAATCTATTTTAAATCAAAATAAACCCTTTATTTTAATCCAAATTTAAATCAAAATAAAACTATTTTATTTTTAATTTATCCAATTTTGAATAAAATAAACTATTTTATTTTTAATCAAAATAAACTCCTTTATTTTAATTAATTATGAATAAATTTAATATATTAAAAAAAAATTTAATTAAAATAAACTCTTTTATTTTAATTAATTATGGAATAAAATCCAATTAAAAAAAAATTATTTTATTTTAATAAAATAAACCTGGATTTTCTTTCTTATTCAATAAATAAAAATCTTTATTTGAATAATATGAAATCTTTCCATTCCATATTTAAATAAACTCTCTTTATTTAATGGAAAGATTTATTTATTTTCTTATTCCATATTTAAATAAACTCTTTTATTTTCCTAAATAATTTAATATGAAATCTTATTTCATATCTAAATAAACCCTTTTAAGGAAAGATCAATTTTAAAATTAAATAAATCTTTTTATTTTAATATTTAAAATAAACCTTTTATTTTAAAATTAAAATAAATATTATTTTAATTATAAAATTATTAAGATTAAAATAAAATTTTATATTTTAATATTAAAATAAACTTTTATTTTAAAATTAAAATAAACTTTTATTTTAATTATATAATAATTAAGAATAATATATATATATATATAACTATTATATATATATATATATCCGTAAGTTCCTTAAAAAAAAAAAACTGTTCCATCATCCATGCAATCCGGCAACAAATCAAAAAATTGTTGCCTTTTTACTAATCATTAACCTGCAATCATTGAACAATCACGCAATATTGGCCTTGTTTTCCGTGCCAGCAATGATTAACCGACAACGTGTTTCCGTGCATCATCAAGTGCTGACATCGGTTTCCGTTCCTCATGCCATGCTCCTAGGAAATAATGTTTCTAGCAGCCTTTTTTAAAGGTTCTTGAAATCCGTGCACGTTGTTTAACTTTTGAAATCCTGCTTTGTGTTCCGTGCACTGCTTGAAATCCGGTCATAGCATACTTCTTTTTTTTTTTTTTTTTTTTTTTTTTTATTAACCGTGAACTGCTTCCAAAAAAATAAAATTCGAACCAATTTTTTTTTTATTTATCGTGGACAGCCAAATTTTATACAATAAATTACGCCCAATTAAATTAAATTGTTCTCAAAACATCGATATCAATATACAAATTAATCAACAATTAATAATTCGCGTAAAGGTTTGGGCTCGATACCATGGCTGTTAGGTTCAGAATATTCATAACGTAATCAAATTGCACAAAAGTCTTGAGCGTGGTAAAATCGTAGTTTAAAATTTACAAACCATATAATTTGATCATCCTTTACGATAATTATTAATTAAACGAAAAGATAAAGAATAAATCATACCAAGATCGAAACTTCGCTCGCGACAAGCTTCACTCCAAATCCTTTCGCTCAATCTTGAATCCACCGGCTTGGTTCTTCCTTCGATCAACGTTAGCCACCCAAACGTGTTTGGCTTCTGGGGTGATCCACCGCCATAGAATAAATTCAAGAAGATGGTAATGCTAACCCTAGCTTTCTATCTCTATAGAAAAGCGATATTCCCAACAACTTGGAATTATTACGTCTTTTGTTAAAGTCAACAACCCATACGCCTTGTACAATAAAGACTCTTATTTATAGATGCTAAGCAACCCAATTTTAACAATTAAGGAATTGGGTTTTAATTAATTAATTCTTTAATTAATTAAAACTAATCTTATTAGGATAATTAATTAAACTCATTTAACTAATTTTTCTTCCTAATCCAATTAGGAATAAATGAAAAGATTTATATTAAATTAATTCCTAAACTTTTGTAGAAATTAAAATAATAATAATTGTAATAATATTAATAAGACTTCTCTTATTAATTTATATTTAATATTTCTAAAATATTAAATAATAATATTAAGTTATTTAATTTATTCTATCACCATAGATTAAATTAAATATACATAACATATTATTACGATTATGCCATTAACTTCTTAAATAATTATTCTTCCTTTTATGGTGTGACCCTTTTGGTTCTCCATATATTAAACCTATTATGAATAAATCAATTGTAACAATTTAATTTTATTTAAATAAATAAATTAAACAATTAATTTATTTAAATAATATTTATTCTACATAGGGATAAAGCTCTCCCCAGATCAACGACTTTCCAGATAATATAGATTTCAACATTAATCATTAAAGAACCTTTGAGTGAAAATAAATAGTTACCGTCTAATTCAATCCTTCCACCATATGAACGTCCCAATTAAATATAAGAGCATGGAATTATCTTGTCAAGTCTTATTTTATTTAATTATATGTATTTCGATCCTTAAATGCATTAACTCCAAATAATGCAAATTAGAAACTCCTTTCTAATTTCATTCCGCATTCGCCAAGGACTACTGGGTTGTCATTTATCGAATCACATAGACATTTCTCTTCTTTTATTAGAAGTGGTAGATTCTTTATCGATCATACATTATCTCCATGTGCACAACTTATTATACCCAAGCATACCTTTGATATACCCTAAGGTCTTAAGAATAAGTCAAAAGTATAACTCATCATACACAAGATACTACGATGATCTCAAGTCCAAGGATTACTTGTCTTACTATCACTACAGAATTCTATCGACAGCAAATAAAACTCCATTAGTATTCCTTAATGAGCCACGCTGCCAAAGAACTTATTCTCTAATAAGCACCTACATATACTTGCTGCTTAGTTGTCTTCCACACAAATGATCATGAGATCAATCATCCTCATCCAACGAAAGAAAGTTAACGTATGTATCAATCTATCCGGATTCACTAATCCCCAATTTAGTAATCCAACGATTGGGAACTATTTTAGTTTTAAGCTTTCAAAGAATTTAGATCTCATTAGAATGATCATCATCATTATTCTAAAAGCATTGCTTAAACTATGGGTTTATCACATATTATAAAAACAAAGATCACGTAGATAATTAAAAGCCTTTAATAAATTAATACTTTTATTAATAAATGAATAAGATTGTTACAAAGTATATGCTTTATCATCAAACATGATTGGCTTGTAGATGCATACTACTTTCAAATTCCACCAATGGTAAATACTTATCCTAACGCCCTTGAAGTCAGGACACAGAGTTTTAATAAATCTTCAAGAGTTTGAATAGTCCTCTCCGATTGTCCGTCTGCTTGAGGATGGTATCTTTGAATCGAATCGTAAATGCGTCCATAGCTTTTTGCAAGCTAACCCAAAATCTTGAAGTGAATCTTGGGTCACGATCCGAAACTATGGATATCTTGGGCATGCCATGCAACCTCACAATCTCATTTACATATATACTAGCAAGACGCTCAAGGAAATAAGTCCCAGATTCGGCAAGAAATGAGCGATTTGGTTAATCTATCAACAATAACCCAAATAAAGATTGATGCCTTGAGAAACCGTAGGAAGACCCGTAACGAAATCCATGGTAATGTGTTCCCACTTCCATTTCGAATCTCAAGTGGTTGCAACGGACCCTTAGGTACTAGATGCTCCGCTTTTACACGCCGACAAGTTAAACACATCGAGATAAACTTTGCAATCTCTCTCTCATATTGTTCCACCAAAATGTATGTCAAGATCACGATACATTTTAGTACTTCCAGGATGGATTGCAAATGGTGTATTGTGTGCCTCCATCATAATCTTGTACTTCAAATCGTAGTCGTTAGGAACACAAAGTCCGGAGTGGACTCGCAGATTCCTTCTTCATCAATTCTCGCTTCTAATAACACCTTCTTGTACTTTTTTCTTCATACGCATCGACTCCGGATTCGGTGGCTTGAGCAACCTTAACTTTTTCTATTAAAGTTGGCTCTACGCGTATACTTGACATCATCGCACTCATTCCCGCATATGATCTTCTACTCAACGCCGTCACTACCACGTTTGCTTTTCCGGGATGGTATCAATAGTGTGGTCGTAGTCTTTCAATAGCTCGAGCCAACGTCATTGCCGCATGTTGAGTTCTTTTTGAGTGAAGAAATATTTAAGGCTTTTATGGTGCGAATATATCTCCACTTTCTCCCCATATAGATAGTGCCTCCATATCTTTAAGCGGAAACGATCGATGCCAACTCTGACCATGAGTAGGATAATTCCTCTCATACTCTTTAAGTTGTCATGAGGCATAGGCTATGACTTTCCCACGTTGCATGAGAACACATCCTAACCCTTTGCACTCAAGCATCGTCAGAGATAAAAATCCATCCGAACCAGATGGTATTGTTAGCACAGACAGTCCAAAATAAGTCTCTCTTAAGCTCTTGAAACTCTTCTCGCATTCCTCGCTCCATACTAATTTTATACGATATCGTGAATAAGAAACTCCGACACTAAAAGTTCCAAATTTGATTAAAAAGTTTAGATCAATACTTCGCATAATGATATTAGAATAAATAAAATCATTTAAAAAAATATCCCTTACCTCGAAAGATTAAGATTTCTAATTTGGAATACCGGTATAATCTTTGAAGGAACTTGCAGACCGTATAACAATACTCAAAGTATCAAAATCCTCACAAGAATACGCTCAATATATAGAGAGAAAATAGGAGAAAACTTGGGCTTTACGTGTAATTTTCAATTCTAACCTAAGCACCCTATTTATAGGAAAATGCTTAGAACACTAAAAATGTAAAATTTAATAAAATATTAATATATATTTATTAAATTCTTACATTACAAAATCTGATTCAAACCATCAGTCACCAAGAGTGACTCACCTTGCCTAAATAAAAAAAAACATTTTTCTTATTAAAAATATTTAAAACTTCAAAAATTAATTATTTCGGAGCTTCAGAACTTCAATAATTCATAATAAATAGCTCTTTTATCAGAAAAATTGAAACTTGCGACTTTTCATAGGAAATTCCATTATCTACAACTTTCCGTAAGGAAGTTTTTCCAAATTCCAAATGTAAATTGACCAAATTCATAAACGAAGCGATTTTACAAAGTGCTAATCAAATTTCAATCAAGAAATGGGGTCCACCGACATGTTTAACATGTTTTAAACATTTATTGCAACAAAATACTCTTTCTCCTCGTATACTCATATATCACACATTCATTGTAAATATATCACCATTATTATATTATTAAAATATAATAATATATTTAAATGAATTATTTTATCGAAAAAGATAAAATTTCAATTTTCAACAATTGTCACATTAAAATTTTTCTCCATCTATATCCACATAAAATCAATATTTTCCTCATCATATGAATCAATAATTAATTATTCACAAATAATATTACGTAATCACAATATCGATAACCAGCAGCTTCTGGGAAAGAGGGGCTTTCCAATAAGAATTTCTCTCATTGGCGCCATGAATTAGGTGACCAAACCTCTCCTTAGATGTAACTTTCTAGACATTGCCAATAATGTTATCTAATAATATTATTCAGATAATATGAATTATTGTTTCGATAATGAAAAATAATGTGTAATGACAATTATCAAACAACGAAGAATATAAAATATCAACGCAAATTATTAAATCAATAAAATAAAATAATTGAATAAGAATTACCGTAACCCATTATTGAGTAAAGTGTCTTCACGTAAGAATCAATAATTGGTGCAATACCGTAGTATCTTCTTGTGTTTTAACCAATCGAGTAGTTTAACGGTATTAATTGATAACAACTACTGCCGTTATTTTTAAACAACTTATATTTGTCGCTTTCTTCATCCAATCGCTTTCACATGGGCCCACAAAAGATCAAGAGCGTCGCATTTAATATTCTCCGACAAAGCATTTAATATTCCACGACCAAACGAATATTCCCCGACAACAATGAATATTTTATAACCACTTGCTTATTCTGAAATATTTGCGTATTTTACCCATTAATCAAATCAACCCTTACTATTTCAAAATAATAATTAGAGGAAATTAAATTTCATTAATAATAAGTTGGGGTCTTACATAGTAGGCATTAAATATTTACCAAACATACACAATATATGTCAGACTAAATTGATGAACACAATAATTGGAATTCGTTTCATAAACACTACAATCACAATTTACATGTTTACAAGGGGCATACCCCAGGTAATTAAAAAAAACGATGATACAATAGTTTAATAGCTCAAGCAACTACAAATAAGATAATATTTTAGTTTTTCTGTGTTGCTTCAAGAATTCCAAGCAGTATGTGAGCCAACTCTTTCAAGAATTTCTTCATTTTAGATGTTGATTTCGCCATAATTCCAAGAAAGCCATTAATTTATGCGGGCTCATCAACTCAGTGAGCCAACTCACGATACTTCAAGTAAGAATCAAAATATTTGAAACTCTTACAACATTAAAATTAAAAATTTCATCTCTCGCAACATATACGCAGCTCATTAAATTTCATCTCTGCAAAATTTCATCTCTCGCAAATTTCATTAAAAATTCATCTCTATCGCAGCTCATCAACTCGCAACATTAAAAATTGTTTGAAAATCTTACACAAACTCCATGAAGTGACAAATATTTCATTGCCCAAGATTGATGTTGAAAAGTGACAAATATTTCATTGTTTAGTCTAGATAATGCCACGATTTTTCACCCCAATGCTCATAGCTAATTAGCTCTAAGTAAGTGGAGCAATAATAAATCTTAGCAATCAAACTTGCCCCAAATTAGTGAAACAGTAAGGCGTTGACAAGTAATACAATATTGTTGATGTAACCCCAAAGAAAAACTTGATAGTAATTTTATCATTCAACAATTCATTTGATAGCCCTCGAGGCTAATACCATCATATTGTTGATCGTCGAAAGTTATGCAGTAGCTTTGAAGGAAAACAGGAAAGAAAGAAAGTCAATAAACAACTAAAACTATTGATGTAAAAATCTTGAACTGATACCACTCATTTAGCCGTAGTCCAAAAACTCTTCTTATACCAATTACTGACTTTACTGAGATGAAAAGAAGTAGTTCGGACCAATAAAGACAAAGAACTCTCGAGATATAAGCAAATATAAAAGTAAAAAGTAGGCATACTACCTTCAAAGCATCACGATTGAAACCCACGAAGAAGATGGCGTCATGTGATTTCCCACGATGATTTTGGGAACAATCAAATGGGTTTTCGCTCGATTGCCATAAATCTTTAGTGGCGTTTTTAGCCAAGTGCTCTAAAATCTCACGATGATTTTCCACCGAATGGGTTTTCAAATTTTTAGCTCTCGTCAATTCCTCCATTTTTGGACGAGCAGAAAGCTTAACTCTGTGTCTAGGTTTTGGATTTGCTCTTGCTGCTGAGTAGTTTAGAAAAGAGGGAGAGAAAAAAAGTGATGTGAAATTGAAAAGGGGACTTTGACTAGAGAGTGCTTTTAGAAAATGGGAAGAAAAAAATTGAAGTAAAACAACATTGATATGTGCGTTTCGATAAAATTAGTGTAAGTGTGATGTTTCTATAGATTTACTCATATATATATATATTATTTTTTGTTGTTGGTGGTGTATGATATTTTTTGTATTAGTTTGAACACCCATATCACATCACAGATACACATCAACAATATTACTATCACATAAAAAATATGACATAACATTTATATACACATGTATATTATGCTACCACATCGACATGTGGGAACTGCAATATATATATATATATATATATATATATATATATATATATATATGTATGTGAATATAATATAATATTTTTTACGTGATAATAACATTATTTCATACACATACACCCCTACAACTCAAATTCTAATCTTATGAGCTGGGACATATCACTAGGACAAAGACTTTGACTTAACTTAAATATGATAATTTTAAACTGATTTGTTTGTAGTAAATTTTTACTCTTAGTATTTGAAAATTTGTAACCCTAAAAAAAGATCAAAACTTATATTGGAGAAAAAAAATATTTTGAGTTCATAAAGTGTCTTCTTTATTTATTCTTAATGTTAAAAAATAGTTTTATTTTTGTTGATATTAATATAAAATACATTGAATATTCTAGAATTAACTAATGTTACAAATATTTTGAAAAATATTGACATTTATATTTTTTAATTTTGAAACAGAAGGAATACAAAAAAAAGGATGAAACAATTAACAAAAACAAAAGGATGAAATTGTTCTCTAAACATACGGACTTATTTATCACTCTCGAATTTACACCAAAAAATCGATTTATATAGTTTATATGCTTTAAATATATTGCTAAATATACTCGGTGGTTAATTTAATACTAATCTCATTATAATAAAATTGAAAATATTTTTGTTGTTTTATAAATAAAATATTAAAAATATATTTTCTAATTTAAGAATCGAGGGAAATTTTCAAAAATTTGACACAAGGTGGTTAGGTGTAAGGGGTGATAACCGAGCCAAGTAGTTCGGTACTCGACTCGAGATCGGCTCGAAAATATGATCCAAAGTTCGAATTCAAGTTGATCCGAGTCGAATCTCGATCCATACTGCTTTTACATTTTAATTATACACGAGTCGAACTCGAAAGCGCACTGTAGTTCGCTTCATATTAAGGTTCGAATATTTCATTTTTCTCAAACCATACTGACGATTGCTTACGATGGATCATATTCAATATTGGTTACGATCCATGCTAGTAAGCTAAATATGTGATATTTGTAGCAATCTTTATAATTTATAAAGTGTAGTATGAAATTGTGTAAACTTGTACTTGAGTATATCAATGAATTAAATGTTAATTTATATTACATTCTTTATAATTTCAATACATAAATAAAAGTGAAAAAATTTTATATATAAATATTAGTTAAGTAACCAATTTAGTATGTAGTGGTTCAATTTTAAGTGAAATGGTTCATATTCGAAACTCGATTTGAAGGCTTTCATGAACTAATTAGCTTCGTTTTGAAAGCAATTAGTCTTTTTACTGAAAGTATACGTCCGAAAGATTGATCCGGAAGTCGAATATAAGCGCAAAAAAATATAAATCCTTTATCGAATCCGAATTAATTCGAAATTCAATTTTTTCGAATCGAATTAATCTGGCGTGGGTGTTGCTCACGAATTGACTTCGTTTTCACCCCTAGGTCACTTAGGTGAACTGGTGAAGAATTCCTATAGCAAAAGTCAAAATAAGGAAAAGAAATTGTCAACTTTCAACGACGTCGTAATGAAGAGTTCATCAACCTTTTGGGGCTTTTGATTTTTTACTTTTCCTTCGTCTTTTCTCTCACATCTCCTGCGGTGGCCAAGTAGCAGAATCAGCCATAATCGATCGTTCTCCAGTTCTGTGTAACCAATAAAGACCAGAGCTTGTAGACTTAATAAACTGATAAAATTATGAAGAAAATGACGAAGGCGGTGGCAGCAAAGATAGCACCGTCGATGCTATCATCAGACTTTTCCAATTTGGCATCAGAGGCAGATCGTATGCTCCGGTTCGGCGCCGATTGGCTCCACATGGACGTCATGGTAATAGATTCGTTTTATTTGGATTGTATTTGTCTGTTTTAAGTTTTATAATTGAACTGTATTAAAATTCTAACCCATGAATAGAATTTGAGGGGAAACAAATTATTACTCGAGATTTTTGAAATGAATAGGTATTTAGAAGTTTTGAGCTAGGTAAGCATTTAATTATTATTTTAAAGTTGGATTTTATTGAGGTTTCTTGATGGATTAAATAGTGAGTGTGGATGAACTCATGTTATGATATTATCCTTTTTCTTAGACATCGTGTGATATGAAGTTCTTGTTTGAGAATTGGAATTATAATCAACCCTTAAAATTTGCTTTTGCTTAAATAATAATTTTAAGAATTGGAATTGATGCTGCCCAGTAAGTGGTAAGATTTTTCTGATAAATTAGGGAGTTGCTTATGTACTTCATGTTTATGGTGGATTTCTTAACACTGACAATTGTGTATTAATAATGCTGGTCATGATTTTCCACCATCCACGGATTACTTACAAGGCTTTTACTGAGAAAAACTTAACCTTATGGTTATATCATTCAGGATTTATCTGTATTTTGGTGAAGCCTGATATTTTTTTACTGTAACCTATTTTTAGTGGTTTCCAACCCTAGTTCCATAAAGTTTGCTCAAATTAGATTATTATGGTATGGGTAGGTGGTTAATAATTCTGAAAAAGTCTCGATTCTCATATACTTGAAATATTTATATTTATTCTTGCATAAGAGCATTCACAGTAGTTTTTTTTATCTCTATCCCTACTCTGCAGTGTCATTAGGTCATTATGCAGGATAGAGATTCAATTTTTTCACTATGTAACCAACATGTTCCTTATATTGATTCCTTAAATAATAAAATTTAAAAATTTTAACAGTCAAAACATGTTTTGACCGTTGTAACTATTTGACATTTGTATTGGCTTAATACGTTAGAGTTTATGATAAATGTAATATATTACAACCTCTTATTTTTAATTATAAAATCGCTATTAATTTATTAATCTTTTTTGAAGCAAGTATGTGATATTTTTAAATTTAAAATTAATATTAATTTAATCAATACATATTGTAACTTATTTAGAAAAAATACTATTACTTATAAAATTTATCATTTTACAATTCTTAGAAAAATTATTAAGTTTGAGAATGCATCAAATTGACTTATAAAAATTAATAATAATTTATAATTTATAATTTATAAAAAGAGTATAATTTATCAATTGTATTCCATTGTAAGATAACTTTTATTTTATTTTATTTTAAATTTTAAGTAATTTATGGAGTGGATATTGAATGGATTGTAAATATGAAATGTACATAAGATTAATATTACTTTTAAAAAGTTAATTTGTGATATTTTTAAATTTAAATTTGATTCATTTAAATTTTGAAAATAATAAATTTTATAATTAATAGTACTTTTATAATATTTATAATTATATGGACATAAATTAAATAAATTTATATCAATTTTATAATTTGAAAATGAAGTAGTAAAAAAGTCATGTGACAATAATGTGAAGATGTGTATGATTGATGAGTTGTTCACTTAAATGAGGGTGTGAAAGGTCATTTTGCATATATAGAGAACGCTCTTTTGACTCCCTCACCCCATGGAGTAAAATCCTATATTGAGATCAAAATAAAGAGTTAAATAAGGATAAATAAACTGTTGGATAATGATTTGTTGATATATTTTTCAATGTTAGGGATAAAGAGTTTATTGGGAAAACTGTTGTGAATGCTCTAAGCTAATGAAATTCCAAATATGTAATTCTATTCTTATGGTGTGTTAGGTGCTGTTTGTTTACATCTGATTGCCTCTTAATGGTCTGTCTCTTATTCGCTAAGAGGCATGATGCTGTTTTTTTTTGTTACCTCTGAATGCTTCTTAATCGGTAAGATAGAAAATGAAATCTTAATAATTAAGAGGTACCTCTTAATGAATTTTTTTTTTATATAAATATATTCAACAATATTATGCACTCATTTTTATTAAATTGAATATTTAAAATTATTAAATAAAAGTTTACCCTTTAAAATGGTAAAATAGTTTCATTAAGAGACAACTTACTTTTAAGTTATCAAATAATTTTTTAGATTCAGACCTCATAACTATTCAGATGATCTAATTTATCAAGACATCATAATCATTCAGATCTTAATTCTCAGGTTTATCAAACACAACCTTAGTCGTGGTGGTAAGCTTTGTGTAGCTGTTAGTCTACTGATGACAGGCTTAGCCCCCCAATAGTAATTGCATTTGGTATATATTGCTGGTGGATATTTTATAGAGACGTTTTTCTTTATTATTGCTTAATGGATATCTATGAGTTTCACTGATAACTGTTTTTGGTTTATCTGCAGGATGGGTAGGTTTCACAATTAGCTCAAATGAAGTGTTTCTTACCTCTCCAGTGATTGCCGAGTGGATATCACCTGATCGAAGCTCTTCAAATACTTTCCACTCTTTATATAAGCATTAAAAAATGCGGATTGCTTTTAGTTAAGTTCTTTTTCTATTTTTTGCAGGCACTTTGTCCCAAATACTTTCTGCAACAGAAGATGTTTAATTTTTCTTCTCTTGCAGGGCATACTTGGATTGCCATCTCATGGTCACAAATCCTCTCGATTATGTGGAACCATTTGGAAAAGTTGGGGCTTCAGGGTTTACATTTCATATCGAGGCATCCAAAGGTGGAGCATATTGTTGTCTGGATAGTGCTTTGTATTAAGATTTCTATTAGCTAAGGTCTACCTTTGTTTTATTTCTTAACTTCAAATATTAGGGCATCATTTTGTTAATTTTCAGACAATTGGCAAGAACTTGTCCAAAAAATTAAGGCAAAGGGCATGCGGCCAGGTGTATCATTAAAACCTGGAACACCAGTTGAAGAAGTGTATCCACTGGTATGCATGTTTGAGTTGTTGATACTCATGTTGACTCTTTTGTGTGGACTGGATTCTTACAGCTTGATAATTAAAATTTAAATATATTAATTGATAAGAGTATTAAAAAAAATCTGTACATAATCCTTCTAATGAATGACATCATTCTTCCTTCCTTCTTCCTGCCATAGCTTGATGGTGAAAATTCTGTGGAGCTGGTTCTTGTTATGACAGTAGAGCCTGGATTCGGTGGACAAAAATTTATGCCAGAAATGATGGATAAGGTGCATTTAAATGCTTCTTTTTGAGTTGCAATTATATTACCGTGTTTGGTTTCCAAATAATTTCATTATCAATCATTTTGGATTTCAGGTACGTGCTTTGAGAAAGAAGTACCCGTCACTTGATATAGAGGTTAGTTTGGTATACCTATAATTCCCCCGTCAATGTTCTAGGTTCATTAATCTGTACCTTTTTTGTTGGGATCTATTATTCTGGCAAGGGGAATCATTTTCCATGATTTATTTCAGTCAGTGTGGGAACTCGGCAAAGTTTGCTGGAAGTTTTTTTTTGTTGTTTTGATTTATAAAGGTTTTTTTTTTCTATTTATGTTTCTTCTTATAGCCCCTCTGCTACTGTTTAAGCTGTGTAATCGCTGTGTAATCTATGTTTGATGCGTTGCATAATGAAGCATTTTTAAAGTTGTGGCTGATAAAATGTGAACAACCTTCTTTATCTTGAGATTAGTTACCTGTTATGGAAACCACACAGCTACCCATATGCACAAAGAATAAAATATTACTGAATTTGAGACATGTCTGTATTTTCTCTTTGTAAGAAGTTGCAAGAATCTGAAACACAGTTGAGTTTGTTTTTCAGGTAGATGGCGGTTTAGGGCCTTCAACCATTGACATTGCTGCTTCAGCTGGAGCAAACTGCATTGTTGCAGGAAGTTCAGTGTTTGGAGCTTCTGAGCCTGCTCACGTTATATCACTTTTGAGAAAGAGTGTAAATGAAGCCCAGTCAACAAACTGATATTGATACAGGCAAGAAACTTTCTGATAACGATCCAACTTTTGTAAACTGATGTACTGTTTGCACTTTGTGTACTAAAGATCTGTATGAGATTTTAAAACCATGAAGATAATAAAATGATAAGGTTTGTTTCTGCCATTGGCCTCATTTCAGTCGTTTGTCTTGTATGTAAATGACTTGCATATCATGAATGATACCTAGATTGACCCGTATAAATGTTTTGGATAATTAACAACTGAGAAGTTGTATTAGGTGTGATTTTTTTGGGTGAAGGGCACCCCCTGTTGCACTTTAAATCCTTAGGTTGAGTCTTGATGAAGGATGACCCCATGTGCGATAATTCTTATTTGCAGCATGCTGACTACATTTAAGATCTTTTTTCATCAATATTATTGAGCGAGAACATATTGCATTTGGATTTTCTCATAATTCTTTGCTATTGATTGCGATCTCTCTCACTTTCTTCTATTGGACCCTGTTAACCTGTTATGGTTATCATCAGCACTTGATCCCATATAGATTATATCTTCCTTTATACTAATTCAGTATTGGAACTTGAAATTCATTAGGTATATCCAGTGGCCAAGCCATAAATTGTTGGCAGTGGGCAGTGGCCAGTGGGGTCAATTATTAGAGTATCAAACAATAAATTAAAATTGATAATTATAGTAACAAAAAATAATTCAAATATATAACTAAAAAATTATAATATATGTCAGTTATCAAACTTATTCACAAAAAATAACTAGTATAATATAATAATTATAATTGCCTCTGCTTGTTTTCATTCGTCGAAATCGTTGCATAATACTTTCATTGTCAATGCAATCAAATACATCCTTCTCGATGTATGTAATCAAGCAATCATTCATCAGTTGATCTTCCATAGAATTGTGCAACCTATTCTTAATTATCTTCATCGCAGAAAAACCTTTTTCAATAGTAGCAGTCGCAACAGGTAAGATTAATGCCAATTTTAGAAGTCGATATATCAAATGAAATACAATGTTTCTTAGTACCTACGAGCTTTCTTTCAAGACCGCTAATTCCTTGAACTTTCAAAAACTCTTGATTTGTCCGCATATCAAAAATGTAATTATCTAGTTGACTATCAAGTTTCATAAGATCCGTTGGAGAAAAGTCATTCGAATAAAAGCTAGCGAGATGAATCAATTTGTCTTTATCAAAACTAGCGAAACAATCACTAAGATTTAAGCATGCCATTGATAAAAACAAGTCAATAAAACGATTATTTAATTCTTGAAGTTGCCAATCCAAAACAGTACAAAATATCTCAACATAATGATGGTGAAAATTTATAATACCTTGAGATTTTCGACTTGATCTCCCATGGAATAAAGCATTCATATCTATAATGTCAATTTTGTGTTTGTTGCAAGCTAAAACAAACTTCATCAAGTAGCTTCTCTCATCCCTCATCTCTCATAGCCTTCAATAGTTGCTTAGACACTTTAACTAATTTCATAGCATTTACAATGTCTTGATCCTTTCTTTGCAATGCTTGTGATAATTCATTTGTAATTCCCAATATTTTTCTCATCGATATTAGATCAAATGCAAAACCAAATGATTGCAATGACTCTAATAAACCAAAAGCAATACCTTTTTGTTTGTATACCAAACCATCATCTGAAACCTACTCAAGTACATCAATCACTAAGGAGAACATAAGAATTAAGTTCAAAAGTGTCTCATAATGTGATCCCCAACGTATGTCACCCGCCCGTTTCTTGATGCAAGCCTTTCCCACTTTAAAGTTCATTATTCATCGATGCTTCCCCTACTCTAGCAACTTCTTTTTCTTCAAGACTATCTCAACGCTTGCATGATGCTCCAACCACATTTAACAACTCATAAACCTTGTTAAAAAACCAAGCAATGTGTTTATGCTTACTAGCAACAACTACAATAGTTAATTGGAGTTGATGAGCAAAACAATGGACATAAAATGCAAAAGAATTCTCATTCATGATTCAAGTTTAATCATGATTAAGGTATTTGAGACCATTAAATTTTCGCAAACATATGATGTTCATTAATGTTTGACTACGTTCTAACTCGAAAGCGTCGTGAACAAAACAATTATTTGAACATGTTCGAGTTCGATTTCAAATCGATAAACTTTAGTCAATTAGGGTTTTTGAAAAATTCAATATTTTGGATTTAAGATTGTTTGATTTTAAATTTATAAATTTGTTTGGTGCACAATCAATGAATGTATATATACGGTTTGCTAGAATCTATTGACGATGATGGGTGCACAATGAATTAACGTATGCCCTAATTTATAAATTTATATTTTATAATGAGAATCAATCTAATTTGGGTATAAACCCCACTATTGAGCCAATTATGTGAGCTGCCTTTCTAATGGTACGTAAATATTGTAGCTTATTTATATCGAAATTTCTCAAAATTAACTTAGTCTATTTGCAATATCATATCAAAATATACACTACTTAATTTTACGAAATTGAACAACAAACCAAAATGATGTTATTATTTTCAAAATTGAACAACTATTGTACAAATGATGTCACAAATTTTTAAACACATATGTGTATCTTTTTTTTCAGAAATAATAGAATAGAATAGAATAGAATACTTAAAAATCAATGTAGAAATAACCGAGGTTGGTTCAAGAAGACATCATAGAAATGAACTCATCAAAATGTAGAACCCCATCACCATTAAGATCAAAACTCTTAGACTCCCCCAATTTACTAAGCATCCTCTTCAAACTCTTGGGGTTATACTACCACTCCCCTCCATCTCATACATCTCGAAAGCATCTCTTAACTCCTCCTCATCACCAACTCCTACTCCTAATTCATCCACCAATTTCACAAACTCCTCCAAACACAACAATCCGTCTCCGTCCGAGTCCATCAACCCCACAGCCGCCTCCGCCTCCGCCTCTGATCCTTCCAACACATTTTAGCAGATCTGCCGCCGATATTTTCCGGTCTTTATTTTCGTCAAACTGATTAAACACGCGTTCATATTGCTGCTCCATGTCCATTAAACTTGAATTTACTTAATTTTTATGGAAATTGGCAATTTGGCGCCTTCAAGGTTTAACGTGTCGACTATTTGGGGTTGGCAATTTGGAGTCGGAGGAGAAGACCGTTGATTTGTTATATCTGACCTCATCAATTTCCAGAATATTGGGAAAAGAATGGGCAAGGAAGTGTCTTTTTTACTTGCTCTCTTCCGTCTCAAATAACGTGGTATTAAATAAAATAAATAATATTCACTCCGTGAATATTATTAATATTAGTTTTGAAATTTTTTTTTGGGGTCAAATTGATTAATTTTTAAATTAATAATTGAGTATACATAAATATATTTTTAGAATTATAAAATTAGAGTTAATAGTAAATTATATATATATATATATATATATATAAAATCTCTTCATCTATATTTTAACATTTTAAAAATAGTTAATTTGAGTCAAAACTATACGTTTAATTTGGAATGTAAGGAGTAATGAATTATAAAAATGTATTTAACTAATATAATATAATGATATTACATATTTAACATCAACTACCAATCAAACCCGCCATTGAGCACTTAAGAAAATTTGTGGCACCGGCGTTGTGCCGTGTTTTACCTTTTCCATGGAATTATGGATATGTTTCATTTGATACTCCATTTGTTATTTTATTAGTGACAACAAAAATATGGAGTACTACTATATTCACCCACCCACCCACCCTATATCCGTCTTTTCATAATCTATTCTATATTACGATTGTATTTAATAATTTTTAAACACAAGTACACTTAAACAGAGTGGATACTAACAAAATAAAGAGTCTTATGCTGCTGCAATATCCATTTAGGATTGACTACTCCAATCCAATATATCTAGAATTGGTCAGAGAGAGCATTTAATTATATACCGACGTAATTTGGTAATAGTTTGGGTGGGGGGAAGAGGAAGAGGAAGATATCTATCTTAGGTTTTATATTGCGGAAAATGAAAAATTCAACACTTTCTTTTCACTGTTAGAAAGCAAGTGTTAAATTTTCTATTTTACCCCCTTCCCTTGTCCTAAAATAAAACGGTAAAACTCACAAACTCACCCACATAAAGCATTACTAAATTAACCAGTGGCAAAGAAAAAGCCATATTCATGAGAAATGGCACCAAGAACACTAGGAGGATATCTACCTAAACTGCTCATGTAGCATTTCGGTTTCATTTACATATACATACATAATGTCAAAAAAGAAACAGACTACAGATTTACACCAAAGATAATAGTAGTATCTAGATCTGCCCCCCTGCCGGAGAGGTTATTCATTCCAAGCCCTATGAAAAAAAATCAAAGTTGCAAAGATTCTGTTCGTGCTGATATTAATGACTTTTCAGTTCTCATCCGAGCCCTCCAAGAGGGAGAGGAGCGGATATCTTACAGCATATCAACTGCCTTCTCTCTTGCATCTTACCATCTACATATTCCAGAGTTTATTTTACCCCAAAACACTATCAGGGGACTGAAATTTAGAAAAAAAACAAGCTCTCAAGCCCATATCACTACATGCTACTCATCCATACCTCCCGAAGTAGTTGGTACCTAACACTGTTTTTACTGCCATCTTCCTTTGATGTCCAACTAGGTTTGGTTGAGGCAGGCAAGGGCCTGAAAATGTCAATGATTGATAGTGAATCCAATTAAATCAAGTTCATCGTCGCTAGTATATGAATTTCGGAGGACTAAAGATCCATTCCGTGTTAACTGGGAATGGCTTCCACAATCTCCTAAGATATGTGCAACTGAAGTTGCAGGTGGTGGAAGATAAACTATGGGGTCTGCAGTGCATGGGAAATGTACGACGAAGTCTTCACCAGACTCAGCTGGATCCTAAATCAAAATAAAACCAATATGATATGAAATAATGCTCTTTAGAATAAAAGGTCATGGTGGATATAGAATGAAAGGATATCACAAGTAGAAAATTTTGGTATACACAAATCTCCAAAAGCTTAGAAAGAACAAAAAACAATGAAAGTAGACCATTCAGTTTGCAAAAATAACCCAGGAAGACAGAAAGATGCACCAACCTCTGATTCCAAGGCTTCAAGCACAACATCAGGAATTGGATCTGGGCAAAATTCATCCGGAACAAAATTGTCGAGGATTTGCTTTATTAGGGATGCCTTAAATCTAGGACATACCTTCAAGACGTAGAAATTGGTCACTATTAATAAGCGCGAGAACTGATTGATCGTACAAACCAGAGTAAAATAGAGAAATTTTAATATTAGAGTCGAACCTCTTTTCTGATTGACCTGCATAAGAGCATATCCTTTGGAAGCATCATGAGGTCACTCAGTGCATGCAGGAGATGGAAAGGCTTAAAGGATGTATTATATTCTTTTCTTTTATTGTCATCATCATTTTCAGGTTCATTCTCGTCATCAGTCAAATCATCATCATCAATACCAAATTGGTCAGTAAGCCATCTAGACCAGTTTCCAATCTGGTGTAAACAAGAAAATAGTCTTAACTCAAAGAGGTATGAGAATAATGGTGTATGTCATAGATAAGTCAAATTGGTTTCAATGCTATCAATAACTTCAAGTACCTGCAAGTATACAAGCCTATAAACATCTACCGTAGTGTCAAATTAGCTGGACAATATTATGTAAGAATTCTCACCGCAGTTTTCAGTTGAGCACCAGCCCCAAAGCTTGCATTCCCTGATGGAATAGGAAGAACCTTGGGATCAGTAATGGGGTCAGATACAGGATCTGTTGGAATCTCATCAGCAGATTCACGTAGAATGGCATTGAACATAGCCACATCCAATCTACCCACGCATTGCTCCACTATCTAGTTGCACAAGAGAGGATCTAGGAGTTCAGAAGTGGAAGTGGAAGTTTGAAACATAAGATAAATCATGCTAGGCAAACACATCAATTAATTAACCATAAAGATGTTAAAAAGAAATTAATATTTCATGGCTAGTTACAGCAACCTCCTGTACCTTACCTTTCACACACAAATAAAGTACAACTTCATAATAGTTATATAGCTGCTGAAAGGAAAGCATCCAACAGTTGGTCAGGATGCATACAAAGCACATAGTGTCTTCAGATTGGAAGAGAAAAAAATATATAAATTCAATGGCATGTGTGCAAGCCCATAAAGAACATTTACCTGGCTTGGCGAACCTTTCAAAAGATGCAAAACACTCTTAGAAAACAGAACTGCTCGTTACTACTATGAGCTAGAGTTTCCTCCCAACCCGGACGCCCACCCCCCCCCCAAAAAAAAAAAAAAAAAAAATTAAATAAACAAAAGTTGGGACCCTCAAATTTGAATGAACTTCAAAACTTGATAATAAATTAAAAGTTTACATTAAGCCAAACCCCCATCAAATCTCAGCCAAAAGACATATCTATCTTGAATAGATAGCTTTGTTGATCATTTGTTTATCGATTGAGTGTTCTAAAAATCCGCCTAGGTTCGATTCATCGATTAATCCCCGACTAGGCGCATAGTTGTCATGGCGCCATAGCGAGATGCGGCGGTAGTTGACCGTCTAGACTCCTAGGCGATAAGGCGTCTGCCATGGCATCCGTATGACGACAAGTCGTTAACAATGTGCAATTTATACATTATTATTTTACTTCAAAAGTATATTGAACAATAAAATTTTATTAATACCCAAATCAATAACAACTAACACTATGAAATACAATTATATGAATACTTTACAATCAAAATTCAAAAATAAAACACTTGACATTAAAAACTAATAGAACAAGTCGATAAACACCACATAGAAAATAAAGAATGACAACTTGCCCATCACCCATTACAAATCCATGGGTTATGATAAGTAATGGGTAAAAAATGACTTAATCACTTAACTTGGGCCAACTACCAAGGTGTGAGTTTTGGAGGTTCAACGTCCAAGGCATCGCCTTGCCCTTTCTCCAAATACTTGAGCCTAGGCAACGCCTTGGCAACACCATGACAATTATGATAGGCGCTAGGCGTGTCCTCTCACCACTCAATTTGGCTCAACATCTAGGCCCCCACCTAGCGCGTAATCTACAATCCTTAAATGAATATGTTAAGTATTAAAAGATTGTTTTTTGGTAATGTTTTATATAAAATTTAAAAAATTTATATATACTATATGCTTTGTTTATTATAACAAGTATATACAATAGACAAACAAATAAATGTGACCTCCTAAGAAAACGCCTAGTTCGCCTAGGGAAACGCCTAGGTAGCCTAGGCCAGCCTAGGCGCTAGGCGTCTCCTCCGCCACCTAGGTCCGCCTAAGGATTTTTAAAACATTGTCTCAACTAATGTCTTCGAGTTAGATAGCTTAACTCACAACATAGATATGGATTGCCAATGTTAATCTTACTTTGTCTTTATTTAATATTTGTATCATGTAATTTTTTGGATGTCACATAAGGAACACAAAATTACATAATGCTGAGGATATACATAATTTCCCAGGTTCACGTATCAAAAGAAGCTTATATGCATATACGTGTGTGCATAAAGAAAGTAGCAACTTTGAGATATTACACCCTTTTCATGTGCATTTTAAAAGGCTACGGGGCTTATAAAGTTTACCAGTCTAGAAAGCACAGGCAAGCAGCCACATTCATGTCCTCCAGCTCGGATAGGACAAATTCGTTCATAAGCATCATTGAAAGCCTTTTTCCATAGCTCTAAGGAGAAATTTCCTTTCTCTTGTTCGCCCAAACTAGATGTACTTTTATAGAGTTTGCTAGAGATGGAACTCATAACACTTGCAATTTCGTTTGCAGCAGCAGACTGCATATGTGGAGTGAGCGTCTGGGGAAAAAACATGATACAGAATCAGATTAGCTCAATTGTGTACAAACTAATATTTCCCGGTTTAATCTAGTAGCAAGATTTCCTCAAATCCCTTGAAACTTGAGTTTCTGGAATGCATCTAAAAATGTAATCTATAGCCCAAGAAGGGGGGAAAAAGAATATATAAGATAAACTGAGAAAGTCATAATTTGACAACCTGCCACCAGATAGATTCAACAATTCGAGAGAAGATCCAAGTTTCAACATTTTCCAAGGCAGAAGTAAATGTGTGAAGGTCCTCCCAGTCATCAAAATTTTCATGTAGAGCACTTCCAGTTTCCTTTTTTAAATTTAAAAAGGAGTCCTTCCATTTTAGTGCTGATGATTTTTCATTATTACCCTTCTGAGAACAAATTACTCCAGAGGAAAGTTTCTGATGATCGCACGCTTGGTTTAATATTGCTCTTAATACAACAGAATTTGATAACCAGAAAGTCAACCTGTATTGTAACGTGGGCAAGATAAATGAGCATATAACAAAGAATTAAAAAGCTATGGAAATATGCTATAAATAAAACAAAAAAAGGGTTACAGACCCATGACTCATTACTCTCTGGCCCAAAGTTCATTACACTTGTAGTCAGAGTGATGGATTACACTTGTAGTCAGAGTTCCATCACGTGAACAACTGCTCAATTGTTAATCTAATGGAGTAAATGTCAAGAAAACTATAACTGTTGGCCTTGGATATCAATCTGAAGACCTACACCTTATAGGTCTGAACCCAATTGTTCCTACTAATATTCACTTGCAACAACATTGAGATGCAATATTCAAATCCACTCCAAATCCACTCCGAATTCAACTCACTTAATGTCCAACCTAAAGTTACTTAAGTACATTTATTCAGATAGATTTGAGCTTGTCAAACAACTGAATTCTATGTATATGTATATATGCAGATCATTACTGAATTCAATTAGTAGATAGCCCTAAGTAGACTTAATGCTTCCTAGGTTTCCAACAACAAGTTGTGACATCGTCGAGTTGCTCTTACACAATTAATAAATCTTCTCATTACGAGCCAACCACATTAGTATTTGGTTCGTTAGAAAGACACTAAATCTAGAAAATACAACATGCAAAGCTATAAGCTATGAGGATGCAAGGATCAGAAAGGATGTTTTTATGGGGATTGAAGAAAATAATTTGGTCCATACTGTACCTTGGAACATCATTTCCGCATGCTTTTGCAACCAGAACTAGTCCAGAAATAGCACTTCTAGCAGCACTTGCTCTCCTTAGATGGGAGTTCCCTTTGCAAGCATGAAGATAGAGCCTAGAAAGGCGCCGAGCCGGAGCATGGACCTTATTTACGGAACTTCCATGTTCTGCAACCACAGAATAAAGACTAACTTCAATAGCTGCAGCTTCTCTCAACTCCCCTTCAAGCATGTGTATTCTCCGTTCTAATTTCTGTACTTTGCTGTCCTTTGGATAAACCTTAGCATCTTCTTTTCCATTATATATAGAGCTTCGAACAACATTCTGAGCATCTTTGAGAACACCACCATCCTTTTCTTTTGCAAAAAATTGGGAACTCTTGACATTACCATTGCTCCTTCTTGAGTCCATCGTTGATCTGACAGACTTTACATGCTTTGATTTATCATTATATACTCCAACATTTTCCCTGCAGATAAAAAGTGCATCACTCTCTGATGTGATTTCTTTTATGGTATCATCTTGTGAAGATCTATTTAATTGTTCATCTTCTTTATGGTGCAAGTTCTCATCCAGGATTTTCCTTTCTTGTTCACTTTCTTGATGGTTATTACCGTATTCTCCAGAACCATTTTCAATAATATCAGCACTGCCAGCCCCTCGCGTGCTTTCATGAATATCCTCAGCTGGATCGTCTTGGTCATTTCTTCTAGTATTGACGATCAACTCTTTATCTAGTCCTTCATGAGCTATAGATGAGGATGAGGATTGAACACTACGGGTGCCAATAGATTTTTCAATCAACGTAAAGCTTGTTTCATTAAAGCTGGATAGAGTAGAATGAAGATTTTCAGGGCTCTCAGAATCAGAAGATAGTTCTGTGGATGATGAGCAAGATGAACTCTCCTTCAGACTGCCATGTGGTTCCCTCACTGGTTTAATATCTGTTCTTTCAGGCCTTTGATTTGAAGTTATGACATGGTGAACTTTAGCATCTTCAGTGATCTCCTTTATTTCCTCTGATCCATTCTGAGATTGATTTCCAACTCATTATAATATACATGAAAACTAAAGTATATATCAAGTACAATATTATGAAAAGTAATTAGGCTGACTATCATGCCAAGTATCTATCCGAAGCATGTTAACCTAGAGGCAAATACATATATGATGCAGGTGAACATTACATCTGTCTCATACAGCCACACTATGTACTTTCAAGGCAAAGAGGTAGCCAATGAAGTGCCACATCAACTTACAAGACAGGATGATAGTGAACAATTGTATTGAAATGAGATAATGTTAACAATACAACAATGGTATTGAAATGAGATAATGTTAACAATACAACAAGACAGGATGATAGTGAACAATTGTATTAAAACAAGAAAAATCACCTCTTCTTCTTGAGGTAATGAACCCCCTTGTGACTCGATAGCTGAAGAGTGAACAGCCGTAGATGAGTGAGATGAAACATCATCATCGGTAAAAGAGGCAACTTCAGCTTCCTCAGCATACTCTTCATTCATCAATGCAGAAACAGATTCACTACCATTCCTGTCTATATATCCATTGGCACGACTCTTCTGAACCCGCTGGATTTTAATGAAGAGCACCGGGGGTGCTGTATTCCTCAAAACCCGCTTGCAGTTCATGGGAGCGGTGATGCTCAACTCCTCTTTTACAATACCATAATCTGCCAAGTCTATGATGGCAGTTGCCAGCAATTGACCTTTCACAGTCTTAACTCTCCGAGGTTCATACAAATTGAACTCCAAACAGTTCTTCTGGAAAGTGTTCCCATCCCCACCTTTAATTGACATATCCCTTAATAGTGTCACAGGTAGCCTAAATGACTGGTTGAGTTCAATTTTCCCATCGCCAACATTAGACCCAGATCCGAGTGAAGGGACAACAGGGTTAGTAGACCCAGAATTCTTATCACCATGTTCCCATTGAATAAGAGTGGAACGAAGAGACCTCAAGGATTGGGATGGAGGCCAGGGTTTGATCTCCTGAAGATGGATTCGATAATCGAGTTGAACCGAGGGGCTTCTCCTGTTATTCGTCTTCAATCCTAGAACCATGGCTGGAGAGACTGATATTCCTCTAAACTCTCAATGGCCCAACAATGTATCTGAAAAAATTCAATGACAAGAATTTACAAGTCCACAAAACATAAACCATAAGAATATAACCTAGATAAATGTTATAAAAAAAATTGTAATTAAAGAAGACTGATTCAAGAGCATCATCAAGAACACGTTCTGACCAAGTCTATCTATTGCTGACGGATTAAGCCGGCCAAAACTCATGCGGTTTCAGAGGGGAATGACAAAATGCTAAATCCCCAACTCATTGAAGTCGACAAGACAACAAAAACAAACTCATAATAGGAAAAAGAAAACTTGAAACTAAATGCTATCACATGCTAGGTCCCTTAATCCCTCAGTATCTATTTAAATCCAATAACTTACACACACATGAATATTACTCGAATGTGAATTTCTACTGGATTCATGATACAAACTTAAAATTTTCATTTGGGGAGAGAGACACTCAAAAACCCAGCTGAAGAAAAGCAAAAAAAACATAATTATTTGAAGCTTAATTGGACCTAACCTCAGTTGAAAACAGTTGAGTCCATGTAAATCTGAGCACCCAAAAGCAGAAAAAGAAAAAGAAGTTCAGCCATTTAATACATCAGATCAACAAATTATATGAAGAACACTCATAAATCACAAGCTGAAAAACCCATTTGAGTTCTAAACAGGTACATTACAGACTTTACAGTGTATCAGCATCAATGGCTGTGTATCATCTTCTGTAATGGAAATTTGTTCATCGGATCTTCACTGAAAAAAAAAATCTAATGGGAAACAAAAAGACACTTACGGGAATATTTAATGCGTGGAAAATGGGGGAAATGCGGGAAGATCAAAGAGAAACCGTTTCGTTTTGCATTCATGAGGTTAGGAGAGAGAAAATATTATTCCTCCTCCTGAGGCTAATAATGAGTGAGAGAGTGAGCAGGCAATTACAGTACCTTGTTAAGAAATAATGTCCTTTTTATTTCTAATTAAAACGATGATTATTGTAGTACCAGATCTTTAGAATGAGAAAAAATGGTAATAATTGTGTACATAAATATAAAAGAGTAGCAATTGTGTGTACATAACATAAAATACATCATGACATTTTTATTTTGTTTTGAGATATACTTTTTTTTATCAAAATATTAATTAAATAAAATTCAGGTCAAAATTTAATTAATAAAATTACACAATTTTTATTTTTATTTTATTTTTAGATATACTCTTTTTATAAGCTATTTTGCATACGATCGTAGAATTAAATAAATTCTCATTCTATATAGATTCACTATAATGCTTATCTACAATGATATATATAATAATATAGTGTCTACTTTATTATCGGTTATCTACTTTTTCAATAGAAAATGATTTAATCAGAGGATCGTAGATCGCAGATATTCGGAATTTACGTAGTAAATTTACATGTTTCTATTTTTTTCCTTATTAATTACAAGATATTATTTTTAAGGTTTTTTCTAAATTATATAAATCTGAAATTTAAAAATATTTATACTAAAATAAAGGGAGTAATTATGTGGACTGGATAATGTACCCAATACACACTTTTGTTTTGTTTTTTGTTTTTAATCTTTTATATATATATATATATATATATATATATATATATATATATATATATATATCTATGGGAGTTGAAATAAGAAATTAATGGCATGTTTAGAGATTGTCTGATTAGTACTAGGAAGCAGTGATTTACTCCAATGTGGGAGGTAGTATTAAATTAAATTAACTTTTGTGTTTTGAGAATATTGCAGTGACTTAGGAAGGAGCGTGTTCACACTCTCTAATACTAATAACTTAACAGCAGGTGAGGTGAGAGATTATGGAAGAATAGTGAGTAGTATTGAGAAACGGGTGGTGGTAGTCGCTTGGTGAATGAAGAATTGGCTGGATTCATTAGCCGACATAAAGATAAAATGATGATAAAGAGAAGAAAGAGAGAGTGTCAGTGTACATAGATAGATAAGTAGATAAAATCCTTTTTATTTATTTATTTTCGAGTAGTAGTATTTATTTTGGTCCTTGTGTTGAGCAAATTTTAAAAAATTAGAATTATGTGAGCCAAAATATAAATTCAAAAAAATTTGGAGAATGAAATGGGGCAAATTCAAATGAAATGGAGGCGAGGCGCACAAGGAAGTTGACAAGTCCAACTCAAAATGATGAAAACCAAAAGCATTAGGAGGACTTATTTATTATTAGGGTTGGTGGTGAAGAATAAATAAATAAATCAGCTTCTTGGAGTCCACTCTTCGATTTTCCTCATCCATCCATCCATCTTTCTTGTTTTTTTAACTCCTCTTCTAAGCTAAATCATTCATTCACTAATTTTTATCACTTATAATAAGTTAAGAAGGTACGAGTGAATTGACTACTCAGCGTCCTTTCCTTTAGGTTAGGTTAGGGTAGGGTAGGGTAGGGGTGGGGGTGGGGTTGTTAGGGGGACATCAACATCCACTACTACTACTACTACTACTCTATACAACTCCCAACAACAATTTTCATGTGTAATCAAATAAGAATGAATACTCACCTACAATGTCAAGTATTAATAATTGGATTCAAACAAATGGCTTTTTGGTGGCCTCCAAACAATCTTCAATCACAAATAAAATAAATAAACTATTGTATACACCACAAGTCCACAAGAAAATCAAAGAAAAAACAAAGGGGGATTTTTTTTATTCAGAAGAATCCCATTGAACAGACTCAAAGATTGTAGAAATCCTAATTTTTAAGGTCAAAAATGGCATTTAAAATTTTAGAAAAGAATACTACTAAATGAGGATTGTATTAGTACACACAGAATCATGAATGGGCACTGCTGTGTTAATGCTTTCCCCTCTAACAATGGCTACACTTTGCATACTTTCAACTCCAGATGGCTTCAAGAGGATATCCTAAACTAAACTAATGAATCGTGTTGTTTCTTACTAAGCCAAGTACATCTCTAACATATACAGTTACTACTGTGAGGATGTGCTCGACTTCTGATCAGCATCTGCTGTAGCCTGGACTTGGGCTGCATACTGCAAGTTCCAAAGAACATCCTCCAACGAGGGACGGTTTGAGGATTCAGGAGATATACATTTGTTTGTGATCGATATCACTGTTGATAACGACTCCTGCGAGCAACTGGTTAACACTACTGGATCCACAATCCGTTTTCGACCATCCTGGCTACCAAAGGATGCCTGTGAGATATCCATAAAACTAAGTCAGAAGTTTAAACAAGGATAAAAACTATATATATATATATAACATATATTTTGACAGTTTGTTTTCTAGTTTAGTTCATTGATTCGTTCTCTAATTCACATCAAGTTATGCCATCTGAAATCGTGGAGTAATTTTTTTCTGTTTTTTTTGGTGGAACAGTGGTGGGGGTAGAACTCCAAACATGTAACATGACCTATTATGAAAGCAAATGGCTATCCTATATTTCCTTAAAAGTGAAGTATATAAATTTTCAACGTAAAGAAATATTAGAGCATATAACTAGTTCAACCAAGATAAATATTGATGTTGATACCTGGCTTGGTGAGTTGAACTTAACTTTTAAATCAAATTTTCAACAGACCAAGAAACCAACTGATACTGAAAATAAGAACTTTGGGATTTTGGGACTAGTTCTAAACATCTCAATTATTTAAATTGCACATATATGCACTAAGAATCAAAGTAATTCTTGATATTTTACAATAAGACCGGGTGCAGTTAATTGATAGCTCTACATACCATTTCGTTCAGCAAAAATGCTTCTCCTTTTCCACTTACTATAGGCCCGACAAGTGATTCTAGCAATATGAATCCAAAGTTATAAACATCATCCTCTAATGTTGTCCTATTCCTGCAACAAAAAATTCCACTTATTCAAATATATTATATATCTTGAAAATTAAATTTGTGTTTCAAGTTTGGTCAAAAAAATAATATAGTAGCAGATTTGGGGTGTTCTATAATAGAATTCTTAAAGGCATTCATTTTTATCTTCAAACCATATTAAGTCCTATTAATATTGGGTGAATAAAATCTTCCTTGTGTGCCGTTGTGAGAACACTTTTCCATAGAAATACTTAATTACCATGATTTAGGGCCTCCTCCCTTTGCCTACAAAATACATAATAACAATGTTAGCAACAATCATTATGGCCCAAGATATGTTGCATCTCAAATAAGTGATTAAAGTATAAGAGAATAAACCTCAAGTTTTTCTATATCTTCAGTGATTATGGACATTCCATAGTCGCTAAGCTTTGCAATCCGATGCTCATCAAGCAATATATTATTTGTCTTCAAACGATTACCGAAAGAAGCAAAATTTACCCCAGTATGTAGAAAATGCACTGCCTTGGCAACACCAATAAGAACCGCTAATCGATCTGACCACTTGAGAACCTTCTCTGGAGAAGTCTCTGCAAATAATTGATGTGATTCTATCAGATCCCTACAACTTCCAATAGACAGGGTTTATAGAACTAAATCTTAAAAAAACCTAAGACAATTGTTTATAGCTTGTGTTATGTGTAAAACAAAACGTTTATATACGTTGGTTTGAGTCATCAATAACTGCAAGTGGCATCAAGGATGTCATGCACAGGAAGTAGTCATTATCAAAATTTTATCGCTCAGAATAAAACAATGTTTCAGCTATTTGAGTCTGGGTACAGAAAGTAGTCTGTTATTTGGCTCTGTCCGTTGTATATATGTATCCTGCAGGGTTTGATTCTTTGGAGCTTGATACATCCTATTATAGCATTCAACTCTTTGTCCAATGTTCGTAGGTATGAATGAACATTTGTATATTACACAAGCACACACTTATGCATGAAAATTGTTATAGTATTTATATTGTACCGCTGACCTGAGAGATGAGCACAGTAATTCCCATTAGAAACATATTCATATACAAGGAAGACTCTGCTAGCAGTAGAATCATCTTGTCCCCCGCCATCAATGCAATAACCCAGAAACCCAACAAGGTGCGGGTGGCGAAGCTTTGAAAGCAGATCCAATCGAAGTTTAAGATTTCGAATTGAACACTTTCTAAACAAAGGCAGAGATCGTATGGTAATGCATGTCCCGTTCTCTAATCTTCCCTTGTAAAGCTGTGAAAATGAATAGAGAATGTTAAATGGGTCCTTGCAATTGAAATCAAAGCTCAAGTCAAACCAAGTAAAGGAAAAAGGCCAAGAGAAGAACCAACTCAACATGTATTGCGTCTTTACATAATGAATTTCATGTAATACACAAGACCAGTCTAAATTAAAGAGGTGCACAAATACTTCAAAGCATATTATAAATGCTGGAATCACCAATGCTAAAAAATTTATTTATATTAAACATAACCTCAATCAGGATGAGCTGATTAAGCTCGAGAAATCTCTGTCATAATTCTCCAGCGTTATTACAGTTCTAGCTGTTTAACAAGTTTCTCTCTTCTTTTTCTTTTTGTGTATCTGTTTGGGGATAAACAATTACTATTTAAGAAGTCTCTTATACTAATTCTTACTGTACTTGTATGTAACTATGCATTATATAAATTTCAGGAGATGTCATGGTAGTGCATTATTTAGTCTCATATGAAGCAATATTAGAAAAATGAAGAAAAGCTGGACAAGACAATTTCCAATCATGCTTATTAGGAAGGTTCAACCAGCTAGTTCATAAAGCATATCGAAGTTTCGGGGGTTACCTTTCCTGTGGTACTTTCACCTAACACCGCCAACTGGTCGAAATCATTTGTAGCTTCTTCTAACTCTTCTAAGGAAAATACTCGGTATACCATGGCACCTTGAGTTCCTAGTTTTGCAGCGTCAGATATGATCCCTTAATTAAGCATATAAAAAAATAAGTCATTATCTTTTGGTAATTTGAGATGTGAAAGAAATATTCTGTGGAACAGGTTATCATCTTAAATTTTAAACAGCTGTGGAAATAGTAACAAAAAAATCAATTGATAACTTACTGGCATTTGCGAGGAGTTCAGATGAAATCCCTGATGGTGCAATATCATGCACAACCTTTGGCTGTGTATGTTGTACCACTGCCTCTCTTGAAGAATATCTTTGACGCAAAATGAGAAGGCAAAGTGTCAGAAGTACTACGGCAACAACAGTTCCCCCAATCACACCAATCAATAGTCCAATTGTTTTTCTATTGGATTGTTTCTTCCCCAGATAGGCTTTGCAGTATGACTCAGGATGCTGATTTTGCGTAGACAGGCAATTCCCACCAAATATACCGATTCTCTTGTCCGAGGTAGAGGCTAAGCAAGAAGGAAGGTTACCTGTCAACCTATTACTAGAAACATCTACATACCCAAGTTCATCTCCACAACTTAGTTGGTCTGGGAGAGAGCCACTCAGCATATTAGATGCTAAATTTATGTAAGTGATGTTTGGCAAAGAGAATAATGCAGCAGGTGGTACTCCTCTCAGAAGATTGAATGACAGATCAAGGTGTTGAAGCTGATTTAGCTTACCAAATTGTTCAGGAATCATACCCGAGAATGAGTTCTTGCTCAGAAGAACCGTAGTCAATCCATCGGGCATGGGAGGAAGTTCAGAATCCAAACCATTCTCCCTCATATCCAATAAATGTAGACCAGACAAGGCACTCAGATCCGGCAATTTACCAGAAATCCCATTGTGAGACAAAGCAATATCACTAAGTGTTGTAATTTTGCATATTGAAGAAGGAAAAGAACCCTTTAACTGGTTGTTCTTAATACTCAAAATGGTAAGGTTTGATAATGAGTCCAACCAGTCAGGGACAGTTTCATTGAAGAAATTGCCATCAAATGTTAATGTATGAAGCTTCATTAGTCTAGATATCTGAAGTGGAATGGAACCAAACATAAAATTTGAACTCATATCAAGAACTTCAAGAGAATATAGCCTATGAATTTTATCAGGAAGTGGTCCCCAAATTCCTAGAGACACTAAGATAAGAACCCTTAAGCTACTTAACCTTGTCAATGTAGTAACAAAAGAATCAATAGAGAAACTCTCAGATAAAGTTTGATTGGGAACTGCAAATCCATGGAATTCACTGACCTTGGCAAGCTTATCCCCCATAATTTTGAGCTCAGAGACAGAATTGTTCTGGCATGTGATGCTCATATGTAAGGTTGAAGGCAAGTTACAGAAATCAGCATTATAATTTTCCCAAACTTGCAATTGCATTGGGTATTCCAAATGCTTCCTCAGCTGGAGAAGAACTTGAGTTTCATAGCTCTGTAATTGATGGGTACTTGAGATAAAGAAAACCCATGAAAGAGACACTATAAGGAACAAATTTGAGTACCCCATTTCCCAAGTATTAGTTACCACTAAACTTCAAAATGGTGAACAAAACCCTAGAAAGGTTGTAGTAATTCTATTAACTTCACGCGGAACAGGAGCACACCCATCAATGATTCTAATGTCATTAATAAAACCAGCCTCACAAAAACAATACCATGAAAGTTTGTGCCCACAAGAACAAAATGCTTGAAATTAGAAAAAAAAAAAATTAATTACTAGCATTCAAATGGGAATGAACTCAACATTAACCGTCCATTTTAAAGAAACCGCAAGAACTAATTGAAAGCCTAAATCCGAGAAGAAGACAAACATAGAAGGGAAGATTATCACTACAGTGAGTAGTTGTGGGACAATATAGAATGCTAGAACAATTTGCTAAACTAGAGAAAAACAAAGGTGCACAAGAACAACAAACTAGTAAAGTAGTTACAGATATAGAATGTTTTTCTTTCTCCCTGATTTTCCAGGAAAAGTAGAGAACAAATGAGACAAACCCAGCAGAGAGAACCCAGAGATAATTGCAGGACAACAATTGGGAACGAGTACGGGTATTGGGTTGTGTGGTGAATATAAAATGCAAAAGAATTGAAGAGAAGTGAGATTATTAACAAGGCGGTTGAAAGAGAGTACTAATAGATACTTGTAACGCATTTAATGCAGCCTGCTCTGTTTATTATTGGAGGAGGAGATCGAAGATAGTGGTGTTTAAAGGCCTTTCACTATAATGGGGTTGGTTTTTACTCGCAATGGACAAAAGATTCTATGGCGTTCTCTCTCTCTTATCTGTCGTAGTAATAAGAGAGTATACAAGAAGAATGGAAGAGGGACGAGCCCAGTTTTGCAGCACCGGCGGTGTAAATATAATTTTTACGCAAGCTTTTATCGGACATAGGAAATGGGTGGTAAAAATTACTTGGTTCAAGTCTTTAACATTAGAGAATAAATTATATAACTGATATGTAAATTTAGTTTTTTACATTATTCAATAATAATATACCACATAAATTTTTTAAAAATAATAAAAATAATATATATATATATATATATATATATATTTAAAAATTATAAATGAGAATATATATATATAATATATAAATGACCTAAGAATACATTTTAACAAATCATCAGTCTTTGACATCTAATTCTCAATTGTTTAAATCTCAAATTTTACGTGTTTATAATTTATTCAAGCTCAACTCACTTAACTTTAACTTAAAAAAAACCCTACATCAACTAATCAATTTGATTAAACAAAACTCACAAATAACATATTTTAGATAACTAATATTTCTACATGTATTTTTGATATTTTTATATGATCTTTTTTTATATGAACATACAGTAATTCTCACTTTTATATAAAAAAAATTACTTAAAAATATCAAAAATATACTTGAAAAATGTTTTATTACACTAGATTCGACTCGTTCATTAATGACTGAAAGTTAAAAAAAAGGTGATTTGGAAGTTGGGGTGACTGCCAGGTGGGGTCCTAGCTCCCAAATAAGATGGGCCAATTTGTACAGTGTCTTCTGTGCAGCCACGTTATTTCCACTACCATTTGGATTCGGCAGCCAACGCTCTCCTGTGGACCGTGGTCCATGAAAACTAAACTACAATGCATATATATATATACAGGCTATATGTATATTGTATATATATATATCGTATTAATTATATACAGTTAGATTACGAGTTTTTGGTATAGTGATAGGTTTATCCGTCATCGTAATTTAAAATATCTACGATAACGAAAAATCGTCGCTATAAATTTCAAAAAATCGTCATCGCCGATAAACAGATGTACACAATTAAGTCACGTATATTTTTTTTTTCTCTATATATAAATGATCAATTGATCATGATATTTAATCCTACATACCTTAGGATTAAATTGAAATCTAGATTGTTAGGTTTATTCTTTTTAACGAAAAATTACTGTAGTGTTCTTTTATTTAATTATTCATTATCGTTATAAAAGAGAAATAATGATATGTAAAATAAAATTAAGCAACATGCGGACTATTTAAATGTAGGAATTGAATTAAAATCTAGCAGGTTTATTCTTTTGAACGGTTTAATAAATTACTGTAGTGTACTCTATTTAATTATTCATTATGGTTATAACCTTTAGTGGCAATTGTAAGTTAATCTCAGTTGTAAATTGACAAATATGTTAAGCAACATGCGACAGTCATATATTGAACTTGATATTGGAGCAAAACTAATTTAAATAATGAACTAATTAATTCCAAGTCACAAAACACAACTTGAATTATACTACATATTCACATTTCACATAAAATTAATACAAGGGCTGCGAAATTATATTTTCACTGCAATAATTGTTGGTGCTTCATCCAAGCACTATTTATTGTTTAGGGTGAATACTCCATTTCCCAAATGGAATTTTTTTTTTTCTGAATATAAAATCTTTGTTTATTTAACATTATGATAATCCTTAATTATTATATTATACCAATTCAGTAATAGTATGTGTATTTGAAACTGCAATAATACTATGATAAATACAAACTAACTAATGTGTATGATTATTGGATCAGTGAAATTATTTATTAATTACTATTTTTAACACGTTATTTTGTAAATTAATTTTTATAAGAGGTATTTGTAAGTGTAACAGTATTATTAAAAGTGTTTAAGATTTCAAATTTAAGACGCACAACATAATACTACTGTTTTTGTATTATCAATTTACTCATGTAGAGTTAAAATGAGTCTAGTCAAGCAGTATCAGTCATTCAGTCCAGACCGACACAACAAAGAGACTTTAGCCTATTTTATTAATTACTAAAATAAATGCAGCTTTAATTTGTTTGTTTTATGTTAAAGTGAAGATCAGGTTGTGGGATAGAATACAAACATAATAAAGCCAAAAGGAAACAAAGATGGAAACAAATATAGGAAAAACCAAAACAAAGCAAATGGATATGTGGTGTGGGTCCCAGTGATTGGCCTTTTTTTTTTTTGTTTTAAAGTAGAGGGCGGGGGGGGGGGTTGTTTGGGAATTGGGAATTAGTAGTAGTAGTAGTAGTATTTGGATTTGGCATCTTATGTTTAGTCAAAATCCATACTGGTGTTCAGAATGACATGCAAATAATTGCTTCAAACTTTGATGTACGTTAAAAAAAGGTTGGCCAGTTGAGCATAGCCCGTCCCCAGCCTTTTATTTCTTTTAGAGTTTTATATGGTGATGAGTAGCTCTTAGCCCGGCCCCACACACTAAATGGATTTGGAACAACTCCTTTTCATTTTTTGACCTCTCCTCTCCTTTTCCTTTCTGTATTTTAATATTATTTTGTTCTTTAACGTAATTTTAATAACAAAGATAAAACATGTGTTTCAATTATTATATACATAATTTATGATTAATCACAAATAATATACTCCATGATCCCTCCCTCCCTCCCTCCCTCCCTCCCTCCTTCCTTATTTATTCATCTTTTGAGAGAATAAAATTTATTTCTTTTTATTTGTCATTTATTAATTTAAAAAAAACATCAATAACTTAGTTTACCGTATTATTCCTATATTAAATATTAAATTATTCATCCTTTTTAATGAATTTTGAAAAATAATATTGAGATTGTATACTTATTTTAATCAATCAAAAAACATTAATTATATTTTTTAATTCTTATATTTTTTTCTAAAACATCTAGTAAAAAAAACAGAGAGAAATTCATTTGTGGGGATTATTTACTCTCAAAGTTGTTCATATCCCAACAATTACTCTATTTGAGAATGTCGGGAGTTTTGAGGGAATGTGAAACTCATGCTGGCAGTGGCCGAGGATACTAATGTCTGAAAGAAGAAGACCATAAACTGATAAAAGTAACTTGGAAGGACAGACCATCTCTCACCCTCGGACTCTTAGACTCGGTCCATTCGGGTTACAAGTTAAAAGAGTCCCATCTGATAATCTATCTAACAAAATAAAATTAATTTTAAATTTTATTATTTTATTAAATTTAAAATAATCATCATATTAAATTTTATATAAATAACGAAGTAATACGTAACATCGCTAGATCTTTTATATTCTATGTATACAGTTTATTTTAGTTATGGTATTATTTTATTATAGTATAAAATAATACAATATCTCAAAATTTATCATCTTAATTTTATAATCATATCACATTATTAAACTAAAATCTTATTATTTTTAAGATCATACATAATATAAAAATATATTCTTAATATTCGTATATATATTACAAATAAAACTCTTTTTGTATAACGGAAAGAATAACTAAACCAAAATGAAAGACCATACCTACTGCCTCAAACCTACCCCTAGGCATTATGCAGTCTGTCCATACCTTCACTTAACTGAACTGAATAGTTAAGAGAAAACAATATTGCAGAAACATCTTTGATAAAATATGAAAGGTTACCTTAACTCTCACACAGATTTTCATATGCCAATAATCTATCTTCAAAGTCCCTTGGTAATTTAGCACTACCGAGTGTTCTTTAAAGAGAAGATTTTCAACAACAAAAAAAAAAAATGCTACTATTCAGAGAGTTGTGAAATTAGAGATAAATTCCATCAAAATTACAAGCAGATACTGCTTTTTGCCATCTATTATTCCTTCAGCTTCTACAGGGAGATACATTGCAAGTAGTAGACATCACATGAAGATAGAAAGAGGGGATAAGAAACAAGAAGACAAACTACTGTTCATACAGCAAGTAATATACATCCTTTTTTTATACTAATGGCAGCAACAATGATACCTTTCAGATGTTTTTCAACAACAGTTTCCTGTAGGAAGCTTCCCCTCTGAAGAAGAATCCAGATACGAGATTACAAGATCAGCTGCATTGCAACCAGAGGAAATTGCTTTGCCAACAGAGAGTCCTCTCTTGTGGTTTCCTAAAACAGTTCACGGCACGTTAAAACAAAGAGAAATTGAACCACTTTGAAAGGAAAAGGAGGCTAATTACTATGAAGTGGTACATCCAAAAAGGATTATGGACAAGATAAGTAACATTACTAATTGTCATCACCACAGAAAATAAAATTAAGTTAACATGATAATATTCCCTGCTCACTATAAAATCATATCCCACTCCATTACTGTATCTTAGTACATGGAGCAAGTAAAAAGAACAACAAAGGGGGTACTGCATATTGATAATCAGCATAGACTTGGTCAATTCCTTGTAATGATAAATTAGAGTGAAATAAAATTTCCAATTCAAAGAGTTTACAACCTCTACTAGTGTTTCAGCAAGCTGGAGGTTGAAAATGTTGTCCTCCTAAAATTATTTATACAATCCCAAACTAGGTGTTGAAGTAAAAATTAAAAACTCCCAGTGATGTGAGCAACAAGAATAACTTACCTGCATAGAAAAATCCTGGAAGGTCCTCTTCAATATTTTCAATTGCTCATATAGCTAAATCATAGTTATGACCATAAAGGGGAAATGCTTTACTCCAATAGAAATGACTGCAATTAAGAACAGAACCTGTAAGAAAGTATCCATAATAAACTTACAATCTCAGAACCCCAAAACAAAAAAGCCTACAAAGAAAATATAAAATAATACATGTAGCATCATATATTTCCATACTTCACGAATGTTGGCTCTCCCTCTGCACCCAGCAACTGTCTAAGGTCAGAAGTTACAATCTGCTTCAACTCATCCCTGTAATCACAGTAGCATGAGAAAGGCAATTTACTTGAAATGCACTCGGCAACAAGATACTAACTGAAAACAAAAGAAGGATAGGAGGAAATAGGAAACAGAAGCAAAAATATTAAGTACGTACCTTGAAGCTTTTGCTAATTCTTTATTTCGACTTCCCCCAACAAATGTAGTATAAAGATACAAGTCATTGGTTGCACGATCTGGAAACATCATAGAAGAGAAAAGAGTACCTGCATGGCAGAAAATAGTGGCAATACTGGTAGTGTGATGTTACTTTTTTAATTCGATAGGCCATAGTCAAGCATTACCCAGTGTCTTTAAACCATTTTTCTGTTCTTTGGAAGGAATAAGAACTCCAAATCCCTCAAGGGGTCGCTTGACATTCTCCTTCTTGAATGTGGTGATCACAACTGATAGTGGCATATAACTCACCTACATTATTGACAGGAATAGCACTACTGACTGAGATGAAGGGAACCATAAAAGGTCTGTGAACTCCTCTATGAAAGAGGCTAAGCATTGCTATATAATAGGCAACAGCCGAATTTATGCATAACCCTCTCCAGCTAACTAACTTTGTTGAAAAGCATAAGGTTTACTTTCTATAAGTAGAAAAGGTCGTTTGTTTGTAGATGGCTAAAGATTTTTGTTTCAGTTCATAACAAAAGTTCTTTGGCTGAGAGAAGGAAAAAATATCGACTTAATTCACCAATGGTAGATAGCAAGTACAGCAGAAAGCCTACATGGGCAGTTGAGGTGGCACCTAATAAAATGCACAACATGTTTGTAGTCTTTTTTTTTCCTTAGCAATCAAAGAGCAAATATTTAGTTGAGCAACATGAAAACAAACCTCAGGGATGAAATCTAGCATAAATGGATTTCCTCTCTTTGTAATCTTCATTTCTTTAACATCACAAAGTGGAGCCTGTTTCATACAAGTATTTGTCAGTGAACTATCATGTTCCTTTTTTAGCAGCAGAAAGATCTGAATTTTTGCAAGCATGCTATGCCTCTATGCTTTGCGTGTGTTCACAAAAAAGTTCCATATGCATTACTACAGTAGATTGAAATTCAGTTAACATAGAAATAAACAGTTAATTATTAAGATTAGGAAAACATATCACTGTCAATAAAAGTATTAACATATGACGTACTCACTGTCATGATTACAGCATCAAAAGGTTGCTCTTTTAAGTGCTTGTTGCAATTTGGAGCATATGAAATTGACCAATTATCCAATGGAGATTTCTCATTGCAGGTACAAGATAACTCCATCACCTTGGTTTGGAGGTTAAGTTTGTCTTCGCCCAGCTCCTCACAAAGTGCATCAGTTAGTGCCTACAAAAGGCATATAGATCACACAAAAAGAACCAGGCATTCCATAAAAAGAATGTGCGACCAAAACATATTAACAGGCTTTAGGAATTTCATAGATTAACAAGCAATAATTACACACAAGTCATCTGGGAGTCGGACTTGGATGAAAATGGATCAAACATACTTTCTCTGTACTCTGTACCTTGAAGAACATTAGCTAAATTACATATCTCGGATTAATCATAAAGAATTTGTTTATAGATCCATCTAGAAGTTGACATTTGACATTTCCATAAACAATATTGACATTTACATCAAGATCAAGTTGAAATACCTATAGAAGTTGTTTCTTTTCTTTTAGCTTTGTTTAGCTTTGTTTATTATTTGTTAAATAGATCACTATCCTTTTATGAAAGTTGAAACCTATTAATATAGTGAGAATTTCTTGGGACAATGAGGAAGGTAGAGTTGGAAAGTAAATAATTTATTCTCTTAGAAAGTTGTAAACTTTGGAACAAATTTTTTCTTCTAAAACGTCACTGAAAAATGGAGGGAGTATTTGTTAAATAGATCAACAATGTAGTAGTTAATGAAGTTTTTTAAGGATTGAAAACAAATTAACTCCCTCTTGATTCCATTCTTTAAGTGTCTATGCCAAAATGGCACATAGGAAAAGGTGTTCCCAAGCATAACACATATCACATAGTAGGGCCACATACTTTTTCTCTCTCACAAAATTGTTCCACGACTCATTTTGGAAGTTCCCATAATGAAGGATGACAGTGAAAGGGAAAGGAGGGAGTAGGTTTTTCTTACAGGTTAAGACGACTGATAGTGACAGACATGACTTCAAATAAGAGTAAGATATGGTAGAAGAATAAAATTACTTTTCTTGTAGAGAAGCAATTAAAATCACTAAGTTCATGTTACCTGCATTCCACCCAAAAATGAAAATGAGCCATGTTTATGTTTCTTAGCTGTTGAAGAAGCCTTCATTCCTCCACCTTCTCCCTTTTTGGCAGAAAGTTTAGACCGAATTGCACCAACTATGATTGAACCAAACCTGATTGGATAGAAAACTGTGATCGTCAGCTAGCATAAAACATTCAACTAGCAGCAATTTATTTATTTATTATTATTATTAAAAAAAAAAAAAAAAAATTTTTATTTTTTTTTTGGGTTGTGCATTTTTGCTTGGGGAGGCATCAATTATTTCTATAAAACTGCCGTTATACTCAACCGGAAATCACATATCACCATCAAAATGGTATCAAGTTAGGTTTTATCAAAAGCAAACCTAAAATTAAAGCGAACATGTAAATTTGTAGTATAAGAAAGAATGTATCTCAAAATAGAAACACTCAAGGTGCCTTGGTTCAAATACTATCATGCTTCAAGGTGGTAGAAAGGAGTTATACTATCTCCAAAACAGAAACACTCAAGGTGCCCCGGTTCAAATACTGTCATGCTTCGAGGTGGTAGAAAGGAGTATACAGCTTTGTTAACATCATACCTAGAGGTGCTGGGAAAGGTTATATGCAAGATTATAATATGCTAAACAAAATACAAAATATTTGGAGATACCACAGATAGAGGAGCTGAATCATTTTAAATAACTGAAAAGATATTAGGAAAAAAATGGAAATGTAGCCAAAAAAGTAGCTGTCAATGTTAGAAGAAAGTGGTGGTTATCTGAATAGGGGTACGTGGTACACTACAGGTAGAGATACTCACATAGTTGAAGTGTGTTGAGTTGAGGTGTTTTATATGTAAGAATGATTTCTTTTTGAAAGTAAATGACAAAGAATTGAATGCACAAATTCTTTAGTTGCTTGGCTAAGCTTTTTATATTGGAAACTAGCATGTGATTTACATTGTGAAATTGAAGCATCCTGTATTAAGACATAGATGAATACTTCTTGAAATTTTACTTGAAAGATTTTCCTTATTAGTTTAGTCATATGTTCATCCATCCAATAAGACTAGAACTAAAAGGAACACGGTTTTTTTTAATAAGTGAAATGGAAAAAATTCTACGGTTCTACCATGTCAGCATTTTCAGGAACTTTAATAATTGCAAACAAATACACACTTTGAGTGAAGCATACCTTTTCTCTAGATTCCACAACTCTGGAAATGCATGGCGCATCTGTTTGAAAAATGAAAGGAAATGAAAATATCACTTAATAAGTTAAGTAGCAGGTCCCAAAAAAAAAGTCCATGGCTCAATAAAGCAACTCAGTAACACAACAGGCACATCATAGAAATTTTACCAGAAGTTTATAATCTATCCTTGTGTGATCCCTGTTGAAGCATATACTCGGGGGTTGGGTTGGGTGCAGGGCGGACCATTTTAAAGTAGACTTCCCATTCATTAGATAGAGAAGATCACCAAGATTTAGGATTCAATTGTTATATAACTCTGGTCTTAAACTGGCGAATACAAGCCAGATGCCTTGTAAGAGTCCAGATCTCTAGTTGAAAATCTACCTTCCCCTTCTTGATAGTATCTTCTTTTTAGTATATGTTTGTGGGGTGGGGGTTGAATATGATACTAACGTTCTGATTACGTCATATTTTCATGTGAGGTAGCATGAAATACTTGAAAGAGATACTCACAGAAAGAGATTCAGGATCTCCAGCACTCACTCCAGCAACAAAAGGATCGATGAGATAGTCAACAACCTTGCAAAGAATGAAATATTCACAAGTAAAAGCTCATATGAAATTACCATGACTAATTTATTCCCAAATCATCAAAACAGAAAATCACTCCAAGTTGTGTATGAGTGTATCATGAGAGATCAGAAAAATGAGGTAAATGGGCACAAATACCTCCTTCCCAAAATGACGCTGGAAGAAACCACCAACGCTGCAGGTAGAAAATTAATTATCATGTCAAGGACAACTTTAAGTGACAGGATTGCTCAGAGAAAAAGAAAAAGGAATAAAGGGGCTATGATAAGTCACAGATAGAAGCAACAATAGGTCATGATGGTATGGAAGAATAAGAAGAAAGTAGATGCAAAAGAACCATAAAAGAGACCGGACAGAATAAGTCTCACTCGAACTTAGAAAACAAGATTTCACACATAGTGTAATCTAATAAAATCAAGACTAAAAGATAAAAAACAGAAAAGAGTGAAAACATTCAATAGTTGATCATCCAATCTCTGACAATAAATAAATATACAAATTTGGCAACAAAATGGTAAAAACATTCAGAATTCATTACAGACAGTGTCTTGTAAGTTGAATGTGCATGTTAAGTTTTTATTGTATCATAGGATAAGTAAGCAATATATTAAACACAATAAAGAAGAGTAACTCACTCCACAGGAGTTACTTTGGATGAATGGTCTTCTTCATAGCCACATATTGTGAATAATCTGAAATATAGAAAATGATTGGCGTAGACAAGTACAAACTGCAATCTATTTTTGTTTTTCTTTAAACTCATTTCTAATGCCTGCGTTGCCCTTTAAGTAAATATTTCAACCGACCAACTAAGCTCACCATTTTTATGCCTAAAAATGTATCAATTGTTCTTGAACACAAATCACATAAACAGGCAACTGCCAAAGATATACACGTGAACATTTGCTGTTTCAGAAGCAATTGCATCATTAACTAAGATCTTAATTGAGTCTTGATAGGTGTTAAGCAAAGCTGGAAAAATGGAGATAAACAAAAGCAACATAGTTATTTCATAGAAGACTTGGATCTATCACCTTTCTTGTGTGTCAGACACCTTTGATAAATTATTTTTCCTCCACAAAAACGGCTCCAAAAGTATCTGAATCTGCAAACAGGTAAATAGACTCCATATGGGTATAGTCCCTGAAATAGAAAGCTCCTTTTGCAGCTCTAAATTGTAACAACAAAAGCAGTGTTGAAGCTAGTATCTTATGTGGGAGAAGCCAACCTTAGAACCATCAGACTAATTTCAATCCATCATTTCTATTATTGATGTGTTTCTAAAATGTGAACCATCATAATTTGCCAAGAATCTATTATTTAAAGATTACAAATATTACAAATATATATATATATATATATATATATATATACTACTAAGACCGTTTTTAACCTTCTGGGACATAGTTTGACTTTTTCTAAGGCACCCATTTAACATGAAAGCTATAGTTAATTCCATGTGGCCTACAAATATTTTATTAGAATCTATCATTTTATTAAATCTATCAGCAAACGTAGTATTCATCCTCTATTATTTATTTATTTATTATTTTTTTTATGCAAGTTATCACCATCACACTAGCAACCAATTTCCATTAAACAAGAGAGAAAAACCACCTTACTTTGTTCTCTTATCCAATCCCTTGGAACAATGCTTATAGGTTGCATATTTTCATTTACTAATTTCAAAGTGACATTTGCAACATAATAACAAGAGTTAGAATTACTGGAAGTAACTGGAGCGTGTATTTGGACATGTATGATGCACCTTTGATTGAGTAGAGAGAAAATTGCTTTTGATCAGTGCAATTGGATCTGAAGGTAGCTGAAATGAAAGTTTTTTGCACACCAATTGTCAAAGGTACAAATCTTAAGAAGTATAGACTCAAAAGAATGAATATACTTCACAAACGCTCAATCAGCAGCAAAGAAAAACAAGATTACCAGTATAGGTGCTCCATCTCTTGCAATATAGCGCTTGTTCTGTGAAATTGGCTGCAACATGAATAATATGAAAAGCTTTAAAAATTCAAATTTGTGTAGCATATTTGGTTCTTGTAGGATATTCTGATTTGTGTATCAACTTTTTTGTAGAATTCTTCTCATGTTATTGAATACATATAATCATGCATAACTGTACTTCTTCTAAGGATCAATCTAAAAGAATATACGGTCAATGATCAATCAAACAATTAGTGCATCAATAAGGCAAAATCACTTACAAATTGTTGTTTCTCACGAAGCCGAAGATTATCAAGCAAATAGCTAACCTCCCCTTCACTCTCAGTCTACACAAGGTAAGAAAGTTAATTTTTTTTTTGAAGTACGATTAAGTATTATTAAACTTGTAGAGATACAAGTCAAAAACCATACAAATTTACTTCACATGTTGAGAAAGAGGAAATGAATGACAATATTAATCAACATACCATAGTATTTGCACCCTCATCCCATATTAGACCATCTTGGGAAACGCTTCTCAACTTCCCTCCAGCTCTTCCTTCAGCTTCAAATATTGTGACATTCAAACCATGTCGAGACAATTTGTATGCTGCAGCAAGTCCACTAAAACCATATAATAATGTCAACTTGAGTTTTGCAAATGCCACCCACATTTTAAATTTCTATAGCATGTTATTACAATTTACAAGGAAAGGAGAAAAATGAATGGCAAAAGCATGCAGCCCTACTACGAATTTTGAAGATTCGCCATAGTTAAAAAATAACAATTATGGATGCTTTGGGTTTGATTTCTTGACCATTCCAGTTTTCTAGGCAAGCAACGTGCGCTTGTTTCCTTGGTGGATGCTTTGTAAACAAACTTCCAGCTAGCTTATCAACAAGCCTCCATTTTATACACAATAGTTGCCCTATCTCTTAAACAACTTGTTTAATGTCTTCACAACTTCTTACTTTCTTATGATAGAATTGATGCACTAATCAGATAATTTTAAAAATATATTAATTCATAATTGTTTGAGGAAAGAACTTCATTCCATGAAAAATGTTGAATACTTTGCTTATCTAGTAAGTAATAACTATTGCTCTTTTCAAGAATATTAAGTTCTTGTAGTATTAATTATTACAAAGGAAATGCATATAAATTACAAGAATAGCTTATGATAATAAATCTCATAGCATAACTTCTCTACATTTATTTTTTAATTTCTGAACATTGATTTCTAAGATTCCAAACCGTTCTTTCTCTACCAAAATATGTCATGATACAATGATATAAAATTTTCCAATAACATTTGAATATTTTTTGTAGTTAAATAACTAAATTCTGTGTTAAAAAAGAAAAAAGAAAACAAACAATAAGATTCTTCTTCCTATTGAAGTAATCTGCTAATTAACACACATATAATCCAGTAAATCAATACAGCAACATGGGTTTATAAACATGCAATGATACAACATCCGTAGCAACAAGCAATAGCTATGAATTACAAGTCAATTAGCATACCTAACACCAGCACCAACAACAGCAACCCTTTTAGCAGGACCTGGATTCACAAACTCTTCTTTTAGCTAATTTTCCATCTAATTTACGTAATTATACAAAATTCATTCACACAAGCATATTTACATGGAATTCAAAAATCAGAATCTTTAATATATATATATATATATATATATCGAGAGAGAGAGAGACTCAGAGAGAGACTTTGCATATCTTCTGTGGTAGCTGAAGCCATTTTCGGTCCCTTGGTTCACTGTACTGGTAGTCTCAGACTGTAATATTCAGCCAGAGTTGTTAGTGTGGAAAAAAATTAAGTATTAAGAAAATTACACCTATATAGAATCCTATGCGGAACGGACCACAATATTATCTGCTGCAACTCTCGGCGTGGAGCGCACAGCTTTTATTTTGTCCAGTTTGTAGCATGCCATGTTATGATTCGGAGCCCTTGGACTGGCTGTAGAACGTATTGGGCTTTGATCTCTTATATTGGGCCGGATTATGGTTCTTTAATGCTGGTAGCCCACTATCCCTCCCTTTACTCAAAAACCCCCCTTCTTCATTAAGTATGAGATTTAAGTTTTTTAGATTATGTGACCATTTTCAGAAATTTAGACCTTTTAAAGATGTCATGTAAAATTAGTGTTTTACACAATCTGTCACGTAGATAATTTTTTTTAAAAAATCATTAATTTTAAGTCTAGTATAATTAATTAATTAAATAAATTTTTCATGATAAATAATAGTTGCACAATCTGTTGAGCAATTTTTTTCTTAAATTTACCTAATCTTGTTATATTTATATCCTTTAATAAGTTTTTATGACTTTGAATTACCCTATCATGTAAAGTCTAAATTTAATTAACTTGCAATATGCCAATGAGGTCTTATCCTGATTGAGGTACTGTAATCTCAATATCTCATTCCCGTTTATGTACAGTTTATTTCTCTTTTACCTGAAATCACAAGTTTAATTGCTACTCAAGTCCGGTGTGAAAATAATGTGTAGGGTTGATGGATAATAGAAAAATATAAATACTCAGTCAAGCTTTGCAAGACCAACAAAGTAAGGAACTTGTAAACTTGAGATTCAGTAAATTTTATATTTACAGGAATCACAATTTATTACCCCAAAGGCCAAAGGCATGCACTTAATTTGCTTCCATATGTAGCAAAAGAAAAACCAGCAAGTAATCATTTGTAGAAGCGCATGCATGTTGTCCTTTGTACACACAAAATGTTTCCCACAAGAATCATCTTTATATACTCCTTTCCTTTGATTTCATTGCTTGCTATTTACTCCATCCGTTATCGTTACTTAATATAAGTCATTTTAGAGTTGTGCTTAAGGAAATAATTCTATAGCATTAAATATAATATTAATTGTCTATATTGTTCTTGTATTAGAAAAAGAGTGTTAATTAGTGTCATTTTTATTAATCATAGTACAAACATTTTATTATTTTATTAATTACCAAATACCATGTCGTTTTAAACATGAAATACATGCAAACATGTTGCGAAAAGCCATATATATATATGAACAAAATAATGTACTCCTACAAACTATTTTTATTTTTGATCTGATCCCATTTACTAAACATAAATAGAGAGAAACGTTTGGAAACTGATAAATTCACAACAGAAATTGATAGAAAATATCAAAAAGTGTTATAAAAATATCAATTTTCAAAAGTTTACACTTACTTTATAGTATGATGATAGAGTAGTAATTGAAAATCATATTTGCTTGGATTAGGGAACTCTGAAACGCAAGCAATTCAAATCTAGATGGGGTTAGTTGGTGACACTAAATCTACAAGTCATGTCCCCACAAAACCATGTAGTGATTGAATTGTGGAACTAACCCTTGTGGGACAAAGTTTGAGATTGTTACTTACTACTTGTGACCTTGGTTATATGAACCTCATTGGCATTGACCCTACATGGATTAGTTAATGGAGCCACTTAACTTGGCTGGTGGTCTCTTATCTTATGATTCAGTGGGGGATCAAAATCTTTGAAATGGATCATTTGGCCTATCCTTTCCTTTCATATATCACCTCATGTTTAGTTAAAGTATGGATAGTTGCTTTCAATTAACTTCCAAATCTGGATTAATCAGAATGTTAAATGTTTAGCATTAGAGCTACCTTATTAATTAATTCCTTGTTTTATTTCTTTTTTCTATTCAGTTGTCGGTCTTAAGATAGTGGGCAACAAATATTTAACTAAATATCGAATAATACTACTACCTCCGTCCCACAATAAGTGTTTTTTTAAGTTTAATATTTTTTCCAAAATAAGTGATGTGTTAGAACTCCAATACAATTTTTGCAATATTTTCTCATATATGCCCTTATGCATTCAATGATATTTATTGCATCTTACCATCACTACAATTAAATGACACTCATTAACTCTTCAACTTCAAAAAAAATATATTAAGGGTATTTTTGTCATTTTAACTTGTATATTGGTATGTGTGATTTAAACTAAAAAATCACTTATTATGGGACGGAGGTAGTACTATTTTTATCTTTTGGTTGTGAACATAGATATATTATACTCCCTCCGTCCCAGGATAAAACTCCTGGTGGACTTTTCACGCATATTAAGAAGAGGAATAAAATGATAAAATTGTCCATAATAATGTCATTAAATATGGAGAGAGAATTAGAATAAGAAAAGTATGAGATATTTAATGTTACGGGTATAATAGGAAAAAATGTGTAAAAATTGGTTATTAAAGGAAAGTGGACATTTAACACGGGACTATTTAAAATAATAATAAGGACTTTTATCCTGAAACGGATGGAGTAATTAATCTTGCATTTCAAATACTATTTTTTTTTGATTTTTCAAAACAATTAATGATAAAATGTCAAAACTATCATTAATAAAGATAACAAAGTAGAAATTGAAAAAATATATGTCCAAAATACTACATTATTTTGGATTAATTGTTGATAAAATAACTACTAGTAGTTGTGTAGTAACTACAAGCTTACACAACGAGCAGTGATAAACACTACTCCCTCAATTCTTTTTAATATACGCCGCTTTAGAATATGCGATAAATATTAAAGAAAAACGATTATATAAAGATTCACTATAATATCAATTGTCTATATTACTCTCAGACGGAAGAAGAGATTGTTATTTATTGGATGAAAATAATGAGATAACCAAAGTTACATTTAATACTTTGAAAGAATATTAAAAACTAAGAATTAACGCTTTACTCAAATTCTCAAACGACTTATATTAAAGAACAAAAATATCTCTCTAAAACGATTTTTATTAAGAAACGGAGGGAGTAATTAATGACCCCAACTGTTTTTTCTTTTGGTTATGAATATAAACCCTTTCAAATTTGCACAAATGTAGAGGTCTTGCCGTTATGGTTCACCCCAATTACCATATAACATGGGGCTCAAGCTACCTCGAATTTATTGAGAGGAGGGAGGGGCAAATGGAATTAAGTATATATAGTAGCTTTATACACAATCCTTAATTCTTACGTTTGAATCGAGTGGATGAAATAGAAAAAATAATAAAATAAAATTAATGTATTTGATGATTATGTATATAATGTATTTGATGAATATTTATTATAATTTATAAATATTATTATAATTAATTGAAATTTTATTTATTTAATTTCAATAAAAAAAATTAACTAAAATCCGTCCTTACTGAAAAAAATTTCTGAAGCCGTCTGTGAACGCAGTCTAAGATCATATTGTTTCAATGGCTATTGGGGTTAATTAATTACCGATGCAAAATTTAAATTGCTACTGGGAATTGGCGTTAGAAATTTTGTGATTGAATAAAGTAGATTAAAAATTATTGGCAAACCCTAATAAGAGTTGCCACGTGGTAGGTACGTAGTACTGCATGGAAACTTGAAGTTCCAAAACAGAAAGAATTACTAACATGCATTAAATAAATTCACATAAATTGAGTATTTCCATGGCAGCCCAGAGAGTTTTGCTCCCCCCCTCCTCCCTCCTCCCTCCTCCCTCCTCCCTCCTCCCCTTCTTGTCTCCATCTCATCACATTCACCCTAGATCAATAAATAAAGACATTAAATTTAACTTTATAAAATCAATTTAACATATTTTAAAATTTAAAATTAACATAATTTTATTTAATAAAATTATGAATAATATAAATTATCCAAAAGTTTAGCAAAAATATACTACTCATTACAAAATTTTAAATAAGTTGCATCAATTTTGAATAAAAAAATATAAAAATTTAACTTTAAAAAATAAATACGATCTTATATTTTAAAATCAAGAGAGTAATATAATGTTTGTTATTAAAATAATAAAGTAATAATAATTATTAGAATGAATTAATTAATTAAAGAAAAGCTCATACTAGTGCATAAAAAGAGTCAACCACATTGGTTCCTCCCCGTCACGTGCTCTCCCTCCCCATGTCAACCCTGTATGTACTTTTAAGTTTTAACCTTTTTCAGTTACTATCACTCCTCAGTATACTTGGCTGCAAATTTTTCATTGACCTGGTCGCAGCTTAATTAATAGGGCAATTTATAATATTTCTTTTTAATAAATAAATCTATAATATATAGTACTACTATATAATAAAATCCAACTACAATATATACTATATAATAGGTTATCAAAGTAAATTATGTATACTTATAAAAACACCAAGCAAAAATAGTGGTCAAAGAAAGTTGACTGAAGTCAATGAAGAAGTAAGCATAATATATAGAAGAAAGTTGGTGAACAGAATAGAAGACCAGGTTACTTCCCGAGCACACTCGTATTTGACTACGGAGAAGATTAGAATCTATACTACAAACACAGAAATTACTATCAATCAAGTTAACTTAATGGTATCAGATCATTTTTTGACCTGTGTGTCAATATTATTTTTGATCTTGATTAAAATTAATTTAATATTAACTATTTTCATAATATATATATATATATACTAAAAAAATAGAATGACATAATTGTAAGAATTTTTAAAGTTATACACTGCTTCACGCATCGTAGAAAGAATTTCACTTTACGATCGTAGGGGTAGATCTCCACATTTTGTGAATTTACTTCTACTATGTAGAGTGAATTCACTCTACTATCTGAGACTACTTTACGATCGTAGAAAGAAAATCACTTCTATGATCGTAGATCGCAGAATTTTTTAAAGTTACACTACCGCAGCACTCCATATTCCTATATATATATATATATACTAAATTTATCCGCGCTTCTAAAGACTGTATGGACAAATGAGATTTATCTCAAATATCGAATAATCCGGATGATTTATCGAAAATGAAATGGAAAATTCAAAATCATTATTAGATAGATTAGATAGATAGATAGATGTATTTTATTAGATAGATGTATTTGGACCGGTGATTTATCTCAAACTTTGACTACCTAAAATGATTTATCGAGTGAACGGAAAATTCAAAATCATTTTTATTTTATTAAATATATATATATATATATATATATATATATATATATATATATGAAGTCCTCACTGCTAGTAATGGCAATAACTTTTCATTTTCAATGTATCTATAAAGGAAATTACAATGATTTGAGTCAATACAAGTAAAGTGTATGACTTCATGGGCGTAGGGGGGGCACGCCTCTAGGGTGTAGCGGCAAGAAGTGAGCAAAATGGTTGGGTTTTGAGTTTTGAAGTAATGAGACCGATAATATAGATTACAGAGAGAGATTTACCTTTGTTTATCATTGCAAAGGAGGCAACGGATCCAAGGAGAGAAAAGTAGAGACTACAAGCGATGCGAGAGAGAGAAGAGGGTTTTCAAACGATGAAGCTTTGCCTCCAAAGGAGAGTGAAAGAAGTAATTATTTAGTAGTTTATTTGATTAATAGTGAATAATAAAAGTTTGTTAATCACTACTAATACTTTACTAATTAAACATAACTGCTATTTAGTGATGTCATTTGTCAAATCAAATCATTCCTCCGGGTCATACCTACCAATATATATATGAAATAGAGACGAATTAACTTGTAATTTTTTATTTACCCACACAGGATTATTATATATATATATATATATATATATATATATATATATATATAGACTATAAATTAAGTACACAAAAAATTGGTGGGCAGCCATGTATAAAAAATAAATTTTTAATATAAAATGTATAAATATGTTTTGATGTTCTAATGTAAAATGCTCATAGAATTTCATAACAAAGAAGAGTTTGAATTGATGAAAGGCGCTGAAATCAACTCACTCTAAGCAAATTGATCAAAACAAGAAGACATACGACTTTTATATTGGTATATCGATTGATCGAAAGCTTTTGGTTTTACCAACAGAATCAAGCATCGTTGAAAGAGTATTCTCTCGATGAAAATTGTTAAGATCGACTTGCGTAACAAAATGGGAGACGAGTGGATGAATGACAGTCTGGTAGTTTATATTGAGAAGGATATTTTTTCAACAATTGAAAACGAATAAATTTTGAGATGTTTTCAAACTATGCAGACTTGCAAGATACAATTGTGTGCTCTCACTCGTACAACCGAAAGAAACTCTTCAAGCGTCAATAAATAAATTTTTTTATTGATGTATTTTGCCCCCCCCTTAAAATATGTTCTAGTTCCGCCATTGATTTGAGTCACGCCATTGATTGTAAGTATGTAATGTAACTACCATCTTGCTTCAACATGAAGCTCAGTATCTTAGGACGGAGTTTGTAAAAATACATAACTACCCAAAGGTCAACTTTAGACTCGGAGGGGTAGAAAAATGATTGTAATATATAACAAGTACTGCTTGAATATCTATATACTAGCTATCACCCGCTGCCATTCTGTGCCTCCCAAGACTACACTTCTGCAATAACTCATTATAATCGAAAAAGTCTCACCTTTTATTCAAGGAGCTCCAAATCAGTAAGACCCCAACTTATTATTAATGAAATTTAATTTTCTATTTATTATTTTGAAATAGTAAGGGTTGATTTGATTAATGTGGATAGTTAGGGGTAAAATACGCAAATATTTCAAAATAAGCAAGTGGTTATAAAATATTCATCATTGTTTGGGAATATTCGTTTGGTCGTGGAATATTCGTACTCTCGTGAATATTCGCATGCACGACCAGTAGCAAGCCCATGTGTGGGCCCCATAACTTAAAGCGATTGATGAAGAAAACGACAAATATAAGTTTGTTAAAAATAACGTACGTAGTTGTTACCATTAATACTTATTAAAATACTCCTGGTTAAAACACAAGAAGATTTACCAGATTGCACCAATTATTGATTCTTACGTAAGAAGGCACTACTCAATAATGGTTACAGAATTACTTGCTCAAGATTTTAATGAGTTAATAATTGTCATGCGTTGATATTTTATATTCATTGTTGTTTCAATAATCACATTAAACAAAGATTTTCATTATCGGCAATAATTCATATTATCCTAATAATATTATTAGATAACATTATTGGCAATGTCTAGAAAGTTCTGCTCTAAGGAGAGGTTTGGTCACCTAATCAAGCTACCAAGTAAGAAGAAGAAATTTTATCGAAAGCCCCTCTTTCTGTGAACTCTTCACGGTTAATCAATATTGGATTTTGTAATATTATTTGTGAATAATTAATTAGTGATTCATATGATAAGGAAAATATTGATTTTATGTGGATATAGATGGAGAAAATTTTTAATGTGACAATTGTTGAAAATTGAAATTTTATCTTTTTCTCGTAAAATAATTTATTTAAATATATTATTATATTATAATAATATAATAATGGTGATATTTTTACAACGAATGTGGGATATATGAGTATACAAGGAGGAAGAGTATTTTTGTTGTAATAAATATTTAAAACATGTTAAACATGCTCTGCGGGACCCCATTTATCGATCGAAATTTGATTATAAATTTAAAATCGCCTGCTTGTGGATTTCGGTCAATTTCTATTTGAAATTCAGAAAAACTTTCTTCCGTAAAGTTGTAGAAATTGAATTTCCTATAAAAACACGCGAGATTTGAATTTTCTGATAAAAGGGCTATTTATTATGAATTATTGAAGTTCAAGTTCAAATAATTAATTTTGGGAGTTTTAGTTAATTATTTTGAGAAAAACGTTTTTTGCAACTAAGTTGGCCTCACATGTGATTCAAATGGGCTGAGATCAGTTGTCTATGGGCTAAAGAAAATGTGAAAAATATATTAATATTATATTCAATTTTCTACTTTTGGTGTTCTAAAGATTTTCCTATAAATAGGTGCTTAGGTTAGAATTGAAAACACACCGTAAACCCAAGTTTCTCTATTTCTCTCTCGATATATTGAGCGATTCTTGTGAGTATACTTTGAGTATTGTTAGACGATCGTAAGTTTCTTCAAAGACTATACCCTAGATTCCAAATTTGTAAGTACTAATCTTCGAGGTAAGGATGTTATTTTCTTCTCAAATGATATTATTTCTTCAATATCATTATGTCAAATATTGGTTAAAACTTTTTATCAAATTTGGAACTTTTTCATGCTCTGAGTTACTTATTCATGAGTTACTATTCATGAGTTACTATTCACGAGATACTATTCACGAGTTACTATTCACGAAAGTTACTATTCACGAGTACTATCCATGAAGCGTGAAGATGTTTTTTTGGGAAATTTCTATCTTTTGGTGTTTGAGTTACTATTCACGATACTCAAGACTATTCACGATACTCTGACTATTCATTCAATAAAAAAATAAAATACTAAGACTATTCGATATTAGCTTTGATTGATCCATGTTTTGATCATTCTCAATTTTACACCACTATGATTATTTTTGAGGTATTTTTGAACATGGATAAAACAAAGTACTTAATCCTTAATCCTTAATCCTTGTCATTTTGTTTCACCGGATTTGTTTCTTTAAAAATATTTTTCATCATCCTCGCCTTAAATGATGATATTATTGAATATCTTTGGCCGTAGCTAGCAAAGATGAATGATTTCTGAAGAATATCTTCGTCAGTAGTGCAAAGATGAACAGTGTTTAGATGAACATGACTTAATCGATGAATATCTTTGGCCCAGTAGTGCAAAGATGAATATTTGATTCCGATGTATATCGATTGATGTTACTGAGGATAAAAGATAGATTTATGAACTTTTAAATTTATACATGTAAGATAGTAGTTTACATTCTCTACTTAACTCTTCTAATGAATTATTATTTCAATGCGAATATTGATTTAAAATTTGTTGTCTATTGTATTCTATTAGATTTTTCCCTGTTGAAGACTAACGAGAATTTGTTGTATATTATCTTAGTCATAATATTCTTTACTTGGCTAGTTGAGCTCACCCTTTTCCTTTTTGTTCCATTTTTTTTTCGTGAGAGGCGAGAATATAGCGAGTGATTTAGCCTGGGGTATGGAATGAAGGTTCTAGAGAGAGTTGTTTAGTAGTCCTCACCATTTTTGTAAAATAATGTATCAATAAATGTGATGAGGATTTATTTGAGTATAGATATTGCCTAAAGATAATATTTGTATTCAAACTCACGCTTTATCATTGTAATAATAAAGTTGTAGTTGCTTTACGCACTATGTTTTGACAACTCGTAATGGGTGATGTATACCTATTTTGGGGGCGCACACCAACAATTATACAACTCCCGAAAAACCTTTTTTTTTCTCAAGTACCTTGATTAATCGCTTATCCTCACAACTCCCGAAAAACAAAGATACATGATAGCTTATCATACACTAATGAAGATATATATTAGTTAGTATAAGTGTAAAACCCGTGTGTAAGACCCCAACTTATTATTAATAAAATTTAATTTTTCTATTTATTATTTTGAAATAAGTAAGGGTTGATTTGATTAATGTGGATAGTTATTGTAAAATACGCAAATATTTCAAAATAAGCAAGTGGTTATAAAATATTCATTGTTGTTGGGAATATTCGTTTGGTCGTGGAATATTCTCATTGCCGGGAATATTCGCATTTACCACGCAAAGCTTTTTTATGGGCCCCATAACGAAAGTGATCGGATGAAGAAAACGACAAAATATAAGTTGTTTAAAAATAACTACGTAGTTATTACCGTCAATATCATCGTTAAAATACTCTATGGTTAAAACACAAGAAGATTACCAGATTGCACCAATTATCGATTCTTACGTAAGAAGGCACTACTCAATAATGGTTACAGAATTATCGCTCAAAGATTTTATTGATTTAATAATTGCTGCGTTGATATTTTATATTCATTGTTGTTTCAATATTTGTCATTACACAAGATTTTCATTATCGAAGCAATAATTCATATTATCCTAATAATATTATTAGATAACATTATTGGCAATATCTAGAAAGTTCTCATCCAATGAGAGGTTCGGTCACCTAATCAAGGCCAAGAAGTGAGAAATTCTTATCGAAAGCCCTCTTCCTGAACCGCCTACAGTCACAAGATCGTGATTCTGTAATATTATTTGTGAATAATTAATTATTGATTTATATAATGAGGAAAATATTGATTTTATGTGGATATAGATGGAGAAAATTTTAATGTGACAATTGTTGAAAATTAATATTTTATCTTTTCTCGATAAAATAATTCATTTAAAATATTATTTTAATAATATATTAACTGGTGATATTTTTATAATGAATGTGGGATATATGAGTATATGAGTAGGAATAGTATTTTATGGCATTAAATGTTTAACACATATTTTGTGTGTCAGGTGGACAATTATCGATCAAATTTGATTATACCAGAAATTGTCCGCTTATGGATTTCTACCAATTTCTTTGGAATTTGGAAAAACTTTCTTCTCGTAAAGTTGTAGAGAATTGAATTTCCTATAAAAACACACGAGATTCGAATTTTCTGACAAAAGGGATATTTATTGTGAATTATCAAAGTTCAAGTTCAAATAATTAATTTTTGAAGTTTTAAATATTTTAAATAAGAAAACGTTTTTTTTTTTGAGTTAGGCAAGGTGAGTCACTCTTGGTGGCTGATGGTTTGAATCAAATTTTGGGTGCGAGGAATTTAATAAATATATATTAATATTTTATTAAATTTTCCGCTTGGGTGTTCTAAAGATTTTCCTATAAATAGGTGTTTAGGTTAGAATTGAAAATTACACCGTAAATCAAGTTTTCTCTCTATATTATCGAGCGTATTCTTGTGAGTATTTTGAGTATATTTTGAGTATTGTTATACGGTGCAAGTTCAAGTCATAACCTATATTCTGTTTCAAATGCAAGAAAGATCTTGATCTTTCGAGGTGAAGTGGATATTTTTTTAATGATATTATTTATTCTAATATCATTATGCCAAGTATTGATCCGAACTTTTAATCAAATTTGGAACTTTTAAGTGTTCTGGGGAGTTACTATTCACGATACTGACAAGACTATTCACGATATACTTGAGATTATTCATGAATACTTAAGACTATTCATCGAAAAATGAAAATTTTCCTTTTCGCCTAAAATATCTATTGTGGATACTAGCTTTGATCAGATTCATGTTTTGATCATTCTTGAATTTTACACCACTATGATTATTTTTGAGGTATTGTTGGACATGGATAAAACAAAGTACTAATCCTTAATTCTTAATCCTCGCTATTTTGTTTCACCGGATTCGCTTTTTTAAAATATTTTCATCATCCTCACCTTAAATGATGATATTATTGAATATCTTTGGCTCAGTAGTGCAAAGATGAATGATTTCCGATGAATATCTTTGGCCCGTAGGGCAAAGATGAATGTGTGTTTAGATGAACACGACTTAATCGATGAATATCTTCGGCCCAGAAGCAAAAAGATGAATATTTGATTCCGTATATATATCGATTGATGTTATAGGGATAAAAGATGATCGATGAACTTTTAAATTTATACATAGAAGATAGTAGTTTACATTCTCTACTTAACTCTTTCTAATGAATTATTATTTCACGCTAATATTGATTTAAAACTTGTCATTGCATCAGATTCTATTAGATTTTTCCTCGTCAAGACTAACGATAATTTGTTGTATATTATCTTAGTCATAATATACTTTACTAGGCTAGTTGAGCTCACCCTTTTCCTTTTTGTTCCATTTTTTTCTCGTGATGCGAGAATATAGCTAAATACGAATGAGCCCAAGCTATGGAATGAAGGTTCTGAGAGAGTTGCTTAGTAGTCCTCACCATTTTTGTAAAATAATGTATCAATAAATGTGATAAGGATTTATTTGAGTATAGATATTGTCTGTAAGATAATATTTGTATTCAAACTCACGCTTTTACCGCTATAATAATAAAGTTGTAGTTGTTTGCATACTACGATTGACAACTCAAAATGGGTGATGTATACCTATTTTGGGGGCGCCACAATTGGTATCGTAGCTTTGGGATATGATCTCCCAAGGAGATCTAGAATAGAACTAGAGGGAGAGACGAGTAAATCCTTCGCTAAAGGTGTCCTACCTAAGCTTATTTGTTAGTTGGTCAAGATATAGGATATTATGTGATATATTGATTTCCTTAATTAACCCTTATTTTATGACAATGATTGAGAATGTCGATTGAGAATATCGACAATGGAAATGAGACCGCGGAGACGCTCAGACTCACCAACGAGGAGAACGTGGTAACAGTCGGCAATGTTCTTTCGTAAACAACACCACCGAGCAGCGTATGATTTAACGAGGGATGTTTAGAAGCTTTTTGCAGCTTCATGCAAAATCGTATTTAGGAGACTCGTGTTCAAAATACAGAGGAAATGATAGCAATTCACGGGTTGTCACAAATGCAAGCAAAGTCAAAGAGTCGGGACCACCAGAATTTAAGGAAAGCCGTGATCCAATCATGCGGAAACACGGGTCAAGCAAATTACCAAGATATTCGATGTCTTGGGATGCACGGAGAATGAAGGTTCCATTCGCCACCTTTATGTTCCAGGCGGCGGGCATCACTCGGTAGAAGTCTCAGGAAGCGCACTCCATCCAAATTTCAGACTCAAAGCGTGCTCTCGGGGAGACATTTCAGAACTATTTAATGACAAATACTTTCCTCGAAAGTGTTCGCTATACGAAGGAAGTGGAGTTCATCGATTAGAGCAAAACAACATAACGGTTGTCTCAAAGACGAGGCAAAGTTTGCAGAGTTATCCAGTTTCAGACCTCATTCAGTGTAGAATGAGGAACGATGACGCGGATGTTTCTTAGAGGTTTGAAAACCCAGATACGTCAAGATCTCATTTCTCATAAATTTTCTCTATTCGGATGTTGTTGTAAATGTGGCTCAATTATTAGAAATGAGATAACGAAGTACTACCAACCGAGGACCACAAGGTGGATCATACCGAGATAGCAAATAACAAAACAACAATAACCAAATGGAGAAAGAAAAGACGGACAAAAAATGGTAACCACTCGGTGGTAATCATGGCCATGAAAATAGAAGAAGCGAGTCCCGGAGGAGATTTTAAAAGAGGAGATTTAACAACGACTTACGCGAAGACGACAAAGACCAAAGAATAACCGGTTCCAGTGGAGGAAACGACCACCCAGGTCAGATACTACAAATGCGAAAAGAGAGACATATCACCCAAAACCGCCCACAACAGCTTCAAGGTATGCTATAATTGTGGAAAGGAAGGACATATCGCTCTGATCAGACGGTAATAAACCTAGTTCAATGGGGACGGTGACTCAAAAGATTGTCCCGGAAAAAGTCAAAGTCAATCTGCTCTCGGAAGAGCGTTTGTTGTGATCGGTCAAAATGCGAGAACGCAAACGAGGTGATCACGTAAGCTAATCATAAATTCTTGTGAAGTTTATACTTTACTAGATACCGGCTACCCATTCATTTATCTCTCCTACATGTGCTCAACGCTTAAATTTGACTCCAAAAAAATTAGACTTTGACCTATCTCGTGGAAACTCCGTTAGAGAAACTTTCATCACATCCATCGCTTATAAATCTTGTTTGATTCAAGTTAGCACCATCACCTTACCCGCTGACCTTATCTCTTTAAAGATACTTGCTTTTGATGTGATTTTAGGATTGATTGGTTAACTACTCATCATGCCAAAATTGATTGTTTTCGTAAGGTGTGTTAGTTTTCATATTCCTAACCAACCCGTTGTTCAATTCAAGCAACTAAACCATTAAAATCAATCACTATCATATCTAATCATAAAGCTATTCGCTTATTGAAAACGGATGTCAAGCTTTCTTAGCCCATGTTATGGATTTGAATAAAGACACGCCAAATTTGAATAATATTCCCATTGTTATTGACTTTCCGACGATTTCAAGAACTTCCTGCCTACCCCGTAACGTGAAGTTGAATTCTTTATTGATCTTGAACCCGGTACAAAGCCCATTTCTAAAACCCCATATCGAATGGCTTCTATTGAACTTCGTGAGTAAAGGTCCAACTACGTGAATGTTGGACATCCGGCTTTCATTCGTCCCTAAGACATCTCCTCGGGGTGCTCCTCGCTTTTATTCAGAAAGAAGAAAGACTTTTGAGTATGCGACTTTTGTATTGACTATCTGAATCGAACCATGTCACCATCAAGAATAGGTATCCTCACCTCGTATTGATGACTTGTTTGACCAAATTGCAGTGGGCACAATTTTTTCAAAGATCGATCTTCGCTCGTGATATCATCACCGAAGATTAATCGAGGATATTCCAAAGACCGCTTTTAGAACTCCAGACGGGCATTATGAATTCTTAGTCATGTCTTTCTTGATTGACTAATGCTCCGCGCTTTCATGGATATGATGAATCGAGTATTCAAGAATATTTGGATCAATTCGTCATTGTTGTCTTTATCGATGACATCCTCATATATTCCAAAAGCCGTGAAGATCATGAACACCATTTCACTACAACAAAAGGCTTATCACATGATCAAGACATCGTGATCAGATGCGGTCATTGATACGAAGTCGTGAGATAATCCGTCATTGGAAGGACATCGTGACCACCAATAATGACCAATTATTAATGATCGCAATTAGCCGAATCGATACCGGCCGCTATTATAACTTATCTTTGAGTCATTTGTCATGCGTGACGTGTCGGTCACACGATGTCGTGATCGATAATAGCGACCGCAAATGGTCATACGATATGATTTTTTAGCGACCGCACGCGGCAATCTAAACTTTTTTTTTTTTAAATTTTTGCCTATTTTATTGATTTCCCAAAAATAACTCGCTTAGACTGCTTTCAATCGCAAATATCAGCTTATATATATATATATATATATATATATATGCGTAATGTAAGACCCCAATTTTATGAAATAAAAGTATTCAATTTTTCTTATAATTACTATTCAAGAAATGGTTAAATTGATAAAAGTTAAAGTTAAGGGTGATATATGAATTTTTTTCAAAATACACAAGTGGTTATAAAATATTCATTGTTGTTTGAATATTCGTTTGGGTCGTGGAATATTCTTTCTCGTGGGGAATATTCGTGACGACTGCACAAGCAGCCATTTCAGGGCCCCATAACAAAATAACCTCATCGAATGAAGAAAACGATAAGTTTGAGTTTTTATAAATAACGGCGATAGTTGTTATCATAACACTGTTGAATACACGGTGGTTAAAATACAAGTAATACGCGTTGTTACAGCAAAGAAGACACCAGACATTGCACGATATTTTGAATTATTGAATCCTTACGTAAGAAGGCACTACTCAATAATTGTTACAAGAATTACTATTCGATATTTTATTTTATTGGTTCAATAATCAGCCGCTATTGATATTTTATATTATCATTGTTCAATAATTGTCATCACCGCATAATATTTCTCATTATCGATCAATAATTCATATTATTTGAATAATATTATTAGATAAAGACTATTGGCAATGTCTAGAAAGTTCTGCTTAAGGAGAGGTTTGGTCACCTAATCATGCGGCCAAGAAGGAGAAATTCTTATCGAAAGCCCCCTCTTTCTGAGGAACACTGGTCATTATAAATGTGATTCGTAATATTATTTGTGAATAATTAATTATTGATTCATATGATAAGGAAATATTTATTTTATATGAATATAAATGATGGATTTATTTATGTGGTTATTAATGAAGGAATTAATGCCGAGATGTTTTATTTGTATTTTGTCCTGATTGGAGGTATTAAAAGATCAAATCGGTGTTATTCTGACTTTATTGTGTGAGTTATAATATTTAATCCGACCGTTGGATCGTTGTAATTTTTGGATATGTTATACATATATAAGTTGAGTATATGTCCACAAATTTTGAACCGTTAAAATGAGCGATAATTTATTATGAATTTTAAGAGGTAACTCGATTCTAAATTAGGTTTTGGTGGAAAATTCTAGAATTGAGTGGGCCCCACTCTTGGTTGTTGGGGAAGATGGCTGATTTTTGGTGGGGTGGAATAGTAGCGAGTAAAAAGCCATCGTGTAGCAAGTCAAGTCTGCTTCTTACGGGCTAACATTTTCCTATAAATAGAGGGCTAAGTTAGAATTGAAAATCACACCGTAAACAAAGTTTTCTCTTTCTCTCTAGATTATCGAGTGTAATTTGTGAGTATTTAGATACTTGGTGAGTTGATATTCATCGCTGCAAGTTTCCTTCAAATATTATATCCGATATCCCGTCCGTAAGGTTTCCTTTTTGAGGTAAGGGATAGTAAGGGATAGTAAGGGATGGTAAGGAATGCTATTTTCTTCAGAAATGATATTATTTCTTTCAATATCATTATACCGAGAATATTGATATGAATATTATTGTGGAATTTCTACCTTTTTGAGTCTGGGGTTACTATATCACGATACGATATTCATGACTATTCATTACGTATCGACTATTCATGTATATAGCACTTATTTACGATATGATATTATTTATGTATACTCAAGTCTTTATTTTGATACGATATAATACGTAAGTACTATTCATGAGGTACTATTCATGAGTTACTATTCACGAGTTACTATTCATGAGTTACTATTCACGAAGTTACTATTGAGGATTTACTATTCACGATTACTATTCATGAGTTACTATTCATGAGTTACTATTCATGAGTTACTATTCACGAGTTACTATTCACTTCGGGTACTATTCACAATAAAATTGGTTTCTTTTTCTAACTAAATTATCGTTGATTTATGAATCTTACTCTTGAAATTAAAACCATGTTTTGATTATATTGTTTTTATATAACATTCTTATAACCCTAATGATGATATTTCTCTTTGACTTGAGTGTAAAGATGGGTAGATTATCGGTATGATCGTGACCATAGGTTCTCTTCGCCAAGAGTGCAAAAGTTGAATTGTTGACCGTATGATCACTGACCATCAATTTACAATTGAATATTTTTAGCTTAAGTGCAAAGGTGAATCGATCAACATGATTATAATTATTGTTATATAACTTCGAAATGATTATGTATTTATTTGAGATATGAATATCTTTGGCCCGTAGTGCAAAGACGACTTGTTGATGAATATCTTAGCCTATAGTGCAAAGATGAATTATTGATGAATATCTTTTGCTCGTAATGCAAAGATGACCTTTGTTGTCAATATCTTTAAATCAGTAGTAGTGCAAAGATGAATTATTGATGAATATCTTTGGCTCGTAATGCAAAGATGACTGTTGTTTGAATATCTTTGGCATGTAGTGCAAAGATGAACTGTTGATGAATATCATTCGCCATGGTGCAAAGATGAATTTATTAGTATGATTATGAATGAGAACTGTGATTTGGTATAACCATGATCTTTGATGTTTCGTAAAGACAGTGATGAAATTATCTTCATCCCGGATAAGAAGAGGAATTTAGAACTACAATTATGATTATGAAGTTATACACGTGTGATTGTGGACAGAATTGTTGATTGATGTTACAGTGATAAAATATTGTTGGTGGACTTTTAACGTGGAGAAGATAATAGACTTTATAGTCTATTTGACTCTTTTAATGGATCGCTTGTCTACCGCAACTATGGTTGAAAAGTTTTATCATCTACCATATGTTCTAAATCTACGATTCATTACCGATGAAGACTATTGATAATTTATTTATCTTTAGTCATAATATTCTTTATCGAGCTAGTTGGCTCACCCTTTTGTTTCACAATTCCTTCGTGTAATAAAAGTGTAATTGGGGTTGAAATGGGGATAACAAGGGAATAGAATCGGTGGTCTATAGTTGTTGAGGTTCTCCCAAAGAGTATGAAAATAATTTTATTGAGGGCTTTAGTGTGTCAGATTTTATACATCATTTAATAGTTATTTTTGGTGAATTAAATAGGGTGAAGCGAACCCAACTTTGGAAGGGTGTTTTGTCACTATCATACAAGATGTCTAACGACATACAAACTCGTGTTATCATAAGACATGGTTGTGGTTTCATCCACTTCTTTGAGTATATTTACAAGCACTACTTATATAATCTTGGTGTTTGTTTGGAGTATAATACCCAATTAGAGACAAAGGGAGATAATGATATGTCAAGAGAAGACTCACCATCGGGAAGAATACGATAGTAATCTTCTTGTTTTTCTTTGGGGGTCTATTGGGTCAACCAAGGATAATTCTCAGGGCCATATGATATCTACCATAACCTAAAAGCACGGCCTCCCATGTACGGTTGGTTTCTTGAGCACTTCCCAAAGATTCTAGTTTCTAAAACAGCTTTTTGACTATACTTTTATGTAAGGTGTCATTGTGACGTACACACTTGGTATATATTTGTATCCAAACTCACAAAGATATGTGTTGTTGTATTTTGCACGACAATTGTTGTAATAAAGTTGTAGTTGTTTTTCGTATCATATATTTGGCGACTCGAAATGGGTGTCATGTATACCTATTTTGGGGCGTCACAATTGGTATCGTAGCTTAGGGATATGATCTCCATGAGATCTGGATTAGAACTGTGGAGGGGAGAGATGAGTAAATCCTTCGCTAAAGTGTCCTACCTAAGCTTTGTTTGTCGGTCACCATAATATCTGGATATTAGTGATATGTTAATTTGTTAAATTAACCTTGTTTTGAAGTCGTATTCTAGAATGATATCCGAAATACGAGGAGATGAAAGCAATGGAGAAATCATGAGGATAGGGAAGATGGAAACAAGGTATTCTCAACTCTTCAAATACTGTGCACGTAAATTTTGGGACTTAAATTTCATAAGGAGGGAGATTGAAGACCCCAATTTTATGAAATAAAAGTATTCAATTTTTCTTATAATTACTATTCAAGAAATGGTTAAATTGATAAAAGTTAAAGTTAAGGGTGATATATGAATTTTTTTCAAAATACACAAGTGGTTATAAAATATTCATTGTTGTTTGAATATTCGTTTGGTCGTGGAATATTCTTTCCGCTTGGGAATATTCAGATGACTTGCAGCAGCCATTTACAGGGGCCCCATAACAAAATAATAATTGAATGAAGAAAACGACAAGTTTGAGTTTTTATAAATAACGGCGTAGTTATTATCATCATAAACACCGCTGAATACATGGTGGTTAAAATACGTAATAATACGCGTTGTTGACAAGAAGATACTCAGATTGCAGACGCATTTTGAATTATCAATCCTTACGTAAGAAGGCACTACTCAATAATTGTTACAAAGAATTATCGCTCGATATTTTATTTTATCGGTTCAATAATTGCCGTTTGATATTTTATATTATCGTTGTTCAATAATTGTCAACGCACAATATTTCTCATTATCGATCAATAATTCATATTATTTGAATAATATTATTAGATAACACTATTGGCAATGTCTAGAAAGTTCTCGTCTAAGGAGAGGTTTGGTCACCTAATCATGCACTGCAAAGAGAGAAATTCTTATCGAAAGCCCTCTTCCTCGGGAACACCTGGTCATTATAAATGTGATTCTCAGAATATTATTTGTGAATAATTAATTATTGATTCATATGATAAGGAAATATTTATTTTATATGAATATAAATGATGGATTTATTTATGTGGTTATTAATGAAGGAATTAATGCCGAGATGTTTTATTTGTATTTTGTCTGGATTGAGGTATTAAAAGATCAAATCTATTGTTATTACGACTTTTATCAGTGAGTTATAATATTTAATCCGACCGTTGGATCGTTGTAATTTTTGGATATGTTATACATATATAAGTTGAGTATATGTCCACAAATTTTGAGAACCGTTAAAATGAGCGATATAATTTATTATGAATTTTAAGAGGTAAATCGATTCTAAATTAGGTTTTGGTGGAAAATTCTAGAATTGAGTGGGCCCCACTCTTGGTTGTTGGGGAAGATGGCTGATTTTTTGGTGGGTGGAATAGTAGCAGTGTAAAGCCATCGTGTAGCAGTCAAGTCTGCTTTTGCTAGGCTAACATTTTCCTATAAATAGAGGGCTAAGTTAGAATTGAAAATCACACCGTAAACAAAGTTTTCTCTTTCTCTCTAGATTATCGAGTGTAATTTGTGAGTATTTAGATACTTGGTGAGTTGATATTCATCGCTGCAAGTTTCCTTCAAATATCATATCCGATATCCCGTCGAGAAGTCTCATTTTTTTTTCGTAAGTGGATAGTAAGGGATAGTAAGGGATGGTAAGGAATGCTATTTTCTTCAGAAAATGATATTATTTCTTTCAATATCATTATACCGAGAATATTGATATGAATATTATTGTGGAATTTCTACCTTTTTGAGTCGGGAGTTACTATTCACGATATCTCAAGACTATTCACGATACTATACATCTGCCTTACTATTCATGTATATGGCACTATTTACGTGATATGATATTATTTATGATACCAGATTACGACGTATTTAATCACGGTACTATTCATGAGGTACTATTCATGAGTTACTATTCACGAAGTTACTATTCATGAGTTACTATTCACGAGTTACTATTGAGGATTTACTATTCACGAAGTTACTATTCATGAGTTACTATTCATGAAAGTTATTATTCATAGTTACTATTCACGACGAAGTTACTATTCACTAGTACTATTCACAATAAAATTGGTTTCTTTTTCTAACTAAATTATCGTTGATTTATGAATCTTACTCTTGAAATTAAAACCATGTTTTGATTATATTGTTTTATATAACATTCTTATAACCCTAATGATGATATTTCTCTTTGACTTGAGTGTAAGATGGGTAGATTATCGGTATGATCGCGACCATAGGTTCTCTTCGCCAAGAAGTGCAAAAGTTGAATTGTTGAATCCCGTATGATCATGACCATCAATTTACAATTGAATATTTTTAGCTTAAGTGCAAAGGTGAATCGATCAACATGATTATAATTATTGTTATATAACTTCCGAAATGATTATGTATTTATTTGAGATATGAATATCTTTGGCCCGTAGTGCAAAGATGACTTGTTGATGAATATCTTAGCCTATAAAGTGCAAAGATGAATTATCGATGAATATCTTTTGCTCAGTAATGCAAAGATGACCTGTTGTTGAATATCTTTAGCCTGTAGTGCAAAGATGAATTATTGATGAATATCTTTGGCTCGTAATGCAAAGATGACTGTTGTTGAATATCTTTGCATGTAGTAAAAGATGAATCTGTTGATGAATATCTTTGGCCATGGTGCAAAGATGAATTTATTAGTATGATTATGAAACAGAACGTGATTTGGTATAACCATGATCTTTGATGTTTCGTGTAAAGACAGTGATGAAATTATCTTCATCCCGGATAAGAAGAGGAATTTAGAACTACAATTATGATTATGAGTTATACATGTGATTGTGGATGAAATTGTTGATTGATGTTACAGGATAAAATATTGTCAGTGGACTTTTAACGCGGAGAAGATAATAGACTTTATAGTCTATTCGACTCTTTTTAATGGATTGCTTCGTTCACTGCGACTATGGTTGAAAAGTTTTATCATCTACCATATGTTCTAAATCTCCGATTCATTACCGATGAAGACTATTGATAATTTATTTATCTTTAGTCATAATATTCTTTATCGAGCTAGTTGTGCTCACCCTTTTGTTTCACAATTCCTTCGTGTAATAAAAGTGTAGCCGGGTTGAAAGGGGATAACAAGGGAATAGAATCGGTGGTCTATAGTTGTTGAGGTTCTCCTAAAGAGTATGAAAATAATTTTATTGAGGGCTTTAGTGTGTTGTATTTTATACATCATTTAATAGTTATTTTTGGTGAATTAAATAGGTGAGGCGAACCCAACTTTGGAAGGGTGTTTTGTCACTATCATACAAGATGTCTAATGACATACAAACTCGTGTTATCATAAGACATGGTTGTGCTCATCCACTTGTTGAGTATATTTACAAGCACTACTTATATAATCTTGGTGTTTGTTTGGAGTATAATACCCAATTAGAGACAAGTGGAGATAATGATATGTCAAGAGAAGACTCACCATCGGGAAGAATACGATAGTAATCTTCTTGTTTTTCTTTGGGGTCTATTGGGTCAACCAAGGATAATTCTCGTGGCCATATGATATCTACTATAACCTAAAAGCACGGCCTCCCATGTATTTGAAGGTTTCTCGAGCACTTCCCAAAGATTCTAATTTCTAAAACAGCTTTTTGACTATACTTTTATGTAAGGTGTCATTGTGACGTACATACGCTTGGTATATATTTGTATCCAAACTCACAAAGATATGTGTTGTTGATTTTGCACGACACAATTGTTGTAATAAAGTTGTAGTTGTTTTTACGTACCATATATTTGGCGACTTTCGTAATGGGTTGATGGAATGGACCTATTTTGGGGTCGCCACAATATATATATATATATATATATATATATATATATATATATATATATATACAAGCATCCATATTAACATCCATCCAAATACAATACAAAACATTCATCCATGAATAAACATTCATTCAATACAATACAAAACATTCCTCCAACACAATATAATCGATATCGTAAACATCCATATAAACTAATACAATTGTCCAAAGAATGAATCTAAAAGAGTACAAGGCTTTAAAAATCTAAAAAATAAGTCTAGCGCTTCTTCACGGATCATCCAAATTAGATCCCAGAATTATCAAAGTAATAAAACATATATGTTACATATAAGTAAGACATCGACTCGTAGACTATAAACTTATAAGACAATGTAGCTAAACAATAAACGATATATATATACCGCCCCCCGTTGTTGTGCCATCTTCCTGCCACTGCCATTCGCCATCGCCTCCGCCAACTCATCAGACTCGAGACCGCAGATGCCCTCCCATTATACAAAAAGAAGATCACGATCCTCGACAGATCGCTTCTCACAACCAAGCAGGAGTATGATAGGTCCTGAATACCTGACGACTGGTAGATCGGGTGGCAGAGTCAGTCATGCATCGATGGCTCCAAGCGCCGTCTTTGTCCTCTTGGCCTTTGATATAATTTTTTATTCACGATGGACGCCTCTCCCATAATTCTTGATCAATCGACGGACGCGGGTGCCTTCGTGATAAGGCCGCTCATTAAGCCCTTATAAGTGTCCCGCCGTAAGATGAACAATTAAATAGTTAAAATAAATAAAAAAATACTAAAGAAGGTCGTTATAATTTATAAACAACATATTAGGATAAAGTGAACTTATTACCGCTTTCTGAATGCGACTTTTCAGTAGACCATCGCTGGTGGCCACATACACATCCAACCAATTGATAGGTCAATTTTGAGATCGAGACTCCTATAGTTCATTTCCTCATATTATTATGTAAACATATGATATTTTAGCTATAAAAGATGATCAGAAACATAACATACGTATTCTCGGCAAAGAATGTGTTTCAGCACAGTGATATACCGCCGCCCCGACACGCGCTTTTTGCTTTTCGCTTGCGATACACTCGAGGATCTGCTCGAGGCGTTAGCCTTGCGCCTTCTCGACTCAAATTTCTCAGCTTTCCATCGGTCACACATCTCGCATCTATATAGGTCGTGGCGCACCACCGTGGGGCTATGCTTACGATATACCGCCACCCCGCCCCGGATGGTCAATCTCAAAGATTGCATGGGGCTTTTTGTCGCCTTGTTCAAATTATCTTTAGTTCAGACGCCGCACTTTCGCCGTAATAAAGTGTCTCAATAATCGATGCTCGTAAGTCGTCCCATCTATATCGCTTCGCAAATAAAATAACAATAATAATATTAAAACCGTTATATTACTAAGCAATATTATTTGATTAACTATGTATTATCTATCGAGTGATAAAAAATATACCCAAATTCAAATTTCAAATCAGATCCTTATGGGCGGTAGGTGTGTTTCATTTACGTAATCACCGGCGTGGAAAGGCCGGCTTCAGAAGATAATTGTGAAATGCACTTCACAATTTTACTATCTTGAAAATCACTACAATATACAATAATTTATATTAAAACCCTTATATATATATATATATATATATATATATATATATATATATATATATATACACGATGTTTAACTTACGTCTTATCCGAAGGAGGACGGATCTCAGATAAGAATGCGATCATCCCGGATTAAATTTTGCCTTCTAAGACATGATTAGGCTTCCGACCCAACCCGCACTTTCGTGCTGCAGGTTCAGAAGACATCTATAAATAAAAAATTTAGGATGTTAGTATAAGTTATAAATGAAAGGTACATAAACATGTCGTGATATAGAGAACATCGTGATATGTAATTGTATGTAAACAAAAGGACAATATGATAGATAGTCAGAGCCACTAGGATAGTCTAGGCGTGTATATTTAAGTTACTTAAGGTTACTTTTAGCATCACCAAACTTTATTTAATCATCTAACTCATTTTGACTTATCAAAGCTCACTTTAGGCTTGAAAAGAGAGCTTAAATTGGTGATTCACTATTTTAGTGTTCATTGTTCTATAAAGCTTATTTTCAATGATTTTAAGCAAGAATTTGCACAACACACCATGTAGACCTTAACTAACTTAGGGAACCATTTTTACATTTTATCTATAGCAATGTATGTACTCTCACTATCTAACAACACTAGTCACACAAATCCCAACAAATCTACAATAGAACACATATGGTCTTTAAGCATTTCTATATATGATTCGAGGGTCCATATCCAACACAACAAAAAACATCACATATACTCATTGCCATCACATATACACGAATGCATATATGGCCATTTGACTTATATATGAAGATTTAGACAAGTATGGATATTTTAGAAACAACTCATTAATAGTGTGATTGAAAAGAGTGCTTGTGTTTGTGTTTGTACTTTTCATTTTCTTTCTATTCTAAGCTAAGTCATACTTATAGCATACATATTAATAGTGTGTCATTTTTTTTATCTTCTCGATTTGTGAATTATGGAAAACTTCCTTGAACCTTCTTCTTGATTGAATTATGGATAAACTTAATTCCTAGTTATGTTTTATGTTATACTCATGTTCAAGTTATATGGCCATTTGACTTATATATGAAAAAAATACTACAGAGTCTCCCCCTATATAATATGGACTATCCACACGCACGAGGGCATGCATACTTGACCAATTTCAAAGAAAATATAATCCCAACACACAAAATGTAATGTGCACAACTATAATTCAAGGCACAATTTAGAGAATCCAATATTCACAATGTATGAGCATAAATGTATGAGCATTATAGTACAATATTCACAATGTGTCGCATATAAACCAACCGAAATTGAAAGGTGTCGAGGTGTATATGAGCTTATGAGTGCGAAAAGAACACGTAAGGGAGAGAGATAGAGAGAGATGTGATGCCAATGATAATAAGGAACTCCATAAGATAGTTTATATTTTAGGTCTCCACAATGGAATTACGTAGATCAGATGATTTAAACCACATATTCGATGTATCTTTGAATAAACCAAGACATATAATACATGGAAATACATATATGCATGCTTATCTCATATACTATAAGTAAAAGGAAATAAAAAGAAAAGTCAATATATACACACACATATTCCATAAGGAGAAGACTATCCAAAGAATAGGTTGGTAGCTTTATTTTTTTAAGCACCTATAAGTACGCCCACAAGAGTTGACAAAGTATTCTCGACACCGTGTTGTCGAAATCAAGTTTCTGCACATTGTGCTTGGATGGAGTTCTCGATTTTCAAACAAAATATGTTGCATCTTTGCTTAAAATTACAATCGACTCTCCATATTAGTATGTCCATTTGAGTCACTCTCATTTTGTTGAAAAGATACGAGAGGTTTGGGAGGAATTACTAAATGAGACACAAAATTGCTTATTTTAAGAACTTGGCTTTGGGGTGAAACTAAGTACAACTCAAGTACTTAAGCAATTTAGACAACAATAACCCATAACCCATACACAGCTTGTTTAAAAAAAATGTTCAAAAGATGTTAACGTAAAATAGATGAAGTTAATGTTTAAGGACTCATTCGAATACCCTTCATCAGTATCACTACCAAAAGGACAAACCTTTTATAAAACCTTACAGGGCATAAAATTGTGCCTAGGTATCTTACTCAAGAATCGACACTAAGTAGGCAAATGAATAAAGGACAAAATGTACTTAAAGTCTGGGGATCGTTAATCAATCGAGTCAAGAGAGGAAAGACATAGCGATTACCTTTGGCGATTTAGTATACAAGGGTCAAGGTCAAATGCTTCAAGCAAAACAATCCGATGTCGCACTATTTTCCTACCTTGGACATAAGTAGCTATACTATGCAAAGTACCAACATCTTTTATAAATTCCATGTGATCATAAAACTCACTAACCAATTCCGAGATAAACACACCAACTTGAAAAAAGAAACTAGATAATCCCAACTATTTTTCTTCAAATCGACAAGCAAATTAGGATGAGAATGAAAGATAATAGTAGCAGACAAGTCATGAAATTATACTTCATTGCATTATACTTTAACTAAAATTATGCCTCAAAATGATAATCCACCATCAAAAGTCAATATTTAGAAAGTTAATGTTTTCAACATTAACATAACCAATCAGTCAACATCATAATCAAACAATGATGAATGAAGCACATTAATTTTAACAAGAGCCTCATTTTTGGACATCAAAAGGAGAAATTGAAGTCCAATTTTCGACGGAGAAAGTATAACTTCGCTCATCTTTCAATTTAATCAAGAACTAGTATGCAATTATTTCCACCCACAAGCAATGATTTTTAAATATGGTAATATTACACCGAAACATCAATTTCAAGAAAGACTAGTAATTTAGAAACCTTATAATGAAACATTAAGCTCACACAAACTATCAATTAGGGGTTTCAAATCCAATCATTTTTATTTGCGATTCTTGCATCAACCTCATAGACTCTTGCCATTCAATCAAAATAATAATGATGCTTTAATTTAGGGATTAATTGGGGTTACCGGGTGGTGCAAATGGTGATGGTGTGGCGGCGGTGCATGCGGTGGTGGCCTTGGTGGTGGTCGATAATGGCTCAGCCCCTCCTCTTCTCTTCCCCCCTTACTCCCTCTTCTCCCTCGCTCATTCCTCTTTTCTTTCTTTTTTTCGATTGATCGAGCGAACCCGAATCGATTCAAAGTTATAAGGATCGGCCGATCACATCGCCGATCCGCGCACGCGGCCGCTAGTTTTTAATGATGTGGATATATCGGCGACCGCGTGCGATCATTGATACTAAATCGTCGTCGCCGCTACCAAAGTTTCGCACAAAAATTTTTGGGGAAATTCTTCTCGGCCGACCGATCAATGATCGACGCGCGATCATGGATATATACTAGCGACGAGAATCCTTATCGATCGCGCAGATATCGGTCATTATTATATTATCAACGACCGGATAGTGCGGTCACGATATCATTGGTCGCAGATGGCCATATCGAGCCAAACCGCCCAACAGATTCAAGGTATGATATAATTGTGGAAAGGAAGGACATATCGCTTCGGATTATACGGAATGCGAAACCTAGTTCAATGGGGGACGGTGACTTAAAAGATTGTCCCGTAAAAGTCAAAGTCAACGGTTCGGAAGAAGCGCTTTGTTGTGACCGGTCAAAATGCGAGGAACGCAAACGAGGTGATCACGGGTAAGCTAATCATAAATTCTTGTGAAGTTTATACTTTACTAGATACCTAAGTCTACCCATTCATTTATCTCTCCTACATGTGCTCAACGCTTAAATTTGACTCGGAAAAATTAGACTTTGACCTATCTGTGGAAACTCCGTTAGAGAAACTTTCATCACATCCACCGCTTATAAATCTTGTTTGATTCAAGTTAGCACCATCACCTTACACCGCCGACCTTATCTCTTTAAAGATACTTGCTTTTGATGTGATTTTAGGGATTGATTGGTTAACTACTCATCATGCCAAAATTGATTATTTTGTAAGGTTGTTAGTTTTCATATTCCTAACCAACCCGTTGTTCAATTCAAGCAACTAAACCATTAAAATCAATCACTATCATATCTAATCATAAAGCTATTCGCTTATTGAAAAACGGATGTCAAGCTTTCTTAGCCCATGTTATGGATTTGAATAAAGACACGCCAAATTTGAATAATATTCCTGTTGTTATTGACTTTCTGACGTATTTCTCAAGAACTTCCTGGTCTACCCCAAACGTGAAGTTGAATTCTTTATTGATCTTGAACCCGGTACAAAGCCCATTTCTAAAACCCTATATCGAATGGCTTCTATTGAACTTCGGGAGTAAAAGGTCCAACTACGTGAATTGTTGGACATTGGTTTCATTCGTCCCTAAAGACATCTCCTCGGGGTGCTCCTGCTTTATTCAGTAAAGAAGAAAGATGGGAGTATGCGACTTTGTATTGACTATCGGGAATTGAACCATGTCACCATCAAGAATAGGTATCCTCTACCTCGTATTGATGACTTGTTTGACCAATTCTGAGGGGCACAATTTTTTCAAAGATCGATCTTCGCTCGGGATATCATCACCAAGATTAGAATCGAGGATATTCCAAAGACGCCTTTAGAACTCTGAGACGGGCATTATGAATTCTTAGTCATGTCTTTCGGATTGACTAATGCTCCTCACGGCTTTCATGGATATGATGAATCGAGTATTCAAGGAATATTTGGATCAATTCGTTGTAGTCTTTATTGATGACATCCTCATATATTCCAAAAGCCGTGAAGATCATGAACACCATTTGAAGCTGGTACTCCAAAGGCTTCGTGAAAATAAGTTTTATGCCAAGTTGAAGAAATGCGAGTTCTGGCTTGAGGAAGTAGCATTCCTTGGGCACGTGGTGTCGAAACATGGAGTATCTGCTGATCCGCGAAGATTGAAGCAATACAAAGTTGGGAGCAACCGAAGTCGGTGGATCAAGTCGTAGTTTTTGGGCTTAATGGGTTATTATCGGAGATTCGTGGAAGGTTTTTTGAATCGCTACTCCATTAACCCAAATTAACTTCGGAAGGATACAAAATTCGTTTGGAGCGAAGAATGCGAGAAGAGTTTCAAGAATTTAAGAGAGACTTATTTCGCACTTTTGTCTAACAATACCATCCGGTTTGGATGGATTTGTTATCTCACATGATGCTTCGAAAAGGGTAGGATGTGTTCTCATGCAACGTGGGAAAGTCATAGCCTATGCCTCATGACAACTTAAAGAGTATGAGAGGAATTATCCTACTCATGATCTAGAGTTAGCGGCAAGATCGTTTTCGCTTAAAGATATGGAGGCACTATCTATATGGGGAGAAAGTGGAGATATATTCGCACCATAAAAGCCTTAAATATTTCTTCACTCAAAAGAACTCAACACGCGTCGGCGACGTTGGCTCGAGATATTGAAAGACTACGACCACACTATTCAATACCATCCCGAAAAGCGAACGTGGTAGGCGACGCGTTGAGTAGAAGATCATATGCAAGAATGAGTGCGATGATGTCAAGTATACGCGTAGAGCCAACTTTAATAGAAAAGTTATGGTTGCTTGCCACCGACCCCCAGCCGCGCGTATGAAGAAGAAAGTACAAAAGGTGCTATTCCGAAGCGAGAATTGATGAAGAAGGAATACTTGAGTCCACTCCGGACTTTGTGTCCCTAATGACTCGATTTGAAGTACAAGATTATGATGGAGGCACACAATACACCATTTGCAATCCATCCTGGAAGTACCAAAATGTATCGTGATCTTCGACATACATTTTGGTGGAACAATATGAAGAGAGAGATTGCAAAGTTTATCTCAATGTGTTTAACTTGTCAACGTGTAAAGGCGAGCATCTAGTGCCTAAGGGTCCGTTGCAACCACTTGAGATTCCGAAATGGAAGTGGGAACACATTACCATGGATTTCGTTCACGGGTCTTCCTACTACGGTTTCTCAAGGCATCAATGCTATTTGGGTTATTATTGATAGATTAACCAAGTCTGCTCATTTCTTGTCGATACGGGAGACTTATTCCCTTGAACGTCTTGCTCGTATGTACGTAGATGAGATTATGCGATTTCATGGCATGCCAGTATCCATAATTTCGGATCGTGACCCAAGATTCACTTCAAGATTTTGGGTTAGCTTGTAGAAAAGCTATGGGCACGGATTTACGATTGATTCGGCATACCATCCTCAAACCAGACGGACAATCGAGAGGACTATTCAAACTCTTGAAGATCTATTAAGACTACGTGTCCTGAACTTCAAAGGGAGTTGGGATAAGTATTTACCATTGGTGGAATTCTCCTACAACAACAGCTTATCGTGCAAGTATAGGTGTGGCTCCATTCAAGCATTATATGGATTTAAAATGTTGCTCTCCAAAGATGTTGGAACGAGGTGGGTGAAGCAACATTGTTGGGACCCGAGTTGATACGTATGACTACGGAAAAGATCCAAATGATTCGACAACGATACAAACGGCACAAGATCGACAAAAGAGTTATGCGGATCTTCATCGAAAGGACGTGGAATTTAGTATAGGGATCATGTATTGTTGCGAAGTTGCTCCATGGAAGGGAGTTACAAGATTTGGGAAGAGAGAAAGCTCAATCCACGATTTATTGGTCCATTTCAAATTCTTGACCGAGAAGGAAATGTAGCCTATAGACTCGCGTTACCTCCGAGTATGTCTCGTGTTCATAATGTGTTTCACATATCTCGTACTTCAGAAATATGTGAAAGACCCAAACCACGTTATAGAGTTAGAACCGGATGAAATAGCCAAGACTTAACGTATGAGGAGGTACATGTCAAGATCTTGGATAGGAAGGAGCATGTCCTACGCCAAGAAAGATCATACCACAAGTTAAAGTTTTGTGGAGGAATCATGCTATATAGAGAAATGACCGAATTGGAACGGAAATGAAAGCGAGGAATCCTCACCTTTTGAAACACTGTACGTGCGTCGTCAATTTCGAGGACGAAATTTCATAAGGAGGGAGGTTGTAAGACCCCAACTTATTATTAATGAAATTTAATTTTCTATTTATTATTTTGAAATAGTAAGGGTTGATTTGATTAATGTGGATAGTTATGGGTAAAATACGCAAATATTTCAAAATAAGCAAGTGATTATAAAATATTCATTGTTGTTTGGGAATAGTCGTTTGGTCGTGGAATATTCTCATTGCCGAGGAATATTCGCACGACGACTCGATCTTTATTTTACCCCATAACTAAAAAGCGATTGGATGAAGAAAACGACAAATATAAGTTGTTTAAAAATAACTTGGCGTAGTTATTACAATTAATCTTGTTAATAAATAGGGTGCTTAGGTTAGAATTGAAAATTACACCGAAACCAAGTTTTCTCTCTCTATATTATCGAACGTATTCTTGTGAGTATTTTGAGTATATTTTGAGTATTGTTATACGGTGCAAGTTCAAGTCATAGCCTATATTCTAGATTTCATTTAAGAGTAAATCTTGATCTTTCGATGTAAGGGATATTATTTTTTTAATGATATTATTTATTATAATATCATTATCTTAAAGTATTGATCCGAACTTTTAATCAAATTTGGAACTTTTAATAGTGTCGGGTTCTTATTCACGTGATACTAAGACTATTCACGATACTGATACAATTCATGAATACGACACTTATTCATCGAAAAATGAAAATTTTCCTTTTCGCCTAAAATATCTATTGTGGATACTAGTTTTGATTGTATCCATGTTTTGATCATTCTTGAATTTTACACCACTATGATTATTTTTGAGGTATTGTTGGACATGGATAAAACAAAGTATGAATCTTTAATCCTTAATTCTTGTCATTTTGTTTCAATTGGATTCGCTTTCTTTAAAAATATTTTCATCATCCTCGGTCTTAAATGATGATATTATTGAATATCTTTGGCCTCAGTAGTGCAAAGATGAATGATTTCGATGAATATCTTTGGCCAGTAGTGCAAAGATGAACAGTGTTTAGATGAACATGACCTAATGATGAATATCTTTGATGCAGTAGTGCAAAGATGAATATTTGATTCCGATATATATTGATTGATGTTACGGGGATAAAAGATAGACGATGAACTTTTAAATTCATACATGTAAGATAGTAGTTTGCATTCTCTACTTAACTCTTCTAATGAATTATTATTTCATTGCGAATATTGATTTAAAACTTGTTGTCTATTGTATTCTATTAGATTTTTTCCTGTTGAGACTAACGATAATTTGTTATATATTATCTTAGTCATAATATTCTTCTTCGGGCTAGTTGAGCTCACCCTTTTCCTTTTTGTTCCATTTTTTTTCTCGTGGATGCGAGAATATAAGCGAAGATGCAGCTCGGGGTATAGAATGAAGATTCTAGAGAGAGTTGTTTAGTAGTCCTCACCATTTTTGTAAAATAATGTATCAATAAATGTGATGAGGATTTATTTGAGTATAGATATTGTCTAGAAGATAATATTTGTATTCAAACTCACAGTTTTACTGTTGTAATAATAAAGTTGTAGTTATTTCTGTACCATGTATTGACAACTCAGAATGGGTGATGTATACCTATTTTGGGAGCGTCACACCTGGGGTATACCACTTGTGTGTGTGTTTGTTTGATGCTTGGCAAGGAAACGCAGTTTCTTGTTGACAGTTAGAAAAGTCCAAACGAACTCCTGCATAATAAAAAAACACAAAGACAACAAAATTAGAACAATGATATGTATACCTAAGTTATAACTATTACTCCTTTCTTACACCATATATCAATGATATGTGTACCTAACTACCAGTGATCATTCATAAAGTTCATGAGCTACCAACCATTTATACCAACTAATTATGAGCTAATTCATATTTAACTTATTACCCACCTTCATGCATTATTATTATTGGGATATAAACTAAATTTAGCTAATTATTATTATTAGGATATAAACTAAATTTAGCTAAACAAAATCAACATACTTGACCGCATACTTGAAGAACAATATGGATGATGAATTCAGGTTTTGGAAAGGTGTATCCCATTTCATTAATCTGCTTAGTAAAAACACTATTGTTGGGAAAATTAGGCACCAACAATTATATGACGCGACCACCCAATCAATCTTCCAAAATTTAGCCAGATTATGAAAGTGGAGAGACTCTTGAATGAAAAATTTAGTACAAAAGTTTCCAATATCTTTCATTTGGAAAAATTGATTTGTAATGGAGAAAGGGCATTATTGTTTTTCCATCCGAAAGAAAGGCACTAATGAATAAACCAAGACGTCGATAGATAATCGCCAAATTTCAATCAATTCATATAAAAACATATGAATATGTATAATAACTCAAACCAAGAAACCAATTAATGTTCATCCCAAATTCAATATATGCCAAGAATCAAAATGAATAACTGCTCAAACCACAATCATGAATAAAAATCAATGTTCAGCCCCAATTCAATATATATATATATATATATATATATATATATATATATTCAATGTATGTGCCGGTGTTGGCAAAATTATTTCAGATTATGCTCAAATTAAAGCCAAAATCAAACTTTTGGAATTCTCTAAATTCCAATTGTTTTGAAACAAAGTGTAATTAAGTGTTTACCATAAGCTAGAGGAAGCTACCACCTTATAACCAAAAAGTTGTTGTAAAACAATGTATAAACAATAATATCCAACCAAATGACCAACGTGATCCACTTTAACCCAACACTAAGCAATAGTTTATGCATATATGAATTCATTTGTGGGTAGATAATCAATCATTTCATTATTAATAACTTGAAAATTTGTAGAGAAGCCTCTTTCTGTAGAATGGTGAAAAATGTGCATAGATAAATAATATATAGTACTACTAAGAATGCTAATTCCAATAGTTAAAGAAGAGCTCTTATAATTAGTAGCTATCTTCTAACCTTATTAGTACCATATGTGCTTCTTTGTTGGATTAAAATTCCATACCTAGGAAATTTGCATTCCTTTTTAAGTGTATAATTCAGAGGATTGACGAAATTTGTCGCCAAGGCATATAACGAAGAAACTTAATACAACAAAACATAGTTTCTCACTATTTAAAGATTTCCCCCTTTTTGTATATAAAAAGAAAGAATCTTCAATTTAGCATTGCAGAAAAAGAGATGAGATGAGATTTCCACTATATTGAGACAACCCATTTTTAGATCATTGAATTAGACTCAAACATGCATGACACCCATTAACTCTATCCCAAAAAATAAAAGAATCTAGTAAGAAAAAACTCAACTCGAGATCTAGATATCCAATAACCCATCAATTCCACTACAAAATGTGATATAAAGCTACCCATTATCACAAAATCACCATTAAAAATGTAAATTAATGCAACTTTTCATACAAAGAGCATCACATTAATTACGGGTTTTCACTAACAAATTGCACAGGGCTTTCAAGGGACAACAAAGGACACAATCTTTACAACCCAGAAACCGCTCATCTCCAATCAGTGAACGGATGTGAACTTTAACTTTCACACAGTACAATATTAAAGGGGGGGGGGGGGGAATCATACAGAGCTAAATCAGCATTTTAACTAAACAATTGAGCACACATTACACATGCTATCAACAAAATACAAAAACCAAAATGGACATTGCCCATAAAATACTGGCTAAATTGATACGCTCATAAGCTCAAATGATAAAATTTGACTTGTATGCAAATACCTAGATGACTTAAATCTATCTATGGAGAGAGCAATTAAAGAGAAGAAAATTAAGAATCCATATTAGAATAACGATAAGATTTCCCAAAAAAAAATACGAATTAAAAATTTTTGAGTGGAGTTTAAACCATAAATAAGATAGATTTGAAAGTCAATTTGGGGATACAACAATGAACATCAAATGATAGTAGTAAGATTCAATTACCATTTTGGGTAAAAAGTGACTAAAATAGTAGTAAGATTCACGAATAAAAGAACAAAGAGAAGAGAAGATTAAAACATTATATGACAAAATGTCAAAATTCATCCAATATTAAAACTATCATACAAAGAAGAACACCCAAACAACAAATGGTCATAAATAAAAATATGAGATACATAAAATGTTACACTATTTTAAAATTTTCAATAACCATTGATTCAACTTCAAAATGACATCACGACTTGTTATCTTGAAGTAATGCATGAAAATGAACAAATCCGAGTCCAAAATGATAAAAAATGAAAATGAACAAATGCGACAAAGGGGTAAAAATAAATAATTCAAAATGATAGAAACAAATTGAAATTACCGTTGAAGATACTTTAGTTGAAAAGGTGTTAAAACCCAATTGATGGTTAAAAGAGAAGACCCAAAGAAGCATACATTTTGTATCTCATTATCTCTCTCTAACACTCAGTATATATTTGTATGAACTCTTTATCTCATTTTGCTAACCCTTACAGGTGCTTTATTAACTCATTTATAAAATGGTATGCGATTGAAATTGAAAATTACACGATGATGTTTTTTGGGTGTGTGAAAGAGAGAGAGAAAAATTAAAGAGGCAAAGAGTCGCTTACTTACAAGAAAGAAATGGAGGAAAAGTTTCAGTTGAACAAATATGTATAAGGAAGAAAGAGAGAGAAGAGGTTGCCTTCCATATTAGGGCTTGAAAGCAATGTTACGGACATGCCAGCAGATCGGTCGGTAGGTGGCGACGACTACGAAGTCAAGAAAAGATGTATTCTTAACGAGAAGAACCTTGACATCATCCGCTCTCAAGGCGTCGCTCGAGATGATGAAAGAATAGGGATGACGATGAAGATGGGAGAGAAGAGGAGAGTATTTGGTTCAAGTATGGGAAGATGAGGAGAAGAGTGGGTTATATGTATATGGAAGAGGATACGAATCTATCCGATTTATGCTAAACTTTTAACGGTCCTGATCTTTCAAAAATTTCAAAAACCGTTCTATTTTGTATAGATAGATTATATATATATATATATATATATATATTTATAAGATAGAACCCATTTTAAATTTGGGCGGAAAAGAACAAGGACGGTTCAGATTCATTCTAATTGATTAGAGTAGAAAAACACAAGAACGATTTAGATTCATTTTAATTGATTTAGGCGAGAAAATATAGTGGGAGAGGAAGGAGGAGAGAGAGAAAAAAAAAGTGAGATTGTTGAAACGGAGAGAGAAGATTTCGTTATCTATCTATCTATCTATCTATCTATCTATCTATCTATATATATATATATTAGTACACTATTATTAACATTTCAACATTTACTATGTTTAAGGTATATATATTCACCATCTACAAACATAAATTCTTTTTTATTTTATAAAGTTAATTTATACTAATTTAAAGTTATAATTTACTATGTTATTTCTGATAACAATAATTTGTCCAAAAGTTTAAATTTAATAAACTAATCTCAAAAAATACTACTCCCTCCATCCTATTATATCTGTCGTTCTAGAGTATTTCACTTAGATTAATAATAGATGCAGTTTTACTATTTTACTCTTAATTAATACTTTAATTTCATTTAATTCTCCATTTGTTCCTCTTTCTTCCTCATCTTGTCCCTCTTCTTCTATCTGTTCTTCTGTCTGTTCATCTCCGCTTGAGAATAAAATAGAGACGCAGAGAAGTAGAGAGCTTCAATCGTCCCAAAGAATAATACAAAACAAATTGCAAGAAAGACGCTCTGGTGCCAGCATAACACAATAACTAGAGACATTAAGCAGGTTGTGACCAGTATGACAGTTATGACAGTCAAACCTGAACCCAGAAAATGAAGAGTCTAGGTTAAAAATTATCACAAAAAGAAAATTACGAGTCTATCTGTTCTTCCTCAACTTTCTCACTCTATCTTCTCTCCCATCTCAATCGCAATGGTATGCAAACGAAAGGCTCCAAAATCAGCCACGAAAAAGAATTCCAAGAGCAAAATAGCAGAAGAATCGATGAGCGTGTGAATTCAGTTGCTCTGATTGAACTCGTCGTTGCTGGAACGAGATCACCGGATCTGCGAGCAAAAATCATAACTTGTCGTCGCTTGGCAAAACAACACAGGCACAACGCCGTTATAGCCGGGGTGGTGGAGGCGCTCATCAACAGATTGTCAGATTTTGAGAAATGCGACGCGAAGAGAGCCTTAGCCATGGTGGAGCTCCTCTGCCGGATTCAATCAGGATGCGAAGGAAGGCGGAGAAGGAAGGGTATTAATGGTGGTGGAGCTCCTCTGCCGGCTCTGTTGGACTAAAATAGGAGTATTAATGATGACGAAGATGGAATGGTAAAGAAGGAAAAAAATAGACAAAATAGTCTTGATTTTGTAGAACGTCAAATATTTAAAAAAAATATATATTTTAAAACGTCAGATATAATAGGAAGGAGGAAGTATCATATATGATGACAAACTTAAATTGATATTAAATTCTAAAGAAATCGCTCCGTCCCCATAATTTTTTATCTAAAAGAATGAAGTAAATTACATAAAATAAATGATAATTAAATTTATTAATATTAAAAAATTAAAATATTCATAACTTTATATAATTTTATAAAATCATTAAAAAATATTATGATGTTGATCGGGACGGAGGAAGCACGTGATATTGAAGAATAAAATGTCAGAATAAGACTTTTTGTTGTACTGAACCCGCCAGATTAGTATATCAAATTACTAGTGGCTAGTGGACTGAGCCCGTGTCCACAGCCATCTAATCATTCTCATTTAACTAGTAATCCCCGGTTATAGTGGGGACCATTAAATTAATACTTAAAAGCTATAAAAACACTCGTATTATCCTTGCTGCAGACAACCGTTAAAAAAGATTTTACCGCGGTTAAAGTTAAAATTCGTCCTAATAAAACTCACCACTTCACTCTTTCCCTCACCAACTCACTCTGGCGCTCACTTCTTTCAAGTTTCTCACCACCTCGAGTCTCGTGTCCATACAGAGAGAGAAAGTAGTAAATACTAGTAAAACAGATATATAGAGAGAGAAAAAAAAGAAAGAAGTGAAGTGAGAGGCAGTGACATTACTGTTTGCACCACCACCTGCTGCGCCGGAAATGACGGTGTTCGGCCACTCTAGCGGAGGCGGTTTTCTAGCCGGAAGACAGGTAGTTCCGGTGGACTACGAAGCCGAGGTCTCCCAACTCCTCCTCGAAGCCACGCACTCTAACGATCTGAAATCGGCGTACGAGTGCATCGCCGATCCATTGGTCGACGTCAACTACGTCGGCGCTGTGTGCTTGAAGGTTCGAAAGACAGAGCTCGTTTGTCGCCATGAATCGGCGATCGAAGTTCGATTTGAGTACGAAGAGTTCAAGACCGACGTCACAGCATTGTTCCTCGCCGTTAATGCCGGAAATGTGGCTCTTGTGAGGAAACTACTGGTAATGTTATTAAGCTCAGCTTTGTTTTTTCGATTTTTTATCAGTTTTAAATTGAGGGTAAAGCTGTTTGCATGTCACTGTTGGATTGTAACTTAGTTCATTTATCTCAATTTTGTTGATCTTCAGCTGGATATCGTACTTTTTATCTCTCTAGGTTGTGAATTCTAATATCTCTACTCGCTAGATAGTGAAAATTTTGGTTGATCACATTTTGGCACTCAGTTTTGATTGACTCGATGACTTTATTTTAAAATATAAAAGTATGTAATCAACTATATTTTGAATCGCTTTGTCATTTCAAAATTCAGACTAATGTTTAGGTGACTACCTGTATTCTGATTGATTGCACTGAATAAAACCTTTTGATTTAAGCTTGTGAAGCTTAATTTTGAGTGTTTCCTCTATCTTCCTTAATTGCTTATTTTGATTTGTATGTTTAATCCATTTAAAAGTTTTCAGTTAGTCACTGAAAATTTGACGGTACTGAAGAATGAGGATAATTTGAAATTTTAGAAGCTAGGGACTTGGTTGTCTTTTTCACCTCCATCTTTTAGTGATTCTTCACTTTTTGATTTTTGATTTTTTTAAATTGTCAAAATAGTTACTGAGATTTGTTTTCTAGATTTTCTATTTTCACAGAATGGATCCCTTTCTTTCTTTTTTTTTTTAAAAATATAATTTTCTTTTTATGAAATAATTATGTTCAGAGCATATTTAGAACAACGACTTCATAGTTTGAGGACAGAGTATTATAAAGTTCAGAAGAGGAATGTTAATTTAACTCTTTACATGTTTATTTATTTATTATTACCCCTTTTCACTCTGGAGGTTCCAAAAATTTATTATTTATTTATTATTACATGTTTACTCCGGTGGGCATACTACTTGGATTAAGTGGGTTAAGTAAATATGTATAGCAGCTGAACCACATTAATTGTATCTCTCAAGGCAAATTTTAGCCCGAAATTGGGGGGAGGGGGGTATTCGGTAAATATGCTACTTTTTCAATAGTGTGGGATGCAAAAACAACTGAATACTATCAAATACTTGAGATCTTGTTTTCTTTTTTCTTAAAATGTTAATTGAACCCTCTTATATAAGTAAAACCCATTCCAAGATTTTAAATAAATCTATGGAGAGGTGCTGTTAGATGCTAACTCTGTTTGTAGCTGTTAAGAAAAATCTCATCTTGTAGCAAATTTGCTCTATCAATTTTAGTTTCTTTTTCCTGTTTTCATCTCTGTCAAGCTGAAATACTAGCCTTTGAGTAATTTTTTAAGGACAACTATAATGTTGTGTGCATGCCGATGACTTGCCCAATGCATTACACCCTTAGTTTGAACCTTGTTGGAAGAATATTCTGTGACCGTTTTGCTCTCATGTCTTCTAGAGAGAGATCTTATTCTGCAACTCATAAGGTTTTCTATTTTTTTCGTCACATACTAATGTTAACATTTGAAACCACATTGTAAATTTCTTGAAGATAGTTAAACATAGCAGCACAAATTTTATACTAGTAGCCTAAAAATGGTGAATTAAAACATGATCCTGTTGCGCCCTGTCCGATAAGTATGTAATACATGATTTGTGTTATTTTATTTATTTATTGTTTTGTTCCTTGGTAAACTTCAAGAAAGTTACAGACAAAACAAAAGGAAATACATAATGTATTATGTGTACAGTATAGGTATATATTAATAGCTATAAAAGATAAGCCATGTATAATATATTTGTGCATACTCAAGGCCCATCCTTAGTTGTCTCCAACAGTTGATCCTGGTCTAAAAGGAATATTGCATACATGATACATTCCCCATCTTTCTTGTTATTAATTACCTATATGTACCTCCTAATGAAAGTTCCATGCTCAGTTGTCTGTCACATCAGTCTGTTCCCTCTTTTTGTCTGTTGTGGCCATTACGAGGTGCGTTCATGGGAGAATCCAAAGATACTTCACATAATATTGACACAGTATTTATCTTCTTAAACAAGGATTAAGATTTGAGAAAGGATAGGACTAAACAAGAAAATTGTATTTTTTTTTCAGTAGTATTTTTGTCACCATAACCTTGCATGATGAGTTTTGGTATTTTTGCAAATGACAGAGTATTGGGGCCGATGTGAATCAGAAACTTTTCAGGGGATTCTCAACAACAGCAGCAGTAAGGGAGGCCCATCTAGAAATCTTGGAGATCTTACTTAAAGCTGGGGCATCTCAACCGGCTTGCGAGGAGGCTCTCCTAGAGGCCAGCTGTTATGGGCATGCAAGGTCAGCAGAGTTGCTTATGGGGTCTGATCTAATTCGGCCTCATATTGCCGTGCATGCTCTTGTCACTGCATGCTGCAGAGGATATGTGGATGTTGTGGATGCTCTCATGAAGGTAAAACGTCATAATCATTTATTTATTTTTCAGCAACTGAAAAATCAACCTAACATGGTGAATAAATTATTAAGTTGTCTCTCTTTTCGAATTGCTTTATCCACATTCTGCATTCCACACAATCAATCTACTTTGGCAGACAGTAAGAAAATTATGTATAAATCTTTTTAGCAGACAGTAAGAAAATTCTCTACTTTGGCTTGTTTACACCTTATGTTATGGTCGAATATTTTGTTGAAAGATGCCTGAAACTAGACATGAAAACAATCAAGGTCTTAGAATGAGTTATCTTCAATGTTTCATATCAAGCTTTTCAAATGTCATTTTGACATGGTTTCCTTGGATAAATGGCAGTACGGAGTGGACGCCAACTCAACTGACCGGGTGCTGCTCAGGTCATCCAAGCCTACTCTGCACACAAATATTGATTGTAATGCACTTGTAGCTGCTGTTGTTAGTAGGCAGGTCTCTGTTGTCCGTTTGCTGCTACAGGTAAAACTTCATAGCTTGTGTGTGATAATTGTGATAATAATTGATTTTCTTTGCCATTATTTGCTTCAGATCTCAGAATTTCACGTCTTTTGTAATAATATACTTGCAATAAAAGAATGTGGTTTTGTTGAATTATTTCAGTACATTCCCTCGATATAATTATTCCGTGTGATTGATACTTCCTCTGTTTAAAAAATATGATCAATTTTGACTTTTAAAGTTTATGTGAGATATTTTCAAATGTAAAATTAATGTGATTGTTGTGTAATGTTGGGAGTATTTAATTCATGGGGATAAATCACATGGTATAAGCAGTGTGCGCACATAGAAGGACTGTACTGAAGCTACGTACGTGTAGGTGATGAAATAGTCCAAAAAGTACCATCCCAGAAATTAATATTTCTAGGATATTTAGGATTCTGGAAAGTGATTTCTGATTGGAAATTAATTTCTAGGATATTTAGGATTATGGAAAGTGACTTTCTGATTGGAATGTAACTGAGCCGATATGATAGTCATCAGTTAAATGACAATAAATCAGATGAGTGGGTCCTCTTAAAAATTATTGGTGTAACAACTAACAACTGTGTAATAGCTGGATTTGGTACTTTGGATGACAATTTCATCCACATGGTTTAAAAATGGATATTGCAGAATCGAATCTTAACAGTAGCTTAGCTATCCCTTAGTACATTTAATATTGATCTTCTAGTCCAAGGTGACAACAAAAAAAATAAAATAAAATAAGATAGTATTCCTCTTTATTTTTTTAAAAATTTTTTGTTGGTGAAAGGTTATGTGTATTTAATTGCATATTATTTTAACTAATACTTGTTTTCATGAGCAAACAAAACTAACGTCTCTTGTTTGTTTTCTTCCAAATGAAAAAATAAGGCTGGTGCCAGAACAGATATCGTAGTACAATTGGGAGCATGGTCTTGGGATATGGCTTCAGGTGAAGAGTTCCGGGTGGGTGCAGGGCTTGCTGAACCCTATCCCATCACCTGGTTAGCAGTAGAGTATTTTGAGGCCAGTGGTACAGTCTTGCACATGCTCCTCCAACACGTCTCTCTTGACACCCCACACCTTGGAAGAAATCTCCTTCACCATGCTATCCTCTGTGGCAATGCAGCAGCTGCTAATGTACTTTTAGAGTTTGGTGCTCTGATAGAATCCCCAATTATAACATCCCGAAATGCCAAGTTCCGTCCACTACACATGGCTGTTCGTCTTGGATCTTCAACTATCATCCAGCGCCTCATTGACTCTGGCTGTGATCTTAACGCAGCAACAGACAATGGCGAGACAGCTCTGATGATCTGTGTCAAACATAAGCAGGAAGAATGCCTTACAGTTTTGGCCAAAGCTGGTGCTGATTTTGGCTTGGTCAATATAGCCGGCCAATCTGCAATTTCACTCGCTGGATCAAATCAATGGTACCGTGGTTTTCAATTATCTCTTCTAGATGTCGTTAGGGCCGGAAAGGCTCTCAATTCAAGCAAAGCTTCTGTCTTTTCACCTCTAATGTTTGTAGCTCAGTCTGGAGATGTACAAGCTTTGAAAGCTCTGATTGGACGGGGAGAAATTAATCTAGATGATCAGGATGACAAAGGTTTTTCGGCAGTAATGGTTACTGCACTGGAGGGTCATGTTGAAGCCTTCCGTTTACTTGTTTATGCTGGGGCTGATGTGAAGCTAAGTAATAAATCTGGTGAAACCGCTATCGGACTGTCAAAATTGAGTCCAAACTGTGATCTATTCGAGAAGGTAATGCTGGAATTTGCCCTCGAGAAGGGCAACCACAATGGTGGAGGGTTTCATGCCCTACATTATGCAGCTCGCCACGGAGACATGGATGCAGTTAGATTGTTGACGAGTAGAGGTTACGATGTAAATGTCTGTGATGGGGATGGCTACACACCTCTTATGTTGGCAGCAAGAGAAGGCCATGCACATGTGTGTGAACTCTTAATCTCTCATGGAGCACATTGTGATATCCAGACTGCAAAAGGTGAAACAGCACTTTCATTTGCAAGAAAGGCTGCTTGTAAGCGATCTGATGTGGAGTGTGTGATACTTGACCAGCTTTCTCGGAAGCTGGTCTTGAGTGGCGCCAATGTGTGGAAACACACCAAAGAAGGAAGAGGAGCTCCACATAAGAAAGTTATCAAAATGGTGGGAACTGAAGGACTACTGTGGTGGGGGAATTCGAGGAGGAGAAATGTTATGTGCCGAGAGGCTGAAGTGGGCCCAAGCAACAATTTCCAAAGGTTGAGGCAGAAGAAGGGTGATGCTAATAGACCTGGACTGTTTCGTGTGAGAACAACGAAGAACAAGGAAGTGCATTTCGTGTGTGAGGGAGGAGTTGAAATGGCTGAGATGTGGGTGAGGGGAATTAAGCTTGTTACTAGGGAAGGTATATCTAGTAAGCAGCAGATTAAGACATGAGAAGGGTATTTAAGAATATTTCCAGAAAGTAGTATGTAGATGTTTTGCAGCGTACTTCATCTCGAAGTACTTGAAATAGTTATTTTCATTGTAAATTTGTTGATCCTAGTACTTTGAAAAAAAAAGGAATTTTCTTTCATATTTAGTTTTGCTAAATGGTGTTCGTGTGCTTAGAGCATGCAGTTTTTCTAATAAATTATTTATCCTCAATTTTGAAAAATACATCAACAAATAATTATCCAACAATTTCTTTATACTTATTTAACCTTTTATTTTAATCGGATTTTACTCCCCAAAGTGAAGGAGTCAAAACACGGTTATTTATATATGCAAAATGACATTTTACACCTTCGTTTAAATGGACAACTCATCAACTGTACACATCTTGACATTATTGTCGGATGATTTTTTTACTACGTTTTCAAATTATAAAATTAATATTGAATTATTTTTTAAAAATTAATTTCAAACGTATTCAAATTTAAAATTAATATAAATTTATTTAATTTATGTCCGTATAATTATAAATACCATAAAATACTATTAATTATAAAATTTATTATTTTCAAAATTTAAATGAATCAAATTAATTTTAATTTAAAAATATCACAAATTAACTTTTTAAAGGTTAATATTGATCTTATGTACATTTGCATCTACAATCCATTCAATAATCACTCCATAAATTACTTAAAATTTAAAATAAAATAAAAGTTACTCTTTTTATATAAATTATAAATTATTATTATTTATTTTATTAGTCAATTTGATGCATTCTCAAACTTAATAATTTTGCTAAGAATTATAAAATAATGAATTTTATAAGTAGTAGTATTTTTTTTAAATAAGTTGCAATATGTATTGATTAAATTTATATTAATTTTAAATTTAAAAATATCACATACTTCAAAAAAGATTAATAAATTAATAACAATTTTATAATTAAAAACAAGAGATTGTAATATATTACATATATCATAAGCTCTAAAAGCCAATCCAAATGTCAAATAGTTCAAAACATGTTTTGACTGTTGAAACTTAAAAAAAATTTAACTTTAAAATTTTAAATTTCACGTTGAGTAGATAGTGAAAAAATTGAATTCATATCCTCGAAAAATTAATTAATGATCTTTGCATAATTACCCAATGACAATCAAGTATAGATAGAGATAAAAAAACTATCGTGAATGCTCTCACTTATAATAAACCTACTCCTGAACTCGTTACAGGCACCGGTCCTTCTCAGGCAAACAGTACTTATCACTTCTGAAGAGATGGCCCCATAACAAACTCCAAGGGGTTTAGCTCAATTGATTGTAGTAAACCTAGTGCGCGTTAGTACGTATGGCCTAGAGAAGAATTAAAAGAATACCAAAGCTTCTTACCTATTTATGAACTTGCTAGCATAATACTTGCAAGTACTTAAAAAAATAAACCAGAAGAGTCCATATCAATTCCACCGGTTAGTAATGAGATATTATTTTATGTAGCATTTGAATCAAAGAAGTAACATGATACCGATTAGGTCTAATTTATTCAAAATTACTTGACCACATTCCACAAATTGACCTTAAGGCCTTATTTTTAACTGTCTGGCTAAATTTCTTGTCCACTGATTGGATACTATGATTACTCAAGAATTTACAATGAAAATGTTTAAATGAAATGAAGTTGCTTTTCCATATCAAAACTACAGTTCAGCTCAAACTGTAATGAATCAATCCTTCCTAACAAAACATTAATCAACCTTTTTCAATCTAGAGTTTTATTTCATTCCTTCTATAAATTCTTCATATATATATCAAATATAGAAGACATCCCTTTTGATCTTCTAATAAAGCATAAATTATCAAACCCACCCCTTTCTTCCATTGGAAAAGAGATCAGGAGAAGGGAGGGAAGGAATCAGGAATACCAAAAGAATGCTGCTGCTCAGCTTTCAGTAATCTCCTTTTCTTTTGCCTTGCACATCTCTTCGGCTGACTTGATATACTTTTTAGTCAACTCCTCCACCTGGTGAAAGGCAAAACTCAGATAAAGCTGATTTCTTTTTCTTGACAAATAAGATGTAGCTAATTTCTTACAGAAGCTATTATGGAAAACTCACTTCTTTCTCCAGCTTTTTTGCATCATCTGTTGAAATAGATGAAGGTGTTTTCTCTTTGTCCTTTTTCTTTGATGCGGATTTCTTTATTGTGTCCAATGCCTGGAGTAGGTAAACCATACACACAGAAAATTGAATGGCAAATAAAGGGCCTTATAAGCATATGACACCCTATATTGTGTTTAAATACATGTAAATGCTACAATCTAAGCAAGAATATATACACATCTGACAACTATTTGGCAGCTTACAAAATTACTGTATGTGATCATGTTAGATATCAACAAGTCGGAGACTTAGAAATGACTGCTCCTTTATAATTAAAGACCATCCACTGAGGCTAAGGCCTTAGAACATACTAGTAGGCCAAGTTTTGAAAAAACAAAACCAGCATCACCCAAATCGTAAAATGCAAATGTATCAAACTGTTGTACTTTCTCGCAGTAAACTGCACAAACTTACTTCAACATTCAGCTTCCAATTATGAGTCGTAACCACGAGAGTTTAACTTATCACAACCATTTAAAATTTTACAAATTGAAGAAAATAGCTAGTGTACTAAACAATTTGGGAGTACAATTCTTAAAGTTAAAAACTCTTTGTTAGAACAAGTCAGATATGAGACCTTCAATGAATGCAGACTTCTGAAGTTCTAGACATGCTGTCTACCATTGTTTAGGACCATGAATATAACCTTGATAACCAATGAGCAGTATCCCTTTTGTGCTTTGAGTATTATGATTTTAATTAGTTCATGATATAAATTTTGTACACCAGGGTTGATTACACTGTTAAAAAAATAACATTTAAAAACTACCCGGAACTAAAAATAAGGGGAAGAGATTCTCTTCCAGTTATACCTTCTGTCGGGCTCTTCTTATGCTTTGCTTAACATCTTCAGAAGATTTGGTCACAAGCTTACACACAGCCTGGTTAGCGGTGAGATGTTATTAGCAGAGACCAGAGAATTATAGTGCACAAACTGTAAGTTGAAATTCAAAGGAGTTAAGAAGCAAAATTGTTTGAGACTTCACCTGCATATGCTCCTTAGTCAATCTGTTAATTGTAAGCACACAATATTTAAATCAGCCAAATGATACAGTAAGTTTATTCACAAGTTAAACTTTGATATACTATGAAAAGAAGTAGAAATTTTAATCTCAAAATCTTCTGAATAAGTTAAAGTTCATCTTTAAAAAGACAATAAAAAAGCTAAACTTTACAAATGTTGACAACTATTTACATATAAACCACACACAGCAACCAGCTTGTCTACATATTTACCCTAAATAGATAAGAGTTCTTACGGAGGAATAGCTACAATCAACCGGTAGCCTTCTACCTTAGGATTTAAACCCAATGGAGATGAAACAATAGCTTTCTCCAATTCTTTCACTGCCTGAAAAGGTGTCACTCTGTCAAGAAAATACCATTCAACCAACTGGCCATGTATTATACCTTCTTCCAAAATGTAAATTCAATAAACACACAAAAACCCCAATTACAGGGTCATATTTGCATAGTAATGGAAAGGCTCAAGGGCTATAAGATTGCAAATTATAAAACTGCAGAAGGTTTAGTACCCTGCACAAAGGTATTGCTAAAAATTTGAATCCAAATTAGAATTTTGGTTATGCAAACAATCAAGTTGATCAAGAGGCTGCAAGTTACAACATCTCCCTGCCTACATGTGAAATTGGAAAAACTTTACGCAAATACTTTATTAGGATAATTCAAGGTCACGTGCATTGAGAATCAAACTATTCAAGGACATGCACTTTGAGAATGCAAACTATTCAATGTCATGCGCATTGAGAATACAAAGTGGAGCATGAAGGGGAAAAAAATCAATAATAGTAACTCAGTTGGGTTGAGAATTTATTACATCCGAATCATATGGAGTTATGGAGAGGGATTTTGGATCCAACACTGAAACAGCAGCCATCCCGTTCAGGGGCATCTTCACACCTCTGGTTTGTACAATGATGTGATCAAGCATTCCTGTAAGTTAATAAATTAGAAAGTTAGCCAAGTGAATAAATTTTCAAATGCTAAACTCAAAAAGCAACAAGCAACAATCACAAGCAGAAGACATACCGATTGACGCCCTTCCGGTTCGCAATTTCATCAGTTCACGCGACAATGAATCAATTGCAGCTTCCATCTGTGACAGAGCAGTGGTCTTAACAGTAGCCCCAATATCCACACTTTCAACTGTGCTCCCATCATCATAATCATCAATACCTGCAAAAGTTTCATTGTCAGAGCTAATAAAGTTGAACTAAACAAAAACTAAAATATATTTCAACCCTTTTATAATAATAAAATGTAGCAAACTGTTTAGTATTCCACCAAATTCTTTATGGCAACCTACTTGACTTCATTTACAAAACAATTAAACTTTATAAGAAGATTCAACATTTCATCCACAAAACTTAAACTTTGTCTCTTCCCTCGATCACAAAAAGATCCAGAAATTTCAATATATATATATAAAGACAGGGAGAGAGAGAACGGTACTCTGCGTATTGCGTTTTTTGGAAAAACCTCTTCGGATTTCAAAGAGGAAATTGATGGATGAAGTATTGGGATGTGAATGAATAGGAGCATCAAAGCTGCGAAGAGATGTGGAGGTCGAGTGCGAGAAGTGGTGGTGGTGGTGGTAGGAATTTACAGAAGAAGTTCGAAGGAGGTGAGAGAATTGACAAGAGGATGAAAATGCGCGCCTGAGTGAGCTCATCGCCATTCTTGTGCTCTGACCTTCTCTGTATTTGTTGTTACTTGTTAGGGTTTTGTTAAACCCTCTTTGATGAATCTTCTTTTCATTTTTCTATTTTCCCTTTTTCTTTTAAGTTCATCAACACCTAAAATTTTTTTTAAATTATCTTAACTCTATTTTCTTTTTTGTTCGATGTTGTTAATATTTGAATAAATGGCGTTTTTAACGTTTATAAAAAATGAAAGTAAAAATTAATTGTATTTAAAAATATATTATTATATTAATTTTAGTTATGGTGATTGTGGTGACTCATATTATGTTATTAAATTTATAAGAGCATATTTATCTATATTTTAATTTTTTAAAAAAAGTAATTGTCATGTCCAATTATGGGTTATAGTAGGTTCCTTAGTTCAGCTAGTCCCTATTCGTGTGGTGCCAGATCTTATCTCAATTTGGAGAGAAAAAAAAAAATAAAAAATAAAAATTTAAATTCTTAAAAGAAAAAATGAAAGAAAGAAAATTTATTTTTCTTCCTTGTGTGTTTTTGGAAGAAATTTTTAACTTAAAATAGTAATAATATTTTAAAAAGTACTGTTTTATTATTTTAATTTCACATGTTTCTGCTTTTATTAGTTTTACTGGTGAAAACAAAATCAGAATTTTGATAATTATATTTGAATATTATTTTTATAAAGAGGAAGAGTTTAAAATTATATTGTTAAAATATTTGATGTATGGACCTCATTAAAGTTGGAATTACTCCTTGTGTTGTCAAAATTGAAGAAGTAATATTTTTGTGTTTTTACTGCCTAAAATGAATTTTTCTTCTAATTTTCTAAAATAGAAATAATTATCGAATCGCTATTTTCATTTATAATTTTAAAAAATATAATTAAAAACAAAAAATTAATTAATTAAACAATTATAGTTTAGTCCTGGCCTTCAAAATTAATTTCTTCAAAATGAGTTCCTTTACAAAGTTAATTAATTAAACATGTTGAAAAAATTTATATTAACATTGTATTAGTGATTATGTATTTAATTTGAGATATAGTTTACTTTCCAAAATGAAAAAAAAAATAAAATTCACTAAACTTATGTGGACCAACTAAATATTTTTTTAATAATAATTAGAAGCACATAAAGAAACAAAATGTTAAAATCAATTTACAATATCTTAAATTTAAAGTAATATAAATTTATTTAATTTTAATGCAAAAAATTATAATAAATATTTATTCATTAAAAAAAATACTCTTTATTTATACTATTTTTTTAAAATTTAAAACTCATATTGATTTTTAAATAAAAGAACATGTGAAAGAAATATCAATTATCAAGCACGTGTCGTGCAGCTGCCGACTCTTCTTCTCTCATGGCTGATATTTGTTGAGCGAGAGAACAGCCACCCATATATATCTTCGTTGGAGTGGAAGCAGTATTTTCTCTCTTCTTCTTCTTCAAAAGCACTTCCCTTTTATTTTCCTTTATCATATTCAGATTATGCATACATTTTATGTATGTATACGTAATCATATACAGTGAATTTGAGAGTGAATGAACATGGAGGCTTCCGCTCTCGTCCGTTCCTTAGAGCTCTCCTCCTTCTCCAGATCATCTATTTCAGTCAGCAGGTAACAATTCAAGTTTTCCCTCATTTGTCAATGCTATTCAGCATCAAACTTCTAGTTTTATTATGTTTTTTTCTTCTTCAAATTTATTGCTATTAATTTATGATTGAAATGTTTCATTTGCGTTTTATGATTTTGATTAGAGTTTGTCTATTGGTGAGCTGACATTTAACTGTGCTATTTTGCATTTCAATTGAGAATTGGCTGGATGGCCTGCAAATGTGTTGTGGTCAATGATGATAGCTTGCATAACATAATCCTCAAAACAATTTTGTGAAATTAGGGTGATGGGTTTTTTCGTGGATAAGTTAAAAAAATAAAATTGCTTTTACATTCTCATGAACTATTTAGTTAGTATCAATGTTATTCTTGCTCTGTTTGTGTGTTGACAGTGAGGGCCTGGGGTATAAGAGCTAAAATGATTTTATCCAAAGTAATACTCACTCCAATCCACAAAAATAGTCCCATTTGCCAAATTGCAAACTTTAATTTGTTATATATGTTTACCCCTAAAATTAGTAAATCTTAAGTTTAGTAATTGTGGCACGATAATGAAATTATGGTGAAAAACTTGAGGACATTAAGTAGTTTTATAATACTGCTGATAAGAAATAAGAATCTTTTATGGGGAAAATAAAATGGGACTTTTGCAAAACAGACGGAGTATTTTTTTTTCATAGCGCCAAAGGAGGTTTGTGATACCGATATATAGTCTCGGATAGACTTTGAATAGAATTTGCAAGGAGAAATAAAGACAGATAGATTGGAGAAGAAGTTTTTAATTCATTTCATTTGATTGATAATCCATCTCAGTACAGAACCAAGCTTCTTATAGGTATAACTAATACCTTACCTACCAAATAAATCCTAGCCTTTCATTTCATTTATAATCTTAGCCATTCCTTTTTACTTACTATTTTAATACTAATCTATCAAATGCACATTTTAGCTGCAATAATATCAAGGTGCGTAACAATACTCCGCTCTCCAAAAATCACCTTGTCCTCAAGGTGACATTTTAAGAGGCTTTTGCATTCTCCAGTAGTGGTTAGAAAAAGTATTCCCCCTGGATCAAATATAAGGCCCTTTTTTAGAGTGACAAACATACTTGCAAACCTTCTCAAATAAGCTTTCCCAGTTGTACCAATATTCCATTTTGACATCATGAATTTCATAACTTCTTTCTTGTCATCATCAATTGAAAAGTCAAAATGAGAAATATTGGAGATGACTTTTTCCTCTAAATTCACTTCCTTGTAGGTTGCAAGCTTCCCTAGAGAGATGGTTGAATGAACTTTCAAAAAATTTTGGACACCAAATAGCAATTGATGCCACTTCCTTTTATAAAAGAAGAGCTTCAACAAAATTATGTGTGAATCATCATGTATTTGCAGCACTAAAATTTCCTCTGCTTCAGAAAATGTTGGAGACCCATATTTCACTAGTCTTCATAATCAAGGGGCAATCCTCATGCTTCAGTGAACCCAATAACCATCCAATTAAGAAGCCAAAAGCTTTCTCAATTGCACTAGTGTCTAGCTGTGTGTTTCCAGTAGGTTCAAACCACCACCGTGTCATTAATGAAATACAAACTTCTCCCTTTTGAGTTGGTTTTGAAATCTGGTTATAGAGTTTAGCTGCAACAACATAGGCTGTATATTCTTTCCCAATTTGCTCACTTAAGAAATAGTTGCACACCTCATATCTAAGCTTCACTGTATTCTCTATGTAGCTTTTGGATTTTGACAATCTTCCAATACCCAAGACCCAAATGATATATATTATATCCCACGTTTGACAGACCCAGTGAAAAATTTCCTTTCAACAATTGAGGCTTCACTCCCAGAAATTCCAGAAATTTGACCATGTGACTGAAAATTCTATCAAGAACTACACAAATAACTCTTAAAATTTTAAACATAGTTTCCTCTCCACGGGTAGCACCTATGCAAAGTATTGTTTCCTTTCTTTGGTCCCAGTCAATGTCAAAAGCGTGAACTGTGGCTAACAATGATCTATAGCCATTTGAGTAGCCCTCAAATATTTGTTCTTCAGGATTCCAACCAGCCTCTTGGAATTTAAAAGTACCTGCAATAATCATGTACTTGCTGTAAGTCCAAATCTTAAGGATGGTCTTGTTGTCAATAATATCTCCTTTAGGTATTTCATCAACTCCCCTATCAGCTTCAATCTTTTTTTGATCTTTCATAATTTCAGATTTTAAGAAATTAGGAGGGCCTTTTCCCCCAAACTGCAACCCAAGAAATAAAGCAATCATTTGAAACTGAGGATTACACGTAATCAAATTATAAGAGAAACCCATTTCTTTTGCCCAGTCACAATTCATCATGGCGGCTATCGGAACAGTTACATTCCCAAAGTATACTTCCCTAGACAGATTTCCATCTGGTGGCTTTGGTTTGAGTTTAATATTGTAGTCATCTTGCTCTACAAATTTATACAGTTGATCACCACCATTAAGCTCTCCAGCAAAAGCAACACCATCTATATGCAGATTCTGGTTGATTGGTACAAAATTGCAGTTGAAGTCAGGCACATTTTTAATCACAAAATCAGCCTCTTCTTGTCCTTGCTCAATCTCAGAAACAGATGTGTTCATGATCGAGAAAGACGGAGCAGCTCTAAACATCATGGTCATGGAGATACAGGGAGAGGAAATACAGAGAGGAGAACCACACTCATCTGATGGCTTTGGGTTAATTGTAGGAATGTATCCATCCCGTTCAGAACTTTCATCGAACACCTTACCCTCAACACAAATCATTTTTTTTATTTGCAAAGAACCCCTTTCTACTGTGCTGGCTACCAATTTAGAAGATGAGAAATTATATATTGGAAGAGAATTTACCTTAGGATGACCCAATTGGTTGGATACTTGATGAATTTGTGGGTTTAAATCTCCAATTTCGGTCGTAAAAACATTAAGATCACCGTCCTCGGGTTCAATTGGTTCGGCATTATCATCATCTTCATCACCTGTTTGATCAGCATCTCTGGTATGCGGATTCATCTCTTCCTCTTCAAAATCCACAATCGCATCACCATGTTCATCCTTTTCATAAAATTCTGACTCCATGGATTCCGCAACTACACATAGGCAGTCACCCTCCTGGGAATAGCCACAAATCAATACATTATGATTACTCTTTATGTCTGATTTTGGCTGAGATTTTCGCCAAGCTTCCAGCCAATTAGCCATGGAAGTCGAATTTCCGAAACAAATTTGTTAAGAGCGGCTTGAGTAGGATCAGATTCAACTGCATCTCTGATCTCTCAATGAAAGCGCCATTGATATCGATTTATAGTCTCGGATAGACTTTGAATAGAATTTGCAGGGAAAAATAGAGAGACGTATAGATTGGAGAAAAAGTTTTTAATTCATTTCATTTGATTGATAATCCATCTCAGTACAGAACCAAGCCCTTATAGGCATAACTAATACCTTACATACCTAATAAATCCTAGCCTTTCATTTCATTTCTAATCTTAGCCATTCTTTTTTACTACCTATTTTAATACTAATCTATCCAATGCACATTTTAGTTGCAATAATGTCAAGGTGCGTAACAGCTTGCCCCTGTGAAGATATCACAATATGATACCAAGACAACAACACTAAGATAACTCAAATGATCCAAGTGAAAATAACCACATTAAAATTCTATATTTACAGTATATACAATTCTAACTAAGAGGTTGAGGTAGACCACCAACAGGACATAAACCTGCTACAGAAGAACCTATCAATTAGTATAGTTGCTAGCTAGTTTATAAAAACATTGGTGTATTTGTTATAATACTAAAACTCCCCCTTCTCTATGTTATACTCCCCCTTTTCCACAAAAAATGAGTCTCATTTGCAAAATTTACAAACTTTAATGCTACGTTTGGATCGATGGAATAGGAGGGAGAATGGAATGAATCATTCCATTGGAATGATAAAAATGTTGTTTGGTTTGTTTATTCCAACGGAATAATGTATTCCTAGTGGAATAGGTGTTAACTTAAAATTATAATTTTTATTCCTGGAAGGGGGGTCAAGAATAACTTATTCCATATATTATTTTTAAGTAATTGACAAATATGCCCCTTAAAAATAAAATAGGGTTCCATGTTCTTTCATTCAATCAATCTATCGATCTACAAAAGTGGAGGAGCAGAGGCGATCGAAAGAGGATCGAGCCACCCCCACCCCACCCCACCCCACCCCACCCCACCCCACCCCACCCCCACCCCCACCCACACCCCCAAAAAAATAATATTATATATGTGATTATGTATATACCCTTACCATCACCCCAACCCACTCCCCACCCCTCACCCCACCCCCACCCCCCCCCCCCCCCCCCTCTCCTCCTCCCTCCCCCCCACCCACCCAAAAAAAATAATATTATGTGATTATATATACACCCCCCCCCCCCCCCCCCCCCCCCCCCCCACCCCCCACCCTCACACAAAAAAAATAATATTATGTGATTATGTATACACCCCACCCCCACCCCACCCCACCCCACCCACCCACCCCCACGCAAAAAAAAAAATAATATTATGTGATTATGTACACCCACCCCACCCACCCCCACCCACCCACCCCCACCCCCACCCCCCCCACCCACCCACCCCCACCCCCACCCCCCACCCACCCACCCACCCCCAAACCCAAACCCAAACCCAAAAAAATAATATTATGTGATTATGTATACACCCCTTACCACCACCCCCACCCCTACCCCTACCCCTACCCCTACCCCTACCCCCTACCCCTTATATGTAATTTTTAATATAAATTGAATTTTAGTTAATTTTGAACATTTAGGGGTATTTAGGTCACTTTCTAATTATTTATTTCATTCTTAGATGTATTCATAACATCAACCAAACATGTACATGGAATATTAAAAAATCATTCCATTCCCTTCCTTATTCTATTCCCTCATCTATTCCATTCCTTCAATCCAAACGTAGCATAAAAGTGTAGTTTCTAAAAATAATAAATTGTTAGTTTAGTAGTTGTGGCATGATAATGAAATTATGATGGTAAACTTGAGGAAATTATGTCATTTTATACTACTATCAATAAAAAAAAGTTCTTTTTTGTGGAACAATTTGTTTTTGAAAATGAGACTCTTTTCGCAAAACAAAAGGAGTTTCTAGTAACTATGGTAAGTGATCATTGGTACTAAACTATAATATCAGGGAATATCCAACAATTTGCCCTAGAGTAACTGAGTAAGCTTGTTTTGGTTTACTAAAACCAGTTGCAGCCCAGCCAAATTATGAAGCTGTAGATTCCAGATTTGTGAAAATCGCGGGGAAAACAATAGCTCTATCTCTTAAACTTTTATGTATCCTGGATTCTGTTGTTTCTTTCGTTGATTTCCTGGGGGAGTCTAGGCTTGGAGCATACCCTGTGTTGCTTTCTGGTGCTCCAAGGGGATAGGTATCCCATAATCAGGGGTACTGATTTGTTGCTTGGGACCCTTGTCTTTTGTATACGTCATGCGTACTTGGGCAATGCTCCTTTTCGGCATTCGTTTATTAAAAATAAAAATTCTTAGAAGTTTATTCTTTGCCCCCACTCATTCAACAAATGGTTTTGTTTTGGTAAATTTTCAGGACACAACTTTCATTTCCTCGGAGGCTCTTCTCCTGCAGAGCAAAGTATGGTAAGATTTTACCTTTTCTGGTTTTCTTTGTGTAACCATCTGATGGACCATACCAATACACAGAGAATTCAAATGTATGCACATTTTCATCTTTTGTTTTCACTGAACAACAATAGTCAATTTTCCGTATTATACTAACAGCCATGTATGTGATAGATGGGTCATTCAGCTTAAGAGTGGTGCCTCCAAATTTGCTAGCAGCAGAGAAGGAGGAGGCCAAGGCTGTGTTAACCTTATTCTTGAAGAAACAAGGATTAACCAATGCAGCAGCAGCAAGAACTATCAACAAGTCAGATCTTTTCATTGATCACCTAATCTCAAGGCTTCACTCTGTTCATAAATCTCGGTACCTAGTAGGTTCGATTTCACCAATTTTTTTCCCTTACTGATTCTAGTGATATCTTTTTGTTTTTCTTATTTTCTTATGGTAATAATTGGTGATACACTTTGATTGAGTAACTTTTGCTGTAATATCCAGCTGATCAGTTTTTTTGGCATTATAGGAAGGGAGCTCACAACTCTTGAGATTAGGGATGCTCTAGCTCCCTACCTTGACACACTTTTGGAAGAGTACGGTGACGTCTTGATAGATGTAGTGGAAAACTTTCCAAGTGCACCTGACAAAGAAAAATCAGATGAAAACATTCAAAGACCGACTGTAAAAGAAAGATTGGAGGCACCTGTTCCTCCACCAAGCATTACTCTCGACTCCAAGAAGCTTAAAGCGTTGGCTCGAGTGAGTGATTTGGGCCCATCAGGGAAACTCCCTCCACACATTGTCTACCTAGTAGACCTTGGGATGGAACTCGAGGTAATTAAGGATGTGATCCGCAAGTTCCCTGCTTTTGCCTATTACAGTTTGGAGGGCAAAATCAAGCCAGTGGTTGAATTTCTTCTTGATCTTGGTGTACCAAAAGAAGATATTCCCATCATCCTCAGTAAAAGGCCTCAACTTTGTGGAATCAGTCTCTCTGAAAATCTCATACCCACCATGACATTTTTAGAGAATTTAGGCGTGGATAAGAAACAATGGGCAAAAGTGATTTACCGCTTTCCGGCGCTTCTCACCTATAGCAGGCCGAAACTGAAAGCAACTGTCGATTTTCTATATGAAATGGGCCTCTCAGCTGAAAGTGTGGGTAAGACCTTAACTCGCTGCCCAAATATCATAAGTTACAGCGTGGAGGATAAGCTGCGACCTACAGCTGACTACTTCAGTTCTTTGGGGGTTGATGTTGCAGTTCTTCTTTCCCGGTCTCCGCAGAATTTTGGTCTAAGCATCGAGGCCAATTTGAAGCCTGTGACCGAGTTTTTCTTGGAAAGGGGTTACACCATTGGGGACGTTGGGACCATGATTTCAAGGTATGGGGCGCTCTATACTTTTAGCCTGAGAGAGAACTTAATACCGAAGTGGGAGTACTTCTTGACCATGGGTTATCCTAAATTTGAGCTGGTTAAATTTCCTCAGTATTTTGGTTACAGTTTGGAGGAGAGGATCAAACCTAGGTATGCAATTGTGAGGGAGAGTGGAGTAAAATTGCTCCTTAACCAGGTGCTTTCCCTGTCTGATATCGAGTTTAATAAGGTTTTGAAACGGAAATTGGAGAAATTGCTTGGCAAATAACCTCCAAAAATTATAGCATCAGTATTCTACAGCTTGACATGGAACAATGTGAGCTCTCTTTGTAGACGCGTAATGCAGGTGATGAAAAGCATGGCGAGTTGAAACTAAACTAGATGCGAGTGAATGTAGATTGATTCGGCAAACTCTCTATTCGAGGTGGTAAATGAATGAGATTGTCAAGTCTACTAATCTGTCATTTTATAGGGTATGCCAAACGCTAAATCTACTTGAAGATTGTTTGGCATGTATGTATGTATGTGTAAAAGAATCATGTATGACCTATTTGGCTCACCTCAAATTGGTCTTCAGTTTTGGGTTCTTGTTCTTTGAACACAAAACCTCTTAGATCTGTAAGTCCCCAATTCAACTAAATATCACAGGTTTAATATGATTTCTGTTATTTCCTTGTGTGCAATATATATATATATATATATGGGACCGATTCATAATTAACCTTACAAATTTAAGATTATCTTTATAATTAGCTTCTTTGATTCCTCCTCAATAATTATTTACAATTGTCTAATATAAATAATATTGTGGAAACACGTTGCTTGGTCAATAAATTTTGGAGTTCCATTTTTGTTTATCCAAATTATTTTCGGTATATATTTGGGCTGAGATTTTTTTGACACTTGTCTCCGTAGAACTAAACTGCGGAGTTTTAGGGCATTTTGGCTACTTTTGCAATGCACGGTTTAGTTGTGCGGGCTTTCCCATACTAAAATGTGAACGATGTATTATTTTCACCATTAAATTTTGGATGGACGACCATGATTTATTGTAAGAATAATCTTAAATTTATAACGTTGATTCTAAATCGGTCCTATATATATATATATATTTAGGAAGGGTTGTTTATATGAGAAAGAACCTACACGTGTCGTATTAAGAATGTAACATATTTTTTTCAAGTTGGGGTTGGGTTGGGGAAGGAGAAGTTCAGATATTCTGAATTGCTGATACAAGGTTTGTTAGGTGTGTCATGAATTATTTTTCCTTTTGACCTACAATTTTGTTATAATAATCGGACATATTAATCTTGAAATGTGTGGGGTCTGTGTCAATGTAATAAAATTTTATTATTATTTTTTACTGATTTAAATTTTAAAAAAAAGATTTAACACAAAATTAGAGCTTCTTTTCATTGAGAAACGAAACACAAAATATGATGATGTTACTTTCGTTATAAATTAATACAAAATTAGAGTTTTTTTTTTCTTTTAAATATTTACATTATAGAGACAGTTCATATGAATAAACGGGGGATATGAATGTGATAAAATAGTTCATCTAATGTGAAGTCTAAATGAATACCTCTAACATTCCATACTTTGGCTATAAAATGATGCAGCTAAAAGTATAAAGTTTAGGGTGTAAATTAATTAATTTTAAGTTTAAAGTTTAAGCTCCAAACTAAAATTTAGTCCCTTTTTCCTTGTTAATATTCTAATTAGGAAATCCGGTAAGCATATCTTTTCTTCATTCTTAGTTGTTAATATTCTAATTAGGAAATAAATTCTTATATTAGTATTCAGTTTTGTGATAATCCGATTAAGATAACTACAAGAGATGCATTACTACCATCCCTAACTGAAACTTAACCAACCAAATTTGTTTACGTGGCAAGGGTGATGATAATAAAGCAGGAAATTGACACATACGCGGTAAATTTGTCATGCTGTCAGTAACAATTAAAGGGATTTGAAGTTAATTTTGAGTTCCGTTATTACGTAGTATTACAGCGGTGTAAAAATAAAATCCCTAGTGCAAAAACTAACAATTACAGTACATTTTAATTTTACAAGTTTACCCTTGAACTTTACAAATTTTGTAAATTTGAACTTGAGCCAAGTTCTATGATCCCAAACCGTGATATTATGTAATAAATACACTCACTTTGTAAGCTTAAATTATTTTACTTTAAAATAAAACGTGAATTATTTAAATTTAATTAACCCTGTTACAAAACAAGTAGATATCAAATAGTGTCTCAAATTATAATAATTAGTTAATATTTTATCATATACGAATGAAGTCATTAATTATGACCATAAACATCATTTTGTTACTTTTGTATCTCATTTTTATAACTATTCTTTAGTCATCAAAATATTACTATTTAAATTATTAAGTAAACAATTCAATCATCAACTCTTAAAGTATTAAATTAGAAACTGGGTTTAAAAAATGGGTTGGAAAATATTGACAATATTACACCGAAACCATTATATCTTAAACAAATTTCAAATTTTCACATTTTATTCAATTTAGATTTTCAACAAACACACCTATTCAAGTTTTAAACTTGCTGGAAACATGAAAACCCTTAATTCAGCAAGTAATTTGCCCTTGTTAATTTTGATTAATACACTAATTTATTTCTAGTCAAGAATAAGGTAATTAAAAAAAGTAACAAACAAATTTGAAGGGAAAGAAACACAAATAGAGTCATGCAAGGATATTATGGTCATATCACTGCAGTTTATATTTAGAAAAATATTTTTACTTGGAAATTAATAACGAATATAAAATTATAGACTTCCCTGATACGCTTAATTCTCTTCTTCTTGCCTTGACCGTTTTCTTCTCTCACAAACACCCTCCATTTCGAACTCTCAGATAAATTGCAGACTTGCAGGGAATTCGCCATTTCTTTGAGTTCTGAAGATAATATATACGTGTGTGTATATATATATATATATATTGAGTTTTAGAGAGAGAAACAATATAGGTAAACCAGAGAAGAAGATGTTTTACTCACACTGCCTTCTTTCTAAGAAGGGGCCACTAGGCATTATATGGACTGCTGCTCATTCTCACAAAAAGCTCAAAAAGGAACAAGTTCAACAGACGGACATTTCTTCTTCTGTTGGTGAGTCTACCCAATTTCACTCTTTTTTAGTCTCTGTTGTGTTTTGGCCTTTTCTGGAAAGTTGGAGTAACAAAAGGAAATGAACGGCTTGTATATGGTTGCTAATGCCTTCCTTTTGTATCCCTTATAATTTGGTTGATTATTTTCTTGTCTCGCTCATTGTTTTGTGGGTTGGAAGGACCCATATAAATATCTTTGGGGTTCTTTGTGAAATTAAATGTAATGGGGGTTTATGTACTATTTATTTCTTTTGGCTTATATACCTAATTTTTTTCTTTTTTGTATGTGTGATTATTTGGGTCTTTAATTTGTCCTATACTGCGCCTTTTTTCATCAGTGTACTTTGTCTTTGTTCTTCTCTATATGGCGTGCTCGGCTTTTTAATAACTTGGTAATGTTTGGTAGGGTGGGGAGAAATAAAGTATAAAGCTTTGGTTACTTGATTGAATGACTAGGTTATTTGGGAATATGAAATAGATAGATCATCGTGGATAATAGTTGAGTTTGCCTTGACCATTTTCTCTAAATTTTCTTTTCCCTCTGTTTAATAATGGTCAGTTAGTAAAAAATCAATAAATATGTAGAATGTTCTTTTATGGGAAAGCCAAATCTTCGGTATTGGTGTTACGATATAGGCTCCTTATTTTCTCATGAAAAAGCTAGCTATCTAGGAGGGGAGGTCCAAGCCTATATCAACCCCACATTGATATCTCATACTACGATTTGCCCATATGACATTCATAACATTCCACCACACGCTTCCTTTCCCCGACGTCCATGACGGCTTCACTCTAGCCCGATGCCCTTGCACATGTCAATATTTTAATCTGGTCTCTAGGTAGCCCTTTCCGCTTAGTTGGTAGCTTTTTTGATACTAAATGTTACCATATAGGTTCAAACCTCTATTTCCTCCTGAAAAGCTAACTATCCAAGAGTGGAGGTCCAAGCATATATAACGCCAAGATTTGTCTACGCGCTTCAATTACCAATAACGCGTCCAATCTTGCACAGAAATAAAATTACACGCAAAGCTTGACGACTTGGGCCCCCGGGATAGCTTCGCGTGAGAATTAGTACATGCTGAATAAGGTTTTAACAATGGAGGCTTAATTAGGGTGTAACTTTGTATTTATTGTGATCACATCCCCTTCTCCAAGCCCTTCCCCGTATAGAAATAGGGTTCTTAATTAGGTATGATTCCTTAATTGGAGTGAACTGAATCTCCTTATGCTGCGTTTGTGAGTTTGGAATGATGAGATAGGAATGTAAAGTATATAAATAGAAGGGATGGGAAGGGATTATAGTTTTCCTTTGTCATGTATGTGAGTTTTAGAAATGAAGGGATGAGATGAGATTTTAATTAAATTTTTCGTTGTTTGTGAGTTTAGAAGTAGGGAAGGGAAGCTATTCTTATTTTTAAACTACACTATTACTGTATTACCCTTACATATATAAATATAAGAAATGATATGATTTAATAATGTTTATCTATTAGAATTATTTTACTTAATTTTTGTTTGTTTTTGCTTTGTTTACACACACATATATATTTTCACTTGTACTATATTTATTTTTTGTTAAAAAACATACTTGTAATTTGAATAAGCACAAAAATTTTGTACTCAGTTTATGTATCTTTTCACTAATTAAACCTCTTAAGGAGGTAATTTTTATCAGATCTAGAGAAATTTGATATTTTTTTCTTTTTCTTTTTTTTAAAAAATTTATTTTCATTTGTGAATAGTAATTGGATAAGATGGAAGTGATGATTATTTCCTGAGATGATCGAAACTGAAATTACTGAGCACTCATTTGTTTTTCTCTTCGAGAAAATCCATGCCAGATTTCGGATCCATCTTATTTTCCCAAAAAAGTTGTATTTTTATGGTACTGTCACGGGTTGAAATTTTTTACTCGAGATCTTATGCTATTTTTCATAGTGCTTTTTTTGCATATAAATCAATTAAAATTAGATGAAATAAAGTTATAATAATGAGGGCAAAATTGTCATTATTTGTTTTATAAAGTTATTTTTGGTAATGTAAAATATCTCACTTTCCCATCTTTTTCCATCCCTCCAAATCCTCCCACAGGTGAAAATTTTGAGCTAAAAATTGAATAAATTTTACCTCCAAAATCCATTCCCTTCCTAAAAAAATCACAAATATGGGATTTGAAGAGATTTTAATTATTTTCCTTTTCCTTCCCTTCCGCTCAAATAAAAACTTACAAACACAATAAAGAAAGGAAGTCGGATCATATCATGACACTTTCTTTAGGAATTGGAAATTAAATGTAATTAAGAATCTTTGATTCCTTACAATATTGCCAAATCAGATTCCTACGCAAGGTGGACTTTGGCCATTTGGGCCCTAATAATCATGGCCCAACATTGCCCTCAGTCTTCTATTAAATGGGACATTTAATGTAAGTTTTCATTAAAAGCCCAATAATTACAGGATAGATGCAGTAAGCCCAACCTCCTTAGAAACTTGCCCAACACATAAAGTCGGGACCCACCAACTCTCCCACGTTTGTAACATAATAACCCATTAATATCCGTTCTCCGAGAAGCGTGCGAAGTTGAAAAGAAAAACCATTTTAAAACCCTTTCCCCCGAAACAGACGAATGCACTCTCAATTTTCAAAATTCTCAAAGCTCTCTCTGCTCCACCTTTCCTCCCTACTTTAAAACTCTTTTGTCGGCAAAACTTTTCTTCTCAATCATTAATGGCTTCCTCGAGCACTCCTGTTACCTCAACTCCTACTTACGACGAACCCATTAACGCAATCCCAATTTCCTCCATTCCTATGATCCCTATAAGCATTTCTGCCACCGCCACTAACAACCCCACAATCACCACTACCGCCACCATCACTAAAGCTACAATAGTCACCACCACCACCAACTCTGCCCAAGCACCAACCCCATCCAAGACAGAGTTGGAATTTCAAAGAATGATAAGAGAATACTCAGATGAGACAAAGTTCACCCACGCCAACACCAAATCTACCATCACCAATAACGATATCGTCAAAATACGAGAACAATATCGTATTCCGGCCACATACGACCTCAAGGCCCCCTCTGAAGCCGACGGTATGTACCATTGCCTCGGCGGTTGGACTGTCATTTCCCTTTCTTTACTGTAAAAAGGCAAATGTTACGATATAGGCTCAAACCCTATTTCCTCCTGAAAAGCTAGCTATTCAAGAGGGGAGGTTCAAGCCTATATCAACCCCACCCGCTAGCTATTCAAGAGGGGAGGTTCAAGCTGATAGAGATAAATCAAATCAATCTCTTGACCAATTCTCTCCTAATCTTATGTTTACTGTTTGTAGATAATATTAGTTGTAAATGTTCCTTGATTTATTCCTTCTCCTCCAATTATTCTCTTTAATTCAAATTGTAATTATATCTAGGATAACTGTTATCATCTGTATTCACACTACATGTATATATATACCTGACTAATATCAATAATAGAATAAGCTTCATTTTATTATTTCCTCTTATATGGTATTAAAGCCTAGATCCAAATTTTTTTTCCTTTGTTTCCCACGGCTTTACACCCTCCTCCCTCGATGGCATCCAATGATCAATCTCTTATACCTAACAATGTTGAACCTACCAAGCCTTTCATCATCATCTCCCTTTCCTACATCCTCAAACTCACTCCCACAAACTATATCTCATGGAAAACTCAACTTGAAGCTACCCTCCTTGGCCATGATCTACATAAATTCATAGATGGTTCTCATCTCGCTCCCTCTAAAACTATTATCCAAAATGACACTACCATTACTAATCCTGCCTACACCACATGGTTCCGTCAAGACAAGCTCATTCTTCGATCTCTTGCCGGCACGCTCTCCAACCCACTTGTGACGCCCCCAAAATAGGTATACATCACCCATTCTGAGTCGCCAAATACATGATACATAAACAAATACAACTTCATGTCTGATTGTCGTAAAAATACTGACAACATATCTTGTGAGTTTGAATACAACTATTGTCTAATAGAGTATACAAACTCAAAAGGAGTCCTCATTACAATTATTGATACACTATTTTACAAAATAGTGAGGACTACTAATACAACTATCCCGACCCATCACTCCATACCCCATTAGTTCTGTTATGTTCTCACCTCCCGAGAAGAAGAAAATGGAACAAAAAGAAAAGGGTGAGCTCAACTAGCCCAAAGAAAGAATATTATGACTAAGATTATATACAACAATTTATCATTAGTCTTCAACGAGGAAAAATCGATAAAATATAATAGGCAATAAGTTTTAGATCAACAACCGCAGCGGAAACAACAATCCATTAGAGAGAGTCAGTAGAGAAAGAATTCCATTATCTTCTACGATTTAAATGTCCATCATCAATATTTTATCCTCAGAACATCAATCAATATACATCTTGAATCAAATATTCATCTTTGCCTTTCTACGTGCCAAAGATATTCATTTAGATCACCAATTGGTCATGTTCATCTCAACACTGCTTCATCTTTTGCACTACGGGCGAAAGATATTCATTAGGTAATCATTCATCTTTTACCTTCTGAGCCAAAGATATTCAATAATATCATCATTTAGGGTGAGGATGATGAAAAATATTTTAAAGGAACGAATCCAAAGTGAAACAAAATAACAAATATTAGAGATTCATTACAGGTTTATCCAAGATCAATAATACTCCATAATAACCAATTTTGAAGCAAAATTCAAGAATAAAGATCAAAACATGGATACAATCAAAGATAGTACCCATAATAGACATCTTGGACAAAAAGAAGAATTTTATTTTTCGGTGAATAGTGATGTATTCGTGAATAGTGTCGTATACGTGAATAATTCGATATCGTGAATAAAACTCCCACACAAAGTTCCAAATTTGATAAAAGTTCGGACCAATATTTTGGCATAATGATATCGAAAGAAATAATATCATTTACTGAATAAAATAACACCCTTTACCTCAAAATAACAATTATTTCCGATCGGAATATCGATTATAAGGTTGAAGGAAACTTGCATCGATAAATAGAAACTCACAAAGTATCTAAATACTCACAAAATACACTTTCGATAATATAGAGAGAAAGAAAAAGCTTATGTTTACGGTATGATTTTCAATTCTAACTTAGCCCTCTATTTATAGGAAAATGTTAAGACGCAAAGCAGCGGAGACTTGACCACTTCACGATGGCTTTACTTCTTACTATTGCCACCCACCACATTTAAAATAAAATTCAAAGACATTTCTTCACCAACCACAAGTGGGGTCCACTCAATTCTAGAATTTTTCACCAAAATCATTTATAAACCTAATTTCCGAATCAGTCACCTCTTAAAATTCATAACAAATTATACGTTCATTTTTAGTGGTTCAAAATTTGTGGACATATACTCAACTTATAAATGTACAACATATCCAAAAATCACAACGATCCAACAGTCAGATTAAAAATTATAACTCATGCAATATATCTCAAGAACAGTGATTTAATTTTTAATACCTCCATTCCGACAAAAACATCTCAACATTAATTCCTTCAATTATATCCACAAAATAAATATTTCCTTATCATATAAATCAATAATTAATTATTCACAAATAATATTACGAATCATAATTATGACAACCAGTAGTTCCCTGTGAAGAGGGGCTTTCCGATAAGGATTTCTCATCTTGGCGTGCGATTAGGTGACCAAACCTCTCTTTGATGAAACTTTCTAGACATTGCCCGATAATCTTTATCTCATAATATTATTCAAATAATATGAATTATTGATCCGATAATGGGAAATCTTCGTGCGGTGACAATTATTGAAATAACAATAATATAAAATATCAACGCAAAGAATTATTGAACCAATAAAATAAAATATTGAATAATAATTACTCGTAATAATTATTGAGTAGTGCCTTTCTTACGTAAGAATCAATAATTCAAAATACATCAGCAAAATCGTGTCTATCTTGTGCGACCACGCGTACATCTTATATTTTAACCAACCGGGTATTCCAACAATGTTAATCTGAATAACTACGCTAGTTATTTGTAAAAACTCAAATTTGTCGTTTTCTTCATCCGACCGTTACTTTAAATTTTAAATTAACGGTCGGATGAATTTTAAAAAACAGTGTTTTATAGTAACAACAGACGAATACACTCTCAATTTTCAAAATTCTCAAAGCTCTCTCTGCTCCACCTTTCCTCCCTACTTTAAAACTCTTTTGTCGGCAAAACTTTTCTTCTCAATCATTAATGGCTTCCTCGAGCACTCCTGTTACCTCAACTCCTACTTACGACGAACCCATTAACGCAATCCCAATTTCCTCCATTCCTATGATCCCTATAAGCATTTCTGCCACCGCCACTAACAACCCCACAATCACCACTACCGCCACCATCACCGGGTTACATAGTCACCACCACCACCTAACTCTCGCTTGAGCACCAACCCCATCCAAGACAGAGTTGGAATTTCAAAGAATGATAAGAGAATACTCAGATGAGACAAAGTTCACCCACGCCAACACCAAATCTACCATCACCAATAACGATATCGTCAAAATACGAGAACAATATCGTATTCCGGCCACATACGACCTCAAGGCCCCCTCTGAAGCCGACGGTATGTACCATTGCCTCGGCGGTTGGACTGTCATTTCCCTTTCTTTACTGTAAAAAGGCAAATGTTACGATATAGGCTCAAACCCTATTTCCTCCTGAAAAGCTAGCTATTCAAGAAGGGAGGTTCAAGCCTATATCAACCTCACCCGCTAGCTATTCAAGAGGGGAGGTTCAAGCTGATAGAGATAAATCAAATCAATCTCTTGACCAATTCTCTCCTAATTAGACCTGGCAAACATGGCCCAAGCCCGCGGGCCGGGTTGTGAGCTACAATTTTTTAGCCCAATAAAATCCGGGCCTTTTTGGCCCGCCCCGTGAAGGCCCGGCCCGTGGCCTGCGACTTCTTTTTTTTAAAAAAAATAAAATGTTGCTACTTGTGGGTTGTGAGGCTTGAACACAAGACTTGTAAGTAAATAAATAAGAGTTCAAACCAACTGAGTTACAACTATTTGTTGCCTTCAGCTAGTTGGTTTAATTTGTTTCTCTTGTCAATTTATCATTATTTTTAGCCAATTAATTTTGTTTCAGGCTGGAACTAGTCTACAACTATTGATCTAGAGCACCCGCCATGTGGAATTTTAAATCCGAGTGATAATTAAAGAACACGCCAATTGACACAAAAGGGGAAGGAAAAAAGAAAAAATTCAAAGGTAATTTATCAAGTGTAATATATCTCTTTGATAAATACTAATAACTTATGCCAGAGGGGGAGGGGGGCGAACCTGTAGACACAGAAAGAAACAACAAACAAACAAACAATAGCCAAAACCCCCATAATAACAAGGAGCATCGCCAGCCAGCCTGTCCTACAAAGAAATACTAATTAATTAATTTTTTTTCCTGTTTTTTCTGAGACTAAATATTTGCATTATAATTTATACACGAGTAATTAAGCTTAATTAGATGCTTCTAGTCATGGGCATGGCAGAAACAAGTTTGATTAATATATGTAGTAGTACAATAGTTATATGTAGTTAATTAATTAATAATACTATTAAAATTTTAATTGATTGAGATATGTAGTTAATGTAGGTAATTAATTAATCGTGTCTGTTTGAATTATTGTTTATTATAAATTATTTTATTATTTTTAATATTTATTATTATTACTATTGGCCATTTTGTCCTTTACCATGGATAGCTACCTCCTACTCGCCTGCTTGGTTTATCGGTCTCTCCCTATCTTATGGTTACTGTTTGTAGATAATATTAGTTGTAAATGTTCCTTGATTTACTCCTTCTCCAATTATTCTCTTTAATTCAAATTGTAATTATATCTAGGATACCTGTTATCATCTGTATTCACACTACATGTTGTTTCCCATCTGTATTCACACTAATATCAATAATAGAATAAGCTTCATTTTATTATTTCCTCTTATATGATATCAAAGCCCAGATCCAAATTTTTTCCCTTTGTTTCCCACGGCTTTACACCCTCCTCCCTCAATGGCATCCAATGATCAATCTCTTATACCTAACAATGCTGAACCTACCAAGCCTTTCATCATCATCTCCCTTTCCCACATCCTCAAATTCACTCCCACAAACTATATCTCATGGAAAACTCAACTTGAAGCTACCCTCCTTGGTCATGATCTACATAAATTCATAGATGGTTCTCATCTCGCTCCCTCTAAAATCATTATCCAAAATGACACTACCATTACTAATCCTGCCTACACCACATGGTTCCGTTAAGACAAGCTCATTCTTGGATCTCTTGTCGGCACGCTCTCCAACCCACTCGTCCCTCTCATTTCGCAATGTTCCACTACCCGTGACGCTTGGCAAACTCTTGCCAAGACCTATGCCAATCCCTCCAAAGGTCATCTCAAACAAATAAAAGATCATCTTCGCAATATTACCAAGGGCACCTGTTCGATTTCTGACTTTATATGCAAGAAATCAAGTGTTGTACCGACCAACTAGCCTCTCTTGGTCGTCCCCTTGATCCCGATGACATCATTGACAAAGTCTTTAATCAACTCAACGATCCTGACTATGATAGTGTCATCAATGTCATCCAAAGCCGTGAGACTCCTATTACGTTTGATGAGTTATATGAAAAACTCATCAACCGTGAACTCTCCCTCAAACACAAAGCCAAATCATCCAATATTTTTCCTGCCACCGTTAACTATCTTTGCCAAACACCAAAACCGAAACTATCAAAACCGTCCTCCCTCCTCCCTCCTCCCTCCTCCCTCCTCCAATGCCGGCCTTCTCCCCACTCCAAACCAATCCCACTCCCCTCCTACTACTCACCCTTCTCAACCCTTCAAAGGACGGTGTCAATGGTGCCGAAACCAAGGTGATTGTCTCCCAATGTCCCATTTTCCGCTACCAATATCCAAATGCCATACTAACTTCACAACAATCCAACCCACCCGTGGTCTCTCCCCATACTCAACCTCGCCTTGTCGCTAAAAGCTACCAATCTCCATTTCCTCGTGCCTATGCTACCACCGCTACTGACTCATCCTCCAATGGTTGACTCCTCGGCGGTGGTCTTACTCATCATGTTACCCGTGATCTTGACCTTGCCCTTCTTCTCCCCCCCTATGATGGTACTGAGGAACTCATTATTGGAGATGACTCGGGCCTAGCCATCTCAAACACTGGTTCAACTTCTTTTCTTACCCCTACTACTAAATTACATCTTAATCATATTCTTCATGTGCCTTCCGTTTCTCGCAATATTATTTCTATTTCTAAATTCTGTCATGATAATAATACTTCTATCACTTTCTTACCTAATTCTTATTTGTGAAGGATCTTCGCACGGGAGTAATTCTTCTTCAAGGCCCAACTAAATCTGGAATCTATGAATGGCATCCCACTAGTCCTGCTGTTCACTCGGTCAAAATCACATCTACTACTGATTGGCATCATAGATTAGGCCATCCATCTTATTCTATTCTACGTCATCTTAGCAATGTTTTTAATTTACATATTCCAAAGTCAGTCTCTTTTCATTGTAATTCATGTGATTGTAATAAGAGCCACAAATTGCCATTCTACCAAAATACCATTCAATCTCATGGTCCTCTTGATGTTCTTTATAGTTATGTTTGGACTTCCCCCACCCTTTCTTATGATGGCTATAAATATTATCTTATCTTCGTTGATCATTATTCCTAATATGTGTGGTTTTATCCTCTCAAACACAAAAATGATGTTACTGCCATTTTTAATAAATTCAAACTCTTGGTTGAAAAATTCTTTAAACGCCTCATAATTACAATCTTTAGTGACAATGGTGGTGAATATATTGGTTTAGATCCAACACTTGAGTCTCATGGCATAACTCACCTCACTTCCCCTCCTCATATGCCCGAACACAATTGCTATTTGGAGCGTCGTCATCGTCATATTGTTGAAACAGGTCTTTCCCTTCTCACTCATTCCTATGCCACGAAAATATTGGCCTCTTGCCTTTGCTACTGCTTGCTATTTAATTAATCATATGCCTACTCCTACGCTTCACCTTCATTCCCCTTACTCTAAACTGCATGGCCACACGCCTAATTATCTCAAACTTCGTAGCTTTGGATGTCTTTGCTATCCATGGCTACGTCCCTATACCTCACATAAACTCGATCCCCGCTCCTCTCCTTGTGTTTTTGTGGGCTATTCCGCTACCCAAAGCGCCTATTATTGCCTTGCTCCTAACTCAAACAAAATCTATGTTTCTCGCCATGTCAAATTCATTGAGCATTAATTCCCTTTTTCCTCCTCTTCTATGTCGGCACCATTGCACACGTCCACCGAAACGAATGAATGGTGTGCATTTCATCTCCCCATTATTTCCGCTGCCTCACGCACACCAGTTACCCTTTCCCAAAACCCGCAAGCTCCTACCTCTCCTCTCTTTCCTCTCTCGGCTACTTCAGCCGAATCCCCAACCCCCTTCCAGCTCTCGGTTTCCTCAACTCCCTCTCCTCCTCCCCCTCCACCTCCACCGCGTCCTCTCACTCGACTACAAAATAATATTCGCAAACCCATTGATAAAATGAACCTCCATGTCTCTGTTCAACCCTCTTCTACCGAGCCTACCACCGTCACTCAAGCTCTCAAAAGCCCAATTTGGCGTGCTGCCATGCAAACTGAATACAATGCCTTGCTTAAAAATAAAAAATGGGACCTTGTTCCCTCCTCTCCATCACAAAATCTCATTGGTTGTAAGTGGGTATTTAGGACTAAGTATAACCCAAATGGCTCCATAGCCCGTCACAAGACTCGCCTAGTAGCTAAAGGGTTCCACCAACGTCCCGGCCTAGACTACACTGAAACTTTTAGTCTCGTAGTTAAACCTGATATTGTCCGTTCCGTTCTCTCTCTAGCCATAACCTATGGGTGGTCTCTCCGTCAAATTGACATTAATAATGCTTTTCTCCAAGGTTCTCTCATGGAGGACGTGTTTATGGTTCAACCCCTGGTTTTGTTAGTCAATCTCATCCTACTCATGTTTGCAAACTTCGCCAAGTTCTTTATGGTCTTAAACAAGCTCCCCGAGCTTGGTATAATGAACTCAAATCCTATTTTCTTACTCTTGGTTTCACAAATTCTGTCTCAGACATCTTTATTTACTCTACGTAATAATAATGATCTAATCTACCTACTTGTCTATGTTGATGATATCATTATCACTGGCTCAAATTCCACTCTCTTAAACACATTCATCTCTCGATTCTCCTCTCGTTTCTCTCTTAAAGATCTTGGTAACCTATCCTATTTTCTTGACGTTGAAGTGTTCCCTCATCCTCAAGGCATCTTTCTTAGTCAACACAAATATATTCAAGACCTTTAACCCGTGCTCATATGTCTACTGCCAAACCCGTACCCACCCCTATGGCCACACATCCTCTTCTATCCAAACAAATTGGAATTTCTCTAGCCAACCCAACTGAATACCGAACACTTGTGGGAAGCCTACAATATCTCTCTTTAACTACACTTGACATCTCCTTTTGCTGTAAACAAGTTATCTCAATACATGCACAAACCTACTGCAGATCATTGGGTCGCTCTCAAACGCCTATTACGCTATCTTGCAGGAACTACTACCCAATGTTTACTACTTCGTCGAGACTCGTCCACTACTTTTCATGCTTTTACAGACGCTGACTGGGCAGGTGATAAAGACGACTATATTTCTACAACTGGTTACATTGTCTACTTGGGTCGAAATCCTATATCTTGGAGTTCCCGAAAACAACGAACTCTTGCTCGTTCTTCCACTGAAGCCGAGTACCGAGCTGTTGCTGCGACTACTACCGAGGTCCTATGGGTCCAAAACTTACTTCGTGAGCTAGGATATCTACCCACAAACAAACCGGTCATCTAGTGTGATAATATGGGAGCTACATATGTTGCCGCAAATCCGAAGTTCCACTCAAAAATGAAACATTTAGGACTTGACTACCACTTTGTTTGTGAGAATGTTCAAAGTCAAAACCTACGTGTGTCATACATTTCCAGCAACGATCAACTAGCCGATGCTCTTACTAAGCTGCTTGCTCGCACCCGGTTCCATGAACTCATGTCCAAGATTGGTCTTATTAACCGATTCTCTCCTAATCTTATGCTTACTGTTTGTAGATAATATTAGTTGTAAATGTTCCCTGATTTACTCCTTCTCCTCCTCCAATTATTCTCTTTAATTCAAATTGTAATTATATCTAGGATAACTGTTATCATCTGTATTCAAACTACATGTTGTATATATATACCTAACTAATATCAATAATAGAATAAGCTTCATTTTATTATTTTCTCTTATACAAGCCTATATCAACCCCACCCACATTGATATTCTATACTACCAATGTGGGATCTGACCCCATATGACAAGCTTGATATTCATAACAGTTGGTCTTTGACATTTGTACCAAAAGAGTAACTTAGACTCGAAAGTGGTAAAGGATTGGTGATTGAAATTATAACTTAATATAGGTTGAGATTTGAGATTTTGCACATTTACTATTTGTGAACGTTGGTCCTTAGAAGTGCATGGTCACAATGTAATATGACTTGAATATAATTGGATAGATTAGAACAAGCTACTTCCCTCAATTTCTTACCCTTAGCGATAGAAGATTTTCAATATGCAACATCAGTCTCTACAAGGGTTTTAGTGGGTTATATATATATATGTATGTATATATATATATATATATGTATATATCAGGAAATGATTAAATTAATGGACCAGATTGTGTGCTGTCGCAGGCAACCAAAAATAAATTCTTACTGCAAAAAATATTTTTGTAGTAGTGCAAGCAAGAGTCGATCCCATAGAAAATGATTAATATAATTTTATGTTTTGTAAATCAAATTGGGGGTTTTAGATATCAATTACCAAAATAAATAATTACGTACGAACACAGATTAATGTAACGAATAAATCAGAATAACGCACCTTGGGCTAAGTTAACATCCACCGTCAGAAATTTACACTGATCATTGATGCAAGCATAAATCAATTATTATTTTGAATATTCACTGTTGGAATTAATTTTCTATTTCTCTTTAATTGTAGTTAATTAGAAACAAGCGATCTAAATAACCCTAACTACTAAACAACCTCATACACGCACTAAAGATTTAATTTAGTAGCAGTTTTAAGTAATAGAAAAATCGATGAAGCTAAATAACACAAGCACAAGCGTTTGTATTTAATTTTGTTGAGTATTCTTCCTAAGATATAATCAATAAATTATTAGTCTTATTGTTTGACAAATTAGAGTGACCAAACTATTATGGATTTGATATCTAATTCAGTAGTAGATTGCAACGAATAAATAACTAGTGTGCACCCTAGCAAATAAACGAATTAATCATAAGAATATCTGATACTCAAAATATAAATTGAACAATTAAAACCATTTACATCTCACAGTGTAATAATTATGAGGCTTCCGTTAAATTAAACCAAGAACAAAAATAACAAAGAATAATAGAGAGAAGTTTGTAGAAAAGTCTTACCAATTTCTCGTGGTAATCCTCTGTTTATAGACATAAGACATTAATTCTATTCCATGTAGGTTTCAACTTCTTAGTGGCAATCAACTTCCTTCAAAATGATCTTCGAGATGAACTTTTATTTCTTTCATTGGATTTGACTTGCACACTAAGATTGTTTTACCTCTTTCCTTCTCCTTGTAGGATTCTACTTGTTTCATTCCTTCCATGAATATGAGTATTAAATATTATTTGATCACCAAGATACTGACTTTATTGTAATAAAATATTAAATTCCTGTGCTAGCGTAATTATAACTTTGCCCCTCCTTTTACTTTAAGTCCAAATAATGCTCAATTTGTTTCTAAAGCACTTCCAAAGTCACGTACTCATTTAATTGCAGCTTAAATAAAAATATAAGCACAGTGAGTGTATTTAGGCACAAAATAAATACAAAAGATTAAGAATTAAGGAATAAAAACATAACATATTTTATTCTCATCAAATTTCTCACACTTATCTTTTACTCGTCCTCGGGCAAAATAAAAATAAACTATAACACAAAAATTCAACTAACCTGACTAACTTAACAAACTTGAGCTATAAAATAATATGAACTTCAACATTAACCTCAAAGATTCTAAACAAACAACTCTTGAAAAAATTCAAAAACAATGCATCATCTAAAATTTCATCTTATTTGTCAATCTTACTCTACTCTTAATCGTTCTTAACCGTTTGTGTGTGTGAATCCAAATGTATCAAACTAATCAAAATTCAGATAAACATACATAATCAATGCTTCCCGGTAGATATAAAAGAGAAACTCTATTCACTTATTTTTCACATCAATCTCAGTTAATACAGACAAACATAACCAGAAGATCAAAAGTTTTTTTTTAGGTGAGTGCATTTTATACTTAATCTCACTAACGAGTGCGTTTTACGCTCCTGCTCGCTTATCAAGTGTTTATGAGTGAGTGCGTTTTACACTTTATCTCAACCCACCACATGAATCTTAATTTTTTTTTCTTATTTTTCTCTTTTTTTTTATATATATTATACCTCATGTTCACTTCAAGTTATGATCAAATAAATTATAGAGTTCAAAAAATATTCTCCATAAGCATTTAATTAAATAAATTCCCAGTTAAAACTAGTTCAAACAAATGGATATGCGCTCAATAATAAAGGGTCTCAAATAAAGTACTCCCTCCGTTCCTAAAAGATTGTCGTTTAAGGTTTTGACACATAGATTAAGAAAGTATCATTTTCCAAGTAAAATTTGTTTGAAATTCCATCACTACCCCTTTATGGGAAGTTGAAAACTATTAATATAAGAGAGATAATTTATTGGGACAATGAGAGAAGGTAGGGGTAATATAGGAAAGTAAATAATTTATTCTCCTCGAAAGTTGTAAACGACAAACTTTTTGGAACAAATTTTTTCTTCTAAAACGACAATCTTTTAGGAACGGAGTGAGTAATAACCAACAAAGAAACCAAATTCATACTACTCGATGTCTATCAATCTTCTTAAAAGTTGTTAAATAAAAATCAAAATTTTATCATTGGCCAAGAATTAAAATTAAAATTAACTTATTGCTCAAGTGACTCATCCTAAAAGCTAACCCATTTTTGTTAGAAAAACATGATTGCACTTAGCATGTGCAACAAGTCTTTAAACCTCAAGGTTTCCCCAAGTTTTTGTCTTGTGAGGGTTTGCAGTGAATATACCCACAAAATTCAAATAAAAAAATTTGACCTAAATAAATAAAATAACAAAACCTAAATCCTCTCTCCCTCACTGTAAAGTAAAATGTAAAGGAAAGAAAAACACATGTAACAAAAATATAAATGCAAAAAAGAAAAAAAAATTGTACTCCCCTTTTGGGTTGCCTCCCAAGCAGCGTCTTTGTTTTTTGTCATTAACCTACGTAATTGGATACACATACCTCAAATGGGTTGGCAGTGATACCAATTCTAAAATAGGAGCCTGCACAACAGAAGGTAAAGACTCCTCATTAGAAACTGGCAATTCAACATAAAATGTATTACATGACTTTAGAGCGTCATTCAAAGCTGCAACAGTTTCCTACAATTCGGTACTCAAAGTCAACTTTGCACTTTCTTCATCAATATTATTACTAAGTGCGATTTCCAAGTTACCTTTTCCATCAAGTTCAAAGACTTCCTATGCTAATAAAGAGTAATCACATCAATAGAATAAACAGGATTATCATCACTAGGATATTGCATGACATCATAAATATTAAACTTAACAATTTCACCATCAAATTCCATTGAAAGAGTATCACTATGAACATCTATTTTAATCTTGGATATCTTTAAAAATGGTCTTCCTAACAAAATAGGAGCATTTTGATCACCATTTTCCATATCAAGCACATATAAATCAGTAAAAAAAATCAAATCATTAACTTGCACAAGAACATCCTCAACTACACCTACACCTTTAGGATAAAGCATTAGATCTATCAGCCAACTGAATCACAGTACCAGTTTTATTCAAAGGCTCAAGTTACAAAGAAGCATATATAGAATATGACATGACATGATAGAAGCTCCCAAGTCTAACATGTCTTTTCAAATCTAGTGTTACCTATCTTGCAAGGGATAGTGAACATACCTAGATGAGTTATTATGAACTAAAATCAAAAGGACAAAAAATTTTGATGGCTTGTTCACTTACTCCGGATTGACTTCCAGATCATAATTGGCTCCCGAGTGAGAACGAGAAATAGGCGAAGCACCATCCTTGCTGCTACGTACGCTTTAGTTGAATCAAAAACTCCTTATTTATAATGAGTCCTGAGAGCTTACGTTATTACTTACAAGCCTAAGATGCCAGTTCACAGGTGTCGTTACTTATCCCTTTCTGAAGATTGATCTTTCTGTGAAATCCGCGCAAAAGACACAACGGCCAACAGGTGCAGGCCCTAGCACTTAGTAGAGAGTTTTCTTTGAATAACTGCAGAGACTATCCCCTACCTTTACCTTTTTCATATCTTTTAAGTTCTTTTTTCCTTTTTGTTTGTACACAACTCTTTCAAAAATTTAGCATAACGAGGTACTTATTTAATAGCATCTAACAATGGAATATTTACCTCGCATCTACAGAAAGTTTCATATAGATCTGAATTTTTCTGTTTTTTGTAAAAGCACGAGGAAAAAGAGATATCGGTTTATACTCAGAGAGAGGTGAAAATTTACGCTTAGGTACATCATTGTCACATGTAACACCACTGTTTGCATTATCGTTCTCTGCTTTTGCATTGTCCGCATCTGTGTTGCTTTGCTTCTGTGGTGTATACTATCTTTTCTGGAGTTCCTACCTCTTTACTACTTCTCAAAGTGATTGCATTTGCATTCTCTTTTCGATTCACTACCGTTTGAGAGAGTAATTTCCTAGAACCTTGTGCCTACAATCGACTAATTGCAGTTACCATTTGTCCTATATGAGTATCCAAATTTTGAATACTTTCCCTCGTTTCTTGTTGAAATTGCAAGTGTTAGGGTTAAGAGATTTAACAATATCTTCTAAAGACATACTAGAGTTAGAAGATTGACTCTGTTGTTGTTTATTGGGATATGGCTGCTTGTATTGATGGTAACTTGGGAAATTTTGAGTTGCGGGGTGATTTGCTTTTGAATTCCCATAACTAAAATTAGGATGATCCCTCCATACAGGATTATACGTGTTCGAATAGGGATCATATTTTCTTTGTGGTTGTCCAGGAAAGTCACCTGCTGCATCCACTCGTTCAATGGACTCCTCTTGAAGAGTTGGGCACATATCAGTTGGATGTCCTACCACTGCACAAATTTCGCAAGCTTTTGCTAGTTGTGTATTACCTACATCCATTTCACGAATAAGAGAAGTTAGACTCGCAAGTTGTTGTTCGATAGAAGAATTTTTTACCTCATTAGCATTCTTAGGTGAAAAATCAAGCCTTGTGCCAAATTGTTGGGAATTAGCCGCTATATTTGCAATTAAATTTCTCGTAGCCTCGGGAGTTTTATCCACCAAAGCTCCTCCACTAGCAGCATCAATTATGCTTCTATCGGTAGATAGAAGACCTTCATAGAAATATTGGGTAAGAAGTTGATCACTAATTTGATGATGGGGATAACTCGCACATAATTTTTTGAAAGGTTCCCAATACTAGTGTAGGAATTCTCCATTGTTCTGCCTCACATCGCAAATTTCTTTCCGAATATTGGCTGCCATTGAAGCGGGAAAATATTTCTACAAAAATCTCTTCATCTCTTCCCATGTGGTAATACTTTCGAAGGGTAGATAATATAGCTAATCCTTAGCTAAAATCTTTCAGAGAAAAGGGAAAAGCTCTTAATTTAATTTACTCTTTGGTTACTCCAGTAAGCTTCATACTTGTACATACCATATGAAATTCCTTTAGATGTTTGTGAGGATCTTCACAGGAAAGACCATGAAAAGTGGGTAAAAGATGTATTAGTCCAAATTTTAATTTGAAAGGAGTTAACACTTAGATTAGGAAAAAGCTCTTTTAAAGTTCGATTTCCTTCCATGACTTCCTTCTCTTCAATTCTCCGAGCTTTCTTCATTAATTTAGGTAGAGTTCTCTCTATTTTTGGTCACACTTTAAATCACCTTGATTAGTTGATCGAGTTATGGTCATAAACAATTTCGGAAATTCAACCAATCTATGAAAAACAACCAAGAATAAATTGAAAATTGCTAAAACGAAATAAGGATCACAAGAGCACAAAAATAAACTAGAATCAGTCACCGACAACGGCGCCAAAATTTGATGTGCTGTCGCAGGCAACAAAAATAAATTCTTAGTTCGATAAATATTTATGTAGTAGTGCTAGCAAGAGTCGATCTGTGAATGATTATTATAGTTTATGCTTTGTAAATCAAATTTTTTTTTTTGGGGGGGGGGGTAGATATCAATTACCAAAATAAATAAATATGTACTAACACATTAATTTATTGAAATAAATCAGAATAACTCACCTTGGGTTAAGTTAAACATCCACCGAAAGAAATTTACACTAATCATTGATGCAAGTATAAACCAATTATTATTTTGAATATTCACCGTTGGAATTAATTTCATATTTCTCCTTAATTGTAGTTAATTAGAAACAAGTGATCTAAATAACCCTAACTACTAAACAAACTCAGACACGCACTAAAGATTTAAAATTTAGTAGCAGTTTTAAGTAATAGAAAGATCGATGAAGTTAAACAACACAAGCACAAGCGGGTGTATTTAATTTAGTTGACTATTCTTCCTAAGATATAATAATCTTTTGATCTGCAATAAATTATTAATCTTAGTTGCTTCACAAATTAGAGTGACCAAACAATTACGGATTTGATATCTAATTCAGTAGTAGATTGCAACGAATAAATAACTAGTGTGCACCCTAGCAATTAAAAGAATTAATCATAAGAATTAAGCACAAAAGAATATCCAATACTCAAAAATATAAATTGAAAAATTAAAACCAATTAGATCTAGTGTAATAATTCTAAGGCTTCCGTTAAATTAAACCAAGAACAAGAGTTTAGCCACACATGACCATGAAAAACACCAAAGAATAATAAAGAGAAGTTTGTAGACGAGTCTCTCCAATCTCTCTTGCTAATCCTCTATTTATAGGCATAAAACATTAATTATTTTTCATGTAGGTTTCTACTTTTTAGTGGCAATCAGCTTCCTTCAAAATGACATTCTAGATGGACTTTCCTTTGGATTTGACTTGCACATTAAGATTGTTCCACCTCTTTCGTTCTCCGTTTCATTCCTATAGGAGCATTAAATGTTGCTTCATCACCAAGATATTGACTTTTTTGTAATAAAATATTAAATTCATGTGCTCGTGTAGGTTTAAATAATGCTCAATTTGTCTCCAAAGCACTTTCAAAGTCACGAACTCCTTTAATTGCATCTTAAATAAAAATATAAGAATAGTGAGTGTATTTAGGCACAAAATAAATACAAAAGATTAAGAATTTTAGGAATAAAAACATAACATATTTTATTCTCATCAAGGCGTTGATGTCACTGATTGACGGACTCATTCTGAAAATTTTTCTTTTAGTTTTGGAGAGTTGAATAAACTTTAACAACATTTGTGACAAAAGCTGCCAGATAATAAAAACATGTTCAATTTAGGGAAAGAGAGACGAATCATAATTGGTAACTCATGTTTTCCTTTTCAATTTTGAAACATCAATAACCATGCACTACAACTGATGTAATAACGGGTTGAACCTTGGTCAATATCCCATCAACCTATTGGTCCTATCTTTTTCGGAAGACAAGCAGGCATACATGTGCTAATGTTGTTACAACAGAGCAGCAATGTTATTGATGTCTCACTGTCTCCTGGTGTTCTTATATGGTGCCACAGTAGTACAGAGGAATTTTCCATCAGTGGAAATTTTATGGAGGTGAGAGTTTTGATGGTAGAGATGATTGTGGGTGTACTGTATCATAACATATGCTGTGGTGTTGTCATCAGCTATGAAATCGTAGAGATGTTAGTGGAGATATTGTAGAGATAGACTTGGGGGTTGTATGAGAGAACAAATTGTGGTATTGCATCTTCTTCTTCTCTATTAGCATTTTTTGAAATCCCGCAGGTGAAACCACACACGGACCCACTGTTAGTAAACCCGAAATGTACTCTTAGAAGCTACCTGTAATGATATCTTGTAGCTGACATTCTCCAACTGTGTGACATTTGAGAAATTGATAACATTCAAGATAACTAAATTTATTTACACTATAAATGGATGTAGTAATAACTTATTTTCCTATTCCAAGTTTATTATTTTGTTGTTACTTGGTAGTCTGGTAGTCAAAACTCGTTGTGCTTAGCTTCAGTAATCTTGAGTGCAGATAAACTTTACGAATACATCCTGGTGACTAAATTATTTTGGCACTTTACAAGAATCATATTCTTAGATTCATTTTGACGCCTTCTTTTGAATAAATTAATTCAATTTTTTCAAACTCCTACTAGCTTAACCATTCTGTGTACTTTTCGTTACTTTGTTCTATACTATCTTAATCTTTCAAACTACTACCTTCTTATTTTGTTTCGTCTTGTTATTTCATCAGATAAGATTTTGCTAGATGAAGTTCCAGTTGTCACATATAGAATATTGGCCTACCTTCTTTTGGGCGTTGTGAGGATATACTCGAAGAAAGTTGAGTATCTGTTCCATGATTGCTGCGACGTGCTATCCGAGCTCCGTCACTTTGTAATTAACAAAAAATGTAATGCTCCAATTGAGGTTGTGTGTGCACCTTATTCCTCTATCACTGTACCAGAGAGATTTGAACTTGATACATTTGATCTTGAAGTCATAGAAACTGCAAGCGGGTGAGCTAGATAATTATACTTATAAAAGAATCAAGTTTTTAAGTTTGCACCATATTTTAACAGTCTTGGTACTGTTCTTTGTGAACTGCAATTTTGTAGAGACCACATGACATCTCATGAAGTTATCACACAGAAAGGTACTTTATTGTCATTAATATCTTTAGTATTCACTATTACTGCTTGAGATATTATAATCTTTACATAAAATGTATGCAGGAAAAAAAGAGGGGACATGGCTTCAGCCCTTTGACCAGGTATACCATATATTTTTTCCCACAAAACCGGAGGTGCATCTGAAAATTGTGACTTCACGTACCAAGCTTTGTTGTTCTGAGGGGTATGATATCCAGCAGTTTTAAATGTGTGTATGATCATGCTTATTGCTGGTTAAGTTGGTTCCTACTTTTTTTATTTGGCCCAACCTGCATGTATTTGTCCTAATAATTTTATTTCTCAGCACAATTGCCTTTCATAGATTTCGTTCAAATTATCATGAAGCTGAATGTAATATATATTGTGGATAAGGGGATCCTTAAATTTCCACTAATTATACTTAAATCTCTTTGTAAGTTTGCTGTGAGGTATATGATCTTTAGATAGGATCTTTCCTTTGTTGACTTGGGATCACTCTTTGGTTCTAAGTTTCTAAGTCAATTAGCATTTTAAACTCCTTACTGCTGCATTAGAGTAGAGTGGAGCAAATTTGCATAGATTGTGGTTCGATAACGAAATCGGGAGCGAAAAATGTCACTTTTTGTGGTATGGATAACGGTAGGGGTAGGTTTCTGTGCATCGCTTGGCTGGTATGAAATACATATATCCGCCGATACACAAAAATTTTATTTTCTATATTTTTTTCTATTCTTGATGGCTTTGCAATTAACATAAGAAGGATTTTCTGCTTTTCTGAAAAGTATGCGAACCGTCTTTTTTTTCTCAGCATGGTTGAAACTAATTCTCCAAGGGCCATATATTAAAATAAATGGCGTCTGAACCATTTGTTGGATATCTGGAATCAGTTAGGCCAGTTGACTAAGTAAATTAGTAAGGAAGCAAGTTACTAGGCCCTTATTAAAGCAATAGGATAAAAGCATGCTTATAAACTCTCTTTCTAATTTTCTTGTCTTTTGCATTTCATATTTATTGGCTTGGCACAAAATAGAATTGTGAATTTATAGAACATAAAGTTTGACGCACCAGTCGACTGCCGGCCGGCACATGACCTTGTGCTGGCTTGGCTGCCCTATAGAAAGTAGCAGACTGTAAAAATGTTGAGCACTCTATGAAGCAGTGCTTGCAAGGGAATTTTACTGACACAAAATACTATCCACCAAGAAAAAACTGTTTCCTGGTTCTTAGGAAAGCATGTAAACCACATTTTCTTGGCAACATGGTCGGCACGAAAGCTGCATGGTTATTCTCAAACCAAACAGCATGTTAACAACTTGTTGAATATCTTAAGATATCTGTTTGAGAAGTTAAATATGAGGATAGTGTGTAGTTAGAAAACTAACAAATCGATGATATGTTTTATATTTTCCCCTTGGTGATTCGTACTACTCTTGTTTTCTTCTTATACTTGTGGTAGGTATAAGTTGAACCAAGTAGCTTCATGTTAGTTGAGTCTTGAGTGGCGTCTCTTCTTGATCACTACTTATCCATCTTACCCTGACTTTGGTTCTTATATTCATCTATCAAATCCAGCAACCGAGTTGGATAAGCATTGAGTTGGTTCATGGTTGGATATGTTATTTAGTATTTTATATATATATATGTAGCTCATTATTTCAATGGAAGTTCAAGCCCTATCAAATTGGATTTTTGGTTGATTTACTCATTTCTTACCCAGATGGAAAAATGATTAATCTTAGCCAGTCTATAAACACAACAAATAGTTCATATGGTTGAAAGGATTTAGTTTCAAAATAATAATTGATAATTTGATAATAATTAAAATAATAATTGATAATTTGATAATAATAATTAATAATTTCATATGTAGCTCATTTATTCCTATGGAAATTCAGGTCTGAAACAATGTAGCAGTTCAAATTTTGGGATGATTTACTCATCTCTTACCCAAATAATGACAGTAGTCTTGGTAGTCCATAAACACACCAGCATTTCTTATGGAATTGCTAATTTAGTCATTTATGATTTTAGTGCTTTAATAAGAAGGGTAATTTTACAACTTGCAGTATCATTTTGAGGAAGATGTTCTGCATTTTGAAGGTTCCTCTGCTGGTCACACTCCGGTTAAAGAGTAGGTAACAAGACCCTATATATGTCTAATGGAAAGTGTAGATGTTTTATCAGGTATAACTTAAAGTATACTGTATGTCCCTGTTTGCAGTATTTATTCACCATACCCCACGACTGTTGATGTGGTAGCCAGCACTTTGCAAAACTTAAGCAATTTGGAAGGGAGCATGAATAAATTCAGTAATAATAGATTCTTATTGGAGGAATGCTTGCCTCCTATGCTGTTTGATGAGGCTGAGGAGGCAGCAGACCCTGGGAGAACATTTCATGCAAAGCACCAGAAAAATGGAGAGGAGGTAAAGTCTCCGCATTCTCCAATGATGATAGGAGATGATGCAGAACCTGAAGACTACGTTAAATCATTTGATGAAGAACATGCAAATCTGGAGCAGACAAAGTTCTCTGACTTGACAGCACTGGAGAGTGAAAAGGCTGAGGCAGCAGACCCTGGGAGAACATTTCATGAAGAGCGCGAGACAAATGGAGAGGAGGTAAAGTCTCCGCATTCTGCGATGATGATAGGAGATGATGCAGAACCTGAAGACACAAATGGAGAGGAGGTAAAGTCTCCGCATTCTGCGATGATGATAGGAGATGATGCAGAACCTGAAAACTACGATAAATCATTTGATAAAGAACATGTAAATATGGAGCAGACAAAATTCTCTGAATTGACAGCACCGAAGAATGAAAAGATTCAGATTACCTCACAAAAACGTCCAGTATCAGTTTCCATTAATATAACTCCTGAGTTGAAGGCTCCAAATGCTGCAGGTGCTTACTGAATTGTATCTATGTATTATGCCCATGTATTACAGAATGAAATGGAAGATTGTAGGAACCGTCTCAGTTGTGCCCAATGTAATAGATTGATGGCAATAATTTGAGTGGAGACTCTTGTAATTTGCAATCCGATTTGCACACTTTAGCTTTCTGAAAGTTTAACATCTTTTGAGCTCTGCTGAAAGTAATGATTTTAGCTTTTGATACTTAGGCACATTAGCAAGTTCATCATGCATGAATTTTAATTCAATGCAGGTGCTACTACCCCAGAGTTTATGGCTGTTCGTACTCCAGCTACCAAGGAGGGTGCTACTGCTAGGGTTTTGAAGAAGCGGAAATGTCTTTATGATGAGATGATTGTGATTCCTTACAAGTATGTAAATGTTAACATTAGTTCCCTTTTATTTAAGGGAGATTATTTAGATTTCATGTTTATAGGTGTAGGAGGAATAATATTTTCTCTTTTGACTTGTCAAAAAGAATACTTGCTCTTTGAGCATGGTGTTATAATGTCTTATTAATTTTTATTTACCACTTTAAAGGTACTAATTGTTGCTATAGATATAACTATGGTATTCATCTTCAAGTTTACAGGGTATATAAGGAAGGCATCGATAATTCAAGTGACTTGGTAAAGAAACGTAGGAAACATGGGAAAGCTCTTCATGCTGCTTTACTTTCGAGTAAAGCAAATCAAATGTCCAATCTCCCGAAGATTTTCTTAGAGCCGTTGATTCCCTGTGAGTTGGACTTAGATTTTTGGGTTTTTTTCCTGCAATACACAGGTAAGCTATATTTACTGACAGTAGCGCCTCCAGGTGTTTCTATAAATTTTAGATCTCTGATATGCGAAAAGAAACAGAAGACCCCAGAGCCAATTGAAGCTATAGAAACTCCTGCAAAAATTGAGGAATTGGGATCCCTAACTATTGACAGACCTCAAGAAGAAGCAATTGCTCCTTCAACACCTGTGACCCACTCAACTTCACTCCGATTTAATGATATTCGCGGGGTTACTAACTCAGAAAGAGTGGGACCTGCTAGCTTATTTGAAAGTATAGGGAAAGATCCATCTCTGAGTGAGGATCGAGAATTTGATATAATTTTGATGAATGAGGTAAGTAATGTTGTTTGAAGATATGTTTATTATAACTATATCCGTACTTAATGTAACCAATGTCTTGGGGGGTATTTAACTCATTTAAAAATAATAGGACTGATAGGAGAGTTTTATTTGGCCCTACTTGTCCAGATGCTTGGAGTAATAAAATCTGTTAAAGGCTACTTTTGTTTTATTCTCTATTCTCTGCTCCTGGTGTTGTTGCTAACGACTTAGTTTCTTGTCAGGAGTTAAATTCCTGTGAAGGAGATAGCGGAGAAAAGAGTAAGAACTTACATGATCCATTTTATGACAGTTTCTTTTACATCTCTTAACTATCAGTCAAGAATTTTTAGTTGGGTATGTATCAGAATGCTTGTTTGCTTGTTGTTCCTCCTGGTTTTTACACGACACTTTTTTTGTTCATTGCAGATAATTGGTCTGCTAGAACCAGGTGAGTGAACTTACACAATTTACTAATTTTAGTCAATTTTTATATCTTAGATAGAAACCCCTACTGCAATTCCTTGCGGGATGCTCTCAGCTTATGACGTGTGCTATAACAGAGCTGTGGCAAGGTACCTGCATAAGAAATTTCTTACTAGAAAGAAGAGAGGAGCAGATGAAATTGTGAACTTGTCACGGGTTTTGGAAGGGAAACCCAAGAAGGAAAGTGCAAGGCTATTTTATGAGTTACTAGTAAGTTATTAGCTTTTTTTATTTTTTATTTTTATTTCATTTTATTGTACTTTGCTTCTGTAATATTTATAGTTAGGATAATTTTAGGGGTCTCAAATTTTTGGTCTCAAATGATGCGGCATTGAATAAGACAAAATGTACTTTATGGCCTAGCCAATTACAAGAGATTTACCCAACCAATGTAATGATGCCACATCATTTGAGATACTATTGGAGACCCTTAGCGTTACCCTTATTATTATGCACACAAGTGTGTGTGTGTATATTGATTTTTTATTGGCAAATGTGGGTGAAAGTCCTGCTTTTTGTATTCCATCAGTGGTTAACAACTTTCAGATATTTTCAAGGATTTTTTTTCTATATATTTTTATTTGATTTCTATATTCCTATTGAAAAATATAATTTATACAGTACGAGGAAAATGATTAGCCTCATTTCATGTCTGGTAAGAAGTACATTTATATGCGTTGCTCACAAAAAAATAGGCATCAGTAGTTAACATCGCTACTGTCTTTCTTTAAATTTAAGATATGTGCATTGATTTCTTTTTCCCTGAAGAACATGTTTTGAGCATAAGCGATTTCTTAGTTTTCTTTCCCACGAGACTAAAGTAAGATTTGAACCTTTGGTGTTTTTCTCATATGTAGCCTCATAATAAAAGAAATCACTTCGAGTATCAGTCTACTTCAATAAAAATTTATAGCGAACTTACTAGTTTATTCACACATTTATGTTATGGAGAAAATGTTTACACCTGAGACTTGAGAGTTAGATTGTGATGGGATTTGATGTTCATAGGTAATATAGTTTTTTCGACTACCTAAGAGTTAATTACCTCGAGTTCCAAATGTTTGTTCCCATCACCCTATATTCAAATAAGGTTTAGTAAAAGTGCATGCACTGCAATATCTTTCTTTCTTCACATCTAAACCTCCATAAATACAATTTTCTATATAAAACATAATTTAGTTTTCTAATCAAACTAGGAAGATTGGTGAACATGTTTAAATCTATAATGCTATCTCTGCCTTTTTTTTGTTGTTGCAGGTATTAAAAACCGGGGGGTTTGTCAATGTGAAGCAGGATAACTCGTATGATGATATCTTTGTTATGGAGACTTACCAAATTGAAGCAAGCTTGTGAAACTGATGGAACATAGGTCAGATAGGTTAGAAACCGAAGGCTCTTGTTAGTATTTAACGAAGTTAGATAGTAGTATGTTAGATCGACAGAAACAAGCTTTGTATTGTAGAGAACAAGATCAGAGAAATGAAAATGTAATACTCAACTTTATTACTCCAAAGCTTGAACTAGAAGATTCAATGAGTCTGCTTATATAGAAAGCTAACTGATGATTCTAACTGTAGTAACAATTAACTCTAGTTATTCAATTGTAACTAACTATAGTTAACAGTTAATTTCATGAGCACTGCTATGGTGATGTAGCACTCTATGTCCAGCTGTCATGTTAAGTGCTCTAGCCATCTTGTGTCCAAGTATTGGCAGGGTAGTGTGATATGTCTTGCTAGTGCTGCACTGCTACTGACTTTGTTACGGCATTGTAATATTTGCTGCAGGCAGGAGGATTACTCCTATTATAGTAGCTAATGTAGCATGAACGTATTTGTATATAAATTACATGTTTGTATATAACTTACGTGTGACCTTTCTGAATGAAGGTCGGGGATTTTAGTTCTCAAAGAGTATTATAGTGTTTGACTGACTGTACTTTGGCTATAACAATTTTTGGTGTTAAAATTGGTACAATGGTGGTGGTTTGAAGCTCTCTTTACCAGCTGTCTTGCAAATGCATAAACACCATTAATGGAAACACCAAGCAATTGAGTAGAGAAAGTTGAGAGAATTGAATTGTGACCTGAAGCCAGTTTAATTTATGGCAATACAACAAAGAGAGAGATGATAATACAGCAGATACATGGAAAGAGAACACCAGTCTGCCGACCAGATCAGATGCCGAAGAAAAGCCTCAATGAAACCATATATAGTACATGCAAAAGAGAACCTATTTATTTCATCTCCCTTCTTCGGTCCAAGATTTGAACCAGCCTGCAGATTCTTTGGGTATCCTGTTCAAATTATTGAGGTAATCTGTGTAGTAAAGACCAAACCTCACTTTATAACCTGATCCCATCTCCATGCAGTCCATCAGTGCCCACATGAAGTAACCGTTCACATTGGCTCCCAATCTGCACACACAACAAAGAAGATAAATTATTTTTATAAATGAAATTGAATTGGTAAGCTTAATATTAGAAACTTACTTCATAGCTTCATTAACAGCGTAGAGGTGGCTAAGAATATTCTGAATTCGTTTAGGATCTTTAAGTGCATCAGCCACTGGAAGTGCGTCCTCTCGCTTATCAGGATACCCTGTTGTGGAAGGTGAGTTCAGAATTATATATAAGGACATTGATAATATATATATATATATATATATATATATATTATTAATAAAATGAAATATTATTAGGGCTCAAGTACTGACCATTTTCAGTAATGTACATTTTCGGGTGGTTGTAATTTTTACTTATGTAAACCAGAGCATCCTTCAGCCCTCGTGGGAATACATAAATTTGATCACTCCCAGGCGTCTGGAGAAGGGGTAATCAAGCAGAAAATCAACCCAATCAAGGTAATTAATTAATTAAGAACCACTTATTTAAATAAAAAAATGGTAAATCTATATCATTATTAGAAATAATACTGAAATTTCAATACATATATATATATATATATATATATATATATATATATAATCTTTAATAAATTAACATTAATGTCGTATATAAATCTTACCGGATCTCCAATGGGAACTCCATTTCTGTCAGCTGGAAGTATGGAAGGCAGGAAGAGAATATCGATCAGATAATTGATGTTAGCATTGATCATATATATATATATATATATATATAAGCATTGGTTTCAAATACAGAGAATGATCGATGGATGATTAAGTAAAATAATAATAGTGTACGTACGTGTACGTACGTATACCTGTTAATTGAGCGTGTTGGTACTCATCTTGTTTAGTGTAAGATTCGTCAGGAGTTATTGGAAGAGCAATTGCATAATTAGAAGTGTAGTAATTCACTCCAATAAAATCATAAGACCCCTTCACCAAAGCTTTCTCTTCTTCTGTAAATGCCGGAAGCCCATCTCTCACCAGAGCTTTCATAATGAATGGATAATCACCATACACAATTGGTTCCAATAACCTATATTTAATTATATATATATATATATATATATATATATATATTAATTACCAACATAAACTAACTCTCTCTATATATATATGAAATGCATCATCTTACTGAAAAAGGAAAAAAGACATATATATATATATATATATATATATATATATATATATATATATGGCGGAAACAGTTTTCTCAGACTACTAACCATCCCACCAAAAAGTCGAAGGCTCTCTCAGAGGCATCTACGTCTTGCCGGGTGTTTGAATGAGGCTCAAACCATTGTGTCATCAGTGAAATACCAATCTCACCCTTTTGAGTTGGCTATGGAAACACAAGAAGAGAGAATTATAAACTTTATTAATTACGTGCATGTATGCTCGCATGATGAATTATTATTATATATAGACATATGATAAATAAATAAAATTATCTTTACCCTAAGAATATTCGTCATAGAAATAATTATATAATTTAAAAAAAAAAAAAAAAAGTTTTGGGATGAAGAAGGGAGTATGATTTAAGTACATGCATGTTACTTACTTGATAAGTCTGTTTGTAGAGTTTAGCAGCAGCAGCATGGGCTAATATGATATGGTGGGTAGCAAGAAAAGGATCAGTTGCAGGTTTTGGATTTGGATTTTTCATGCCAATTTTATATCCATACTGCCCAAACACTTGTGGCTCATTGATTGTACTCCAGTCCTTCACTCTGTCACCATAGGTTTTGAAACAAAGATCTGCATAGGCTTTGAAATCATCCCTATATATATAGTTGAAATAATTAAACAAAAAAAAACAAATTAATCAGGGCTAGAAAATTAAAATAATAAAAATATAATTAAACATTAAAGAAAATATATTTATTGAATAATTAATGGGGGAATTAAGAACCATACACAATCTGCTTATTCAAGAATCCATTGTACTTATTTTGGAGTGCTTGTGGCAAGTCAAAGTGAAATAGTGTTACAAATGGGGTTATTCCTGCATGCATTAATTTAAATATTTGTTAGCACATTAAAGAGCACAACAAAATAAGTTAATCTAAGTTTAATTAATTACTGCTTACCATTATTTAGCAATTCATTGATGAAATTGTTGTAGAAATCAATACCCTCTTGGTTAATTCCCCCACTCACTGTTCCATCTGCATATATGTTTCTCAATAACATTAAAATAATAATTAATAAAAAAAACTAGCAAGTAATGTGAACAATTTTCAATATTATGGTTGTCAAATTGTAAGATACTACGAGCTAGCTCTGCAAAAATATAATCTTGTTTGTTTGTGTTTTACGGTTAATTAATACATGTCACTTTTCCTTGGCCGCCATGCCAACTTTATTTCTTTTAAATATTCGGTGGACATTTTTGAGGTTGACTTGGTACTATTGTCAATTTTTTTTACTCGCTTTGTTAGGCTCAATCCCACACCCACACTTCTTTTATGCTACGTTTGAATTGAAAGAATAGAATAGATAAAATAGAATAAACAAAAGAATAGAATGATTTTTTAATATTCCATGTACGTGTTTGGTTGATGTTATGAATACATCTAAAATGAAATAAATAATTAGAAAGTGATCTAAATATCCCCAAATGTTTAAATTTAACTTAAATTCAATTTATATTAAAAATTAACACATATTTCTCTAGATTTTTTTATAATTATATTCTTCTTCTTTTTTACTATATTTTTTCATATAATTTTTTTTTGAGTGGGGGTGGGGTGGGGTGGGGTGGGATGGGTGGGTGGGTGGGGTGGGGGGGTGGGAGGGGGGGGGTGGGGTGGGGGGGTGGGGTGGGGTGGGGTGGGGTGGGTGGGGGGGGGTAAGTATATCATAATCACATAATATTATTTTTTGTTTTTTTGGGTTTGGAGTGAAGGGGGTGGGGTGTGGGGTGATAACCGAGTCAAGTAGTTCTAGATTTCGACTAGACCCAATTAAAATATGATCCAAAACTCGAATTCGAAGTTGATCCGAGTTGAATCTGATCCATCTCGTTTTACATTTCATGATACACGAGTCGAACTCGAAAGCGCACCAGATTTCATATTAAGGTTCGAGTATTTCATTTTTTTTAAACCATACTCGAAATTAAATTTTAATATTATGGTGTGAATTTAAGATAATATTATAGTTGTAATAAATTTTCAGAAAGTGAATATTCGGTTTAGCGGGAATATTCGTAAATATAATCATTGGTGGACCCACAAATGTAATTATTGTCGGAAAACGACAAAATATTTTATTGAAATAACGGCGGAAGTTTTCTGTGTAGTTCAATCTTTCTTAGTAGTAAAAAGTACTGATGTCGTGTTGAGAAAGTCATATATTCCAATTATTATCGATTAATAATATAGAATTATTAATAAAACGAAGCATCTTTTATATAAAATAGAATCTTTATTAAAGTTATTCTATAAATAGAATATATTATATTTTATTATCGTAATGTTGCATAGTGTGTTTTGCGTAGTAATTAGTGTTTGCGTAGTAAAATGTTTTTATATAAATAGAATATATTATATTTTATTTAAAAGATTTTTCTTTAAATATGGACCGTCGATTAAAGTAAATCAATCTGAATGGTTCATGGATTGTTAATTCTTATGTTCCATTTTCCTATAAATAAATTTCATTCCTTCATTATTTTCTTTACGAATTCATTGAAACTACAGAGAAAATATAATTAGAGAAAATTATAGAAAGAAGAAGAGTATTCTGACTTCAAATATTCATTCTTTTCTACGGTAAGGGGTGTTATTCTTTCTTCTTGAAGAACTTCACATTATTCATTATTATTCATTGGAATAACTCAGTAAAAATGGCATACCCTATACATAACTTTGTATACGCAATACTTGGTGAAATCCTTATGTTATTCCATTCTTATTATTACATTGGAATAACTCAGTATCATGATTTACCTATCTTGGTGACATTCTTCTATTATTCATTGTTTGTGTTTTACACTGCCGCTTTTATTATACATTGGAACATCCATGCATATCACTTGTGAATTTCACGCTGACACCGTTCCATTATTATTACATTGAATAACCTTGTCTATCTGAAATCTTGCATCGTGGTGATTTCTTTTGTTATTCCATTCTTTATTATACCCATTGGTTAAAACTTTGACTTCATACTCCATGCCTATTTGCGTTTCATCAACGATCATTCTTGAATTTTTTCTGAAAATGTCATGTTGATAATTTGGACGTTAATAATTCAATGGATTAAATAATTCTTGAACTTGTTTTATTGAATTTCATCACCCTTTTCATGTTATATTATGTTATATTTGGCTTTACGCATATAGATGAACTTAGTATGATTATGACCGGGGATCATTCGGTATAATCACGACTTGATATAAATGATGTGACAAAAGTCCTCAAATGGCCTGTAATGCGATGATGGACGATTTTTTGGTATGATTATGACCAGGGTGATTCGGATAGTCATGACCATTGATAATTTGATGAAAATCCTTGACCGTGATGATTAGATGTGGTGGTTTATTTATTAAGTTGAGTCTCGTGATAAAATTGATGAAAACTTTTTAAAACCTAAAAGATAGTAGACTTTATTCTATTGACTCTTTTAATGGATTGCTTATTCATTGCAGATTAAACCTGGTTGTCTTTTACAACTGTTGAAAATAATGATAATTTATTCCGCATTATCTTAGTCATAATATTTCTTCTTTGGCTAGTTGAGCTCACCTTTTCTTTCATTTATTCTCTTGAGAAATGAGAACATACATTTGGGACTGAGTCGGGGACGAAGTAATGGTCCGGAGGATAGCATTAGTAGTCCTCCACTGTGATAATAGTTGTAATGAGGACTTTTTGAGTTTGTATAATATCTAATATAGATATTTGTATTCAAACTTTTATGTCGTATTATGCATTAGGTTAATAAGTTGTATTTGAATTTATGTACCATGTAAGTGGCGACCCAGATGGGTGACGATACCTAATTTTGGGGCCACACTTTTTCACCGCTTTCGATGAATCATATTGAATATTGAATTACGAACCATCTAGTAAGCTAAATATGTGATATCATATCAATCTTTATAATTTATAAAGTGTAGTATGAAATTGTGTAAATTTGTACTTGAATAAATCAATGAATTAAATGTCAATTTATATTATATTTTTTATAATTTTAATACATAAATAAAAGTGAAAAAGTTTTATATATAAATATTAGTTAAGTAACCAATTTAGTATGTAGTGGTTTATTTTTAAGTGAAATGGTTCATATTCGAAACTCAATTTGTGGGGTGTGTGGGGGGTGAGGGAGTGGGGGGGTGGGGGTGGCTCTGCTCCTCCTCTTTCGCAGATCGATAGATTGATTGAATGAAAGAACATGGAACCCTAGCTTATTTTTAAGGGGCATATTTGTCAATTACTTAAAAATAATAGATGGAATAAGTTATTCTAATTTCTTCCAGGAATAAAAATTATAATTTTAAGTTAACACCTATTCCACTAGAAATACATTATTCCTTTGGAATAAACAAATCAAACAATATTTTTATCATTCCAATGGAATGATTCATTCCATTCTTCCTCCTATTCCATCGATCCAAACGTAGCATTAGGCTTGACTTGATTATTGTGCAAATTAAACAATATAAACATTTTGAAAAAATTAATTAATTATGGCTTAAATATGTTTCATTTCCTTAAACTATCTGACATATTCCATTTTAGTGATCCACATTTCAATTAAATGATTGAACTATTGATTTTTTTTCAATTTGATTCAATTAAAAACATGTCGTCGTCGAAAATCAATGACGCATTATTTCGATTGAGGCATAAAGCGGTGATGTGTCAAAAAAATTTATTTTTTTATTTTAGAATTAAACATTATTGATATATTGAAGGGTAAAATGGGGCATACATTTTTTTAAATTCAATCTGGATATTCCTTGTTTTCTCTTTTTTGATTCAGGGTTTTCGAATTTTGGAGAAAGATTATGAATTCCAAGCTTGGTGCAGCTTGATTTGGGTATGGGCAATTGTAGGCTCTTGTTGAAGGTTGAGGTGTTGCAATGACGACGAAGGTTTGGATGGTTGCAATGAAGTTTTGGGTCAGTTCGTAATTTGAAAGTGATGAAATATAATTATTTTAATTGTCTAATTTGTCTGAACGTACGTATTAATAAAAGTTTTGTGCTTCAGTATATAACTAATGTTTACTCCCAAAATTAAAAAAAAAAAATCACACATCAGTTGCTTTATGTCCCATTCAAATAGTCATGTTAATAATTTTTGACATGGCAGTCTCAATTGGATCAAATTAAAAAAAAATCAATAATTCAATCATTTAATTGAAAAAATTGAAAAGTGGATCATTAAAATAGAATATATATTAAAATAGAATATAGATAGGTTAGGGTAATAAAACATATTTAAGTCATTAACTATATATATTAAACAAACTATTAGCAAAAATAAACGGATATATTTTAAGATTTTGTATGTGATTTTTTTATTACGAATTACGTGTATTTAATATGATGAATCAATTTTATAATTTTATATAATTTTCGAAGACTCTTTACAAAATACATATAAAAAAAATTAGAATTAAGAAGGTGCGTACCGGGAAGGAGCCTAGACCAAGATATTGAAAATCTGTAGGTGTCGGCTCCCATATTCTTCAGCAGTTGCACATCTTCCTGTTACATGCATATGCAAAACACCATTTCCCAAATTATTGTCATCATTAATTTTCACTAAAAAAAAGTTATATACGACTGTTCCATATTTACCAATTTAATTAAATAACTTCGCTTCGTTCTTAAAATAAAGTTATATTTGTAAAAATTGACAAATGGTTGAAAAGATTAACTATAGTATCGATTATCATATACTACGACTGTTCATAAATATGGATCAAAAGATTTACCAATTCCCTAATAACCAACAAACGAATAATTAGAATATAAAAAAAAGTCTAAAACGAACTATACATATAGGAATGGAGGGAGTATTAGTTTAAGAAGGGTACTGACTTAAGGACATTGTGCTAGCTTATTTTAAATTATTGTCCATAAAACAACTATTTTGGTTCGTGTAAAAAAAATCAATTTTATCGGGTAAAGAGGAGGGAGTTAATACACTTTATGCTTGTTTAGATATTATTATTAATTTAATTGTCATCAATATTAGATTAGTCTATTTTTTTATCAGAAAAATAAAATTGAAGTTAATTGTCAAATAGTTAAACGGATTAGGATGAAGTTGACATCAAATTCATCTTAATTTTGTGCCTAATATCTTTCAAACATATCAACATCAGGTTGGATGATCAAAATATCCTGGATAAATTGTTCTTATATACTTAACTCCGTATCTAAATTAATTATTATACTTACCTTTTAATTACATTCGACTTTATTTTAATCTGAGTATGTAACAAATTAATGTACCCATAGTTTAACAATTAATAACATTTCCTTTTATCGAGTCTAAGCGCTACATAATACTAATAAATATATTTTCAGACTGCTCCTATTACATTACATAGTTGAAAATAATTGATGCATGAGTTTTAATTTTTTTAAAGTTAAATTTGATCATTTTCGAGCTAAAATTAATCTTTTGTGCTAATATTTTCAAACGTAAAATAGAGTTGAAGATTATATATCCAAAAGAAAGTATATACAATTTATTACTAATCCCAATTTTATAATTTTTAAATATATTTATATATATTTTAATTATTAATTTTAAAATAGTTTAACAATTAATAACATTTCCTTTTAAAGTCTAAGCGCAACATAATACTAATAAATATTAAGGTTCCTCTGACTTTCCCTCCTGATTGGGATATACCTTCCTAGAAGTCTAGAACTAAAATGCATGCTATAGTAAATATCAGTCAATTTTTTTTAGACAAAACCATAAATTGAATCGATCTTCAGAAAAATTTGAATATATAGGTTGACATTTTATATAATTTTTAAATTCTTAATTATTAAGTTAATAAGCCAACCTTGTAGAACAAAGAATATTAATTGGTCAAACATTGAAGTCAGTCCGGGTGATTAGGTAAACCTGCTGGTAAAAAATACGAACACATGGGCCAAAAGGCAAATAGATCACAATTCATCAACATGGAATTAAACATGCAAAGATCGATATATATATATATATATAATATGGGATGACCCACCGACCTTATAGCGATGGTAAGAATCAACGGCAATATCATCTTGGATAAAACCATCCCATGTGCTTGGTCCTCTCCCTCCTTCTGTTCCTGATCCTTCCGTCTGTTCATAAATTAAAGGATTAATTTATTCTCTTAAACAAAACGTCATGTAAACTAACGTCCGACGAACTGCATGTTATCATGATGTACGTTGACGTACTAACAGCTAACTAGTAGTACTCTAATTGAGTTGATTTAGAGAGAGAGAGAGAGAGAGATTAGATATATATACCTGAAATGCAGAAGTGGAGCATCCAAACTTGAAGTCCGCCGGAAAGTCTTTTCTTTTTACAAACTTGGGTTTAGCCGGCTTGACGGAAGGGATAACTCCTCCGTTAAAGTGTTCAATGAGCTCCGGCGGAGGAGCTACATGTCCTTTCCAACTTCTCACGGTTAACGGAGAAGAACCACCCTTTCTAAACACCTTTTTATTACTTGTAGAAAATTGCGTCTTTCTCACTTGTCCTCCTCTTAAGAACACTTGGCTTTCGGCTGATCTATCTAGTTGAGTCACCGTGGAAGAACTCATGATCGCCGGCGATAAACCGTTCAGAGCCATCTTTATTAAATTCTATATATGTCCCGATCGATCGTTGTGTGTTTGAGAGAGATATATAGAGAAGTTTAATTGTGGTTTGCAGGGTAGTAATGCTGGAGAGCTGGCTAGGTGTATATATATAGATTGAAGGAAGAGTCGAGGTAGAATTGAAAGGAAGTTGGTATTTACAAAATATTTAATTTGCTCTATATATATATATAACAAATTATTCAAATACGATCATACATATGCATTAATATAAAGTACTAGTATTTTTTGTTGCTAGAAATATCATTGCTTAACATAGTTGATATTGTCATAACAAAATTATATTAATTAGAGTAATGTAAATTTAGCCTATATACTTTTTTTATCAATATTTAATATTTTAATACACACATTTTCTCTGACACTATCATTTTTCTTATGAAAATATCATTTTGTCTTTCTTAAATAAAAACAAAATTAGTTTAAGCACTTAATTGGGTGCTTAATTAATTTACATGCTTAATAAATTGACATTTAATAGTCATTCAATACTAATACTACACTTGTTCAATAACAATACTACATTAATATGGTCAAGAAACATGTGAACCTAATTTTTAAATTTTTTAGTAAGGAGTAAGGACCACAAATAATTCAATTATGGATCGGGTCAACTTCAAAAAAGTGGAGTAAGTAAAAGAAATCGGAATCAAATGAATAATTTCATGTTAGGTACATGCATTAATAATTCAACCACCCAATTATCAATATCTTATATATGAAAACACTAAATGAAATTAATTTTTAATTGATTGTGACTTAATTTTGTTAATCATCACACGCATTTAAAAATTTTAATGAATTGACTCAATGAGTTATCACATATAATATAATATAAGATAAATTAATAATAATCTTAAAAGTATTCTATTAGGAATAAATGTATGCACGATAATTCATATATTATCAATTTGCATGCATATTTACATGTATGAATGTGATGCTTTATTTTTCTAAAAGCAAATAGAAAGACATATTTTTAGTTAGTTTTTGTTATATTTGTATGTTAAATGTTGGATTCTTTTGTAATCATGTCATATATTTAATTTTGTATACCGTATACATGTCAAAATAAAGAGAGAGAGAGAGAGAGAGAGAGAGAGAGAGAGAAAGAATTAAACTATATATCCAATTAAATTAATTTATTTATAGATTTTATACTTCCAATTTAGCGAATACTCAGAAGAGTAGTTAAGTTTCATGGTTTTCCCGGAATTAAGAGGGCCAATTAACCCATGCACGTAGGAATTAAGTTGGATGAGAAAGTGGTTTGGAATTTTGATTCAATATATAATTGATTTGCGTATTATCCCAGCTAGCTCACCCTCACCTACCTGCTCTATTAGTATTATTATGACCGAATAAAAAACCACACATTCCTAATTAAATTTCATATTCAAGATCATAAAGATGATTGACTCCACAAGTTCTAAATCAAACATGGCCATCATTTTTTGACTTTTCAGTTTTTCACATAAAACCCATGACATTAATCATTTACCTGATCCCTCCTCTAAGATTCTATTCCCTCCGTTATAAATTTATATGATCATTATTGATTTTTAAAAATTAATTTGAGATATTTTTATATTTAAAATTGAGGTGACTCATTAAAACTTATAAATTTTATAATAAGTAATATTTTTTAGATAATTTAATTATAATATTTATAATTATATTGATTAAAATTAAAAGAATCTATCTATATCAATTTTAAATTTAAATTTTTTTTGAGTTGACTTTAAAAAATCAACAATAATTAAATAATATAAAACGGATGAAATATTATAATGAGAAATAGACTAGGAGAATTTTTACAAAGAAGCAATTTTAAGTGATGAGGGTCAAGATGGACCATGAAATACATCTTCTATGTGAACGCCTCCTCTCACTTATAAACAAAAGTACTAAAACAAATTAATAGAAAAAATAATTGAAATTAGTTATAAAAAAAATTTAGATAAGAGAGGGACACCTCACGTTCTTGCGTAATGTGCCCCTTAATTATAATAATAATGTTTTGAATAATTATAAAACAACATTTTGTGCGTACATAACATGAGACCATATATTAGTTTTTGCCATGCATATACTAGTTTTTATAAGAAAAAGAAAAAGAAAAAGAGAGACAATCTTATAATTAAATTTATAAATAATACTCCCTCCGTCCCTATTTAAATGACGTTTTAGAGATGGTCATTTAATAATTGGAAAGCATTAAATATAATCTTTCAATTATACATAATACCCTTAAATCATTAATTTATCATAGCACAAGAGTTTAAAAGCATAAAAAAAATAGGTAGAGTAATGAAGGGTAATTTTGAAAAAATTATCATTAATTCTCCTAGATTTGAACAAACGTCAATTAATTAAGGACAAATAAAAAATTCTAAAACATTATTTAAATAGGGACGGATGGAGTAGTTGGTTAGTTTTATTGAAATACAAACTTTCAACCCTGCGAGACACCGGCTGATGTTCTTTTCTTGTGGTCTAATTAAGGCAGTATTTTTATGCGACACACCGGTTGATCATGCCCATAATCGATCTGTACGAGTATTTGTGCAAGGGAATTTTCAAAGTTAGAGCTTAGCTAGCGTATATAGGCACATGATATTTGACTTTGCAATCCTTGTGAACGCAACTTCACTCGTAACCAACAGTTGACAATCAAGTGCAACAACTATATGTATATAATATGAAAATCAAATTATATATAGATGAAAAATATAAACAAGTTGCACATTCAAATTAATATAAACAAGAATATATTTGTTTGAAAATTAAAAATTATCTGAAAATATGTATTGTAAATTTAAAATTCTATAAATACCTTTACTAACAACATTTAGTGATATGATATATAATGTTTATTATTGTTATAAACAATATTACTAGTACAACATTTTTTTTTTAGTGATAGTTTACCATAAATGAAAGGGAATAAGTACTAATTAATTAATTAATAATTTCAAAGATATGAAAAGACAAAGAAACATAATGTGTTAATGGTTTATAAGATTGTGGATATATATGTTGAAAGAAAATAGTATATATATATATATATATTGTTATGAAACAACTGGAAATAAAGGAACAATTTAACATGATGGAAAAAGTGACGAAAATTGTTATAATAATGAAGAGATTTATTAGATAAAAACTCTTAAATAACGAGACACAATAAAGCTAGTAATTTACCCACAGTTTCAATATGTATGTAGTTGCAATAAAATTATAATTAATGCTAAAATGAAATTAAAGCTCATCAGTGTGACATGCATGCATGCATTTTTCTCATACTCATATGCATTAAATAAAATCTTAATTAATATGGTACATAAGTTTATAATATTCTAGCTTGTTTATAGATGAAAAATATAAATAAGTTGCACATTCAAATTAGAGGAGATGAAAAGGTAGCATGAATGATATATTGTTCCAAAAAACTAATCATGTATTATTAGAAATTTCTTTTTAATTTGCATTTCACCTTTATCAAAGATTTCTGAGTTGTTACTTATCAAATCGCATAGGACATGTAGATCATTTGTTGATGAATCATCTATCTTTATGTATACTTTATTATATATACCCGAACATAACCTATAACATACTCTGAGGTATTAAGAAATATATATAACAAAGTATAACTCAGTATACACAAGATACTATGATGATTATCTCAAGTCCAATGATCAATTATACAACTATTACTATAAGAACTCTTATTGTCAGGCAAGTACAACTTCATCAGGGTTCCTTTAAACTTATTCTCCAATAAGCACCTACATACTTGCTTTAGAGTCTCCACACAAATGATTATGAGATCAAAGCAAGCATGATATGTACTTATAATCTATCCGCAATTGATCAGTAACCCCACATTAGTTATTCATACGATTAGGAACATTATTTTTAGTTTTAGAGCTATCTTGAATTTAGATCTCATTAACATGATCAACATCATGATTTTAAAAGTATTGTTCGAAAACTATATGTTTATCACTTTTATTAATTCAACTAATTAACATAGATAAAAAATGCCTTAATTTTAATATAAATATATTTTATTATTAATAAATAAAAAAGATTACAAAGTAAATACTTATGATCACATTCAATGTGATTGGCTTGAGGACATATTACTTTCATAGATGAGCTCTAAAACTGCATAATCAAGAGATGGAAAAAAGACGTACGGCTCTAACCGGATCAAAAGTCTAATTTAGAGTCGTGAGAAATTGCATGAACCGTTGTTGATCTCGATCGATATATAGTCTTGGTAAAGTTTAGCATCTTCATTACATTTCCCAAAGTGATTGCATCTTGGAGAGAAAATCTGTTATTTGTTGTCCTGTTTCTTGTTTTAATTTGCTCACCTAGCTAGGTTATATATGAAGAATGCCAAGATCAGTAGTGTTATATATGTTGGGAAGCTAGTAAATCCCAAATGATCGATCCCCTTTGCAGTTTCGTACGTACCGTCCAAATTGAATATGAATTGATGCAGCAAACGAGTTTTGAAACCAAGTGATTGTTTGAATATAGAAAGAAAATTTGGTTTGAGACTTTGAGTATTTGGAGAATTATTATTGAACTATGACAAGTAACCGAAATAAATTTTTAAATTGTATCTAAATGTTTTTTATTTGAAATTCTTTTTTTAATTTGAATTATGAGTACTTATTACAATTTATAAACATTATTATAATTACTATTAGTTTTTAACTTCAACAAAAAAAATTAATTAAAATCCGCCCCGGCCCGCTAGCCGGTGGTTAATTAATTTGAAACTCTTTTATCAGCAGTCTTGCAAATGCACGCCGCGTACACGAATACAAAAACACTACTAATGTTAACATCAAACAAGTACATAAAGTTGAGAGAATTAATGAATTGTGAAGGAATGGTTTGAAGCCTGTTTTATTTATGGTAAAACAAAACACCGAAAATGAAACTTTTTTGTAGGTCTTTGTGAGGTTGGCATACTATACTAGGGTAGAAAACTTGCTGACAATGGCATACTAGTAGTCTATATATAGAGAAAAGAGTTGCTGATGATGATTTATAGGAGGAGTATTTGGAATTAAAAACAAAGTAAGCAAAATTGGTAAGGTAAAAATGCATGTAAAAGGCTAAAGTCAGCAGGGCTAATATTATTCAATTAGTGAAGTGAGGTGGTAATCCGGTGATATAACAAGACTCCTGCTCAAACAAAATTAAAGCTTTTGTTAGGAGGATTGTAGTACTGTAGGAGTAATTTCCGGTAATATTCTCATCGTCCTCCTCATAATCTTCAATTTTGATTGAATTGAATCAAACGCACAATACATATATATACAAGTTAAAACCCTAGAGAGAAGGGGAAGAATGAGCCTAAATATGAAGTCAATTGCGGGACAAATCCAAGGGCTGTGTGGAGCAGTACCTAAGACATACATGCATCAACTCCGGCCAGTTACTCCACAGTTTCCTCAATTCGATCTGAGTCGACTCTCTTAATCAAGTGATGTAGTAATGTCACATCATTTGAGACACTAGCATTATGTACACAAGTGAATTAGTGAGTGAGTGTGCTAATTTTTTATACGCAAATGTGGGTGAAAGTCCTGCTTTTTGTTTATATGATACCGAGGTATTCCACCAGCGGTTAACAACTTTCAGATACAATTTTCTAGTAGAGTAGTAATTCTTTATAAATCATAATTTAGTTTTCTAATCACCAACTAGGAAGATTAGCAAACGTGTTTAAAAATATATATAATGCTATCTGCCAATTATTTTTTTGCATGTATTCAAAACTGGAGGGTTTGTTAATGCGAAGCAGGATAACTCGTGTATATGATGATATATCTGCTCTGCAGACTACCAAATTGAAGCAAGCTTGTGAAGCTGATGGAGCATAATAGGGCAGATCATAGATCAGAAACTGAAGGCTTTTGTTAGTACATATTTGATGAAATTGGATAGTAGTAGCTAATTTAGCATGAACACGTTGTATATAACTTATATGTGAACTTAATTCCTGAATGAAGGTGGTAGATTAATGTAATCTCTCCTTCATATTAAAACCGCAGGTTTTAATTTTAGTTCTCAAGCACTATTATAGTGTTCGACTGTACTTTTGCTACATCAAAAATTGGTGTTAAAACTGCTACTATGGTGGGTTTGAAGCTCTCTTTATCAGCTGTCTTGCAATGCACACGAACACAAAAACACCATTGGAAACACCAAGCAATTATGTACAGAAAGTTGAGAGAATTGAATTGTAAAGGAATGGCTTGAAGCCAGTTTTATTTATGGAATTATAGCAATACAACAAAGAGAGATGAGCACACTTTTATTATCTGATCATATTAATACAGCAGAGACATGGAAACACCACACTCTGCCGACCAGATGCCGAAGAAAAACCTCAATTAAACCATATATAGTACATACGAAAGAGAACCTATTTATTTCATTTCCCTTCTTCGGCCCAAGATTTGAACCAGCCTGCAGATTCTTTGGGTATCCTGTTCAAATTATTGAGGTAATCTGTGTAGTAAAGACCAAACCTCACTTTATAACCTGATCCCATTTCCATGCAGTCCATCAGTGCCCACATGAAGTAACCGTTCGCATTGGCTCCCAATCTGCAGAAGCAACAAAGAAGATAAATAATTTTTTTGTTTTTATTTTATATTTTTATAAATGAAATTGAATTGGTAAGCTTAAGATTAATATAAGAAACTTACTCCATAGCTTCATGAATAGCAGTGAGGTGGTCAACAATATGCTGAACTCGTTTAGTATCTTTAAGTGCATCAGCTAGTGAAAGCGTGTCATCTCGCTTATCAGGATACCCTGTTATGGAAAATGAGTTCAGAATTACAAGGACATTGATAATATATATATATATATATATATATATATATATACATATATATATTGAAATATTATTAGGGCTAAAGTACTGACCATTTTCAGTAATATACATTTTCGGGTCGTTGTAATTTTTGCTTATGTAAACCAGAGCATCCTTCAGCCCTCGTGGGTACACATAAATTTGATTACTCCCAGGCGTCTGGAGAAGGGGTAATCAAGTAGACCAAATTTAGAATATATCAACTCCACAAGGTAAGAACCACTTATTTAAATAAAAAAAATTGTAAATCTATATCATTATTTAAAATAATACTGAAATTTCAATACATAGGTCTACGTCTCACTCCGTAGAATTACATAAAACTTGATACACCTCCTTATTATTTCACTTTAAAAAAATATCGTGTACTAGCCAAGTTCGATCGTCTTATATTCCCCTTTCCCATATCCCTCTCTCTCTCTCTCTCTCTCTCTCTCTCTCTCTCTCTCTCTTTCTTTCTATATATATATATATAATCTTTGTAAATTAACATTAATATCGTAAATCTTACCGAATCTCCAATAGGAACTCCATTTCTGTCAACTGCAGCGCCAAGACGACAAAGTATGGAAGGTAGGAAGAAAATATCAGATATATATATATATATGGTAAAAATAATTAATGATCTAAACATTAAGGAAGATGAATAAAAATAATAGTGTACGTACGTACCTTTTAATTGAGCGTGTTGGTACTCATCGTGTCTAGTGTAAGTCTGACCAGGATTTATTGGAAGACCAAGAGCATAATTAGAAGTGTAATAATTCACTCCAATAAAATCATAAGCCCCCTTCACCAAAGCTTTCTCTTCTTCTGTAAATGTCGGAAGCCCATCTCTCACCAGAGCCTTCATAATGAATGGATAATCACCATGCACAATTGGATCCAATAACCTTTATAGTTTATATAGAAAAACAGAAAAAGAAGTCAAGGCGGCATTAATTATGCTGAAATATATTGATAAAAATGTACGTAAGGGAGAAAAAAATACTACATATATGAATTAACTTCAATTAATCACCGCAGCAGATACACTACTTTTCTAAATTGCATACTAACCATCCCACCAAAAAGTCGAAGGCTCTCTCAGAAGCATCAATGTCTTTTCGGGTGCTCCCATGAGGCTCAAACCATTGTGTCATCAATGAGATACCAATCTCACCATTTTGAGTAGGCTATATATATATGGGGCCACACAAAAAAAAATAAAAACTTTAGTACATGTATATGTTATAAAATCATGTGTCTAAAAAACCCTACTTAGGTTGGTTGAAGTCTTTAATGCATGCATGAAAAAGTGAAAATTAAATTGAACTGAAAGAAGTATATATATATATATATATATATGATCCTAATACGTGTTACTTACTTGATAAGTCTGTTTATAGAGTTTAGCAGCAGCAGCATGGGCTAATATGATATGGTGGGTAGCAAGATAAGGATCAGTTGCAGGTTTTGCATTTGGATTTTTCATGCCAATTTTATATCCAAACTGCCCAAACACTTGTGGCTCATTGATTGTAGTCCAGTGCTTCACTCTGTCGCCATAGGTTTTGAAACAAAGATCTGCAAAGGCTTTGAAATCATCCCTATAGTTGAAATTAAACAAAAATTAATTTTTTTTAAAAAAAAAACAAATCACAGCTAGAAAATTAAAATAACAAAAATATATTTATTGAATATTGGGGCAAGAACCATACACAATCTGCTTATTCAAGAATCCTTTGTACTTATCTTGGAGTGCTTGTGGCAAGTCAAAGTGGAAGAGTGTTACAAATGGGGTTATTCCTGCACATGTATTGATTTAAATTTTTTTTAGCACATTATATATTTTGAGTGGGAAAATAAAATAAATTAAGATTTTTTCACTATAATTAAACTTGTCAAATCAAATTAAAGAGTTCAACAAATTAAGTTAATCTAACTTTACTGCTCACCATTTTTTAGCAATTCATCGATGAAATTGTTGTAGAAATCAATACCCTCTTGGTTAATACCCCCACTCACTGTGCCATCTGCATGTGTCTCAACAACATTAAGGTAATAAAAAACAAAAAAAAAAACTAGCTTGTAATTAATTAGACTAATAGAAATTAAAAAAAGTTTTAAAAAAAAAACCTCATGTATTAATTGACATTTTAGTTGTTTTACACATTAAATAAATTGCATCCGTATATCTAAGAAAGTTATAAGTATAGTTTTTATGTAGATTAAAGAAGTTAAGTTTTGAAAATTATATCCTCGTGTGCACAAGTTTCAATATTATACTTGTGAAATTGTAAAATGTATACACATTTAAACGATAATATTGTAATCAAAGAAAATAATATTGTAATGACAAATATATATTTAACAATATTTGTATAATTATTTTATTGATACTTTCATTTTAAATGATATTACTTTGAGAACATTATTTTTACAATGATAATATTATTACGAAAAAGTGACTTGCATTTTTAACCAAATTAACAATATAATTAAAAACACAAATTAATATAAGTGTGAAATTAAGTTTTATGGGTATTGGAGGGCTTGTTGCACCAAATTATTAATCACAGCTTACTTTTCACCCACCACGTTGCATCATATCATTGCTCGCAGCCAAATTTAGTTATTTAATTAACTTGTTTATCTGTATTTTATGGTTAGTTAATACTTACTCCGTATGTCAGTTTTCCTTAGTGGCCATGCCAACTTTCATTTAAATATTCAGTTTCAGGGGTCACTTAAATACAAGTATTGTCAAATTTTTTACTTCCATTAACCCCACACACTTTCTTTATTAGGCTTGGCTTGATTATTGTGTAAAACAATGTTAACTTTTGAAAAATGATATTTGTAAATCATTTTTTAATATTTTTCACATATTAGTCAATAAAAATTCGATATATTAACTAATAAGTGGACTCTACGTGTGAAAATATCAAAAAAATAATATGAAAATATCAATTTCCTAACTTTTTGACAAAATTATATATATTGCTAATAAATATGTAAATGAAGCAAACTATTTACAAAACACATATAAAATGAATTAAAATTTGAAATATTAGACGTTTAACATTCAAAGATTTAAGTCTAACTAGTCTGAGCTCGACTTGTTAATAATTAAAAAATAAACTCGAGCTCGTGTCTTTCAATTAATTTACATATGAAATAAATAATTAAAGTATATTTGCATACTTGACCCTTTTAAAAGTAGCACAATACAATACAGATATTCGTCAAATAATTAAGAAGGTGCGTGCGTACCGGGAAGGAGCCTAGACCAAGATATTGAAAATCTGTAAGAGTTGGCTCCCATATCCTTCAGCAGTTGCACATCTTCCTGCATATGCAAAGCCCATTTCCCAAAATATTGTCATCATTAATTTTCACTAAAAAAAGTCAAATTTACCAAATTTTAAAGATATCCTTTTTGTTCCATATTTACCCTTCAAATTAATAAGTTGTTAATTTAAGAGCTTGTTCGGCACTGTCATTTGCCACTATTCTCCTATCTGGAGAACTCTTATTTTCTATTTATAAATTAATTTTTAAGTAAAAAAAAGTAAATATTTGTAACTTATTTTAAAATGACTTGGTCATTTTAAAATAGGTTAATTTGACCAAATATAATGCTTATTTTGTCTCTTTTTTATTAATGTCTTTATTAATTAATGTCAATTTTGCCCCTCTTTTTATTAATGTCTTTTTTTAGTAATCTTTGCGTTTAATTTTAAATTATAAGTCATTATGAGTCGAACAACTTCATAACTTGTTTTAATTTAATTTCTAACTTTTAAATCAAATTAATATCGACGTTTTTAGTTATAAATCTCAACTTAAAATAATTTATTGTTTAAATTTAAGTCGTCTTAAAATAAATAGTTGCGGGAACGGACTCTAAGAGGGCCGAAGGTTTTTTCTCATGCTTTGAAATGACAAAATAGATCAGACTTGATTATAGTTACAGCGGAGTGTGTTGTTTACAAAATCTTATTTCTAAATTTCAATGATAATAGCAAACAGAAAAAGTAAGCAAAATAATGATATATAATTATATTTATTTATATAAAGATGTAATATAATTATATTTATTTTTAATATATTTATATAAAGATGTAATATAATTATATTTATTTTATATTAATAATATTTACATCTTTATTATATCTTGCATAATTATTAATAATATAATTATATATCTTGCATAATTATATATTTATTATATTTATTTTAAAATATTAATATTAAAATAATATTTATATTTATATATTTATTTATTTATAATATAATTATATTTATTTTTATATTACTAATATTTATTTTTAACATTATAAAAGTGATAAAAACATGAATGTGTTAAAAAAAAAAATTAGTAGGCCGTTACAACTTGTACCGGCGTAAATATTATATATCTTGCATAAATATTTTAATATTTTAATATATTAATCTCTTTATATTTGATTAAAAATTGATAAAAGAAAGAAAGAGTAGGCCAGTATAATTTGTACATTATAAAAGTGATAATATTAATATTAAATATTCATTTTGTTTACTTATCTTGACAATATATTAAAATGTAGTACTCTTATTTAAATAGAAACCGATAGAAACACCAAATGAACTTGGTATTAATATATCTCAATCTCACATTCCGATAAGTTGATTAACGATGCAAAAAGGGTGTTGTTGCGCGATGCATGCTGACTAAGATTCTTTATGGAAGAACCTCAATATATATATATATATATATATATATATATATAATATGGGATGAACAACCGACCTTATAGCGATGGTAAGAATCAACGGCGATATCGACTCCGGCAATATCATCTTGGATAAAACCATCCCATGTGCTTCGTCCTCTTCCTCCTTCTGTTCCTGATCCTTCTGTCTGCACCATCCCATATGAATATATTCACCCAATTATATACCTGAAGTGGAGAAGTGGAGAAGTGGAGAGAGAGATTAGATATATATACCTGAAAAGCAGAAGTGGAGCATCCAAACTTAAAGTCAGCCGGAAAGTCCTTTCTTTGTATAATCAGGGGTTTAACCGGCTTTACGGAAGGGATAACTCCTCCGTTAAAGTGCTCAGTGAGCTCCGGTGGAGGAGCTACATGTCCTTTCCAACTTCGTACGGTTAAGGCAGAATAACCACCCTTTCTAAATACCCCCATTCTCACTTGTCCTCCCCTTAAGAACACTTGGCTTTCAGCTGATCGATCTAGTTGAGTCACCGTGGAGGAACTCATCGCCACCGGTATACCGTTCAGAGCCATCTTTGTTGAATTCTATGTCCTTGTGTTTGTGTGTGAGAGAGAAGTTTGTGGTTTGCAGGGTAGTAATGCTTGAGAGCTGGCTAGGGGTATATATATAGATTGAAGGAAGAGTCGAGGTAGAATTGAAAGGGTACTATTTACAAAATACTAGTATTCATATTGCGCTAGAACAAATTATTCAATATACAATCATACATGTGTATTAATATAAAATACTTGGTATTTTTTGTTGCTTGAAATATCATTCCTCAATGCCATTGTTTTCTTCTTTTTTATTTGTCATTTTAGACCGTAAAATTTATTCCTTTTTATTTATTCTTGATAGATTTTAAGAAAATATTAATAATTTAATTTTTCATATTATTTCTATATTAAATATCAACTTGTTTCTCTTTTACTCCCTCCGTCTTTTAATATAAGTCGTTTTGGAGTTGTGCACAAATACTAAAAAAATAATTGTATAGCATTAAATATAATATCAATTGTCTGCATTGTTCTTGTATTAGAAAAAGAGAGTATTATTTATTGGGTAAAAAATAGTAATTAATGCTTACTTGAAATTCTCAAACAACTTTATATTAAGGAACAAAAACATTTTTTTAAAACTATTTATATTAAGGAGAGGGAGTATTTTTTTCAATAAATTTTAGAAGTGTTGAATTAAGTGATATTTTTTCCTTTGGGCCAAATATATTGAAACATTTTATTCTATTGGGCCTTTATTATTGAATTATAAAAATCATTAAGCCCGATTATCATATTATTTTCATTTCAAACTTATAAGGCCAAGATTGGTCGATGGATCAATCATTTAGACATTTTAAATATCTACAATCTTTGACCATAATGATGAAAAAAGCATGTCGGTTGACTAAAGAACACCATAAATGCATTAATGTGGATGGGATTATAATCGATTGGCGGTAGAAAGCGATGATCAAAAGCGTTGAAAAACTACAATTACGTGAAACCCATCGGGTAAAGGGAATATGTCGGTAGTAGTAGTGGGTGTGGCGGTAATTGAAGCGAGGATAGTATAAACTTGGCGAGGAAGTCTCCACCAAGAGTGCGTTTACATACACTTTCTTGATTATAATCGGATATTCACAGAGAATTATTATTATCTCTTGATATCAATACACTTTAAGCGAATATAGCCTCCGTTTTCAATAAACCTTGTGAATTCACATCTGATTCTCACGCTTTGAGCTATCCCCGAGCCGGAACATGCCGTCGAACTTGTGTGTTTATTGTGTTTACGTTGCGAGGATCGGGGACGTTTTAGGTGATTGGGGCGTGTGACGAAAGATCTTGGCGTTAACATTGGCGGCTAGAAGGAGGAGGCTCTTTTCAATCACAATTGTTTAAATTTGCTTGAAAGATGATGAGGAGTAGAGATGGAACACCAAGGAAGCAGCGGGCGATGGTCGTTAGTTCATCAACGCCTCGTATCTCGATAAAGGATCGGTTGGGTCCTTCTAAAAAGTGCTTCGTGAGAGCACGACTTCTAAACAATTGAAAGAACTTCGTCCAAGATCCATGGTGGAGCAGACGGAAGTTAGTTTTCAATGATATAAGGCGTGATCCCAATCCGGAGCAGGTAGGCGGTTCGCCAACCGGACTCATCGTAAAGTGGTCAAGAGGGCCGAGCTACCAAGTTAGCAAGGATGGCGGGACGAAGCGGATAAGGCTTTGGAGGTTACATAAGACAAAGGGAAGATATAAGCCGAAACAGATGCTTGGTGAATGAGTTGAGAGACGAAGCATCTAGCCATTTCACTCCGAAGGACGAAGTAGGCATAAGGAGGTACCCCATCGGAAGGGTAAGGAGCCGGAACATTACATGCGTGTGTCGAGGATCATTCTTACGATAGGAGGAGATCGAGGAAGCGAAACGCCTTGCCTCGAAGAAAACGACAGGCAGTTGTTAGATCGATTCATCGTGACGATGAAAGACAAAGAAGCAAGTCGAGAGAAATTATGTCGAAACTCAGAGAATCAAATCCTGTCACAATCGTTCTCATCGCGAGGATGAGATTTCTGACTTAGTAAATCAAGAAGTCCATGAAAACGCGTGAGATCGGCGAGGAAGGGTCGATCCGTTCCAAGACCTAGTGTCGCCCGGAAAGGAGATCTCATCACAACCCGAAGGTGTTGATTTTACAGTAAAAGAGTTGAAAGAACTTGAAACAATTGGGTTTGGTCAACAGTGAAAGATATTTACGGTAAGAAGGCATCCCTTTTACCTCGATATTCTCAAGGAGAAAGCGATCTTTACCAAAAGTTACCTCGTATGGAAAGCTATGATGGGTCGGAGATCCTTATGACCATAGTCGGCGTTTAATGTTACTAATGGATTACTATGATTTCTTGATCTTTCTTAAATGTCACACTTTTGTCACTACTTTGAGAAAAAGGCGCGAGACGGTGGATGGGGACTTTACCATCTGGATTCTATCTCCTCGTGGATTGAACTTTGTGATAAGTTCCATACTTTCGTTTTGGAAGCAACCAGAAGAAGGGGAAGCTACGAGTTCTTTAGCACAAGTCCGTGATTCACCATGAATCTTTAGGCGAATATGTAAAGAGGTTTAGGGAAGCGGTTGAGACGGTGTCCACCTTAATGATCTCAAGTTGTTGGATTATTCGAAATGGGTTTGGATCTGTTAAATCGGAGAAATTGGTAAAGAAATTGATGTTTCACCATCCGAAGAGCTATGAAGCCTTTGTGGTGAAGGCTATATTGTTGTGGAAGAGGCTATGAATAGTCGAAGAATCCTTCTTTGAGCCAATCAAAGGAGGTAGAGGTTCCCAAGACCGATGTTGATCGGAGAAAGGGGAGGATATAACCAAAGGGCGGTAGGTAGTTAGAAGAAATCTGATAACTTCGTGGCGACAAGCGTGATCGTACTTTATTCCTACCGAAGGTTAATAAGGTTTATACCCAGTTGAATCTGAGAGAGGTCGATAATTTTGGATCGGATCCAAACCGACCTTTCTTTGAACCACCTCGTGATAATTACAAAAGCGGGACATGGCAACCCTCGCAAATATTGTGGTTATCATCAAGTCTGCTGGTCGCATACCTTTAATAGAATGTTGTAATTTAAAGGATTTTGTGGAAAACAAGATTAAAAGTGGCTTGGCGATTCAATATGTGGTGAGAAAAGACGTCCAAAATCAGCAGAGTTATCAATCGTCACTGCTTTCAAACGGTTCAAATCTGCTTTATTCAAAATGCTCCACCGCCAAGACAAGTCGTTGATGTAATTCTTGGTGGATCTGTTGGGAAATTAGTAGGGAAGAAGAGGAGATCTTATCTTGATTGATTATGTCGATAACCGATGCTACTCGAAGGTTGACAGCCTTTCCAGGAACTGCTATTATTTCATTTACGAGATGCGGATTATCCTTGAGCCCATTGAACCGCATGAAGGAGCATTGGTGATCGCGGCCCTGAAGTGGGCTCGATGGATGTAAAAGCAGCGTGATGATGAAGGCAACGGATCTTGATTGGACATTCTTTATGCCCATGCTTATCGGAGAATGCATCTCGATGAGCACAAAATGGAGGTCGGACAAGAGGCTCCTCTGTATGGTTTAATGACGATCCAGTCAAAGTGGCCGTGACTATTGAACTCCCCCGTCATTTTTACGCGCCCCACAAGTAGTGGAGATAACTTGTAAATTTTATGTTGTGCGTGTGGATTGACTTTCTGGCGCCATTTTGGGAAGACCTACGTTGTGACTCTTGAGTGTAACTTCCATCCCACATTTCAAAATCAAGTTCCCCACAAAGACAATGGAGTAGGAGAGGTGATGGGTGACTTAGATCTGGCAGGAGATGTTATCGAATTACGTCATTTCATCCGGAATGGGGTTAGTAAACAAAGAAAGACGATGGCAATTGAAATCGAACCCTTCACCGAGAGGCGATTCGAGCCATTGGTAATCCCATTTGGGGGCGGAGAAATTGAGTTGGTCGTCTGGAAGCCGGACAAAATACGGTGAAGATTGGTTCTAAGCTTACGTAACCTCTTCTGACGAATCTTATGGAACTTTTACGATCTTATGTCGATATTTTGCATAGGAGCCACAAGACATGCCACGGAGTTAGCCGGAAGGTTGCTTGAGCATAAATCGGAGATAGATCCTTGAAGAAGCCGATTCGTCGTAAGAAGCGGATATTTGCTCGAGCGTCAAAAGATCATCGATGAAGAGGTTGCAAAATTGTTTGTTCTTGACTTCATCTACGAGATTGATTACGGTGGATAGCAAATGTAGTATTGGTGCGAAGCATAATGGAAAGTGGCGGGTTTGCATCGACTACACCGACCTCAATAAAGCTTTGTCAGAAGGACTTTTATCCTCTACCTCATATCGATCGACTCATCGATGCCACTTGAGGTATGCATTATTAAGCTTTATGGATGCTTTTTCGAGTTATCATCAAATATCCATGTGCAAAGAAGACATTCCAAAACAATTTTATTACACACCGTTCGGTGTATGCGTACAAAAAAATGACTTTTGGTCTTATTAATCTTTGGAGCTACCTATCGGAGGATGATGAACTTTATATTGATAGGCAATTTGGGGAAGAACATGGAGGTTTATGTAGATGATATGATTGTGAAGAGTATCTGAATTCAAAAACATTTGGACGATCTAGAGGAATGTTTTCAAACTATTCGTCATCAACAATCATGACTCGGCCCGGCCAAATGTACTTTCGGCCTTGGTCTTTGGAAAAATTCACAGGTTATCTGGTCATCAAAGGGCATCGAAGCCAATCCGGAGAAGATCCGGCCATCCTCGACATGAAGACTCCTCGGTCATTCAAAGGCGTTCGGCGTCGTCGATTGGTAGGATTAACGGCTTTAAGGAGGTTCGTCGCCAAATCTGCAGAAAGATGTCTTCCTTTCTTTGATACATTGAAGGACCAAAGAATGCGAAGACGTTCCAATGGACTTCAAGTGTGAAGATGCTTTCAAAGTATAAAGACATATCTCATCTTGGCTCCTTTATTAATCAAGCTTTGTCCCAATGAGAGACTTTATATTTGTACCTGCGGCGATTCCTTAGCATTGGAGCGCTTTTGATTCGGGAGATCGGTGGGAAGCAACATCCCGGCCTATTACGTCGTACCACGTCCCACGAGATCTTTGAAACCGGTATCCTAACATTGAGAATTTTGCCTTTATTTAATAATTGCCAGAAAAGCTTGGCGATATTCTCGAGGTCGACTCTGATAAATCGCCTCACACGGATCACCGTTAAAAGCGTGATGGGCAAGCGGAGGTCTCGGGTAGATTAGCGGCATGGACTATGGAATTGTCCCAGTTTTTTATCGAGTATCATCCCCGAACTGCCATCAAAGGTCAAGCCTTGGTTGACTTTATGGTAGAATGTTCGTTCACCGCTGCGAATCTGAAAGTTCTTGGAAGTGAATCTTACGATCGTGCGATGGTCGTTATTCAACGAGGTCGGAAAGCGTGGGCGTTGTATGCAGATGGATCCTCTACGATGGCTATTAGTGGGCGGGAATTATTCTAATAAGTCCGGAGGGATTTAAGGTTCAGCAAGCCATCAGATTCGGGTTTAAAGCAACGAATAATGAGGCTGAGTATGAAGCAGTGTTAGCAGGTGTCCGATTAGCGAAGAGTCTCGAAGTCCAACAGTTGATCATTTATAGTGATTCTCAGTTGGTCGTTAAACAGCTGTCGGGAGATTATGAAGCTCGGGGGACCCGAATGATCAAATATCTAGCGGAATTAAGAAACCAACTTCAATTTTTTGCTTCGTACGAGTTTCAAGGTATTGAGCGCAACGACAATTCTACTGCTGATGCTTTGTCGAAATTGGCCACTACAGATGCAGATGTCTTTCATGGATCGGTGTATTTGGAAATTTTGCAGCAGCCGAGTGTTCAACATGAAACAGTGATGTGCATCGAACGAACAAACTGTTGGATGACCCCCTACATCGAGTATTTGGCAGATGGCGTCCTCCCTTCGGATCAAATGTTGGCAAAGAAGATCAAGTACAAGAGTACTAATTTCAGTCTTATCGATGGGGATCTTTATCGATTGGCATTTTCCTCACCATTATTAAAATGTTTGGTTCCGTCCGAAGCCGAGTATGCTCTTCGGGAAGTTCATGAAGGGATTTGCGGTGATCATATGGCTGCCAAGTCTTTGGCACATAAAGTACTTCGACAAGGTTACTATTGGCCAACAATTTTCAAAGAAGCTACAGAGTATGTCAAGAAATGTGAAAATGCCATTTCGATAGTCCGGTCCACATCGACCCACCTAAGAGTTATATTCGATTTTATCTCCTATACCCTTCCCATTTATGCGGGGGTGGATATATTGGGACCAGATTACCTAAAGCTAAAGGTCGTTAGCTTAAATGCATAGTTCTTATTGATTATATGACTAAGTGGGTAGAGGCGAAACCACTTGATCGATAATGAGCGAAGTGCTTAAAGTTTATAAAAGAGTCTGTGGTGTTTCGCTTGGGATCCCTAAAGTATTGATATCGAGACAATGGGCGCTTGATTAAATGGGTTCAAAATTTGAAGAATTTTTGAACGATTTGGGGATTCAGCACAAGAAGACTTCTGTGGCTCATCCACAGTCGAATGGGCAAGTTGAGGTGACCAACAGAACGCTGTTGAATGGAATAAAGCGTAGATTGGATGAAGCTAAGGGAAGATGGCGGAAGAATTGCTTGAAGCGTCTTTGTGGGCATCTAGAACTACGCCGAGGACTACTACGAGGATTCGCCCTTGGAGTTGGCTATGGTGCGATGCCTTAGTCCCGGTCGAGATCGGATCTCCAAGTCTTGGTGAAGTCAATTCAAAGAAATCTACAATGATGAAGGATGAAGGCTAACTTGGACTGCTTAGACGAAGTCGGAGAGAAAGCTTTAATCAAATTGGTACGCTTATCAACGAAGGTGGCCAAACATTATAACAAGGGCGTCGAAATTAAATTAGATTGAAGTGGGAGACTTACGTTCTCGGAGAAGCCGAAGCTTCTACACCTCAAAACACGGAAAAGCTAATCTTAGAATTGGGAAGGGCCCTATGAAGTGATCAAGTACCAAAACCCGGTGACTTATCGATTAAAGGCACTTGATGGTTCCGAAATTAAGAATACATGGCGTCTTTGGCGGGCTTTGAAGTATTTTCAATAAAGTTCAAGTCGGTTTATCGAATGCATACTGGCTTGTTTTGATATCAATAAAGATCACTTTTCCACAAATTATCAATGGTCTATTAATCCGATGGTGTAAGGAGGTATGGTAGGACTCACCGGCCATTCGATGGTAGCCCCAAGTCCTTTTGGTCTATATTGATCTTATCGGGTGGTAAAGTCGATGGTCACTATTGGTCCGATGGTGTAAGGAGGTATGGTAGGTGTGGCGCCCCCAAAATTAGGTATCGTCACCCATCTTGAGTCGCCACTTACATGGTACATAAATTCAAATACAACTTACTAATATAACGCATAGGTATACAATCTGACATAAAGCGTGAGTTTGAATACAAATTTTGTCTACTAGATATTATACAAACTCAAAAGGAGTCCTCATTACAACTATTATCACACTATTTCACGTAATAGTGAGGACTACTAATCTTATCCTCTGGACCATTACTCCGTTCCCGACTTCATCCCACTATGTTCTCATTTCACAAGAGAGACGGTGAAAGAAAGGGTGAGCTCAACTAGCCCAAGATGAAATATTATGACTAAGATAATGCGAATAAATTATCATTAGCCTTCAACAATGTTAAGCCGATAAAATACAATAGACAACCAGTTTAAGCTGCGGTGGAATAAGCAATCCATTAAAAAAGTCAAGTAGAGAATAAAGTCTACTATCTTTAGGGTTTTAAAAGGTTTTCATCAATTTTATCATTTGAAACTCGACAATAAATAAACCACCACATCTAATCATCCTCGTACCACTACGGTCGAGGATTTTCATCAAATTATCGATGGTCGCCACTATCTTAGAATCACCCCAGTCATAATCATACCAAAAATTATCCATCATTTTGCATTCTGAACCCACTCGAGGACTTTGTCACATCATTTATATCAAGTCGTGATTATACCGAATGATCCTCAGTCATAATCATACTTTAAGTTCATCTATGCATGCGTAAGCCAAAGATAACATAATATAACATGAGGATGATGACAATGACATAATAATTCAATAAAACAAGTTCAAGAATTATTTAATCCATGAATTATTAACGTCCAAATTATCAACACGATCTTGTTTACGTAGAGTAAAATTCAAGAATGATCGGAAGAATATTTCCATGAAAAAGATCTTGGATGAAACGCAAATATCAAGGATATTCTACTAATTTCATGGAGTATAAAGTCAAATTTTTAACTTAATTGGTATAATAAAGAATGGAATAACAAAAGAAATCACCACGCATGCGGTACTTGGCATAGGCAGGTTATTCCAACATAATAATAATAACGGAACCGGTCGGTGAAATTCACACCGACGGGATGTTCAACCGAGAATAATAAAGATGGAACTGGATCCGGTGTAAAAACACACGAGATAGGATATTCAACGAGAATAATAAAGATTTTAACCGTCGAAATTGTAAAACACCACATGACATGGATGTTCAACGAGAATAATAAAAAGCGGAACCGGTCCTGTAAAACACATGACGCATGGATGTTCCAATGAATAATAGAAGAATGTCACCAAGTATAGGGTAAATAGGCGTATCAAAGTTATTCCAATGTAATAATAAGCAATGGAATAACATAAGGATTTCACCAAGTATAGGGTATCTGGCGTTATCACGAGTTATGTATAGGGGTATGCCACTTTTCAAAGTTATTCCAATGTAATAATAGTGAATGGAATAATGAAGTTCTCTTCAAGAAGAAAGAATAACACCCACTTACTAGTAAAAAGAACCTAATATAGAAGTAGTGAAGTAGCGAGAATACTCTTCTTCTTTCATAATTTTCTTTTTATAACTTTTTCTATAATTTCTCTCTCTGAGAGTTTCAATGAATTAAAGAAAATAATGAAGGAATGAGCTTATTTATAGGAAAATGGAATGCGTAGTAACTAATCCATGAGCGGTCCAGATTGATTTACTTTAATCGACGGTCCATATTTAAAGAAAAATCTTTTAAATAAAATATAATATATTCTATTTATATAAAAACATTTTACTATCTGAAACTTACTACGCAATCTTATGCAAAACACTATGCAACACTTATGCGTAATAAAATATAATATATTCATTTATAGAATAACTTTAATAAAGTATTCTATTTTATATAAAAGATGTTTACATTTTATTACGTTAATAATACGAATAAAACAAAACGTCATTATCGCTATAATAATTCATATTATTAATTGATGATAATGGAATCAAACCGAGTGACTTCTCATGGGCATCGATAATCAATCTGGTGTGTACTACTTATGCGATCACACGTATTCATTGTACTTTTACTACCGAGTAGTTCAACGAAGATCAATTCGGTAAAACTTCCGTAGTTATTTTAATAAAATATTTTTGTCGTTTTCTCAATCCGAATGATAATTACATTACATTAAGGGTCCACCAATGATTGAGTAGTTATGCGAATATTCCTGCTAAACCGAATATTCCCAAACCAATCGAATATAATATAACCACTTGCGTACTTTGCAAAATTTATAAATACTACCCACAACTATAATATTATCTCAAATTCACACCATAATATAAAAAATTATTTTGACAAAATTTAAATCTTTATTGATAAAATATGGGGTCTCACAATCTCCCTCCTTATGGAATTTAAGCCTCGAAATTAGAATAACGATACACAGTATGATAAAGAAGTGAGGATACCTTGAATACCTTTATCGTTTAAAAATATTAAATTCATCTTTGAAATCGCCAAAGCTATTCATTAACAATTCATCTTTACACTACTGAAGCTAAAGATATACAATTATAAAACTAATGCTAAGACGCAGCCTAGCGACTTAATAGTATCGCACGACCACGAATTATCCATGCACCAATTGGCCAAGGATATTCAGTATTTTTTCAATCTGATTATGATTATAGAAACAATCCTCAATCATAATCATACCAAGTCCATCTATCACGTAAAGCCACGAGATGACTTTGAGCGCATCCATGAATTAATATTTCATTCTTTGAGACTCAATTTCAATAATTAATCCACATCATCGAATCATCCACCTTTTCTGGGCCCGAGGATATTCATTAGTATCACGACCACAAATTATCCATTACACTCTGGCCAAAGATAATTGTGTTTTCAATTACTGATTATGATTATACCAAACAATCCACAGTCATAATCATACCAAGTCCATCTATGCACGTAAGCCACGTATTGACTTTGAACACATCCATGAATTAATATTTCATTCTTTGAGACTCACCAATAATTAATCCACATCATCGAATCATCCACTTGCACTACGGGCCGAGGATATTCATTAGTATCACGACCACAAATTATCCATTACTACTGCCAAAAGATAATTGTGTATTCATTAAGTATCACGACCACAAATTATCCATACACTACTGGCCAAAGATAATTGTGTATTCATTTACTATTATGATTATACCGAATAATCCGTGGTCATAATCATACCAAGTCCATCTATGCACTACAGCCACGAGATGACTTTCAACATAATATAAACATGAGGATAATGATATAAAGAATCAATCAAATGAGATAAAGGATAAATATTAAACATTTATAATATAATTTATCCGAGTTCAAGAATATCCCCATGTTATCAATCATTTAATAATCTCATAATCTAATAACATTAATATTATAACAATATTTTAATCACTTCTTAAATTTATAAACAATTTATCTTAATTGTTTACACTTTTTACCATATAATGCATTTAATCATTCAAAAATGTCATACTCATAAAGATATCATCACCAATTATCAAATCTCTCAAAAATATGCATATACTCTATATAGGATTCTCTAGCCATAAAATCCTATTTTCAACTTTGTTACTTCACATAACATATTTAACTCATATGTTAAGTAACTAAACTATTTTCATGAAAATACCAAATCAGCCCCAAAAATATTTCTTTTCTGGGATTTAGCATAATATAGTCCCATAATGAAAATATATTTTTCTCGGAATTTTAAAATTCATTTACTATTTTTAAAAATCAATTTCCACTTAATTCCTTAAGAAATTAGCTACCTCAAGTTTAACTCAAAAAATCCCAAATCTTGGCAGGACCTTACACATGTTAACGTGAGCTTCAGGTTTAAATTTCATGGTCATCGGAGTTATAGAACTCCGGTTATAGCGTTTTTTTAAAAAAACCTAAATATTGAAATAGTCATAACTTGCTCATTTTAAGTCGAGAATGAGCTCATTTTTGGACAGGAGGTACTTTATACCATATACTTTCATGTCCCAAAAGGCCAGAATTTTCTCATAATTTAAGTGGCCAGAAACAGCCTCTCTAAAATCATGGCGAGAAGCTTTTTCGGTTTTTGCAGCTTTGCACTCCTTTGCTAAAATCAGTCCACACAAAAATCTACAACACCTTTTCCAGTAATTCCACTTGGATTAGTTAGGTAACTCATAGATCTAACTCTAGGACTTGACCACATTCAAAATTCAAAATATAATAGGAGATATGGTCAATTTAATTTCATATTACGTTTTTCACTAAAATCGATTTTCAACTCTTTGTGATTTCTAAGAAACTTTCATGTTTTTACGTACTAACCAACATAACTCATCATAAAACTTACTAATACTTCATATACCCATGATTTTCATTATTCCAATGCTTTTATTATGACTTTCATCATAAACCACGTAAAGCTATTTATTTAGTTGAAGAAATATTTGAGGGTTTAAGAAATGGGTTTTAGTCTTTGGGGTCAATACAAAATTCGATTTCACGCTCTAGGGTAGGCTAGGAAATCTTCAAGAATACGTCCGGAAATTTATTAATAATAGAAATATCATTCAATCATCGTGACTCTCATCCAAGACTTAGATAATACGTCACATTGATACCAACTGTGACTTCATCCCTTAACCTAGATAACACCTCACAATGATACCTATAACCTTGCCATCTTCATTCACGATGTCGCCTCTGAAGTCCGGCTTCGATTGCATTCCACACAAGGAAGTCAACAACGAAAGGTTCGAGGGCTCTTTACTTATGGCTTGATATGACATGATTAACTTTAGGGTTTGGTTACTTTGAATTAAGATATAACGAGTTGGTTAGGAATATGAAAGCTAACAACCTTACAAAAAGAATAATGAGTAGTTAATCAATCGTTTTCAAAATTACCTCAAAAGGCAAGTATTTTCAAAGAGATAAGATAGACAGAATAACGTGAAAGTGTTTATTTGAAACAACAAGATTAATAAGCGATGGGAGGTAACGGGTTTCTCCCAACGAAGTTTCAATAGATAAATCAAAGTCTAATTTCTCCGGTCAAATTTAAGCGTTGAGCGCAAAGCAAGAGAGATAAAAGAATGGGTAGAACCAGGTATCTAATAAGGTATAGACTTAAGAAGAATTTATAATTAACTAACCTGTGCTAACTTCGTTAAGATTTACCCACTTTGAAGAAGTCGCGGCGCTCTTCTTGAAACCACCGATTTTGTTTTGTCCGTATCGCCTTTGGTGCCACTATCCCACTGGACTTGACTTCACTATATCGACAAAATCGAGCTAAATGACATTCTCTTCTTGAAATTTCCACTTCTATTATCTTTGCCGTGATTACCAATCAAGTGGTTACCATTCTTAGCATGATAATTTCCCCACGATGGTTATCATTGTTACGATAGCCGTTGCCACCAATATGATTATTATTGTGTTGTTGGTGCGTTACCTTTTGTTTGAAATTTGAATCAACACTCTCATAATTAACCGTTGCTTATCTCAAAGCATTTTCGGATATCATTCTCGAACACATTTGTCACAAAACAAGGGTTAATTAACATATCATATATTATCCCTATACTCGACCGACCAATTAAATACCAAATAAATTTAGGTAGGTCATACTAAGCGAAGGAATTCCCGTCTCTCCCCTCCTAGTACTATTCTCACATCTTAGCCAGGGGATCATATCCTAAGCTCGATACTAACCGTGGCGCCCCAAAATTAGGTATATCGTCACCCATCTTGAGTCGCCACTTACATGGTACATAAATTCAAATACAACTTACTAATATAAGCGTAAGTATACAATACGACATAAAGCGTGAGTTGAATACAAATTTTGTCTACTAGATATTATACAAACTCAAAAGGAGTCCTCATTACAACTATTATCACACTTATTTCACGAATAGTGAGGACTACTAATCTATCCTCCTCGGACCATTACTCGTTCCCCGACTCATCCCGGCTATGTTCTCATTTCACGAAGAAATAAAGTGAAAGAAAAGGGTGAGCTCAACTAGCCCGATAAAAATATTATGACTAAGATAATGCGAGAATAAATTATCATTAGCCTTCAGCATGTTAAGCCGATAAAATACAATAGACAACCGGTTTAAGCTGCGGTGAATAAGCAATCCATTAAAAAAGTCAAGTAGAGAATAAAGTCTACTATCTTTTTAGGTTTTAAAGGTTTTCATCAATTTTATCGGCTGAAACTCGACAATAAATAAACCACCACATCTAATCATCCTGTACCCACGGTCGAGGATTTTCATCAAATTATCAATGGTCATGACTATCTTAGAATCACCCCGGTCATAATCATACCAAAAATTATCCATCAATTGCATTACGAGCCACTTTGAGGACTTTGTCACATCATTTATATCAAGTCGTGATTATCCGAGATGATCCCCAGTCATAATCATACTAAGTTCATCTATGCATGCGTAAGCCAAAGATAACATAATATAACATGAGGATGATGACAATGACATAATAATTCAATAAAACAAGTTCAAGAATTATTTAATCCATGAATTATTAACGTCAAATTGTCGACGTGATCTTGTTTACGTAGAGTAAAATTCAAGAATGATCGGAAGAATATTTCCATGAAAAGATCTTTGGATGAAACGCAAATATCGAGGATATTCTACTAATTTCATGGAGTATAAAGTCAAATTTTAACTTATTTGGGTATAATAAAGAATGGAATAACAAAAGAAATCACCGTGCATGCGGTACTTGGCGTAGGCGGGTTATTCCAACATAATAATAATAACGGAACGGTCGTCGGTGAAATTCACATAAAGCGGGATGTTCAACAGAATAATAAAGATGGAACCGGATCCGGTGTAAAACACATGAGATAGGATATTCAGCGAGAATAATAAAGAAGCGGAACCGGTCCGTAAAACACCTGTGACAGGATGTTCCAATGGAATAATAAAGAAGAAGGAACCAATTCGATTGTAAAACACACATGACGGGATGTTCCAGCGAATAATAGAAAGAATGTCACCAAGTATAGGGTGCATAGCGTATCTGAGTTATTCAACGAAATAATAAGCAATGGAATAACATAAGGATTTCACCAAGTATAGGGTATCTGCATTATCTGAGTTATGTATAGGGTATGCCACTTTTACGAGTTATTCCAATGTAATAATAGTGAATGGAATAACAGAAGTTCTCTTCGAAGAAGAAAGAATAACACCCTTTCTAGTAAAAAGGCTGAATATAGAAGTAGTGAAGTAGCGAATACTCTTCTTGCTACATAATTTTCTCTTTATAAAACTTCTTTACATAATTTCTCTCTAGAGTTTCAATGAATTAAATAAAAAAAATAATGAAGGAATGAGCTTATTTATAGGAAAATGGAATGCATAGTAATTAATCCATGAAACGGTCGAGATTGATTTACTTTAATCTGACGGTCCATATTTAAAGAAAAATCTTTTAAATAAAATATAATATATTCTATTTATATAAAAACATTTTACTATGCAAACACTTTATGCAATCTTATGCAAAACACTATCTTGCAACACTATGCATAATAAAATATAATATATTACATTTATAGAATAACTTTAATAAAGTATTCTATTTTATATAAAAGATGTTTACATTTTATTACGTTAATAATACTGAATAAAACAAAAGCGTCATTATCGCTTATAATAATTCATATTATTAATTGTGATAATGGAATCAAACCGGTGACTTCTCACATAGGCATCAATAATCAATCTGGTGTCTTCTTATCAACCACACGTATTCATCGTACTTTTACTACTAGAAAGTAGTTCAACAATGATCAACGGTAAAACTTCCGCCAGTTATTTTAATAAAATATTTTTGTCGTTTTCTCGATCCGATGATAATTACATTGTGGGGTCCACCAATGATTGAGTAGTTATGCGAATATTCCCTCCTAAACCGAATATTCCCAGGCCAATCGAATATAATATAACCACTTGCATACTTTGCAAAATTTATAAATACTACCCACAACTATAATATTATCTCAAATTCACACCATAATATAAAAAATTATTTTGACAAAATTTAAATCTTTATTGATAAAATGGGGTCTCACAAGGTAGGACTCATTGGCCATTCGATGGTAGCCCCAAGTCCTTTTGGTCTATATTGATCTTATCGGGGTGATAAATCAATGGTCACTTTATTAGTCCGATGGTGTAAGGAGGTATGGTAGGACTCATTTGGCCATTCGATGGTAGCCCCAAGTCCTTTTGGTCCTATATTGATCTTATCGGGGTGATAAATCAATGGTCACTATTATTCCGATGGTGTAAGGAGGTATGGTAGGACTCATTGGCCATTCGATGGTAGCCCCAAGTCCTTTTGGTCTATATTGATCTTATCAGGTGATAAATCAATGGTCACTTTATTGGTCCGATGGTGTAAGGAGGTATGGTAGGACTCATTGGCCATTCGATGGTAGCCCCAAGTCCTTTTGGTCCTATATTGATCTTATCGGGTGATAAATCAATGGTCACTATTGGTCCGATGGTGTAAGGAGGTATGGTAGGACTCATTGGCCATTCGATGGTAGCCCAAGTCCTTTTGGTCCTATATTGATCTTATCGGTGGTGGTGGTAAGTCGATGTTCATTATTAATCCTTATGTCTTGATTCTTATCATTGGTTATCTAAATTTACTTCACATATGATCGATCTCACTCTTGATGCAGGATGAGTATGAGTTATTTATTACATTTAAGTGTTGAGTTCGGTTCATTAATTGATTAACTTGAATCACAATAGTAAAATTCAACTCACTTCATTGTATGAGTTTAAGCATTATATGCCATATCTAATTCAATAGTTCATCTTATTGATACTAAATTATTGACAAAAGAAACCGATGGAGACGTAAGTTATAATCAAGATAGATTAAAATTTATCAATAAGCATAAAATGTTCATTTCATTTAAGTCGATTAATTACATGAACATAAAAGTTAAATATTTACATAGAATCAAAACATGATATATATTCAGCATCGCCTTCATTATCGAATTGAAGCGAATGTCGGGTCCAATTGAAAGCGGTGATAGCTTCTCTTTCCCTCGTTCCCGAAACGTCCTCATATCCTCTGAATATATACTTCATGATCTCTACATTGAGTTCATCCGAGTCCCTATACTCTGCTTTGAATCTGCTTTTTCGAAGCTCTTGATCGAGCAGGCCTCGTCCTCAAGTCTTTTATCTTGTGGCGAAGCTTATGGCGCTTGGTCTTATGCCTTGAGCTTCATCCTGGATCTTCGCCTCGACTTCACCAAGTTGTAAGACTAAGCTTCGATTAGTGAAGAGAACTCCTCGTTTTTAAGCCTTCAGTAGTAAGTTCTCTTGAACCAAACCGGCATTCAGATTGGTTAAGGTTTGTTGGGCGGCTTGGATGCGACCCAACTCATCTCTTAATAGCCCTCGTTCAATCATCGATGTCTTGAAATCCATCTTGGCGATCCAATTCTCTTTGAAGACCATTGATGGTATGAAAAAGCATCTTAGCGACCAGCTCTTTCTCGGTCCAAGGTCAATTTCAAAGATGTTTATCTCTTGGCGCATGAAATCTTCCTCGGCCTCTCCATTTATGTGTCTCGGACGCCTTGATCGTCCAAAACAACGATTAACTGCACATTTTCAAAGTACTTAAGTCAAATTCTATAATGCTCGAAGGAAAATAGAGATGTAAAGGAAGAAGTCATTATTGTTTACCTTGGCGGATAACTCATTCCTTCGTCGAGAAGATTTCCGTCCGTGTGATCCTTTGAGCCGGTGATAAATCGGTGTAATGTCGAAACGAAAGCCCCGAAGAGGTCGAAAGGAAAGTTGGCGTTGAACACAGGGCCATAGGGTTGGAGATCCCGACGGCTTGGCATGATAACCTTGACTGAAGGACCAGTAGCCGCTCGGGAGAAGGTCTCGACCTTCGAGGAAAGAAGTAGGCCCGGTCGGGGTGTAGGTTCGACATGAACGGTTTACGATTACGGAGATTTGTTTGAATTAGGTTCTTTGGGTGTTGAAGCGGATCGCGGAACTTGGATGGCTCTCGAGTGCGTTTCCTTTTCTCGGATAACGTTGGAATCCCTTCGTCTGGTCACCGTCCTCTTCGATCCGTATTTCTCTGAGGGGGCGAAGGGAGGAATAATAAGAAGGCGAGAACCCCAGAGTTCTTGGCGGTTAATGGGGTTATTTTGTTTTAGTTTTTAGTCCTAAGTATACTCCTTCGATCGGAGACGATCAAGTAAGCCGCTTTGATCGAGGAATGGTTTTGGGGTTGGTTACATTTACGGTATATAGTTCGGAGGATTTACTAAAGGACCGACCTTGGTTTTCGGTAGCCCTCTCTTTTTAGCCGAGGGTGAAGAGTCTCTTCGGTATGAGAACCTCTTCGGCCTCTGTTTCCTCTGTTTGAAATTCATCCGTATGAATTTCTGGTGTTGGATATGCTTCGGGGGTAGCTTCGGTGGGTGTAGCCTCAATTACTTACGAAGACTTCCCAGACAAGAAATCTTGAGTTCCTTTACTTCTGCGAGAGTTCTTTGATCAAAGAATCTTGCTTGAATCAAACAATTCCATGTTATAATTATATATTATGGAATATTCTCAAAAATATATATATATGAAATAAAATGATACTTACACTTATGGTCATACAACCATACTTTGCTTGAGAGAGTCAGTATTTCCACTCCTCCTTGGAAGTTGTCAAAAGCTCCATCATCTCCACTTCTCGTTCTTGGAAACATCTCCAAAATCGTGAGATATTTTTCATCGATTTGCCCGATTAGGAAGAGGAAATTTGAGGGGCCTTTGGCGAAGAACCATTTCTCATGCCATCCCTATTGCTTGAAGGGTGTTCACCAAATGACGTCTGTCAAATTTTTCTCCAGACTTGGAGAATGTTTCTTGAGAGGGCTTTGAACCCCTTCTCTCCGGATCGCATTATCTTGTATCAAATGAAGAAGAAGTCCGAGAGGGCTCGGCGCTTGATTAATGGCGAAGGCCACGAAGGCGAATATGGATGTAGGAGTTCGGCACAGATTGTGAAAATCCTACACCCAAAAACCCCGATAGAGGTCACTATATAAAGATATGAAGAGGAATCGAACCCCTTCTCCAATAAAAGTCATTTGACTACGGTAGTCCACCCTTGGTAGTTGATACATCTTCTCACCAGATCTAGGTACCCTAACAGCATGGGTATCTGGAATATGGAACCGAGTTCGAACCCTCTTCAGTTCAGCTTCAGTTATGATAGAAGGAGTGTTAGCATGCGAGAATCGCTCCGTACTCCTATAATAGTCGAGGAGTTTTCTGGTTCTCTGTTTGGGATTCGTGCAAGTCCCTCATGAAGATTAGGGTTTGGGGAACCACGGTGATGGGTGTTACAAGTATGGGAGAACTTTGATCGAGGTTTTGAAAGCCATTTATAACGATTTGCGAGAGAGAGAGATCGAGAAATTTTAGAAAGGCGCTCGAATTTCAAATGAACAGTAAAATCTGTCAAATTTGGTAAAGTTATCCTTTTATCTTTGTGATTTACGGTGTTGAAGCGGGTACATTAAATGCTAGTAATAATTTGGAATTTGAATGGGAAGCGTCCGGTTTTGGATCCCGATACTTAATGGATAGAGTCTTTTGAATTGGGCCCTTAACTTCCTTTCATTTCATTTCATGAAGCGATAAATGGAGTGCGTTTTTAATTACATCTTGTCATTTATTGATTCTCGATGAAAATATCATGGATTGTTCATAGTTTTCCATTAAACATTCTGTTCAACAAAAAACTAGGGGGCAATGTTGGGTCGTGATATTTTTTCCCTTTGGGCCAAATATATTGGGCTTATTTTTATTCTATTGGGCCTTTATTATTGAATTATAAAAATCATTAAGCCCAATTATCATATTATTTTCATTTCAAACTTATAAGACCGGGTCGGGTCAATGGATCAATCATTTAGACATTTTAAATATCTACAATCTTTGACCTGTAATGATGAAAAAGCATGTCGGTTGACTAAAGAACCTGCCATGCATTAATGTGGATGGGATTGTAATCGGTCGGCGGTAGAAAGCGAATGATCAAAAGCGGAACAAACTACATGCAATGGCGCAGAACCCATCGGGTAAAGGGAATGTGTCGAGTAGTAGTGGGTGTACGGTAATTGAACAAGGATGGTATAAACTTGGCAGGAAGTCTCCACCAAGAGTGCGTTTTCATACTTTCTTCAATTATAATCGGATATTCACAGAGAATTATTATTATCTCTTGATATCAATACACTTTAAGCAATATAGCCTCGTTTTTAATAAACCTTGTGAATTCACATCTTGATTCTCACGCTGAGCTATCCCCGACTGAAACCGTAGTCCAAGCTTGTAGTGTTTATTGTGTTTACGTTCTGCGGATCGGATCGGACGCGTTTTAGGTGATTGGGGACGTGACGAAAGATCTTTGGCGTTAACAAGAAGGATAACATTAATTATGTTGGTCAGACAAAATATTAATCATATTTTTTAATCTTTATGCTTTTTTAAACAACAAATTAAATAAAAAAAATTTGAGGGAGTATTAGAGCATTGTAAATTTAGCGATATATACTTTCTAGCAATATTAGTTTAATACTTCAACCGACACTTACTACTTTTACACCATAATTTTTTCTATGATAATACTCTCCCCGTCTCTGAAGGAATGATTAAAACTATAAAATTTTTTATTTTAAAAAGATAATATAAAGTACATAAAATTAATAGTGACTTATAAGTCATTTAGTGGGGGTTTATTAGTATAAAAAATAAAATTCTCATTACTTTATATAATCTTGTAGGGTTACTAAGGACAAATTTAAAAAAAATTACTCTCTTGTATTTTTATTTTTATTAATGTATATAAATTGTACTTTATTTATCCTTTTGATGACAAAGAGAGTATCATTTTGTCTTTCTTAAATGTAAACAAAATTAGTTTAAGCTTAATTGGGTGCTTAATTAATTTTTATGTTTAATAAATTGGAATTTGATAGTCATTAAATACTAAAACCACACGTAGGTCAATACCGGTGGCGATGAGTTCCTCCACTTCTATAGAATGCAATTAAACTCTCTAAAACGTCATTTAATCTGAATAGGAGGGAGTATATACTAGTTGGGTCACGTGCCTCCGACACTGTATGTACGGTGGAATTTATCTTAAATTTTGAACGGTCCAGATAATTTATTGAGTGAGCGAAAAATTCAAAATCATTTGTATTTTATTAGATATATATATTACATATTTACTCACTCAATTTATATTTATATATAGTATTCTCAACTAAAAATTAAATACAATATTTTTTATAAAATAGTTACTTATATTATTTTCATAATAAAATATAGTAATAACATAAAAAATAATTGAGATTAAGTATTAAAAATAATAAATACTAGAGTACTTATAAAATAGTTTATTTATGTTAATTTAAACTTTAATTCGATTAGTAAAAAAATTGTGTATGTCAAACATTTTAAATGAATTACTTTAAATTTATTTTTTTAGGTCTAGGACTAGGAGTTAATATTAATAATTTTATATTTCAATACGAGTTTGATCGAAAAAAGTTTGAAGCTTGTGATTTTATTTGAGTTGAGTTTGGACAAATTTATTATAACTTGAACGGATCAAACTTGAACTCAAACCCGATAATTATAAAATATGCTAAATTTGAACAATCTTAAACCCGACTCACATAACCTGATTGACATACTTGTGCACATAATTTTTAATATTTTTAGTAAGGATGACGATCTATTATGGAGCGGGTCAACTTCGATTCTCTCTTCAATAAATCTTCCGATTATTATATATACAGTATACTAACTACATATCCTGCAGACTTGATTCAATATATCTCCAATCCATCTTCTGATTATTATGAATATAATGTAAAATAAAATATTAAATTATTTTATTATTTTATTTTAAAATGTGATGGAAATTTTTGTTATAAAATTTAAACTGATATATCAAGAATTGGTTACTTGTATGTTGTATCCTCTGTCAGTTTGGGCTGTTTTGTTAGGATTCGATTAGTATGAAGTTATTTTTTTGGTAAGTTGGTTAATTGGTAGATAGAATCTTGTATGCATCTGATTTAACATCGTGTGTCAAGATTCTATTGATTAATCAATTAAATTTACTCAAAATAAATTTTATCTAACCAAACTTGGATTTCTTTATATTGTCTTGATCCACTTACCTATACAAGAGTACTATGAAGGAAGGCAAAATATGACAATAATAATAATTTTTTTAAAACGTTTAAAAATAATTTTTACAATGCATAAACCAGAAACACGAAGATTATTTTATTACATTTTTTGATGCTCTAATTTTGTGTTTATCAATAGATGTATAAATAAATTTCATAAATAACATCAGCATATTTATTAAAAAAAACAAAACTACATACAAACTAATATATGTCACGTGCATTAAATACTGCACGTTCATTTGGTCTGTTGGAAGATATCCGAGTATCCGATCAAATATTGGACATTAGTTTATTTAGGCAAAAAGGAGTATTATCCCAACGTAGTTGTCATACTTGTAAGGGAATTGTTAAATTCACATTATTTTTTGTTATTTTTATAATAAAAGTGTCGCTGTAAATGTATATCGATGGTGAAAATCGTCGTTATAGGATCTATAGCGACACTTTTATTGTGAAAATAATATTTTATGTTGCGGATTTAACAATTTCTTTTTAAATATTACTACATCACTAAACTTTTAAAATATGTAATTAATCAATTCCAATTTTTTAAAAATACTCATAAAATCAAAATTAATTCTTTCAGGTTTGACTTTTTTAAGTCAAATTACTATTTTAAATTAATAACTAAGCATATATAAATATATTTCTAAAATTATAAAATTGGGATTAGTAATAAATTATACATACTTTCTTTTTAGGTTATAATCTCTTCACCTATATTTTAGCAAAAATAGTAAAAATATTAGTTTTAAAAATGGTAAATTTGACTTTAAAAAGTCAAAATTAAGCAATTAATTTGGGACGGAGAGAGTATTAATTAAATTATTTTGTCAAATTAATTAGACCGACGTCAAATATAAGCTGAAATATTCACACTTGGAATTTATTTTTTTAAAATACTAAAGCCACGTAAATGCTAATGTGACGTATTAGTTGCATCATATGTGAATTGGGCAAAAAAAAGTCAGTCTTTACATCCCAACTTACATAGTTACATTTGTAGCGGCTAAAATATATTTAATCCTTAAGTGAAATATTGTCGTAATGGCATGATAGTATTCGTTCGATCAATCAATCTATGATATAATTAATAACACGTTAATTTGAAAGTTAATGCTACTTTATAATATAATTAATAACACGTTTATTTTTTGTAATTACTTTCTTTTACTACATTAATTTGTTTATAAGCTTGAAAAGATGGATTTCATGGTCCATCTTGATCCTAGTTTACTGAGATTTGATTAAAAATTTATATTATAATATTGATAATGAAATTATATTATATTGTATTTCTCACAAAAAAATGAGACTTTTTTTAAAATAAATAAATAAGTTGTGCACCCTTCCGTCCTAACATGAAATCTAAAGAAAAACAAGTTTTTCTCTCCCATACATACAAAGCCCTTTATATCCAAGGCGGTAAAATAAATAAATAATTTGAGTTCGATTTATACTCGTTCGATTAAAAGTTTGATTCAAGTTAGACTCGAAATATAAATGAGTCAAATATGAGCACATTTTAAAGTTCGATAAATTACTCGAACCTTCTCAAATTATAATTTTCTATTGATACTTGGATCATATTCGTTCAAAAAGTTCAAACTGATCGGGCTCGACTCGAAATCGTGTTCAACTCGGTAGCTAAATGAGCTTCAATCAAACCTTATTTTATACTCGATAAATTTTGTGAACTAAATCTGAACAATTCAAAATTCGATTCGACTCAATTTGTTTACACACTTATTTATGTCCCATCCCATTTTGAAATTTTTCGATCGGACAACAAAAACAAATAAAGTTGTGAAGCACTACGTGCTCGGGCATATTTTCTTTTCGAGTGTCTGAAAATAAATTTACAAGTATATAATGTGATTAAACCTCAATTTGATATATTGTATTAAAAATAATCTTTATAATCTATTCTATTACTATTGTTGTTGATGTGGCACCTTGTAAGATTATTATTATATGGGTAAAGACTACGTTCAAACAATTGTTGATCGATATCTTTGAAGTGGAGATATCTGGCATCGCATTTATAAAATATTTATAAAATAATTTGTGTTTGGCATTACTCTTGTATTAATTAAAGAGTAAAGATTAAGAATTAATTAACTTTAAAGGTAAAATAAATTGCGTAATTTTATAAAATTAAACTCTCATTTAGGATGGTGGAAATATTATTATCAAAGAATTATTGTTAATTCACAAAATGAGTTATATTTTATAAACATTAAAAATTATATCCCAAAAATAATAATAAGTCGTGAATTTAGTAATATAGTTAAGATAATAATAAACTTGTATATACTTTTGTCATTTTATATGATATTCCCTCATTTCTATTTTATATGAAGACATAATCACATATATTAAAAAATCTCAAATATTTATATATTAGATATGTCTCGTGACTCCGGCATTGTATGGACGGTAAGATTTATTCCAAATTTTGAACGATTCAAATGATTTATTGAGTGAGCGGGAAATTCAAAATTATTTGTATTTTATTAGATAGATAGATAGATGTATGGATGGTGAGATTTATCCCAAACTTTGGACGATCCAGATAATTTATTGAGTGAGGAAGAAATTCAAAATTATTTATATTTTATTAGATAGATATGTATTAATATAAAATAGTATTTTTTTTGTTGATAGAAATAGCATTACTCAATGCGGTTGATATTGTCAAAATAAAATAAATTTTATGATTAATAATTTTTTCTATATACTCTTTTTGTTCTTAAAAGATTGTCGTTTTAAGAAAAAAAAATGTTCCAATTCATTAGTCGTTTATAACTTTTTTGAAGAAATAGTGATGAAATTTCAAACAAATTTTAATTATTAAATAACTTTATTAATCTATATATAAAAATCTTAAACGATATTCGGGAGTGATAAACGTGAGCTGGTTTTATAGACCGAGCACGGAGAACGAAGAGATAAGAGGGTCCTACGCCCCTGCAGATTAATTTCCCCCTTCGTACTCTTTCGAACTTTTAATCCTAATGGTACATGTGTCCAACTAATTAAAATCTAACGGATCTTCTATTTTTCTCAAGTATTATGTTTTTTTAATGTACTCTCTCTTTTATTCACTCGATTTGGGAAATTTAAAAAATAACAAAAAATTTATATTGGAAAGTGATGTAGTATTGTTATACATTTTTTTCAAATGTTATTAATTAGTATGTCAAAATTAATTAAGACGTTTAATGTAACGATTCGGGTGTTTCTATATGTATATTATACTCCTACGGAGCAGTCCATATCCACATTAAAGAAAGTATGTATAAGTTCCCAGGCGAGCAATCAGGCAGGCACATGCAGCCTGCTGCCACACAGCCCACACTTACTTCTTCTCCTTGATTGCTCATGCATGCATTATTATTGCATTAATAATGTTAGAGACATAAATTATTCTACAAATATTTTACAGATTGTTGATGTGACGTATTAAACCCGGTATATTGTGCGGAATAAGAAATTACGTTGAAAGCAATTTTTTTCATCGATATCTTTGAGGTGGAATAGGCCACATCAATAATTTGTAAAATATTTATAGAATAGTTTGTGTATGTAGAATCACTCGATTGCATTAGGCGGCCTGGCCAGATCGATCGAGCACACCCCACATGCATTCATGCAACCTGCTCCCACACCCACTTCTTCTTCTTGGTTGATGGTTGCAGCTTATCAGGAGATATATATATATATATATATATATATATATATATATATATATAGAGAGAGAGAGAGAGAGAGAGAGAGACGTTAGATTTTAATTAGTCTACTAGTCTGCAGGGGAACCAAGAATTAATACTGAATATAATGGGGTCAGATCACAACCACCCCTGAGATACGGAAATAAATTATACTACGCCACTACTATTTATTCATAACCATATACTTTCTCTTCTCATCTCATTATTTCATCTCAATATCCAACATCCTGGCCCTCTTATCCAGAACAATGACACCACGCTGCTGATGAGTATTAATTCATTCGCTCAATTATTACAAGATTAAACATATACTCAAATAAATTTTATGACCAAAATATAAATTACACATGAAAATATATTTTAAATAAATAAAAAAGTAAAAAAATTTAAAATTCATTTCAAGATGATATAAAATAAGCATTTTTATTTTTTAATATTAATGAACCTCGCTCACTAAACAACTTACTTTATCTCATACTTAAGGACAAAAAATATTTATACCTTGAGTCGGACGGAGGAAGTATTTATTATTTATTTCGTTCCAAAATTAAAGATACATTTATAAAAAGATTATTTTATGTTCTCAAATATAACTTTAGTATTAGTTAAGAATTCAACTATGTTAATTAATATTGAAAATGTAATTCCAATTTTAAAATATCATATCACTTTATAGTCTTACAATAAAAATGTATCTCTAATGTTGGAACGATTTAAATAGAAAAAATATATCTCTAATTTTAAAATAAATAAATATTTAAGAAAATGAAGTATGTGTCCTTGACACACAAGTTTAAGTGTGTTGTATGTTACGAAAAGAGAATGGACCAACCGGTTATTATTTAAATGACGTTTTAAAGTTTTTTATTTGTTTTTAATTAATTGACGTTTGTTCAAATCTAGGAGTTAATGATAAATTTTTAAAATTACCCTTCATTATTCTATCTATTTTTTTTGGTACTTTAAACTCTTGTGCTATGATAAATTAATAATTTAAGGGTATTATAGATAATTGAGTACTATATTTAATACTTTTCAATCATTATCTTAATTATTGTGTTCATCTCTAAAACGTCATTTAAATAGAGACGAAGAGAGTAGATGGCAAGGATTGTATAAAATAAAGTTTCTGTCGTTATAGGTTGTAACGCCAGTCACTAAATGTCATAAAATTGTTTGCAATTACATAATTGTCCCCTTCCGAATTTGATTTGAAAGCTTTCATTATTTCCTCCTTGCCCCACCACTTCCCCAAATTTTCGTGTTTTCCATGCATTGACTGTTGATCCAACTTTCTCAAATTTCCATGCATTGATTGAATTATTAATCTCCTCTCGCTACAGGCTATAACGGCAACTATCATTTTTTTAAATTCACTTGCTTGCTTACTCAGTTGTTAAGTTATCTCTCCAACATTTTTTTCCATATTTCTGGTAGCTTGGTTTCCTCTTGTTATTGTTTTCTCTTTTTTTTTCCAGATATTTTTTTTATTTGATGTTGTTGTATACTTTCACTCTCTCAAGTTCAAGTTAAAGTTGTGATCCGGTGATTCTTCTTTCTTATTTTAGAGTGACACAACACATATATGCGCATAAAAAATTTGTATCTAGTTCTTCAAATTCTGTTGTTAGTTTAGATTGTGAAAATACATCTGAATTTGTAAGTGAATTTAAAAATAGTAAATCTGAAATGGTGCCATACATTGATCAATTATTTTTTAAGTTGGAAGAAGTTTAAAATTTTTACAGGGCAAAGGGTCAAAAAAGTCCATGATGTTTACCGCAATGTCCCACTTGCACCCTAAACTAATTTTTTTTTTTCAAAAGTACCTTAACGTTACATTTTTGAATCATCCGTTACTTCTTAGATTAACAAAAGACAAATGGGTTTAAAATGTGATGATGTGGCGGGTTTAAATATAAAATATATTACAAATAAAACAATATATATCATTTAATCAAAACAAAAAATACTAAAATTCAAAATAAAAAAGCATAACATATTTACATCATTTATTCAAAATAATAAAATTTAAATTATTTTGTTAACTAATCAAAACAACTAATTAAATAAAATAAGTTGTATAACATATTTATATCATTTAATCAAAATACTAAAATTCAAAACATAACATATTTACATCAAATACTAATTTAAAAAATACTAAAATACTAATTTAAAAAAAATACTAAAATACTAAAAAAAATCAAATTAAAAAATACTAAAATTTAAATTATTTTGTTAATTAATCAAAACAATAAAATTCAAATTACATCATTAAAGTACTAAAATCATAATACTAAATACTAATTGATATAATATTTTTAAATTACTAAAATCATAATACTAAATAATATTTTTAAACTATATAAAAATTTGATGAAGTAATAATCTATACATAATCTATATATGTTATAAATAATATAAATAATTTGATGATGTAATAATCTATACATAACAAAGATATGTTATAATTTGATGATGTAATAATATTTTAAATTTTGTATTAAAAAATTCAAATTACATCATAATATTTTTAAATTGATATGATTTTAAAATTAATATTAAAATTACTAAAATAATCATAATACTCCCAGCTTTTGAATTTTAAAAATATTATTTAGTATTATGATTTTAATAATTTAAGTATTTTGATTAAATGATGTAAATATGTTATACAACTTATTTTATTTAATTAGTTGTTTTGATTAGTTAACAAAATAATTTGAATTTTATTATTTTGATTAAATGATGTAAATATGTTATGTTTTTTTATTTTGAATTTTAGTATTTTTAGTTTTGATTAAATGATATATATTATTTTATTTATAATATATTTTATATTTAAGCTTGTCATGTCATCACATTTTAATCCCGTTTGTCTTTTGTTAACGGCAGGGGCACGGATGACCCAAAAATATAACGTTAAGGGTACTTTTGGAAAAAAAAATAGTTTAGGGTGCAAGTGGGACATTTGGGTAAATATCAGGGACTTTTTTAATCTTTTTACAAGGTCTATGCTCAAAAAATGGAAAAACTAAAGAAATACTCACTGTAGTTGGCACGTTTTACTTATTACACTATTAAACTTTTAATTTTTCAAATTACACCACTACACTAATTATTATTTTGAAATTGGGTCATTCCGTTAAAAAAATAAACGGACGTTAATTTATTATCGACAAAACTAATTAATTACCCATTTTAGTTGACATGTTTTACTGATTATCTATTGAATTTTTAATTTTTTAAATTACCCCATTAAACTAATTAATATTTTGAAATTGGGTCATTCTGTTAAAAAAAATTAAGTAGACATTAATTTTTTTTATCAACGTGGCTCTGGAAAACAAATTCAAAAAAAATTTACTTATGTGGCAAAAAAATAATAAAAAATTTGAAAGTGAAAGCAAAAAATTAAAATATTTTAATCTCAAATGTTTATCAATAGAAAAAACTTACTCGCGAATGAAAAGTAATGCATCATTAGTAGAAATGAAAACGCGGTAATTGGCAACAACAATATTTTGTATCTTCCTCTGAATTATCTCTGCATCCATCAGTAAAAACTCAGGCTCCTATCAAATCATAAATACAATCACAACAAAATCAATTTAACTAAATATTAATACCAAATGTATATAAATATATATATATATATACACACACACACACACAGATATATAGAGAGAGATTGGGGGAAGGAGTGGAACTTGTGGAGGTAATCGATAGTGAATGAGAGAAGTTCGGAGACATAAGCCCGTTGATAGTCAGAGGTGAGAGAGAAGAAACCCACTACAACACCATTTACTTCATCTATTGTTGTTGTTATTGGGGTTTCAGACTCTATTTTTATATCTAATACTAAACTTTGAACCTCAATTCTATGTTTTGGGTATTCGGATCTAGGAATTTTCATAAATTTTAGAGAGAGAAAATATGCAAATTTATTTGATCTATAAGAAGGGGGAGAAGAGAGATATGAGATGAAGGAAGAGAGAATAAATTAAAAAAAAATCTTTTTCACGTCCACGTAAGATAAAAGCTAAAATTATTTAACATTCGTGAGGCAGATATAACATAATGACCCAATTTCAAAATATTAATTAATTTAATGGGGTAATTTAAAAAATTAAAAGTTCAGTGGTGTAATCAGTAAAACGTGCCAACTACAGTAAATAATTCATTAGTTTTGTTAATAAAAAATTAACATTCGTTTATTTTTTTTTAACGGAATGACCCAATTTTAAAATAATAATTAGTTTAGTGCATAGGATAATTTGAAAATTTTAAAGTTTAATGGTATAATCAGTAAAACGTGTCAAGTCCAGTGGGAATATCATTAGTTTTGCCTCAAAAAATGGTTTTTAGATTAGAATTGTAACTAGTCATAAACATGTTCATATTAATGATTTGTTGTCTAAGTTGTATGTTTGTAAAAAAGTCGGTACACCAACTTCTGTAAAGAGTTTGCCTGATGATGAAGATGATAATAATAAAATAACTAGATAGAGAGGCTCTATAGGATGCACATTATGCAAAGTTAGAATATATGTTGTCCATAATATTGATTGAGACACAGAAAAATTACTCCGATTGCAAGAAAATTAATTGACACTTTAAATAAGTCTGGTATTGGACCTAGTAAGACGATGAACATTTTGAGCACAATGTGTGACGGGTTGCAAAATATTCCCTTTTTTAATGTAAATGTTCAGAATGTGGTGAGAGATTTAAGGCGTGATTACAGAGATAAAATAATGCACAAATCTAGTCAGAAATTATTTGAAAAAAACTTGCATGCGACATACATTGGTGAGCAGGTGAGCAGAACATATATTGGCAGTTAACTTAAAGATGAGTTCAAACTTCAAAAAAACTAAACTAACTAGAGGCCATATATTTATGGGCTATTGCAGCACCTAAACCTATATTCAGATCACACAAAAATACTGAATCTTAGTATCAACAGTAGGCCCATTATCAGCTGGGTCGGCAACTGGAGAAATGGTTCTCTAACCTTGTATCAACCGTGTAAAATAAAGGGACAATTACATTTTCTAATACATTTTTAAAAATAATTACATCAATAGTGCACTTATAAATTATTTACAAACTAGTGCATAGGTAATTTTTTATTTACAAAAATAGTGTATTCTTATCCCTTTAATTTAATTGAGTGTTTTAATAAGTTGTAATTTAGCACTTGTTGCAAAAACTAACAAGTACCCAAAATCTGGAGAAAATGGGGAACTCTCACGAGCTCGATGAGTAGCATCGGTGAGTTCGATAAGTAGCACTAGCCTTAGTGAGGATAGCAATCTCGGTGGATCTAGTTTGACGGACCTCACACCTCACATGTCAAAGGATTTGAGGTGGGAGGCCATCCAAAGATATTCTGAAGCAAGATGGATTTCTAGGATTGGGACATTTCAATTTATTGAAGAAGCTTGGAGGTGGAGATATCGATGCAAGATATCTTCTTTGAACTAATGGGACAAACTCCTTATTTGCAATAAATGTGAGACCCAGATTTTATCAATAAAGATTTAAATTTTGTCGAAATAATTTTAATATTATGATGTGAATTTGAGATAATATTATAGTTGTGGGTAGTATTTATAAATTTTGCAAAAGTATCACAGTGGTTATATTATATTCGATTGGTGGGGAATATTCGGTTTAGCGAGGAATATTCTTACAACTACTCAATCATTGGTGGACCCTAGCGAAATTATTATCGGATTGAGAAAACGACAAAAATATTTTATTGAAATAACGGCGGAAGTTTCACCGTGAGTTCTTGTTGAACTACTTTCGGTAGTAAAAAATACGATGTCGTGTGGTTGCATAGTAGCACTGCGGTATTGATTATTGATACTTATGTGAGAAGTCACTCGGTTTGATTCCATTATTGTCGATTAATAATATGAATTATTATAACGATAATGACGTTTTATTTTATTAAGTATTATTAACGTAATAAAAGCGAAACATCTTTTATATAAAATAGAATACTTTATTAAAGTTATTACATAAATAGAATATATTATATTTTATTATGCGTAGTGTTGAATAGTGTTTTTCGTAGTGTTTTTGCATAGTATTGCATAGTGTTTTGCATAGTAAAATGTTTTATATAAATAGAATATATTATATTTTATTTAAAAGATTTTTCTTTAAATATGGACCGTCGATTAAAGTAAATCAATCTCGAATAGTTCATGGATTAATTCTTATGCATTCCATTTTCCTATAAATAGAAGCTTCGTTCCTTCATTTATTTTATTACGAATTCATTTGAAACTACAGAGAGAAATTATAGAGAGAAGCTATAGAGAAAAATTATACAAAGAAGAAGAGTATTACAACTTCACTACTTTATATTCATTTTTTTTCACGGTAAGGGGTGTTATTCTTTCTTCTTGAAGAGAACTTCATTATTCCATTCATTATTATTACATTGGAATAACTCGTAAAAGTGGTATACCCTATACATAACTTTGTATAAAGGCGTACCTATACTTGGTGAAATCCTTATGTTATTCCATTCATATTTATTCATTGGAATAACTTTTATATCTGTGATTTACCTATACTTGGTGACATTCTTCTATTATTACATTGGAACATCACATGCATGTGTTTTACAGGACTGGTTAAAATCTTTATTATTCTGTTGGAACATCAATATACATGTGTTTTACACGGACTGGTTAAAATCTTTATCGATTCATTGGAATATCCTATCCGTGTGTGTTTTACAGGATGATCCGTTCATCTTTATTATTACATTGGAACATCACAGCCGGTGTGAATTTCACACGACTGGTTTCGTTATTTATTATTACATTGGAATAACTTTTGTCATGCGATCTATCGCATGCGTGGTGATTTCTTTTGTTATTACATTCTTTATTAAACCAAATGGTTAAAACTTTGACTTCTATACTCCATGAAATTAGTAGAATATTCTTGATATTTGCGTTTCATCCAAAGATCTTTTCATGGAAATATTCTTCCGATCATTCTTGAATTTTACTCTCAAAATTATCTTGTTGACAATTTGGGCGTTACTAATTCTGGATAAAATAATTTTTGAACTTGTTTTATTGAATTATTATGTCATTGTTATCATCCTCGTGTTATAATATGTTATCTTTGGCTTACGTGCGTAGATGAACTTAGTATGATTATGACCGAGGATCATTCGGTATAATCATGACTTGATATAAATGATGTGACAAAAGTCCTCGATTGGCACATAATGCGATGATGGATAGTTTTGGTATGATTATGACCGAGGGTGATTCGGTATAGTCATGACCATTGATAATTTGATGAAAATCCTTGGCCAAGTAATGCGAGGGATGATTAGATGTGGTGGTTTATTTATTAAGCTGAGTCTCAGCGATAAAAAAAAAAATTGATGAAAACCTTTTAAAACCTAAAAGATAGTAGATTTTATTCTCTACTTGACTCTTTTAATGGATTGCATATTCTGCTGCGGTTAAACTGGTTGTCTATTGTATTTTATCAGTTTAACACTGTTGAAGGCTAATGATAATTTATTCTGCATTATCTTAGTCATAATATTTCTTCTTGGGCTAGTTGAGCTCACCTTTCTTTCACTTCTCTTTCTCTTGAAATGAGAACATAAATTTGGGGACGAGTCGGGGGAGCAGAGTAATGGTCGGAGAGGATAGCATTAGTAGTCCTCACTATTACGTGAAATAGTGTGATAATAGTTGTAATGAGGACTCCTTTTAAGTTTGTATAATATCTAGTAGACAATATTTGTATTCAAACTCACGATTTATATCGTATTATACCACGGCAGTTAGGTTAATAAGTTGTATTTGAATTTATGTACCATGTAAGTGGCGACCCAAGATGGGTGGCGTATACCTAATTTTGGGGCGTCCACGATTGGTATCGAGCTTAGGATATGATCCACGGCTAAGATGTGAGAATAGTACTAGGAGGGAGAGGCAGGGAATACCTTCGACTAGTATGACCTACGTAAGTTTATTTGGTATTTGATTGGTCGGTCGAGTATAGTGATAATATGTTGCATGTCAATTAACCCTTATTTTGTGGCGGTGTTTGAAAATGGCATCCGAAAATGTTGAGAATAGCAATGGAGCCACGAGGCTGTGATTCTCCACGGATCAATAATCGAGGACAATGTACTGACGGGATGGCGATAATCCTCCACAGTAAACAACAACACCGATCGATTGACTATCTTGCGAGTGCGTTTAAGAGGTTTTAGAATTCATGCAACATCGGTAAAGCGACTCCGTCCAAAACGTGGGTGGAAACACGGAAAAACTCTCGGCGGTCACCATTAAACAATTCAGGAGTTGGGACCACGGGAGTTTAAGGGAGAGCAAAACCTTACGGCGGAAGCATGGATAAAGCAGATTACCAAGATATTTGATGTCTTGGGATGCTCAGGGAAGCAAAAGGTTCCTTTACCGCCTTTATGTTGCTAGCGGAGAGGCGATTCTTTGGTGGGAATCGGTAAAATGTACTCAACTTCTTTGTCTTGAAGATATCTTGGGAGAAGTTCGAGGGCTTTGTTTAACGACAAATACTTTCACGAAAGTATTACCACATGAAGGAGGTGGAGTTTATCAAGTTGGAACAAAACAATATGGCCGTGTAGCAATCACGAGGCAAAAGTTTGCGGAGTTATCACGATTTAAGTCCCCACTTGGTGGATAATGAAGAGAGAATGGCACGAATGTTTTTAAGAGGTTTGAAGCGGAGATACGTCAACATCTTATTTCTCATAAAGCGTGTTTTTATTCGAGATGTTGTAAATAGGGCTCGATTAGTGGAGCGCGCGATAACGAGTCAACGCATGACTAAAGAGAGAGCACCGCAAAATTATAATACTAGCGAGAGTAGTCATCGAGCGGTGACAACAAGCGTGGAGGGAATCAACGGGCCGGATATGGTAACCACTTGGGTGGTAATCGGGGCCAAAATAATAAGAATGGATATTTCAAGAAAAGGAGATTCAACAATGATGGAAAGAGCGTCGACTCACGGACTTTTGTTGTTAAGGAAGGAGAAGGACCATCTATCAGCATGCTTCAAATGCGGAGGAGAGGGACACATTAGTCCGAATCTGCGCCATCATGCCATCAAAGCATGTTATAATTGTGGAAGAAGGTCACTTAGCTCGATTTTGTATGTTTCTCAAGACAAATTCAACTAGGATGGAGGCATCAAAGGTGTCCCAGACAAACCAAAGCCGTAGTTTAAGAGAGCGTTTTTTTCTCGTGACGAGGAACCTAAATAAAATTATCACGGGTAAGTTAATCATAAGCTCTTGCGAAGTCTATACTTGAGTGTTAGATACCGGATTCTACCCACTCTTTTATTTCACCTAGTTGTGTCAGCGTTTAAATTTGACTCAGAAGAGTTAAACTTTGACTTATTGGTTGAAACTTCGTTAGTAGGAGCCTTCGTTCTGCTACTATTTTTAAATCTTGTTGATTCAAATAAACATTTTACGCGTTACTGTCAATCTTATCTTTTTGAAAATACTTGCCTTTGATGTGATTTTTAGGAATCAATTGGTTAGCTAATCATCATGCTTTTAAGTAAGTTGTTAGCTTTTATATTCATAACCAACCTATTATCTGAATTCAAAGTAACCAAACCCTAAAGTTAATCCTTTATATTATATCAAGCCATAAGTAAAGAGCTCCGAACCTTTCGTTGTTGACTTCCTTGTGTGGAATGCTGAAGCCGGACTTTACATGGCGACATCGTGAATGAAGATGGCAAGTTTATAGGTATCATTGTGAGGTCTTATCTAGGTTAAGGGATAGAAGTCACGGTTGGTATCAATGTGACGTCTATCCAAGTCTTGGATAAAATGTGATTTTGAATGATATTTCTATCATTAATAAATTTCTTGGCGTATTCTTGAAGATTTCTAGCCTACCCTAGGCGTGAAATCGAATTTTATATTGACCCAAGATGCAAAAACCCATTTCTTAAACCCTCAAATATTTCTTCAACTAAATGAGCGACTTTACGTGGTTTATGATGAAAGTCGTAATAAAAGCATTGGAATAATGAAAATCATGGGTATTAAGTGGTATTAGTAAGTTTTATGATGAGTTATGTTGGTTAGTATGTAAAAACATGAAAGTTTCTTAGAAATCACAAAGAGTTGAAAATCAGATTTTGGTGAAAAACGTAACATGAAATTCAATTGACCATATCTCTTATTATATTTTGAATTTTTGAATGTGGTCAAGTCCTAGAGTTAGATCTATGAGTTACCTAACTAATCCAAGTGGAATTACTGGAAAAGGTATTGTAGATTTTTGTGTGGACTGATTTTAGCAAAGGAGGCCAAAGCTGTAAATTTCAAAAATGCTACTGCTTAGAAACTTTAAGGGCTGTTTCAGCCACTTAAATTATGAGAAAAAATTCTGGCCTTTAGGAACATGAAGGTATATGGTATAAAGTATCTCCTGTCCAAAAATGAGCTCATTCTCGACTTAAAATGAGCAAGTTATGACTCTTTTCAATATTTAGGTTTTTCAAATGAAAATCGCTATAACCGGAGTTCTATAACTCCGATGACCATGAAATTTAAACTAGAAGCTCACGTTAACATGTGTAGGTCCTGCCAAAATTTGGGAATTTTTGGAGTTAAACTTGAGGTAGCTAATTTCTTAAGGAATTAATTAGAAATTGATTTTTGAAAAATAGTAAATGAATTTTAAAAATTCCGAGAAAAATATATTTTCATTATGGGACTATATTATACTAAATCCCAGAAAAGAAATATTTTTGGGACTGATTTGGTATTTTTCATGAAAATAGTTTAGTTACGAACATATGAGTTAAATATGTTATGTGAAGTAACAAAGTTGAAAATAGGATTTTATGGCTAGAGAATCTATATAGAGTATATATATTTTTTTGAGAGAGATTTGATAATTGGTGATGATATCTTATGAGTATGGCATTTTGAATGATTAAATGCATTATATGGTAAAACGTAAACAATTAAGAAAAATTGTTTATAAATTTAAGAAATGATTAAAATATTGTTATAATATTAATGATATTAGATTATGAGATTATTAAGTGATTGATAACATGGGGATATTCTTGAATCTGGATAAATTATATTATAAATGTTTAATATTTATCCTTTATCTCATTTGATTGATTCTTTATATCATTATCATTATCCTTATATTATGTTGAAAATATATTACATCTTAATTCATCGATAAGTCATTGTTCATCTCTCGTGTTTCATCTTTGCATACCAAAGATATTCAATTATCTTTGGTAATATCATCATTTAAGTAGTGCATGGATAATTTGTGGTCATTGATCTTAATGAATACCACACGATGATTATCTTTGGTAACTTTCGTAGTGCATGGATAATTTGTGGTGCGATAATGATCTTAATGAATACTGCTTGACAATTATCTTTGCAGGCTACCTTTCGTGAAATTGATCTTAGTGGTGATTTGTGGACTAATGAATTACCGATGCGCAATTTGAATGTGCATTTCGTAGAAATAATTAATTATTCTTAATGAATACAATTATCTTTGGAAAATTAATCTGGTTGATATTTAATGAATACATAATTGTTTATCAATTTCTTCCGCAAACGCTCGTTTGTAGTGCATGGATCGAACCTTTATTTCAGTAATCTTAGTGCATACCTACATTTTGAAATTCAAATGACATTCTGGATGTAATTTCGTAGTCGAATCAATACTGGCGATTAAAATCTTTAGGCATGATTATACCGAAAGCCGCGATTTGATTTTTATAACCGTCCGATAGTGCATGGATAATTTAAATGTCCATCTGCATTGATCTTAATGAATACAATTATCTTGGTCATGGATAATATGAATTATCGGATGGTATTATTAAATTATCTTAATGAATACCGATTATCTTTCGTAGTAAGCAATGCATGTGCAATCTGGTAATACTCTTTATGCGTGGATAATTTAGGTTATGGTTTTCTTCGTCCAAATTAAACTTTTTACCAGATTGTAATTTTTGCCATTTCTTGTGCACGAATTGATCTTAACTATTATCTTTGGTAGTAGTGCATGGATTATTTAATTAGGTGATCTTAATGAAATACACAATGTGCTTGGTTTCCCGATATCTCGATAACATCATTTCTCCCGTTAAATTTAATTTGTGAATTAATTGAACATATCTTAATGAATTCTATCCTGAAATAATAATAAATAGGAAAACACATTATCTTTGGTAGTAATTACTGGAATAATTTAATGTGAGTAATAATTTAACCCGTACTTACTTGTTAAGGTGAATACATCAATTATCTTTGGTATCTCGTGTCCTTCTTTCCTGATTATACTTGTACCTTAAAGCTGTTGTGGGCGGTTTGAAATTGGATAATCCTCTCTTTCCCGCGTTGCCAACTTATCGAGGTAGTGTTTTCTCTCATGGAACCCGATTTACCCTTGGCCAGCGTCTTCACGTGAATCTCCTCTTTTAAATCTCCCCAACTTTCGGCACATTATTTCATCCGCGATTACCACGGTGGTTGAATTCCTTTAATCCGTATTCTTCTTTCTCCACTTTGATTGTCATTATTCTAATAGTACTATCTTGGTATGATCTTGGTTATGAATTTTAAGTTTGGGCTTTAATCTCGCTTCTAACGGTCAGGCTGTTTTGTATCTGAATAGAAGAAATTTATAAGAGAATGGTCTGCGGCGTGTCTGAGGGTTCGACACCTCTCCGGAAACATCCGCGTCGTCACGTTTACTCATTCCCTCCACCAAATGAATACTTTCATGACTTCGCCTTCGTCTTTGGGGACAAATTTTATCTCAATCTAATAAACTCCCACTTCCTTGATTATAGCCGAATACTAAGTACTTGTCATTGAGCATCTCCGGCGATCAATTTGAATGGAGTGCGCTTCCTGATTCCGATGAAATACATGCCATACGGAGAACATAAAAAGTAAGCGAATCACCGTTAATCAGAAATATCTTGGTAATTTTAACGACCGTTTTTCGCCGTAATCTGCTTTCACTTAAATTCACGGTGGTCAGACTCTTGAGCTTGGGCTGTGACCACCGTGGTAATTCTTCCATCATCTCCTCACGTATTTTTGAACAAAGAGTCTCCCTCGTGCGATTTGCATAATGAGCTAAAAAGCTTCGTATCCCTCGTTCATCATCTGCTTTCGATTATATTGCGGACGCATTGCCGGGTCTCCTGATTGGTAAAATGAGCGTATCTACTCATTTACACCATATGGTTGACGATTCTCAATTTTTTGTCGTAAAAGCAGTTAAGCAGTGGCAGATGAATAATTTAGCGAGTTTACCGTCTATACCCTCACAGATTCACAGATATTAGATGCAGGAGATCATTATCCTAAGCTACGAAATGCAAACTGTGGCTGACCCCAGAAATTCAGGTCCAGCCCATTTTTGGAGTGCAGCGAATACATGAAATGCAGAAACAAGCTACAACTTTATTATCCGCAATGATAAAAGCTGTGAGGTTTAAATACAAATATTATGTACACAGACTGATATTTATACTCGAATAAATCCTCATCGTATTTATTGATGCGTTCTTTACAATGGTGAGGGACTACTAAGCAGCTCTCTCACAAAACCTTGGGTTCCATTACCCGAGCTATCAATACATTATAGCCTCCACGAGAACAAAAATGAACAACGGAAAGAATTGACTCGGCTGGCCCGATAAAATTATTATGACTACAACCAAATTATACATTAGTCTCCAACGAAAATTATCTTTTTAGGATCCCGATATTATGACGGAAATAACGAATTTCATAGAAGATTTAAGCTATATAATCTATAGTTATGATCCATATATTTTATCCTGTAACATCAATCGATAATATTCACGTAAAATCAAATATTCATGTTTGCCCTTTCTGAGCAAAGATATTCATAATCGATATCATCCTTGTTGCAATAAGAATATTCATCGATCTGATACGTATTCATTTAATCTTTACTGTATTGATAAATATCATCATTTAAAATGAGGATGATGAAAAATATTTTTAAAAAGCGAATCGATGAAAGCAAAATTAAAGGATTGGATTAAGGATACGTGCTTTTGTTTATCCATGTCAACAATGCCTCAAAAATAATTGTGAGTGTAAGTAAAATTGAGAATGATCCAGAAAGCACATGGTTGATGATATTTATTATCGAAAATAGAATTTTGGTATAGTGCATGGATAATTTAATAGTGTCGTGATACTAATGAATACACAATTATCTTTGGTAGTAGGTGCGTGGATAATTTGTGGTCGTGATATTAATGAATACACAATTATCTTTGGTAGTAGTTGCTTGGATAATTTGTGGTCGTTATCTTAATGAATACACAATTATCTTTATATTCATAGTAGTGCATGGATAATTTGTGGTCGTGATATTAATGAATACCACAATTATCTTTGTCCGTAGTGCATGGATAATTTGTGGTAATGGTGATCTTAATGAATACACAATTATCTTTGGTAGTAAAATGCATGGATAATTTGTGGTCTTCGATACTAATGAATACACAATTATCTTTGTAGTGCTTGGATAATTTGTGGTCGTGATCTTAATGAATACACAATTATCTTTGGTAGTAGTGCAATGGATAATTTGTGGTCGTTAATCTTAATGAATACACAATTATCTTTGGTAGTAGTCATGGATAATTTGTGGTCGTGATACTAATGAATACACGATTATCTTTGGTAGTAGTATGGATAATTTGTGGTGCGTGATATTAATGAATACACAATTATCTTTGGTAGTAGTGCTTGGATAATTTGTGGTCGTAATCTTAATGAATACACAATTATCTTTGGTAGTAGTGCGTGGATAATTTGTGGTCGTGATCTTAATGAATATCCTTGGCTTTTGTAGTGCGAGGATGATTCGATGATATGAATTAATTATTGAAATGAGTCTCGTGATGAAATATTAATTCATGGATGTGGTAAAAAGTCGTCTTTGGTCGTAGTGCATTGATAGACTTGGTATGATTATGACCGAGATTATTCGGTATAATCATGGCCAGTAATTGAAAACACGAATATCCTTGGCGATTGGTGCATGGATAATTAAGTGGTCGTAATACTATTAAGGCTGCGTCTCGAAGATTATTGGTTTTACTGATTTGTATATCTTTAGCTTTTATGGTCTGAAGATGAATTGTTAATGAATAGCTTTGGTGGCGATTTCAAAGATGAATTTAATATTTTTAAGCGATAAAGGTATTCAAGGTATCCTCATCTCTTTATCATACAGTCGTACCCTAATTTCGAGGGCAAAATTCCATAAGGAGGGAGATTGTGAGACCCAGATTTTATCGATAAAGATTTAAATTTTGTTGAAATAATTTTTAATATTATGGTGTGAATTTGAGATAATATTATAGTTATGGGTAGTATTTATAAATTTTGCAAAGTATCAAGTGGTTATATTATATTCGATTGGTCGGGAATATTCGGTTTAGCGAGGAAATATTAAATACAATGACTCAATCATTGGTGGACCCCACAATGTAATTATTATCGGATTGAGAAAATGAAAATATTTTATTGAAATAACGGCGGAAGTTTCTGGTAGTTCTTGTTGAACTACTCGGTAGTAAAAGAAATGAATGTCACGTGTGGTTGCATAGTAGCAAGACTACAGTATTGATTATTGATCTTATGTGAAAGTCAACCGGTTTGATTCCATTATTACCGATTAATAATATGAATTATTATAATGATAATGACGTTTTGTTTTATTAATTATTATTAACGTAATAAAAGCGAAAACATCTTTTATATAAAATAGAATACTTTATTAAAGTTATTACATAAATAGAATATATTATATTTTATTATCATAGTGTTGCATAGTGTTTTGCATAGTGTTTTTACATAGTATTGCATAGTGTTTGCATAGTAAAATGTTTTTATATAAATAGAATATATTATATTTTATTTAAAAGATTTTTCTTTAAATATGGATAGTCGATTAAAGTAAATCAATAATGGAATGATAGTTCATGGATTAATTCTTATGCATTCCATTTTCCTATAAATAGAAGCTCGTTCCTTCATTATTTTGTTACGAATTCATTGAAACTACAGAGAGAAATTATAGAGAGAGAAGCTATAGAGAAAAAAATTATAGAAAGAAGAAGAGTATTACTCGCTGCTTCTACTTTACTTCTATATTCGGTTCTTTTTTACGGTAAGAAGGTGTTATTCTTTTCTTCTTTGAAGAGAACACATTATTCCATTCATTATTATTACATTGGAATAACTTTTGTAAAAGTGGTATACCCTATACATAACTATATGCGGCATACCTATACTTGGTGAAATCCTTATGTTATTCCATTCATATTTATTCTGTTGGAATAACTTTTGTATCTGTGGTTTACCTATACTTGGTGACATTCTTTATTATTACATTTGGAACATCACATGCATGTGTTTTACAGGACACCGGTTCCGCTCTTTATTATTACATCTTGTAACATCACATGCGTGTGTTTTACAGGACTGGTTCCGCTCTTTATCATTACATTGGAATATCTATCGTGTGTTTTACAGGATGACCGTTCCATCTTTATTATTACGTTGGAACATCACATGTCGTGTGAATTTCACGACACGTTCCGTTATTTATTATTACATTGGAATAACTTTTATGCATGCACGATCTATCGCATGCGTGGTGATTTCTTTTGTTATTCCATTCTTTATTATACCCGGTTGGTTAAAACTTTGACTTATACTCCATGAAATTAGTAGAATATTCTTGATATTTGCGTTTCATCCAATATCTTTTCATGGAAATATTCTTACGATCATTCTTGAATTTTACTCTACAAAACGATTATCTTGTTGACAATTTGGGCGTTACTAATTCCTGGATAAAATAATTTTTGAACTTGTTTTATTGAATTATTATGTCATTATTATCATCCTCATGTTATAATATGTTATCTTTGGCTTACGTGCGTAGATGAACTTAGTATGATTATGACCGAGGATCATTCGGTATAATCATGACTTGATATAAATGATGTGACAAAAAGTCCTCGATGGCTGTAATGCGATGATGGATAGTTTTGGTATGATTATGACCGGGGGTGATTCGGTATAGTCATGACCATTGATAATTTGATGAAAATCCTTGGCCAAGTAGATACGAGGGATGATTAGATGTGGTGGTTTATTTATTAAGCTAAGTCTCAGCGATAAAAAAATTGATGAAAACCTTTTAAAACCTAAAAGATAGTAGATTTTATTCTCTACTTGACTCTTTTAATGGATTGCATATTCCATCTTGAGTTAAAGCGGTTGTCATTGTATTTTATCGCTTTAACAACTGTTGAAGGCTAATGATAATTTATTACGCATTATCTTAGTCATAATATTTCTTCTCTTTGAGTTGATTGAGCTCACCTTTCTTTCACTATTCTCTTGAGAAATGAGAACATAGCCGGACAGTCGAGGGAGCAGAGTAATGGTCCGGAGGATATGTGGCGACCCAAAATAGGTCCATTCCATCCAACCCATTCTCGAGTCACCAAATACATGAAATGCAAAACAACTACAACTTTATTATCACAACAATAAAGCGTGAGTTTAAAACAAATATTATCTTCACATAATATTTATACTCAAATAAATCCTCATCACATTTATTGATACATTATTTTACAATAATGATGAGGACTACTAAACAACTCTCTAGAACCTTCATTCCATACCCCACTAAGTACTCGCTTTACATTCTCGCCTCCACGAGAAGAAAATGGAACAACAAGGAAAAGGGTGAGCTTTCAACTAGCCCAAGAAAAATTTTATGACTAAGATAATATACAACAAATTATCGTTAGTCTCCAACAGGGAAAAATCGATAGAATACAATGAGGCAACAAGTTTCGAGATCAATATTACATGGAAATAATAATTCATGTAAGAGTTACGTAGAGAATGAAATCTACTATAATCTATGAATTTAATATCCATCATCAATATTTTATCCTGTAACATCAATCAATATTCATCTCAAATCAAATATTCATCTTTTGCTTCAAAGCCAAAGATATTCATCGATCGATCGTGTTCATTTAAACACTGTTCATCTTTTTGCACTAAAGGCCAAAGATATTCATCGATCGGTCGTATTCATTTAAACACTGTTCATCTTTTGCACTACTGAGCCAAAGATATTCATCGATCGGTCATGTTCATTTAAACACCTGCTCATCTTTGCACTACGGGCCAAAGATATTCTTCAAATCATTCATCTTTGCACTACGGGCCAAAGATATTCAATAATATCATCATTTAAGGCGAGGATGATGAAAAATATTTTTAAAGAGCGAATCCGGTGAAACAAAATGACAAGGATTAAGGATTAAGGATTAGTACTTTGTTTTATCCATGTCCAACAATACCTCAAAAATAATCAGTGGTGTAAAATTCAAGAATGATCAAAACATGGATCTGATCAAAGCTTAGTATCCGAATAGATATTTTAGATTTAAAAGAAAAATTTTCATTTTTATGATTGAATAGTGCCGATACGTGAATAGTCAGATATCACGTGAATAGTCTTTAGATATCGTGAATAGTAACTCAGAGCACACCAAAAGATAGAAATTCCACAAAACATCTTCACGCTTACGTGAATAATACTACTGTGAATAGTAACTTTAAGTGAATAAGAACTCATGAATAGTAACTCGTGAATAAGAACTCATGAATAGTAACCCCAGACATGAAAAAAGTTCCAAATTTGATAAAAAGTACCAACCAATATTTCAAAGATAATGATATTGAAGAATTAATATCATTTGAGAAGAAAATAACATCCTTACCTCGAAGAATCGATTGCTTGGGAAGGAAAGGTCTCAAGTGATCTTTGAATGAAACTTGTCTTGAACAACAACTCTCAAAGTATCTAAATACTCACAAAATACGCTCGATAATATAGAGAGAAGAGAAAACTTTGTTTACGGTGTGATTTTCAATTCTAACTTAGCCCTCTATTTATAGGAAAATGTTAATTTCACCAAGCGGACTTGACCTCGCTTCTACACGATGGCTTTACTCCTGCTACTATTGCCACCCACCACATTTGAAATAAAATTCAGCACATTTTTTCACCAACCATAAGTGGGGCCCACTCAATTCTAGAATTTTCCACCAAAATCAATTTTAAACCTAATTTAGAATCGACACCTCTTAAAATTCATAATAAATTATCGCTCATCTTTAATTCGTTCAAAATTTTTTGGACATATACTCAACTTATATATGTATAACATATCCAAAAATTACAACGATCCAATCTAGTCGGATTAAAAATTATAACCCCATAATATATCTCAAAACCCACGATTTGATTTTTAATACCTCCAATCAGATAAAATACGATAAAACACCTCAACATTAATTCCTTCATTAATAACCACATAAATAAATCCATCATTTATATTCATATAAAATAAATATTTCCTTATCATATGAATCAATAATTAATTATTCACAAATAATATTACGTAATCACAATTATAATAACCGGTAGCCGCTCGGGAAAGAAGGGGCTTTCGATAAGGATCTCTCTTATCTACTGGCGCTAATTAGGTGACCAAACCTCTCCTGGCAGAACTTTCTAGACATTGCTAATAATGTTATCTAATAATATTATTCAAATAATATGAATTGATCGATGATAATAATGAAATCATGTGTTGACAATTATTGAACAACAATAATATAAAATATCAACGCAAAGAATTATTGAATCAATAAAATAAAATATTGAGCGATAGCTTCATGAAAATTATTGAGTAGTGCCATCTTATGTACATGAATCAATAATTCAACAATCTTGTCTTAATCTTAGTGTATCAACGGCTTGTACGACCAGACATTCACGTATTTTAACCAACGGGTATTCAAATGTCTTAACCAGTAATAACTCTGCCAGATTATTTATAACCACCCAAACTTTGTGCGTTTCCTCATCCAATCGCTTTCCAGTTATGGGGCCCCATACATGGTACTGCTGTGGTTAATATTCTCTATTCACAAGCGATCTGAATATTCCACGACCAAACGAATATTCCCCAGCAAAATGAATATTTTATAACCACTTGCTTATTTTGAAATATTTGCGTATTTAACCCTTAACTATCCACATTAATCAAATCAACCCTTACTATTTCAAAATAATAAATAAAGGAAATTCCTTTTTATTTAAAAAATTTCGGGTCTTACAGAGGATAGCATTAGTAGTCCTCACTATTCGTGAAATAGTGTGATAATAGTTGTAATGAGGACTCCTTTTGAGTTTGTATAATATCTAGTAGACAATATTTGTATTCAAACTCACGATTTATGTCGTATTATACCACGACGCTTAGGTTAGTAAGTTGTATTTGAATTTATGTACCATGTAAGTGGCGACCCAAGATTGGTGGCGTATACCTAATTTTGGGGGCGTCACAATAAAGGTCATGGACAATGAGTTTTTAAGCGAAAAGGAAGAAGACGCCAAGGGCTCAAACCGAGAGAAAAGGAAGGAGGCCGTGCCCGTTAGCGGAGAAATGATGATGAAGTAAGATGTCTTTGGGTCTTGGCTACAACATTGATTACCTTGATTAAAAGCGGAGCTTTGTTTGATAATTTTTTAAAGTGCGATTGGTTGCTTAATATTAATATAAGATAGTAACCAATTCGATGTTATTAGGTTACCAATTTATTTTGAATGTGATGTAGTTTGGTAGCCAAACCGCCAAGTAGTTGGTTGTCAAATTTTTATACCAAAATAACCAAACCTTTATAACAAGGTAACCGATCTACCTCCACACTGCGGTATGAATTGGTTACCTTGGTTTGAAAGTTTGGCAACCAACGGCCAAAGTTTGGCTACCAATTGCATCACATTCAAAATAAATTCGATAACTTTAATAAACTGAATTTATTCTTTTAGGTATGAAGGGTTATTACCCATCATTTGAAGGTTTAGCTAGCCTCACCCAAATCTACCCAATCAAATTCCTTAACCAACAACCCCACCATTTCTCTTTCCTCAAATCCCTTCCCCACCACCACCCATTCTTTCTCTCTCCACCACCTCCACCACTCCTTCCACGTCCCAACCCACCACCACCTTCGACCTCCTGCAAACCCACCTCGCCTAAAACTTCCGAAGCCAACAAAGAAACCCGCAGCCTCCTAATTGCACTTTCATGGCCACACCGCCATCAATGGCCACGACTTCTTCTCCGAGGTCTATTATCGATTATGCTTCTTCGATTGCTCTTTTTGTTCTGATTACAATGATCTATGAAGTTTTTTTTTGTTTTTTTCGTCAGATTCAAAAATTAGCGACGTGATTTTGAATTTTTTGGTTATTTTGGTAATCTGTCAAATTAAGTGGAGTAGTTTTCTCCTCAATTAATGGATTTGTATTTTGAATTTGAATTTGAATTTGAATTATTAGTTATCCTCGATTTTAGGTTTTCCTTATTAATGTGAATTGTCCTATTTTTTGTAATAATTACATTCTTTTTGTAATTATTTAGTTGATGCACTTTTCTTGTAATTATTTTCTATTTGTTGTACTTATGTAAAGGACCTAAAATAAAACCTCTCCCGTAGGGTTTTAGATTCTGAGGCCCAAAGTTCCCGCTGAACCACAATCACCGGTAATCAAAGGAAACCATTTTTCCGTTGATGTACAATTGTATGAATTGATCGGTGAGCTGAGGAGAGAGAAATGACAGCTGCAGCTCAGTCTTTCAATGGCAACCTCAAGGCAAGTTTCTGCTATATTTCGCTCTCACGTAATCGGTTTTTATTAGTTAGTTACCAATTTATATTTTTCTTTAGTTTATGAGATAATTTAAAGCAAAGAAAATGAAATGAACTTTGAATCTTGTAATTTGTGCTTTTTACCAATGGAATATAATTATTAAATAGCTTCATTATATACTGATTCGACTTTGATTTGTTGTCGTCCTGTTTGTAGAAGTTTGATTTTAGATGTTTGCGCATGCCATATGTTTGTGAAATGTCGTGGATGAATTGTACATTTTTTATGTACTTATTACATAGCCTCTAGATTTACCTCATTTGTTTAATCGTAAAATTGGGTTTATGATGAAAGTAAGGGGTTTAATCTAGGGTTTCTAATTAAAACTTACAAAGACTTCAAATTTGGGATGTTCAAGGTTCTTTCTCAGACTTCAAATTTGGGATGTTCAAGGTTCTTTCTTTTTCTTCCCTCATTTCTTTTTTTAAGTATAGCAAGAGCAGAAGTGAATCTTAGTAGTTGTAAAACAAATATTCGGTGTATCAAAATTACTGACCAATTTATGTTCATTACTGTTATTTGATGATTGGGACACAAGTTCGTGACTGCATTTTGAAGTTCACCTGACATGGCTCAGTTGTGGGGAAGGATAATTAAACATAATAAATATCCTCTGTCCTATTGCAGAAAGCACTTGCTGGCATAAGACGGATCAACTTGGAAGGTTTGCGATGGAGAGTATTTGATGCCAAAGGCCAGGTTGGAGTTTTCCCTTCTTTGTAGTTTCTTCTCTGATCATATTTTTAAATTAATAAGCCACTGATGTAGACTTAGCTTTCTGGGTTTTTTTTTTCTTTTCTGAAAAATATAGCAGAAGTACCTGTTATTTCGTTTATTAAATTGATAATGTAAATATGTAATGGATAATGTTGTTGATTGCTGTGACACATGATTTTGAGATTCTAAAGCTCGGTTGTCCACTTCTGGTCCCCTACCCCCCCCCTCAAAACACACAGAGTTTCAGTTTCAGTTGTCCCACTTGGTTGAAGCAAAACATTTAGTCCCACCATTTTCTTGTAAAAGTCACAGAACTGTCAAAGAAAACACTAACAAACTTAACATTTTTGTAGGTCCTCGGGAGATTGGCATCACAAATTTCTACTGTGATTCAAGGTAAAGACAAGCCCACATACGCACCTAATCGTGATGACGGGGATATGTGCATCGTGATTAATGCCAAGGATATCGGTGTCACAGGTAGAAAGCTTACTGACAAGTTTTATCGATGGCACACAGGGTAAGTACAGTACACTGTTTTCAGTCATTACTTTTTTGTGAATTTTAGTTACTGATGTAATATAAGAAAATTGCACAACTCTGTATCTTTAGTTTCCACTGGTTTTGTGCAAGTAGAAAATTTCGTAAGTTGTGAAAAACAAATTGGAGATGATTATAATTTCATTTGTACATTTCCCAACTGCCCTTAGTTCATGCAATTTTGTTTTACAATCTCTATTTTGATGTTTGACTGTCTATGTTCTGTAGGTATATTGGCCACCTCAAGGAGAGGAGTTTGAAAGACCAGTTGGTTAAGGATCCTACAGAAGTCATTCGTAAAGCTGTCCTCCGCATGCTTCCAAGGAATAAATTACGAGATGTGAGTTTATACCAATTTTTTGTACTTCCTCTATTACTAAGGTCAATCTAAGTAAATTACCTTCCTTTTGCATTTAAATTAAGCTTCTATTTTAGTTTGTTATGTTAGTTCAATGACCTCTCAAGTAGTCTATGGAGAAAAGAGTTACTTATGATTATTAACATGTTACCAATCATATAAATTAAGCACATATGCTTACAAGTATCCCCCCACACCCAAAATGAAAAAGATACATAAAAAATGAACCAGTTTTATTTTTCTCAACTCTATTCTGTATGACTTATATGTAGTTTGTACCGACACAAGCCTCTGGATGTGCTTTATAAGTTAAAGGGTGTTAAGTTGTTGATGATTGCCTTGCGTAAAAAACAACAACTGCCATTAAAAATAATTTTGACTTGATGAGTTGATGTAGTCTGGGTACTAAATGAATGCACTTATTACTTTAGAAACATGTGCTTTTTTCTATTAAGTATATCTTTAGTCCAAACAGAAAATCATTTTCTTTTGTTACACTAACAAGGTACATGATCTTCACTGTTGGATTTTATCTGTCTTCTTCAAAGTTTTGCTGATAATATAATCTGTCCCAACTACTACCAGTCTCTTTACCAAACATCATTTCTCTCTAATACAGGATCGAGATCGAAAGTTGAGAATATTTGCTGGCAGTGAGCACCCATTTGGTGACAGGCCTGTTGAACCCTATGTGATGCCTCCTCGTCAAGTGCGAGAAATGCGCCCTCGTGCAAGACGAGCTTTGGTTCGAGCTCAAAAGAAGGTCGAGCAGCAACAGCAAGGAACTTCAGATACAAGAAAAAAGAGAAAAAAGGAAGAGGTGAAAGCCGAGTCGAGTGTATGAAGGATAAAGTCATAAAGCCAATGTGCACACTTTTCAGACAGTCGATATTTGGTGGTTTTATCAATCTACACATGGTTTGTCAATTTCTTGCAATCGAACACAAAAGAGAGAAACATTGCACAGTTTGGCTGATCTGCTGCTTGAAATTTGTTGTCATTGAGATTCTCCTTTGTTTAATTACATTGTTTATTCTGGCATTTAGTGTTGTGTTTGAAATTTCTAAATTTAGGCTCAATGGAGAAATTTCTGGGACGCAAAACTAATTTGGAAATTCAGATCATGATTGCAAAGTTTGTTGTAGTTTTATCGCTGTTATTATCCTGCCCAAACAAGGCCTTTATGATATATCTAACACCAGGATTGACACGAGGTTGGACTGCTAGCACTGTACTGCTTTCTTTCTTTCTAAAAGCCACCAATGTGTAAACGTCTCTTAATTTCCAACTATTGTGAGGGGAAAAAGTTCATACAGCTCTTTATATGGAAAGTAATTGTTGTAAGAAAAACCTTATATAATTGATAAATCTATTCTGAATGAAATCGAAGAGACAAGTCAATGTGGTTTCGAGGGAAGAGGTTTTGTTGTTTCAAACTTTCAATGTATAGATTGATTCTAGGCAATTATTAACATGTAATTGATTCGAATGTCATTCCTTAATAAAGATGTCTAATCCTTCATTATCCCTTGTTATATTAAGATACCTACCAGACAAAGAATAAGTGTGATCAGATCACCAACTGTTATGGAAAAGCTAAAATGGACACGAAAAAAAGGAAAAATGTAAGAGAGGGAGGGGCAAAAAACTGTTCCATAGATCAACATAAATACACCCCTATCGAAAGGACACAAAGTTGCAATTGAAGCAACAAACTGGTTGCAAAAGAGTGCAACAATTCCAGCACTACGGAACACAAATAGGGGGCAGAGGGCCCTAATCACTTGAAGATCCATCATCATCTTCTTCATGTTGTGCCACAACTTTCTCTATAAACCTCTTCCTAACACCATCAAGTACTGTTTTTCTAGACGCATCACTTCCACTCTGGCCATCATTAAGTACAGGATCAGATTGGCATAGAACCAGCGCAACACCTAGAAACATGGAAGAACATACAGGTTAAGCAGAATTCTAAGCATGTAAATGGCAAAATTCACAAAAAAATGACATCAAGAGCACTTAAAATTAACATCCAAAAGATTCAAGTATCGGCAGCCATGAACATTTGCTGAAAAGGCCAAGCTGATTGATTCTCAAGTTAATGCATGAAAACACACAATTCCAGTGACCAAAAACTTATGAAAGTTTTCCTGAAGTGTCTTATAAAGATATAGGACTCAAACTTCACGAGTAATGCCTTGCTGTTATACAAACAACCACAACAACTAAGCTATTCAAACACTTAACATACTCTTGGAGATACGTTAATTATTCAGGATTACGCCCAAAAAAAATTCCTTTTTTATTTTTAAATAAATTAAAAACAGGTAAAATTCTTGGTTGTTTTTCATTTGCAGAACAGCTTGAAAGTCCATTATAACTTTTGCAAGAACTGCAAATCAAGATTCATCCAAATAGGATAATTTACTCTATTCTTCACAATTAATAAGTGGATTAATAAGAAACTAGAGTTCCAACACTTCTCAACCATCCAACTTTATCTTATAGGCTAGTTATCACTAGAAGGGTTCTGTCATCATTACTGTCTCTTTCAGCATTACAGGCTCATTCAAATCCAAACATGAAATACAGAAGAATACACAACTCTATATAATTTAAATTTCTAAGTCAGCTGTAAATATAGACATCTCAAGACAGGAAAGGAATACCAACCACTCTTGCTTGTGATACATGAGGAAGAAGCTAGTATCTATTTGTTTGTACTTAATTCATGAAACTTTATTGTATCAAATAATCGTACGCCACTCAAACAACCTTCTATCCCAAATTAGTTGACTAGTTGAGGTAGGCTGAAAATGAATCTCATATGTAAGAGTAAATGTCGAAAGGAAAGGAGAAAAAAAAAAGATACAAATAAGAAAAGATTTTTTTTTTAAAAAAAAAACTAAAATTAAAAAAGAAGATGGAAATAAATATAGAAAAAAAAACAGTAAAAACACCCACATAACATGCATAGTTGCATACATATATGTATATACAATATAAACCTACAAAGCTAAAAACTTAACAACAAAACAAATAAAGACAAAAATGTATTATCAGCCCTTCAGTTCCTCATAGCGAAGTAACACTATACGTATTTACATCTGAGTTAATTATTGAATTTGTTTATTTATCAAATTGATTACCAACAAGCTCTATCTTAAATGGTATCCCACTATCTCTTTTATGGAGTGGTCAAGAGCTTGAGCCTTAGTGAAACCATTACTTCTATCTGTTATGGTAGTCTTATTTCCTTAATAGATTCTGAGGTTAGGTTCTATATCTCTCCACCCACTATAACTGAAACAATAACAATATTAATAATAACAAAAAAAATACCAAATAACATTATCCCACTATATGGACATTCTTGATCCTATGAAAACTAGCAGGCAATAGGATCACCAACCATTAAAGAGTAACAAATCCAAAATTAGTCAATAGTTCCAAATTACTTGGTTATACAAAAAACTGAAAAAGATGAATACCAAATTATCAATAGCATTACACATAATATGATATATACTTGAAAGTACAGATCTAAATTGAGGACTAAGACGGGCCATCTCTTTATGCAGAAGTAACAACTTAACAGGACATTTTAACGAACAGGAAAACGTATATAAATACCTTCAGGAGTGCATCTCCTACCAAAATTATGCAAGCCCGCATAATTTGCCTTAACAGCACCGCTGTTGTACACCAGCAAAGTGGGAAGATTACGATCTGGATAGTTAGGTATGCAGTCAGTTGATATTATTTTTACAAATTTTGTTGCTGGGTATTTTCCCGCCAGTTCTTCCAGGCACTGCAAAAGCACCCCACACTCTGGGTACCTATCAGATTACAAAATTGATCAAATCCACATATAAAAACATGTAACAAACATATATATCTATGTTCCAACACATATACAGCAGAAAAAAGAGACTAAACAAGGAAGAAAGTAAAACTATATAATCCACTAAGAAAACCTTGGAAATTTATCACATCAATCAAAAGTATTACCCATCTTTATACAAGACAACAACAACCCAAACATCTGGTGAAGCTTGTGAAACCTCACGCACAAAATCTGATCCAGAAATTGGAATTACTGATCCAAACTTTGCAACCTTAGCTGCTTCTCTAATCTCTGCCAGCCTCTTCTTCCTTTAACCACACAATAAGCAACAAATAATTATATCATCAAAAAAAGTTAAAAATCTAAAACATTCATAACTACATGCTTAGTTTCCAATCAAACAAATGCACGAATGAACTTCAGTTTGTTCAAACTGCAAATAGTTCCATTCGAATTTAAAAATTGGAACCCAGCCTAGATCAGCATACCTAAATATGGCATTCAATGCTTTCATACTCAAGTCCATGGTAGCTACAGCTCAAGTTACGCTTGTATGTTAATCTCTATATTGGCTTGTCTATTTATTGAGAAAAACAAATTTACAAAAAGCTCCCTTGCATTGATTCTTTCTCAATTCTTTCTTTTTTCATGTTGCATCTAAATCACTAATATGTATGTAATATAATATCGTCTTAAAAATTAAAATTCATCTGTTGAAAAAGACAACATCTTTGATCACTATCAAACTCCCAAATAAAGCATCCAAATGGAAACTAAATAAGGATCCATTTGAGAAGCTAAATAGAAACAAATCTTAACTGACAAAATAAACGGTTTTTCCTGGGAAAAAAAATACTTCAATATGGGGAAGAAATCAAGTCTCAAATAGTTTTGCTTTTGTACCTGTATTCTTCCAGGAAGCGATCATCGTCAAGATCCTGGTCATCCTCTAGATCTTCAAGCTCTTCTTCAGTCTTATCATTGATCCAAGATTTGTCTTTTGCTTTGGATTCTTCATCTTCTGCAGGTGTAAAAGGAGGGGGCTTGAATGCAGGTGGCTTAGGAGGTAAATTTCCAAGCTTTCTTTGAATATCATCCCACTGTGTTGATGCTCCTTCCAAGTCCTTGTACACAAAATGGTAATCCATCGAATTTTACCTCTGACTTTCTATGTATATCTGAATCGATAATATATATGCAAATGAAAAATATTATTCATAAAGAAAGAAACCATGATACAGATAAGTACTTGACAATTTAACTAGACAAAGAAACTGTAAGTCAGTATCATACTAAGGAATTGTTTCACTAAACAAAATGAAGCCAACGAGGTCTTCCAATAAATGTGCTGATATCTCCGATTTGGGGGTTTCAGAAGGAAAATTAAGTAACTAAACTATATGAAAACACTTAGGTGTATCTGATAGGGATAAGACTAAAAAAAAGCATAAATAAAGAATTGATTCGAATGATTCAGAGCTCTAAAAGTTCAATTAGGTATATACATGTATATACAATTATATATGTGTATAGAAACGTAAAGAAGATATACAGTGCCGATCAAAAAAAACAAGAAGATATACAGCTTACGTCGCCGGAGAAGAGAGGTAGGATCTCTCCCGTCGTTGCCGAATGAAATATTACAGCCGGGCTTCTGTTAGAGCATCTCCAGCAATGTGACATTATATAATATTAAAAAATTATATTATATTTAATAAATTATTATTTATAAATTATTCTTTCATATTTTTATTTAAATTTATAATCTACCAAATTATAATTCTTTAATATAGCCTATTTAGTTCACCGAATTATATTTAATCTTATTGTTAGAGTGTGAAATTTTAGACTATATTTTATTTCGGATTTATATTTTTCTGACCTGCTCGAAATGCTATGAGGCTTGTTTCAGCTTATCTATCAAAATAATTTTGTATATTATTATTAATGAAATATTTCACATGAATAGTAAATACAGTAATCTTTATTAAAAAAGCTTTACTTTCCTATTTGTATGAAACTGAATATGGTTATTTGTCCATCTTAAAAGGTGGAAATTATTAAATTAATTACTCTTTTTCACAAAATAGTTTCATTTGTTAGTGGTTTTCGTTTACAAAATAGTAATTTTTATGTTCTAAATTATAAAATTATTATTGAGATAATTTATTAATATTTATATAAAAAGTAAATTTTACAATAACTATAAGAATGTGTTTGGGATTATTTATAAACCGTCAAATCTATTTATAATAATTTTTAAGAAATAAAAATATTTGATAATCTGATTTTAAAACTATTTGTAATCATTTTAAAATAATCAAAAGCTTCAATTTAAAACTTTTTATTATTTATTAAATCTAATAATCAAGTCAAGTATATTACTAATCTATTCCTATTTATTTTTATAATTTCATTTATTAACCATCTTAACTTCTCAAAACATTATTTTTAGTAATTTACTCTTAACATAAGTGATTAACAATTTTTATCAAACATTTTTACTAGTTTAAGTGTTTTTGATCTACCAAACACATTATTTTTTTTAAATCAATTATATAATTTAAAGTCGTAATAATAATTAGTAGTCACAAATTAGTAATCACAAATTTTAAAACGATCTCGAATATACTCTAACTCTTAACTCTTTAGATAACTTACAATTATAAATATTATCGACTTTTTAAATATACTATTAATTAAAATTACTATTTTTAAAATTCAAGTGAATTATATAAATTTTAAATTCAAAAATATTAGGTTTGTTTTTAAGAAATTAATATCAATCTTATATGTATAACAATAATTTCTACTATTTTTAAAGTATTTACAAAAACAAACTAAACAAGTTCAATAGTTTTTAGATAAAAATAACAAGAGTCCTTTACAATAATATACAACATTTAGAAAGTAATTATATTATTAGTGCTTGTCATAAAATATTTACACAATTAATACACTTTCTATATTTATTTACAATATTAGTGCAATTATGATTCCTTAATTTAGGAAATTAGTATGCAATTAGGATTCAATTCATAATAATAAGGAAACTTAAAATCAAGGAAAAACAACTACCATAATTAATAATTCAAATTCAAATATATTGGATCTAACAACAAATTCAAATTCAAAATAATAATTAAAATTCAAATATTCAAAGTTTGGCAACGTCATCTTCTTCCTCCTCCCTTGGGTCATCTTCCTCCTCTCCTTGTGGCGCTGGCTTGAACACCATGGACGTCGATCTCCTCATTCATTCTGACCACAATTTGCCGTTTTGTGATGAAGGTTGATTTAGTCGAGAAATTAAAAGGAGAAAAAAATAAATTTTAGTGCGATTGGTATCCAAATATTTATACTGAAAACCATTTTAGTTTTTGTGGAGTATCAAGAGAAATTCGATATAGTTGGTAACAAAACTTTCAAAAGTAACAATTTTAGTTTTTGTTGGTTACATTTGTATTAAGGGTTAATTCTAATTGCCTTCTATGAAAAAAAAAAAACTATAGTAGATTTTTATAATTAATTGGTAACCCAATAAAACTGATTTGTTACCTTTGTATTAAGGTTTGGCTACCAATTGCATTATAAAAAAAAATTTACAATAATTTTTTTTAATTAATTGGTAACCTAATAAAACTGAATTGGTTACATTTGTATAAAGTGTTAGCTACTGTAAGACCTCAAATTTTATAAATAAAGATAAATTTTTCTATAAATATTATTTTTGAATATTATGGAATAAATTTGATAATGTTATAGTTGTAAGACCCTGAACTTTTATAAATAAAGATGAATTTTTCTATAAATATTATTTTTGAATATTATGGAATAAATTTGATATAATGTTATAGTTGTGGGTAATATTTATAAATTTTGCAAAAGTATGCGAGTTGTTATAAAATATTAGTTTGGTGGGGGAATATTCTTTTTGTTAGGGAATATTAAATACTGATAGCTCAATCATTGGTGGACCCCTTACGCAGAAATTATTATCGGATTGAAAAAGCGACAAAATATTTTATAAAAATAACGGCGGAGGTATTCTGGTTAAAAGCTGTTGAACTACCCGTTGGTAAAAGAAATGCGATGTCTGGCGTAGTTGCGTAGTAGCACCACGGTATTGATTATTGATCTTTACGTGAGAAGTCACTTTCAATTTATGCTCAATTATTACTACTGATAATTCTTTGCATCATATCTCTTATATTATTGATTTAATTATTGTCACATTATCATCATATAATATGTTATAGTATTAAATCAATAATTGAGGCGACAAGTTATAAATGATTAATAATTGTTGAAAGATTAAATATGTGTTGATGAAAAAAAAATGATTTGTGGTAAGTTTGATTATTTTATGGGGGCTCGTATATATCATCATCTAAGAGTCTCTTCATCGATAGTAATTACCTAACTTTGTCGATAGTAATTACCTCTTGTGAATAGTATTTACCTTCGTCGATAGTAATTACCTTCGTCGATAGTAATTACCCTTGTGAATAGTATTTACCTTCCGTCGATAGTAATTACCTTCGTCGATAGTAATTACCTTTGTGAATAGTATTTACCTTCGTCGATAGTATTTACCTTCGTTAATAGTAATTACCTTTGACCGACGTCGAACCACTTGTCGTTTCACATTCTGATGATCGAACCACTTGTCGTTTCACATTCTGAGTGTCAAACCAAATCGTCGAGCCACTTGCCTTTTCACACACGGCGGGTCTTAAGCTAAAATCTTCTATAAATAGAGGCTGAGGGCTTCATTATTTTTCACGAATTTATTCAAGCTATAGAGAGAAAGTATAGAGAGATAAGAGAAAGAAGAAGAGTATTTTGTTACTACACTGTGCTTTGCGATATTCAATCTCTACCAAATGTAAGGGTGTTATTCTTTCTTATTAATGAAGAGAACTGTTGTTATTCCATTTGCTTATTATTACATTGGAATAACTTTTGTATCTGTGGTTACCCTATACTTGGTGACATTCTTCTATTATTACATTTGGAACATCCTGTGCATGTGTTTTACACCTTACACTGGTTAAAATCTTTATTATTATTCTGTTGGAACATCACATGCGTGTGTTTTTTACACGACTGATTACTTATTATTCTCATTGAATAACTCAGATATGCTGGTTTACCTATACTTGGTGACATTCTTCTATTATTACATTGGAACATCACATGCATGTGTTTTTACAGGACACGGGTTAAAATCTTTATTATTCTGTTGGAACATCACATGCATGTGTTTTACACCGGACACGGGTTAAAATCTTTTTATTATTCTGCTGGAACATCACATGCATGTGTTTTACACCTGGTTCCGTCTTTATTATTACATTGGAATATCCTATCTGTGTTTACACCGGATGCAGTTCCATCTTTATTATTACATTGGAACATCCATGCCGGTTGTGAATTTCACGACACAGTTCCGTTATTTATTATTACATTGGAATAACTTTTATGCATGTATGCGATCTATCGCGTGCGTGGTGATTTCTTTTGTTATTCCATTCTTTATTATACCCGGTTGGTTAAAACTTTGACTTATACTCCATAAAATTAGTGGAATATCCTTGATATTTGCGTTTCATCCATATCTTTTCATGAAAATATTCTTGATCATTCTTGAATTTTACTCTACAAAAAGATGTCGTGTTGATAATTTGGGCGTTAATAATTCTGGATAAAATAATTCTTGAACTTGTTTTATTGAATTCTTATATCATTGTCATCATCCTCATGTTTATATTTTTTTAAAGTCATCTACATGGCTTTAGTGCGTGCATAGATGGACTTGGTATGATTATGACGAGAGACTATTCGGTGTAATCATGGCCGTAATATTACAAATGATGTGGTAAAAATCCTCGATGGTAGTAGTAGTGCATTGATGGGCGATTGTTGGCATGATCATGACCATTAATGAATACACAAATATTCTTGGCCCGTAGTAGTGCGTGAATAATTGTGGTCGTGATCTTAAAGAATATCCTTGGCCGTAGTGCGAGAAAGGGGGTGATTCGATGATGTGGAATATTTATTAAAGTGAGTCTCTCAATTATAACGATGATGAAAAACCTTTTAAAACCTAAAAGATAGTAGACTTTATTTTCTACTTGACTCTTTTAATGGATTGCATATTCATTGCGATTAAAGCTGGTTGTCTATTGTATTTTATCGGTTTAACATTGTTGAAGACTATTGATAATTTATTACGCATTATCTTAGTCGTAATATTTCTTCTTGGGCTAGTTGAGCTCACCCTTTCTTTCCTTTTTCTTGAGAAAATGAGAATATAGGCTTGGGACGAGTCGGGGAAGCAGTGATGGTCTGAAGATAGCATTAGTAGTCCTCACTATTACGTGAAATAGTGTGATAATAATTGTAATGAGGACTCCTTTTTGAGTTTGTATAATATCTAGTAGACGATATTTGTATTTAAACTCATGAGTTTATGTCGTATTATACCACGCAGTTATGTTAGTAAGTTGTATTTAAATTACATACCATGTAAGTGGCGACCCAAGATGGGTGATGTATACCTAATTTTGGGGGCGTCACGGTTGATATCGAGCTTAGGATATGATCCACAGCTAAGATGTGAGAATAGTACTAGGAGGGAGAGCGGGGAATACCTTCATTAGTAGTATGACTACCTAAGTTAATGTGCTATTTTATTGGTTGGTCGGAAGATAGGGATAATTTGTTACATGTCAATTAACCTTTTGTTTTGTGGCGATGTCTGAAAATGACATCCGAGAATGTTGAGAATAGCAATGGAGCCTTGACGATCGTTGATTCACCATATCAATAATCGAGATAATGTGCATCGGGAAGCGACAATCCTCATGCAAAAACAACAACACCGACCAAATGATGAATGATCAAATGTTCGAGGCTTTATCGAATTTATCTGGCAATGAAGCGAAACGACTCTGTCCAAAACGTAGGTGGAAACACGGAAAACTCTCGGGCGGTCACCGCTAAACAATTCAAGGCTGGGACCACCGGAGTTTAAGGAGAGCCAAAACCACTTCCGCGGAAGCATGGATAAATGATTACCAAGATATTTGATGTCTTGGGATGCTCCGAGGAGCAAAAGGTTCCTTACACGCTTTTATGTTGCTTGCGAGAGCGGATTCTTGGTGGGAATCGGTAAAAGCGTACTCAACTTCTTTGTCTTGAAGATATCTTGGGAGAAGTTCGAGAGTCATTCAACGACAAATACTTTCTGAAAGTATTACCACACGAAGGAGGTGGAATTTATCAAGTTGGAACAAAACAATATGGCCAGTGTCGCAATACGAGGCAAAATTTGCGGAGTTATCACGGTTTCGTCCCCACTTGGTGGATAATGAAGAGAGAATGGCGCGAATGTTTTTAAGAGGTTTGAAGCGGGAGATACGTCGACATCTTATTTCTCATAAACCGTGTTTGTATTCGGATGTTGTAAATAGGGCTCGATTAGTGGAGCAGCGATAATGAGTCAACCTGACTAAAAGAAAGCGGTAAGCAAAATTATAATACCGGCGAGAGTAGTCATCGAGCGGTGACAACAAGCGTGGAGGGAATCAATGGGCCGGATATGGTAACCACTTGGGTGGTAATCGAGGCCAAAACAATAAGAATGGACATTTCAAGAAAGGGAGATTCAACAATGGTGGAAAGGCGTCGACCTTTTAGACACCCGTTGTTAAGGAAGGAGAAAGACCACCTTATCATATGCTTCAAATGCGGAGGAGAGGGACACATCGATCAAAATCGTCATGCGAGTCAAAAGCGTGTTATAATTGTGGAAGAGAAGGTCACTTAGCTCGATTTTTATGCGTTTCTCAAGACAAATTCGGCTAGGGATGGAGCACCAAAGGCCGTCCCGGAAAATTCAAAGCCGGTAGTCTGAGGGAGGCGTTTGTTGTGACCTCCCAAAAGCGAGGAATCCGAATGAGGTCATCACGGGTAAGCTTATCATAAACTCTAATGAAGTCTATACTTTATTTGATCTGGGTTCTACCCATTCTTTTATTTCTCCTACTTGCGCTCATCGATTAAATTTGACTCAGGAGAAATTAGACTTTGACTTATCTGTGGAAACTCAGTTGGGAGAAACCTTCATTACATCCACTTGTTTATAAGTCTTGTTTGGTTCAAATCGGTACCCTCACATTACACCGCGATCTTATTTCATTAAAAATACTTGCATTTGGCGTGATTACAGGGATTGATTGGTTAACTACTTATCATACAAAAATTGATTGTTTTAAATAAGGTTGTTAGCTTTTCATATTCCTAATCAACCTATTATGCAAATTCAAACGACCAAACCATTAAAATCAATCACGGTCATCTCAAGCCATAAAGCTATTCGTTTATTGAAAAAGCGGATGTCGAGCTTTCTTAGCTCATATCACGATTTAAATAAAAATACGTCGGTTTTAAGCGATATTCCTATTGTTAATAAATTTCTGACGTATTCCCAAGAACTTCTGGCCTACCCCGAGGCGTGAAATTGAATTTTGTATCGACCTTGAACCCGTTACAAAACCTATTTCAAAGCCCCATGTCGAATAGCTCTATATGAACTTGAGGAGTTAAAGACCCAATGCGAGAATTGTTAGACATTGGCTTTATTAGTCCCTAGTACTTCTCCTTGGGGTGCTCCTGTTACTATTACGTGAAGAAGAAAGATGGGAGTATGCGACTTTGTATTGATTATCGGGAGTTGAATCATGTCACCATCAAAATAGGTATCCATTGCCGCGTATTGATGACTGTTTGACCCGATTCTGAGGCCAAATTCTTTTCAAAGATTGATCTTAGTTAGGATATCACCAATTGAAGATTAGAACCGTGACATTCCAAAGACGGCTTTGAACTTCGATGCGGGCATTATGAATTCCTAGTCATGTCCTTTGGATTGACTAATGCTCCTAACTGCCTTCATGGATATGATGAACCGAGTATTCAAGGAATATTTAGATCAATTTGTGGTCGTCTTTATTGATGACATCCTTATTTATTCCAAAAGCCGTGAAGATCATGAAAGCAACTCTTGAGGTGACACTCCAAAAGCTTCGTGAATATAAGCTTTATGCCAAGTTGAAGAAATCACGAGTTACGGCTTGAAGAAGTAGCATTCCTTGGGCACGTGGTATCAAGTCATGGAATATCTGTTGACCCAACCAAAGATTGAAGCTATTCAAAGTGGGAACAACCTAAATCGATGTGCCGAAAATCGTAGCTTTCTCGGTTTAAATTTGGTTATTATCGGAGATTCGTGGAAGGATTTTCTCGAATCGCTATTCCATTGACTCGGTGACTCGGAAAGATCTGAAGTTCGGTTGGAAGCGAAGAATGTGAGAAGAGTTTTCAAGAACTCGAGAGAGAGACTTATTTCGAAGACTGTTACGACAATACCATCGGCTCGGAGGGATTTGTCATCTGGTGATGCTTGAGCAAAGGGTTGGGATGTGTTCTTATGCAACATGGAAAAGTTATAGCTTTATGCCTCATGACAACTCAAAAGAATATGAGAGGAATTATCCTACTCATGATCTAGAGTTAGCATTTGTTATCTTCTGCACTTAAAATTTGGAGGCATTACTTGTATGGGGAGAAAGTGGAGATCTTTACGGATCATAAAAGCCTCAAATATTTCTTCACTCAAAAGGAACTCAACATGCGACAACGACGTTGGCTTGAACTGTTGAAAGATTATGATCATACCATCCAATACCATCACTGAAAAGCGAATGTGGTAGGTGATTGTTGAGTAGAAAATCGTATGCAAATCTGAGTGCGATATTGTCAACGAAAGGCCCATTTTGTGTGACTTGCAAAGGATGGAGATAGAGTTAAAGACTCGAGGGACGCGTGTGATGATAGCAAGTATCTGAGTAGAACCGACTTTAATCGATAAAGTTAAAGTTTGCTCAAGCTACTGGACACAGGGCGATCGTATGAGGAAGAAAGTCAAGAAGGTGCTATCTTAGGAAGCAAGAATCGATGAAGAAGGAATACTTGAGTCGACTCCGGACTTTGTGTTCTAACAACCACGATTTAAAGTATAATATCATGATGGAGGAGCCTGACACACCATTTGCAATCCATCACAGGAGTACCAAAATGTATCATGATATTAAATCATACATTTTGGTGGAAGCAATATGAAGAGAGAGATAAGCGTTGTTTATCTCAAGGTGTCTAACTTGTCAACGAGTTAAAGCGGAGCATCAAGTACCAAAAGGTCCATTCTGAACCACTTGAAATTCCGAATGGAAGTGGGAGCACATTACCATGGATTTCGTTCTGGGGTCTTCTAAGGTTTCTCAAGGCATTGATGCGATTTGGGTCATTGTTGATAGATTGACCAAGTCTGCTCATTTTCTTCGTCTGAAAACTTATACACTTGAACGTCTTGCTCATATGTACATAAACGAGATTGTAAGATTGCATGGTATCTTAGGTATCCATAGTTTACGATCGAGACCCAAGATTCACTTCACGATTTTGGGTTAGTTTGCAAAAAAGCTATGAGCACAGACTTACGATTTAGCTCGGCGTATCATCCTCGACAGACGATGATGACGATCGGAGAGGACTATTCAAACTCTTGAAGATCTATTAAGACTACGTGTCCTTGATTTCAAGAGGGAGTTGGGACAAGTTCTTACCATTGGTGGAGTTTTCTTACAACAACGATTATCAAGCAAGTATTGGCATGGCTCCATTCGAGCGTTGTATGGAAGAAAGTGTCGTTCTCGGTATCTTTGGGATGAGGTGGGTGAAGCAACGTTGTTGGGGCCGGGTTGATGCGTATGACTACGGAAAAAGATTCAAACGATCCGAATGACGTATAAAAACCTCACAAAATCGACAAAAGAGTTATCTTGATCTTCATCGAAAGGGCGTGGAATTCGATATAGGAGATCATGTGTTGTTAAGAGTTGCTCCATGGAAAGGAGTTACAAGATTTGGAAAGAGAGGAAAACTTAATCCTCGATTCATCGGTCCATTTTAATCCTCGATCGAGTAGGAATCGTGGCTATAGACTCGCTTTACTGCCAATATATGTCTACAATGTTCATAACGTTTTTCACATATCTATGTTACGTAAATATGTGAAAGACCCAAACCATATTATTGAGTTAGAACCAGGACGAAATAGCGGAAGATTTGACGTATGAAGAGGTTCTGTTCAAATTTTGGATAAGAAGGAACATATTATACGCTCCAAGGTTATACCTCAAGTCAAAGTTTTGTGGAGGAACCACGATGTTGAGGAAATGACTTGGGAGTTAGAATCAAATGAAATCAAGGTATCCTTACCTCTTGACATACCAGTGCGTACCACTAATTTCGAGGTGAAATTTCATAAGAAGGGAGGTTGTAAGACCCGACTTTTATAAATAAAGATGAATTTTTCTATAAATATTATTTTTGAATATTATGGAATAAATTTGATATAATGTTATAGTTGTGGGTAATATTTATAAATTTTGCAAAGTATGCGAGTTGTTATAAAATATTATTCGTTTGGTGGGGAATATTCTTTTTGTTATGGAATATTAAATACTAATGGCTCAATCATTGGTGGACCCCACAATGAAATTATTGTCGGATTGAGAAAAGCGACAAAAATATTTTATAAAAATAACGGCGGAGGTGTTCTGTTAAAAGCTGTTGAACTACCCGGTGGTAAAAAATGCGATGTCTGGCGTGGTTGCGTAGTAGCAGACACGGTATTGATTATTGATCTTCGTGTGAGAAGTCACCAATTTATACTCAATTATTACTTTCTGATAATTCTTTGCATCATATCTCTTATATTATTGATTCAATTATTGTCACGATTATCATCACATATAATATGTTATAGTATTAAATCAATAATTGAGGCGACAAGTTATAAATGATTAATAATTGTTGAAAGATTAAATATGTGTTGATGAAAAAAAAAATGATTTGTGGTAAGTTTGATTATTTTATGGGGGCTCGTATGTCATCATCTAAGAGTCTCTTCACAATAGTAATTACCTAGCTTTGTAAATAGTAATTACCCTTGTGAATAGTATTTACCTTCGTCGATAGTAATTACCTTCAAATCGATAGTAATTACCCTTGTGAATAGTATTTACCTTAAATCGATAGTAATTACCTTCGTTAATAGTAATTACCTTTGTGAATAGTATTTACCTTCGACGATAGTATTTACCTTCGTTAATAGTAATTATCTTTCAGACATTACAGTCGTTTCACATTACAAAATCCAAATCGAACCCAATCCATCAGCTTGCCTTTTCACACGGCGGTCTTAAGCTAGAAATCTTCTATAAATAGAGGCTGAGGCTTCTATTATTTTTTTACAATTCATTCAAGCTATAGAGAGAAAGTATAGAGAGAGAATAAGAGAGAGAAGAAGAGTATTTTGTTCTTACACCTTCTAAAGTATTCAATCTCCTACCAAATGTAAGGGGTGTTATTCTTTCTTATTCATGAAGAGAATCGTTGTTATTCCATTGCTTATTATTACATTGGAATAACTGTATACGCGGTTTACCTATACTTGGTGACATTCTTCTATTATTACATTGGAACATCACATGCATGTGTTTTACACCGGACTGGTTCCGTCTTTATTATTACATTGGAACATCACATGCATGTGTTTTACACCGGACTGGTTCCGTCTTTATTATTCTGTTTGGAATATCCTATCGTGTGTTTTACAGGACACAGTTAAAATCTTTATTATTACGATGGAATATCCCATCTTTTTTACACGGATACAGTTGGAATCTTTATTATTACATTGGAACATCCTCACTTGTAATTTCACGACCGTTAGGTTATTTATTATTACATTGGAATAACTTTTATGCATGCGATCTATCGCGTGCATGGTGATTTCTTTTGTTATTCCATTCTTTATTATACCCAGTTGGTTAAAACTTTGACTTCTATACTCCATGAAATTAGTGGAATATCCTTGACATTTGCGTTTCATCCAAAGTATCTTTTCATGAAAATATTCTTACGATCATTCTTGAATTTTACTTTCACAACGCAATGATCGTGTTGATAATTTGGGCGTTAATAATTCTGGATAAAATAATTCTTGAACTTGTTTTATTGAATTCTTATATCATTGTCATCATCCTCATGTTTATATTTTTTTAAAAGTCATCTACGTGGCTTTTGTAGTGCATAGATGGAGTTGGTATGATTATGACCGAGAGACTATTCGGTGTAATCATGGTAGTAATGTTACAAATGATGTGGTAAAAATCCTCGATTAGTAGTAGTGCATTGATGGATGATTGTTGGCATGATCATTACCATTAATGAATACACAAATATTCTTGGCCCATAGTGCATGAATAATTGTGGTCGTGATCTTAAAGAATATCCTTGGCCGTAGTAGTGGGGGTGATTCGATGATGTGGAATATTTATTAAAAGTGAGTCTCTCCTATATAATGATGATGATGAAAACCTTTTAAAACCTAAAAGATAGTAGACTTTATTTTCTACTTGACTCTTTTAATGGATTGCGTATTCATTGCAGATTAAACCGGTTTATACATTGTATTTTATCGGTTTAACATTGTTGAAGACTATTGATAATTTATTACGCATTATCTTAGTCATAATATTTCTTCTTTGGGCTAGTTGAGCTCACCCTTTCTTTCACCGTTCTTCTTAAAATGAGAATATAAATTTGGGACGAGTCGGGGAAGCAGTGATGGTCCCGAAGATAGCATTAGTAGTCCTCACTATTACGTGAAATAGTGTGATAATAATTATAATGAGGACTTTTTTGAGTTTGTATAATATCTAGTAGAGCGATATTTGTATTTAAACTCACGATTTATGTCGTATTATACTACGCGCAGTTATGTTAATAAGTTGTATTTAAATTACATAATATGTAAGTGGCGACTCAAGATGGGTGATGTATACCTAATTTTGGGGGCGTCAATTACTAACCTATTAAATAAAAAAATCTATAATAGATTTTTTAAAAATAAATTAAAAACCTAATAACACTGAATTGGTTACCTTGGTATGAATGTTTGACTACCAACTGTACTATAAAAAAATCGCATGGTAGAGGAGGGCGGAGGATGGCATTAACAAGTTGGGAGTGTTAATGGTGGAGGAGGAGGAGAAGACTGACAAAGGCGAAAGAAACGTGATTGTTATTAAGGAAGGAGAATGTGTGCTATATAATTTATTTATTAATTATTTAATTTAATAAGTAAATCAATATTAATCCCCTAAATTAAGGAATCCTAATTGCATACTAATTCTCTAAATTAAGGAATTCTAATTGCACTAATATTGTAAATAAATATAAAAGTGTATTAATTGTGTAAATATTTTATGAGTGAATTATTGTTATATTTATTTTTAAAAATATAATAAAATATGTAATTGTTCCAAATAACAATGGAAAAGGTTAAAAACCGGTCCAACATTACTTGACCCATGGAACTCAATTAGTGGATCGAGTTGAGCCCAAGTTTCATCATACTAGTAGTATTCCGGTGATATATAAATAGAGGCCTGGTATAACAAAACCTTTTCTTAATAATTTCCGGTAATTCTTCCTCCTCCTCCTCCTCCTCCCTCCTCCTCCTCTTCAATTTTAATCGAATTGAATCATACAGACAGTACAGTACTGGTTAAACCCTAGAGGGAAGAATGAACCTAAATATGAGCTCGGTGGAGTCAATTGTGGGACAAATCCAAGGGCTATCGAGCAGTGCCCAAGACATAGCGCAACTCCACAGTTTTCTCAAACAATCAGAGGACTTGATTCGGTCCGAGTCGACTCATTTAGCTCCTTTTCTTTCTCAACTTGACCCCTCCATTCATTCCCTCGGTTACCTATACATATTGTAAGCCGCTTTCTACCCTCTATGTGTATGCGTAATTAATTATATATATATTTTTTTCATATTACTTTTTTTTAACCAAATCAAACATTCAGGATACTTGATTGATTGTGCTAGGGTTTACGTGCCTTGGAATTACACATTGTTTAATTATCTAGGTTACGATAAATTCTTTTAGCATAGCATAATGTGTCACTAGTTGCATTAGATCTCTAGAATTCTAATTGGAGAATTGAAAGTTGTGCATTGTAAGTACTCTTATGCCGCCTCATAAATGTCTGGCTGTTAAAAGTTGTGTTAATTACACTCTAGGGATGACTGATGTTTTCTAATTACGTACTTATGGCATCAACAGGGAGGCCTGCACAACAGGACTGATAACAAAAGAGCAGGCTAATGAGCTTGTTATCTCTGTAGCGAGATTTATTAATACTTGCGCTGCTGAACAGATTCGTCTGGCACCTGATAAATGTATTAATCTTAACTCTTCAATTTATATTATTTGATGTATGTGGACATTGTATAATATGGATCGTTTGATTGGTGATTTGTTGATGTTGCAGTTATATCTGTATGTAGACGGTTGAAGGACCACGTTGTGCTGCTTGAAGCCCCCATGCGAGGTGTCGCTCCTATGCGAACTGCTATTAGAAAGCTGCAATCATCTTCTGAACATTTAACCACTTTAGATCCAGACTTTCTTCTTCTCTGTTTATTGGCGAAGTGCTATAAAACCGGTCTATCTATTTTGGCAGATGACATATATGAGGTTGATCAGCCAAGGGACCTCTTCCTTTATTGCTATTATGGGTGAGTTGCCTTAGCATCCAAGAGAGATTTCAGAACCTACCCTTGATAAATATGGGATATGTTAGGTGCTAAACAGTAGATAGCTGTACAGGAATCAGGTTGAATCTCTACCAGAGAATCTGGTCATTACCTGTTCAAACTATGTCTCTGCTTATCATTAATGCATTTCCTTGTCATATAAAATCCTGACTCACTGTCAGGCAGCCTTCAACATGTCTCTCTTATAATTTTATTAATTTGAATAATGAATCAACAAGGAAACTTACTGACCATCTTTCTCTTGTCATTTTAGGGGGATGATCTGCATTGGTCAAAAGCGCTTTTGCAAAGCATTGGAGCTCCTGCACAATGTGTGTTAATCTTCTACTACTCATTTATTAAATTCGATAATTTACATAGTTCTTTTAATAGAAAAATAAGTTTTAATATAAAAAAGAGACATAATAAAGCTAATTAGAGGATGAGAGATCCTAAACTAAAAGTGAAAGAATACAAAACCCTTAGATGGGTGTTCTTCAGTCCCACTGCAAATCTAGATATAAAATACACTAAAAGTACTGATTATTGAAGACCAAAAAGAAGTCGGGAAAGGACATGGATTTGTTGTTAAAAATCTGAGTGTTCCTCTAACCAAATACCTCATATAATACCAAAAAAACAACAAGGTCCACAATGCCAGAGCACCTTACCATCTCTTTTTACCGAAGTCTTGAAACCTTGTAAGATGCAACTCTTCAACTCTCACTGGACAAACCCAACATTTACTACAACCCCAGATAACAAAGACTAGAACTTCAGGCCTCAGGGTAGTAGTGAAACAAAAGAGAGCTATCTTTGATTTTTCGCTAGGGATGCACAACAGGCCAGCCTGACCTGATCCGGCCTGAGCCTGCCAGGCCTTAGCCGTTGACTTTTGGACTGCAAGGCCAGGCCAAACTTAGCAAAATAATATACAGCCTGTTGAGGCCTACAGGCCAGGCCGAGCTAGGCCAAACTTAGCAAATTAATATACAGCCTGTTGAGGCCTACAGGCCAGGCCGAGCTAGGCCCAACACAGGCCAAACCTTTGGAATTCCACTTTGGGCATTTGTGCCTTACTTAAAAAAAATTATCTTATTCTCCTGTATTTATAGAATAAAGGCAAGAGAAGAGAATTATAATAGACGATGTGGGACTTTGGAAGCTGCGTGGGATGTATGTTATAATGATACAAATCCCATTTGACAGGGCTCCTTGAGAGGTAGAAGATAATCCTGGACGGTTCAACACCATTTTAGAAGATGGTAAGGCCTTGTTTAGAATTAAAATTTCACTTTATCATGTGTATATATAATTCTCCATATGTTATATATTTGGAGAGAGAAATAAGGAGAAGATAAGGTATATATGGTGAGAAGACATATGAAAGATGAGAAGATCTTTGCCCGTCTATTGGCACATGATCTCCATCTTTGTATTCTAACAACTCAAACTTACAAGCAGAGTGTGTAGAACTTGCTTTTTTAAACAAGTTTAAATTGAACTAAAGACTAATTTAGAAGGAAAAATGAAGATGGTGAAGGAATATTACTAGAGAATAATGCATTTTACAGTGGCAATTCCAAACTGGCCCTAATCTACCTAATTGGCTAATTTACTAGATCAAAAATTAGTTCTAGATTAGTTTTATAGTCATCTGAAAGCAGGCAGACAATGTTTTCTCCTTGTAGATTAAAGTCTTATGCCCCCATTTTTCAAACCCAGAGGTGCATATGACTTGAAAAATCCTTGTTCTTTTCCCTCTTAAATTTGTTAGAGAATCAAGTCAGCATATGTCTGTAACATATTTGGACAACACTTGTGCAGCTTGAATTGATAGAAGGCAGAGATTTAGAATGTTGAAAGCTATAAGAAAAGAAGAGAGTTATTTGGGGAACATCCAAGTGAGTCCCCTACCCCTTCCCTTAGACTGAACATTTGTAATATTCAAAAGGCTTACACAGATTTGAATGACAATTTGTGATTAGTTATTTAGCAATGAGACAAGGTAATAGTTCATAGATGTAATTCTCAACTTCCACACCACAAACACATTATTCTAGAACTGTCATTTAGAACCTTCCTTCTGAACAAAAACTCCTTTGTTGCAAGTGAGTCTTGAACAGCAAGCCATAGGTAAGATTGAATCTTAGTTGGGACTTCCTTCCTCCATACACAATTTCTCCATGAAACAATCCTGTAGCCCTCTTTGAATCTCTATAACTTCAGTGCATGTTTTAACAGCAAAAAACCCATCTTTTCCATGCTACCACAAGAGTCTGTCCTCGGTCCCATTCTACAATGTTACATTTTTTTATCAACTCTTGAAGATGTTTTTCTTCCTCCTTTTCCCACTCAAACAAATCTATCCATTTAAAATCCCACAAATTATTATTCTCTTTCTTAGACATACTTTGATGTACAGTTGCTTCTTTTGAATTTGACAATAAAAATGATCTTGGGAACCTATCCTTCAATATCATAGAACCACACCATATATCCATCCAAAATCGCAGACCTGCCATCCCTGACTTTCCATTCCCAACATGAATTATCCACCAACACTTCATATCCACTACCCACTCCTATTAACGTAATGACCTCTCACACTCTACACATTTTGTTTAGGTTAGCACGTTGATAGTCCCACATTTTTATTCATCCCTGTTTAGGTTTATTAAGCAATCCTCAAGTCCCACATTTTTATTCTAAATGACCAAGTCCCAGCATCCCACATTGGTTAAAATGGTAAAACTAAGGGATTTTTCCTTATAAAAGGACTAACAAGTATCAAGCTAAGTTTAATGCATAATACCAGGCCTAGTCCGCAGGCCAGTCCAGGCCCTAGGCCGGGCTAGGCCAGACTTTTAAGAAGGTTGGGCCAAGCCAGATATGAGTCTAAAAATGATGGTCTGATTCCAGCCTTGTAGGCCGGGCTTGACTGACCCAAGCCTTGACCAGGTCGGGCCTAGGCCGGACCAAGGCCAGGCTGCAGGCCGCGGGCTATTTGTGCATCACTACTAGCCTGCAAACAAATTACAAAAATGTTTGGGGGCAAAACTTTGTAGTTTTTAGTGCCTGGGTTAGACAAAAATGAAAGTTGCAAGGCACTTTATATGTGCTGGTAAAAACAAATCTGCCACATGTGTATTATGGATAGACTAAAGGTATATAATTAAGAAAAAGCGACAAAAAGGAAAAAAAATCGCTGAACCAAAAATATCCTCCCAAAAGCAAATAGATTTATCATCTCCAACCTTATATTGAACCAAAGGGAGAAAAGGAGCATAATTCTAAGAGATAAATTTGTAGAGACCTGTGTGAGTAACATAAGATTGACATGATTTAACATAGTTTACGTAGTTTATACCCATTTTACCCTAATACAATGATTTGAATTGCTTCATCCTCCTTAGTGTTTAACATTTTCAGATTGTAACTGCTCCTATGTCCAACATAAGTGCTATAGCTGTTGAAGCATACAAAAAATACATCCTGGTTTCGCTCATTCACGTTGGGCAGGTTTGCTTCATTCTCTCTCACAGACCAACTTGATATTTTTTTTTGTAGTATAGGGAGAAAATCTTCTAAGAAAGTGGCAATTTAATTTCTTGTTTAGTAGTATTTCAAAAATATTTTACTTTTGCAAAATACCTTAAGCCCTTAATAATAGTTAAGTTTAGAATTTGAAGTTTTGGGACTTGGGTTATGTTGTAGACTGTTTTTAATTTAATGGCATGGGGTTAAAGTGAGAAACTAGAAAGCCATTGAAGAAGAAGCAGACGTGGCGCTTATCCCAAAAAATAAAATAAAAACCAAAGTGTATGTGGTTGATTTTGAGAGAAAGGAACTATAGATGTTTCAAAGGAGTCAAAAGTTGAGAGGTACTATGCTGAATCATCTCCTTTTTTTGGTGAGGGTTAATGAGACTTTTTTGGGAGAGGTCTTTTCCGATTCTAAGATTTTTTGGAGGCATTGGCTCTCAGGGTAATTTTTTTCTCCCAGGTTTGTTGGGTGATTCTTGAGTCTTTCTTGTATAGATGTTGGTTCCCTCAAGGTGGATTTGTTAAAGTAATTAAACAAAATAGAAGATTTGGTTTGATTAGGTAAGTTTTCTATAACTACATTAAAGCTGCTTATGAATTTTTCCTTGTTATGCGATATTCATTTTCTGGTAATTTTTTATATGATATGCACGAAAACATAATTACCATTTTGTCATCCATGATAATATTTTCCATAAATTTATAAGAAAATTTCTTTTTTCAGGTTTTGTTTGCGTCTGTAGTCTGGCTTGATTAGCCTTGACTAGGAAGTTTTTTTTATTTTTTTTTTAAAACTTTCTAATTAGGGTCCTTACATCTATTTTATTAGAACTTGTTGTCTTCTACTGGCAGTTCACTACAAGCTTCCCGAAGTACACGTCTTCAGTGGCTCAAAGGAATCTAAAGAACTTTACTCAGGTAAAGATTGGTACTCATATAGGGGTTAATTGTTGGTATGATGGTATCTGTATAATTTTCAGTTGACTAATTATAGCTAAATTTACTTTAATCTACATAGGAACACTTCTCCAAATTCATTGCTCCATGTTATGGATGTCGAACTCATATATATCTATGTGCTTTAATTAGTTATGGATATAGAACTTATTCCAGTAAACTTGGATATCTAATAGAAAAACTTGAAACAACTCTTGTTTTTATGTAGTCCAAAACTCCATATACTGCCACAAAAAGCAATTTGATATTAAATTTGATTGCTTGCGCTATGGCACGGGGTAGGAACAGTCATATTTTGGGCAGGCTTATTTGAAATCACCATCTCCGTGGGTAATTGTCTGCATGATGTGCCTCACTTAATTCAGTGCCAAGGTACAGTATCCTTTGAGTTTTAGTTGTGAATGTTCACTTCGAAATATGGGAGATACTTCCCATTCGGATTAGATGGTCCACAGGGATATATCTGACCTCATGTCTGTTTTATTTATCTGCAAAAAGTTAAGAAATGTATACAGATTACTGGTCCTATAATATTGTTTGTATTTTCCATGGATTAACTAATATTCAGTCTTTTGTTGTTTCTTCTCATGAGCAGCCGTACCTTGACTTGGCAAATTCTTATAGCACCGGAAAAATTTTAGAACTCGAGACATGTATCCAGGGACATAGGGAGAAGTTTCAAATGGTGAGTAAAGTGTCCTATGTCGGTCTTTCTTCAAATTGTAGTATTTAAGAGGAGGCATGATACCAAACTTTATTCGTATGAAGTTCTATAAAAATTTCTTTGGTCTACTTAAAAGGTTTTTTTTCCTGATACCATTTTCTTAATCAGGACAACAATCTTGGGTTGGTCAGGCAGGTTGTATCATCCATGTACAAGAGAAATATACAGAGATTGACTCAGACATACTTGACTCTCTCTCTCCAAGACATAGCCAACACAGTGCAACTGAATAGCTCCAAGGAGGCTGAAATGCATGTTCTTCAAATGGTAGTTACAGCTCTTTCTTCTTTTAATATTGCATTCAGTTGGTGGTTTCAATACCAGAACTTTTCATTTTACTGTTTTTGTGCAATTCAAGATCCAAGATGGTGAGATATATGCAACAATCAACCAGAAGGATGGAATGGTGAGATTCCTAGAGGATCCGGAGCAATATAAATCATGTGAGATGATTGAACGTATCGACTCATCAATCCAAAGGTATGATATGGTATACATGAGCTTGTAAATTTGTTTTCCGTTACATGAACGAAAACTACAATCAAATGAGCTCATATTTTATTCAACGGACTCGAGAGGGCCTTTAACTGGTTCCTCTATTTGGCAAGGGAAAGAAATGTCCTTGCGGAAGTTGTTGATTTAAATCTCTCTTCTCCACTACCCATGGCCTATAATTAAATGAGCAGCTTAATGGATGACAACAGATGAGACAGGAAAATGGTAATGCAATTTATTGCTGTGTGCGAAGTATGAGTTTGGCAGTTCCATTATTTTTGCTGCCAAATGCAATCGACTCTTGCTCTTTCTTTCCTAATCTATTACTCTCTTTTTTTTTTTCCTTTTTTTTTTTTGGAAGGAGAACAGGTAGGGATGTTATATGGGTTTGGGTCCTTTTGGGAGATTTTTTTAATAATATTTCTATAATATCCCGCTAGAAGGATGGTTAAGGTTAACGAACATTACAACTGCTACTGGTCTGGTTGTATATTATTTCACAAGAATGGACAATTTGAGGTGTATATTGTTAATGTGATTTAGCGCAGCTCCTTGACAAGTAGTGGATTATTTTCTGTTTATGTTCCAGGATAATGACATTGTCAAAGAAGCTGACTGTTATGGACGAACTAATGTCGTGTGATGCTGCATACTTGTCAAGGGTAAACATCTTTTTAATATTTCAGTAATCAGTTGTATAAATATTCACCCTTGATTGGATTGGATGATTAAAAAGTTACCGTTTTATTCAGGCCGGAAAGGAGCGACCGAGATTTGACTTTGATGACTATGATTCTGTTCCTCAAAAGTAAAACATCTGAAGCAAGGAATATCCTCCTTTTGTTGGAAGGGGTAGTAAAAATTGAGGCAAAATTCACCCGTCATTTTGTTTATCAATAGCGAGAAAAGTGCATACTGAGATCTAAAGTCTTGAAATCTTATTATCTTAATATAATAGCTTTTGCTGCACAACTAGCTGTTTAATTAAAATTTTATTTGTTGACTGAGCTTTTGCAAATTATGACTAATATTTGAACCCCTCGGTTGGGTTAAGTTTGTTTACCTGCTCAATATATTAGGTTGCTTGCAGTAGTTTATACCCATAAACTGAAACTCATGAAAGTAACAGTCCGAGCTCATTTTCAAGGATAGTGTGCAGCTGCTAATGAACTTTTGTTAAACAAATCTGTATGGATCTTTTCCAAGCCCCTCTAGAGTCTAGGGGGAGAGAATTCCAAGTTTGAACGACTATTAGGTTAGGCCTTGTGCTAAAACAAATGTCCTTGAGCAAGCCATATCCAAAAAAAACAGAAGGATTTTCTCAACTACCAAAATAGACAATTGCACAGATCAGTTCCTTGACATGAATGCACTCAACTAGCAAGAGTGAAATATACAGGACGTTTAAGAAAACAAAACTATATTGCAAGGGGGAATTCAAAAGAGAAAAATGTAACTCTATAATCAAACTGCTGCCAACTACGGGCAAAAGGAATATAACCAAAACTGCCCTAGACAGATTGACGTTAATTAACTTTGGTGGTTCTATCTTTACAGAGCATATGCCATTCCTGCAGCACTGCCGCTTGAAGAGCATGATGCTCAACCTCCTCTGCAGTTAGCTTAGACAAAGTTGAAGGTCCCTTAGGCTTACCATCTTGCTCACCATTTTCCTTCTTTGTACTAGCATCTTCCTCATCAACCTCTTCCTCTTCTTCATCATCAGATTTTGGCATCTTTGGAGGAGGTTTAGCTGCCTTAAGTAAGGCTATCCGTTCCATTGCTACTTTTAGCCTCTCGGCAGCAACCTCCTTCACTTCCTCTTCAGGCATGTATTCAACGCCCCCATCAGTAAGGTCATCTAACCAAGATTGTAGATCTGAACCAATCTCCTTGGTGATTGATGCATCTGAAGCTCGAACCACAAATTTGCACATCATAGTCGTCGTTTCATCACCCAAGTCAACATTTGTGCTTACTTCACTGGCACCAAAAATCATCATGCCCAAGAAGCCTCCATACCAAGTCTTTGCAGCAAAGCAGAGCTGTTCAAGACCAGAAAGTAACACAAAGAGACACAAAGGTAGCTAGTCAGATACGAAGAAAAGGTCCCAAGCCGCGGGTACATGGGTGTGAAGGAGTGTCAGAGTAACAGTGAAGTACAGTTCAAACATGGATTTGTTTTAAAATATGAGATTTCATTTCAAACTTGCTCCAGTGCATGTTTTGACATTTCATCAATGCTTCAAACTTCTCTTGCAAGATATACTGAAGTGGTTTTAAAATTTGAACCTATTTCATTCAAGGTTGAAATAAATCTGAGATGCAAACTGCAACTTTTAACTTGCCCTTTAACTGGAGCATGCTACAACATACCGAGTAATGTTCACTTGAGAGTAATATAGTAGTTGGCAATGAGAAGAATAGAACAACATAGATAAAAGAGATTTACAAAATATATGATGAAAGTTAAGACCCCATTTCGTAACCACTTCCCCTTTCATTTTTTTTGCTTGTACTTTTTCAATATTGACAACCAAAAAACGTCGTGCAACTGCTTTAATTCTAAAATTTGGAAGCAAAAGCCACTTGGAATCAAAAAAGTGAAGCACAAAAAACACTTCTTCTTTTTTTTTCCAATTTTGGCAATACTTAATCACTGTGCCAACTTAAATGAGTGTGTAGCTATCAAAATCCTTAGCAACAAAAACCAAACCCGACTTGAAAAACACATTTAGGAACAGGAATACAAATAATATTTTCTATTTCTGCTTTTCATATATTTGTGACAGCATCTGTTTAGCAGTGTCCTCACAAAAAAAATTAAAAAAATAAGAGGTTACCAAACAACTTTATTATGTTTCTGGCTTTTACTAGCAAGCGCAAGTAAAAGTAGAAACATAATAAAGCAAAAATGAGAAGTAGAAGAAACACCAAACGAGCCCTAAAATATCAAGAAAACAATACATACCTGAAACCCAGCCACTGTTCGGATTATGTGGGAGCAAACTTTATGGAATGGCTTGGAAGACAGAGATTTCAGTCCACTAAGAAAAGGTGAAGCCCCATATTGCTGCGCAGCAGTAGCCTTAAACCCACTTCCTTCATAATTATCGTGCGGTGTACTCCACTATAGCAGGTAAACTAGGCCATAGGCGGAAATATTCCACAGGAGATATTTTATGCGGCAAAAAGAAGCTCAGTCAGTGGAATCTTATAAGGCTGACATCTTAAAATCACAGGTTCTCCAGTTTCTGGCTTCAGGTTTCTCCTTTGTCTTATGATTTGTGGATCCTCTTCAGCATAATCCCCTTCATAATCTCCTATAGCACCAGTACCATAAAAGGGGTAGTACAAGACTTGAACCCAAAGGGCACATCTCTCAAATTGAGAGACACCCAAAGTCACACTGCACAGCACCGGATCCTGCAAACAAGTATATTAAAGTGAACTACATATCCACCTATGGAGTAGATATCAATGTTAATCTATGTCTTATCCACCATTGTCTTTTATTACTGCAGATTTACTCCTTTAAATGTAAATGAAATCAACTATCAACTGTCCCCTAATTCTCAAGGTAATATTCTGAGCTCAAAGAAATCACGAAATATACAATCCATGAATAGCCTCAGAGACCAACTCAAAGTGTATTTCTGGAAATCAGAAGACAACTTTTCACTAAAGCATACAAATTAAGCATTACAAGTGAGTGGCATTTTAAAATGTTGTGTAAAGAAGAGAGTAATTAAAGTTAACAATCCAGATAATAATAAAACAGAGATGCATGGACACAAATTTGAATTGATAGCATAAGTGATTTTCAGAATGACCTGTGAATTGAGATTACGCAACTGCCGAACAGCTTGAGGAGATCCATCCATGAAAACCAACGGACCAGATAGCCCTACTCTAATATCCACCCGGTTAAGTTCGATTTCAGTTAAATTTAATACCTGAAATCTGATGGTCAGCAACTGGAATCTTTACAAAAAATATACAAAAGATTAGCAATTAATTTAAAATTCCCTTACAAAAGATCTTAATAGATTAACTAACTAGAAAATATACTGACCAATATGCAGCTGATTCTTTGTTTGATTGTTCACCATATGTACTACAAACAGATCTCATATATTTTCAAAGGCCTCTTAAGTATTTAAAACTTCTTTGTCCAAATAGTAACCCATAATATATGGTATAACATTGATACATCTTAATGTCACATCTATTTTATGAAAGAACTTCCCACAATATACAAATTTTCAATGAATCTTCAACATGAAACTCTAAAGCAATGACAATTGAACAATTACCTTTTTTGGACAAGTAGATGAAAACCTAACATAATCCCCTCCCATTCCTCTATTTCCCTTTCCTATTGTCTTCTAAATTTGAAATATTTTACTGCAAATTATATCACCTTCACACAGTTATCCAAATTTTATTTCTAGGAAACACTTGCATTTTGTACCTGACAAATCAAAATCTCCTCTTCAGGAGAGCATTTACTTTGAAGATTATGATCCTATCTAAGAATCAGAACATTAGATTGAAACCATGCAACTCCTGCCAAGCCAAGATATAATAGAATTTTGTGCCTAATACGTTATCTATCTTGGGTTATACTTATAAGGATGATTCTGTCCAATAATGAAAATTTCATCTTCAAGAAATGCACACCATCCTATATGGGAAATTTTTCAACAAGCATTGTCCATAAAGTTTCGATCAATCTCCTTCACAGAATTGTTATAGAAGTTCATAAATTTTGAGGTTTTGAACCCTAGAACCTCTGTATGGTTTACCTTGTTACCCTTCATCTGGTAAGTTTCGCATTACCTTTTACACAAGGTAGAACAGTATAATAGGGTCTTAGAGCTTAAAACCCTGAACTCTTCATCACATAGAGGAAGGATACTTGATAATAATATTACATACACCCTTACAGTGGGAGGAGGACACTTCAGAACTTGAAGTGGCATAAATAAAAGGAGAAGGGAAAAGTAACTTTAGATCTAGGGATTCTGATTAGTAAGATGAGACTTGGGTCTGGATAACCGTTTATCTGGGATTCTATAGTGCCCCCTCCCACAAAGAAACTCTTCCTCTCTCACTAATGTTCTGCTGTTTTGGGATAAATTGGACTTGTACTTGCAGACAGCCTAATTTTATCTTGAATTTAATATTACAAACATAAAAAGAACATATTTTTGCATATAAAATAGAAACTTATAACACCATCTAGAATAGTTAAAGAGACGTGCATTTTATTTTCTCCAAAAAAAAAGGGTCTTTAACCTTTAAGTGTAGAGTGATCCTTCCATCATTTGCATCTGTCAAATGATATGCTTCAACATAGCAAGGGTCACTGCTACCAGTCAAAGTAAATGCACTAGGAGGAACCTTGAGTAGAGTAGAATCAATTCCTTTTGTCAACAAAAGAGTTAATTCACTAGGATCAGGCCTCCATAGTTCTAAAATAGCCTTGTGGACCAATCCTTCCAATTTTCGATCCTGAGCTGCAGATGCTTCATAAAACTGAACAGTTAGTTTGTGGTGGCTAAATGGGTAATCTCCTCTGGCTTCACCAACCCCGGCCCACCTGGACAAAGAAAACATGACATGACTAATTGTAAAAATATATTAAAAGTAGTAACTACAATAGACAGTTAACGTTTAACTACATAACCAGGGGTTTAGCTATTACAATAAACAATAAGAATTAGTTTAATTTCTAGCCCAACATTTCCTCAACGTACACAAATAGAGATCTTCTAAAAGTAAACCAATTACTGATTAAGCACTAAACAACTGAAGTAATAGATAAAAATGGTGCAGATGCCTAACTCCAAAAGAGAAAGGTTCAATACTTGAGATCAGTCTGGTTAATAAATTACTCACTTGCTTTCTGGATGATTTAAAACATATTTGATACGTTGCAATATCAAACGAGACTGATGTTTGTTCACAGAATCCGCCAAGCCATCATTCCTGAACTCTTCTAGCTCTTTAATAAGCAATTGCCCAGCCCTAGCATTACGTGATCCCAGCCGCTGAGCACATAAAAGAACTGCCTGAACATCTTGAAGCCTATTTGTTGTAGCTGCAGATGAGTCGAGGTTGAACAAAACTTTGTGGATATTTGATATAATAATGTTTAGCGGATCATCTGGGTCATCAGCTAGAAGTGGATCCAAACCCTCTAGATCAATGTGTTCTGCAATAACCCAAATAAGACGAGCACAAATTCTAGGGGTATTCACCTGCCAAATGGACAATGATATTAGGTAAAAAGGAAATAAACAAAATAATATACATATATAAATTGGCCAAACCTTAAACCAAAATATCAAGAAGCATAGCATCATTGTAAGAAAATTAACTAAATAAGATGGTGGGAATCACCTTAAACTAGAGAAACTAACTCCTGTCCCTTATAATTTGACCTCTTTGACTTTGCACACAGTTTTAGGACAATTAATTGAGTAGATTCACATAAGAATGTTCCTTGACATTCATTTACTCTTGTTGTCGATGGTATTAGAGAAAGCAGCATTAAACTGGGCAGTAACAATGGACACATATGAAGCATAGCTTTAAATATTTTCTGAATTGCTGTACAAAAATTGGTCAAATTATTCTTTAAAAACATTAACTCATTACGATGCTTTTGGGAAAAAAATGGACTTTTTTGGACATAAAAAAATACATGTGGACAATTTATAAGGATTTCAAAGTTGCTATACCTACAAGTTCTAATTATAAATATGAGAGAGAGAAAAGGTAAAATGGGTTATTAATTCCCACATAAAGAACTAATATGGACCAGAGCTATGTGATTGATGTGATCCTTAGAACTAATATTTATTCTTGATCTTGTAAAATTAAGAAAACTATGGTAGCTCTAGTGCATATTGGAAGCTTATTAGCTTCTGTCAACAAATAATTATTTCCCTGAGCGGCAGACAATACATACTAAATATATGAGCCAGAAACTGCTCATAAATGCATCGCAAACATTCAAAAAGTTGAGTATTGTATCATTTAACTTTTGAAGACCCACAAACCTCACGCAAAGATTGTACAAGTTCACGTTGCAAGTTCTGCAGGCGTGTTTCGTTTAGAATCTGATCTTGAGATGCCCCATCTTTAACTCTTTTGACACCTCCCCTGGTATCATATATATGGCACAGCCTAACCAGCAACTTCAAGTAGCAATCAACTGCATATGTTCGACCCTCACAATCCCATTTCACACAGGGTCTACACACTTCAACCACTTCTAAAGCCGGCTCTGTCCAATTTAATGCACCATAGCCAGTTCCATATGCCAATGCTCCAATTACTCGGCTCTCCATCCCAGAACTCTTTTGTTCAGGCAATGGCAATGACAATTGAAAACAGCTTTCCACCAATGTGGCAACTAATTCTTCTCTAAATAAACTTTTACTTGATACAGTGTTGAGATCATCTTTTATCCTCATATCTTCAAAAAGTGAAGCAATATCTGTTCCTGGAAGAGGTTTTTGTCCTCTTCGAACACTTTCCTTTGCAAAAAGATCAACACAAAGAGCAGTCCTACATATGCATGCTAAAGCATGCATGCGGTCTGATTCAGCCCTCAAATTTCTCACCATGAGAAGCAACCTTTTGAACAAAGAAACCTGCAAAAGTAAATTGTGTAGTATCAGTAAGTATTTATGATTACCAAAAACACATTACCATTATTATAAGCATGCAAGTATGAGAAACATATTTATTACATCAAATTAGTTTGGATCTAAATGTCATTACACATATTGCTGCACAACCATGTGACCAAGAAATATAGAACACATAACAACCTAAAACTCAAGCTCTTTTCTCAATCCAGTAATAACTGAAGGCTCAATGTGCATATAGCAATCATAAGCAACTCCAAATCTTTTCCCCAATATTCCACCACATTTTCTTTTCTTCTTCCCTCCTTTTTTCTCATTAGTGGGAAGAGGATATGCAAGAAGGTCCTAACCACAAGCTGGAACTGAAAGTAAATGTATATACAAAACTCATTTCATAAGCAATATGGAGAAAACAATCTTAAGGTTGGAAGTTGGAACAATCTGGCAAACAAAGTCTGTGACAATCACTGAAAAATTGAGGTTTATGGCTAAGCCTAAGCGATTACAGTTCCAAAATGCAACTAACAGCCCGAAGGAAAGGAAAGCAAGTAAGAAGAAACAATGTTGTGCATTTCAACCCCAAAGGAAAAGCTAACAATCAGCAAATCAATGAACGCAATGATTACAAATACAGTTGCAGTGCAATGATAAAATTGCAAATATGTCAAACGTGAAATTTGAAAAGATAGAAGAAACAGAACTTCAAACGAACAAGGAAACACAGCAGACATGATTGGATGGGCATAGATAGGTAAAATCTAGCATACTAGCTTAGAAGTTAGAACCCATGTTCAAACTGCAGTTTAAGTAGAACACAAACACAGAATCTGATTTGTAGAACAAATTATGACTTGCAGTCAATGAAATGCAGGGGGGAAACAAGTAAGTTACACTTATATAGGAGTGAAACTTCATATACATGAATAGCATATTCTTAATGTCTCAAACAAAACAATGAAATTAAGCAGGATGTAGATACACAAACCTGCATACTAAGATCAAGAAGATGTAGATTAGTAACCACAGCCCTGACAATGCTCTCTCTGGCAGACGAAAATTCTTGCCTATCCCATAGTGTCAGAATAGCAATAATAGATGCAGAAGCCCACTCAGGCTTCCCTCCGGGTACATCAGCCAGGTACAACATGTTAAGCCCCACCTCAAAAATCAATGCAGGATCCAATGAAGAGGTCAAAAATGGCGCCAAATGCGTAACCACATCTGATACTCCTACAAACCTCTCTGCATTACCAGATTCTGAAGGATTATTTGCACTAGTTGCAGTTTTTGAAGACTTATAAAGCTTCTGGATGACTTCCAATGAACCTGAAGCTACCGACTTCACTGCATAAACCAGTGGATACACTGTAGCCCTAAAATTCTCCACTGGAAGAATTAATGACCTTACCATTAAAGCATTTCTCTTTCTCCAAACGAAATCTACCATCCAAGACATCCAATTTGATCGAATGGCAACAGAATTCTCACTATCTACAAGCTTATCTCCCGCTAATCGGCTCATTCTCTTGGACTCAAATTCCTGAAACAATCTCCCAACAGACTCAAAGGCAACTTTTGAAACCGAGTCAGATTTGTCCAGCATATTCTGCCCAATCCTCTTCCACCAATTCGAAACCCTATCTAACAAATTGATGTTGTTTTCGCATAGTGTCACCAGATCATCACGTGCAAGAATGGAACCTAGAGTTTCGGTAATTGAGAATCTTAAGTTATCGCTGGGGGAATCGAAGCAGCTGGAGATTTCTTTATTGCAGTCGGCAATGAGCATGCCGAGGCGGTGCGAGGGAATGGCGGCGAGTATTGAGACGGCGGCAGCAGTGACATCGGGATCGGGAAAATCGAGATCGTTGCGGATTCCGGTGCAAACAGTTTCCCAGAGGTCGGAGGTGAGGCGAGTGGATCGGATAAGGTCGAAAGCGAGTTTTTTAGATACAGCAGAGGCCGGAGAAGCGACGATCTCTTCCACAGCGGATTTGGCAATGACGGAGATGTCGCGTCCGGCGGCGGATTGCTGGAGAGCTTGGAGGAGTGCACCGGATTGGCGGAGGGCGTCGTTGGATCGGAGGTCCGCTTGGATCTGAGCGAACAGTATATCCATTTACCAGAGAATACTGATAAGGTTTTTGCTTTTTGATCCTAGTTTTATACTCCTCCTGACTTCAATTCATCAAAATAGAATGTTGAACTCTAGAAATGGGGTTGGGGTGGTCCTTGGGTGTTGTTTTTCTCTCAGATTATAATTATTAGTACTTGTTTAGTTGTTTTTGAAGGTGTGAGTTGCTAAAGTGCGCTTCATGCGTAGTGTATTAGTAAAAGCAAGCAGGCTTCAGGTACCTGCTATAAGAAGCCTGCTATAAAATTAAAACGTGTATTGGCCGTTATATTATTATTATTATTATTATGTAATTTAAGCACTTTTTATTTTAACTAAATAAATTGTTTAGTCGGAGTTTGTTTATTTATTTGCCACCAAAAATGATCCACCAAATCCAGGACTAATAATTATATGACACCGTGAAAAATTTCATGTTAAGTTGGTTAATTGATCAATACAATCGAGATCGTTGCGGATTCCGGTGCAAACAGTTTTCAGAGGTCGGTGGTGAGGCAAGTGGATCGGATAAGGTCGAAAGTGAGCTTTTTAGATACAGCAGAGGCCGGAGAAGCGACGATCTCTTCCACAGCGGATTTGGCAATGACGGAGATGTCGCGTCCGGCGGCGGATTGCTGGAGAGCTTGGAGGAGTGCACCGGATTGGCGGAGGGCGTCGTCGGATCGGAGGTCCGTCTCGGCTTGCATGTCGACATTGATCAAAATTAATTATTAGTCAAATTCCCGTCTCGACTTGCATGTCGACATTGATCAAAATTAATTTTATGCTAATTAAAAACTACACTTGTAAGCTGCAAGTTATCAATATTGTCCGGATATCTCAAGTATTCAGAATAAAGTCCACTGATTATTCGTACGTACAACTTGGAGATTGTGCAGAATTTTATTGCCATTGCCAATTTCTACATTGTAACTCTGCAATTGTATTCAGCAGTAAAAATGTACACAAACAGCGCAACAAGAAAATATCACAACTTGGACAGAGACCCAGCAATCTTCCTTAAATCCTTTCTCAGTATTTTTCCAGCAGCACTTTTTGGTATGGAACCAACAAACAATACCCGCCTTATTTTCTTGTATGGCGTAACCTATAACAAAAGAAACGAATACATTGTCAGCTCGTGTTGGACCTTAAAATTGCAGAAATATAGATGAGCAAACAATCATTAGCACAAGAGTGAGTTCCAACTTTTGTCTGTACAAAATATTACCCCCTTGTTTCTTAATTGATCCTTCTAAACACAACATTCTTTTAAATAAAATTGTTCTAGTCAAAGAAACAACCTGTTTTGTGATAAAATTCATCACATGTGCTTCGTCAATACTACTTTGAGGGCGTTTTACCACACAAGCCATGGGCACTTCACCAGCTTCTTCATCAGGGTATCTATGAAAAAAATTCAAACTTTCAGACAGAAAATAAACATCAATAAGGTAAAGTTTACAAAATAAAATTTGAAAATCAAGTTAGAACCATGCAAGTAGCCACATTAAGTTTCACATAATATATGTCAATATTTTGAGAGAGAAAATAATGAAAGTGAAGACTCGTTTTTTAATGTTAAAAATCCAAAATAAACATACTAATGGTGGTATAGAAACAAAAAAACGGATAACTATAAATGATACATTATTCACGGGAGTTGTATCAAGATGGCTTCAATGGCTGCCTCTCCGCCTAAAATTTCACTAATAAACAAATACTACTTATTGATTTAAGAAATTTGAAGCTTACGGTATGACTGCAGCATCTACTACCTCTGGATGGGATTGAAGCAATTGTTCCAACTCTGCAGGGGGGACCTGCAAATTATTTTTCTCAGCAATTATGTGATGCAAGCGCACCTATAAAGGGAGAATTGTGAATATAAAGTGGGATGAAATTACCTGATATCCCTTATATTTGATTAATTCCTTCAACCTGTCTACAACAAAAAGGAAACCTTCCTTGTCAAAATAACAAAGATCACCTGTTCTCAACCACCCATCAGCTACCAATGTTTCAGAAGTAGCCTTTGCGTCACCAACATAACCTACAATATTCTCACATTTCCCAGTGAGTTACTAAACTACTTTCCTGAGCCAACTAAAGGAAGCAATATCATCATAGTTTATGCATAACAATCTGTAGCACGATGGATGAAGGTAAAATGAAGGCATTAATTAGTTGTCATTTCACCCCCTCTTGATTTCATTGTGCATTGAGAAATAAGAAATCCTCACTTCACCTTTCATTACTGTGGGTCCTCTAATCCATAGCTCCCCTTGCTTGCCAGGAGGCAGAGCATTGCCTGTGTCTTGATCTACAATTCTGGCTTCACAGTTTCCTGCTAGCTTCCCCACAGAGCCCCAACGTAGACTTTCGTCAAGGCCTATTGCTCGAAAGGCAGCTCCCGTTGTTTCAGTCATTCCATAACCCTTGGTTAACAAAAGAGTATTAGTTCCAGTGGGGACAAAATCACTTTCAGAAACGGTGGATTTAATTCAACGCCTTAGATTTAATCTAATATCATACTGACAAGTTCTTTTCGCCCTGTTTTGCTACTATGCCCGTTATCTTGATTGTTTGGTTACTACTTGCTAATTGTTACACAAATAAATTACTTTCCCAACAAACTCGACCAATCTTATACACAAATTTGACTCCCACAGCTGCACAGCATGCATGTTTCAGCAAGTATATATCAATTAAATAATTTGAAACTACTCCATTTCATAACTTAAATGAGTGCGTTTTTACCTCTATTTCCACATGCAAACTTTTTTCTTTTTTTTTTGATGAAAAAGATAACAAATAAATAAATATTATCATTATAATATTAGCTTACACAAATATCAGCCTCGTTCACAAGTTTGAAGCATTCAAAACATTTTGTTTTCCATGTCCTGTATAACCTTTTTATTTCAGTGTTCAAATATGTTGAACGACATTGCAAAGCTATAATCTTTTAATTAGTTCTATATGCACCTCGGTTCATTCTTTAAGACCATGGCCATGGTAGATAATGTTGGATATATATATAAATAAATGAATGAAATAAAACCAATAGGTGTGACCCTTGGTTCATACCTTTTCAAAGAGATGTATCTTTTCAAAGGGATGTACCTTTTCAAAGAGATGTATCTTTTCAAATGGATATAACCTTTCAAAAGGATGTAACGTTTTGAAATGATGTATATCTTCAAAGGGGTATTTGGAAACTTATAAATAGGTTCCAAATCTACCCAAAACAATCACTTCAACTTCAACTACAATCCTTCTCAAGTTCTTAAAAATTACATTCATTCTTCATTCATATAAAAGTCATATAGAGTATTCATATAAAAGTCATATAGAGTATTCATATAAAAGTCATAGAGAGTATTCAGAATTTTGTTGGTTCATGGAACTCTTCCATTGAAGTGTTTCTTGTAAGAGTTGAAGACCATTTTATCCTGGAAGTAGACGTCCATTGTTCCATCCGTAAACACCGATAGCGGGGAAGAAATCTGCTTTAAGGAGAGACTGTCCGACAGTTGACTTGGTTTTTAAAAGTTTGTCAATTACATCTTGTAAGTCATTATTATAAAATTGTTTATTTTCTAATTCTGTTTATATATTTAATATATATAATAATACTTTGGAATAACAGATAATGCGACTGCGCCACCTCTTAAGGTTATGAACAACTTCCATGAATTACTGACTTCAAGTTCGCTTGCGCAAACACAAAGCAAAGTAAGACGTGATTTCCACTAGATCTTAGAAAATGACAACAAAATAATCGTCAATAACTGATGAATTGCTCCATCCATCTAGACATTATTACTATTTTCCATTTATAATTTATAGAGTTTAATTTAAAACAAAATTATCACTAAACATTATATCTCTAATTATATAACTAAGGGGTGTTTGATAAAAACTAAATGAATCTAAATCTAAAACATCCTTCTAAAAAAATTCAAAAATTGTTGTAAATTTATTTAATATTACTTAATATAATAGTTAATATTGTAAAAAAAAAAATCATTCAGCCGCTCATTTAGCCCATTCGGCCAAAAAATGAGACTAAACCATTCGGCTCAAATCGTCTGAATGGTTGACCGGTTTAGCCATTTAGACGATTTTTTCAAAAAACAAACGCACTAAATGGTTGAATCGATAAACCATTCAACACAGAACAAAACGCCGCAAAGTATATTATATGCATACCTTAATACTCGTGTCAAAAAGAAAATAAAGAAAAATAAAAAGTTAAACAAAAATGTAAAACTTCCTAACATGGGTATTATTTCATGCATAAAATAAATATTTGAATCATTACAATGGCTCATTCTTATATTAAAATTATATCCTATCATAAAAATAAGATTTTAAAAGTTACGGCTCAAGTTACAAACTTATATAATTTAGACCCCCGTGTGACATAATATATTATAATTCTTTATTGATAATAGTAAATTGTTAAATTCATAATAAAAATATTATTTTCATAACAAAAGTATTAGTTAGAATTTTTACCAATAAATTTACAACAATATTTTTATCGTAGAAATATCAAAAAGGGTCGTGGACCATTCTTAATAATATTAATAATATTGTAATTGAAATTGTGTATTTTCCTTTTTCGAGTATTATAACATTTCCTTTCCGAAAAAGGTAAAGTATTGTAATCTATTGCCTTACTTTCCATTTTTTGGTCGAATGAGGAATTATTTAGCAAGTTGAGTGCGAGTTTGCTTTTGTTGACCAACCTGAAAAAGTATCACGCCGGGAAACTTTGCATTAAATGCTCTGATTACATCCTTTCCAAGGGGAGCGCCGCCGCTCCCGACCGCCTCCAACGATTTCAAGTCAAAGCCATCGGTGAGATCCTCTTTTATCATCGCCATCACCACCGGCGGCGCCGCAACCACTTCCGTAACTCTAAACTCCTCCATTGCTCTGCACATCTTTCTCAAGTCAAACCTACTCATCACCACCGCAGTCTCACTCAAACTCACCGACTTCACACAGTAATAAAATCCAATCACATGAAAAAACGGCGCCGTATAAAACACTACCGCCGGAGACTCCCTCTCCAATCGCTGATAATAATAATTACCAACCATACCAATCAAATTCATATGAGTTAGCATCACTCCTTTGACTAGTCCAGTGGTCCCGGAAGAATACATCACCGCGGCAACATCGAATTGATTCACCTCAACGTGCTCGAGTTCACGACTGGCAGTACTCTTCATCATCGACTCAAACTCGGGCGAGTCGATAAGGATTGTACGGTACCGGAGATTCGTGATCTTATGGCATGTGGCGACCGTGGCAAACGCAATCACCGGTTGGGACAGTTTGATTTGGCGGGAAATATCGGATTCGGTGCTGATTGGGTTAGAGGGAGAGATTATAACGCCGAGGGAAAGGAGCGAGAAGTAGAGGATCGGAATGCGAGTCGAGTTGGGAGATAAAATGAATGCGGTTTGGCCTTTGCAGAGGCCGATTAGGTTTTGCAGATATGAGGCTAGGTTTTTGGTTAGGCGAGTGAACTCGGAGTAGGAGACGCGTTCGCCGGTGGCTGAGTCGATGAGTGCAGTCGAGTCGGGCCAGGGGGAAGTGAGTTGGAGGGAGAGAGAGTAGGAAGCCGCGGAGAGTGGGGTGGTTTCTGGTGGGAGGGGGACCGGTGGCCGGAGGCTGTGGAAAGTTTTGGTTTCAGGGCAGAAACCACTGTCTGGATCCATGATTATCGATGATTTTTCCATCTGATAAATTAGTGAAAATGAGAAGAAAATAGGGATTGGATTTTAAGCTAATTATGGAAATGATTCCAATAATCTATTTAGATTAGAGGTAAACTGTTTGTAAGCATCTTTTGATATTGCAATTATCGAGCATATATATCTGGTGTTTCCGTTAGCTGCAAGAAGACAATGTGGGATTGCCGGATATGCCTAAAATTTAATTAAATTTTTTTTTTTATAATTTAACTCCGATTAAAACCTTTTTTTTTATGATCATACAAATTTAATATTAATTTATTAGTTTACAATAATTAATTTTTTAATCATAATTAGAATTTTAGTTTTAGTTTCTAAATGACTATATATTAAAAATATTATAAGTAAATATAATAATTAATATCTACAATAATTATATTTTTAAAAAACTATGTATTAAATATATAAGAAAATTATAATTAGTTTATGGTGGTGAATCTTGCATAATTTATTAGTTTAAAAATATAAGAAAAATATTAGTTTATTAAAAATATAAGAAAAATATTAGAAGGTCACCACGGGTTATCTATGAAATTTTAGGAAGTGGTTAGCATAAAATTTATTTTTGAGTAAGTTAATCAATAGACTAATAGAGTGTTGATATGCATGCGAGATTCTATGTGTGTCAGTAATTTATTGGTCAATTGACTAATTTACTACTCCCTCCGTCCCTATTTAAATGATGTTTTAGAGTTTTTTATATGTCCCTAATTAATTGACGTTTGTTTAAATCTAGGAGAATTAATGATAATTTTTTCAAAATTACCCCTCATTACTCTACTTAATTTTTTGGTACTTTAAACTCTTGTAATAAATAAACTTCATTCTAACCGAATTCGAAATTTTATGGTGGTGAATCTTGCATAGTTTTAAGAAAATGATTATACAGACGTGGTCTCTTTTTCAGTTATTTTTGTTCTTCTTTTATTTATAAAAACTGTTGACACCAAGTTAGAGTTAACTATAGGGATCCGGTTAGCATGAAATTTATTTGTTGGTAAGTTGGTTAATTAAGCTAGATAGAATCTTGACACACATAAAATCTACGCATGCGCTGTCAAGACTTTCTATTGATCGATTAATAAATTTCTTACCCAAAAATAAACTTCATACTAACCACTTCTTGACTAAAGGATGATTGGTGAACTAGTTTGAGCCCATACCTTTTTTTAGAACAGTGATAATTGATGATTTATTATTTTGACCAATTTTGTAACATTTAAAATAAATTAAATTAATGTGAGATCCCAGATTTTATGAATAAAGATTTAATTTTCTCAAAATATTTTTTTTAATATTATGGTGTGAATTTGAGATAGTGTTATAGTTGTGGGTAGTATTTATAAATTTTGAAAAGTATGCAAATTGTTATATAATATTCGATTGGTGGGGAAATATTCTTTTTGTCGGGGAATATTAAATGCGGCAGTGATGCAATCATTGGTGGACCCCTAACGGAATTATTGTCGATTTGAAAAGCGACAAAAATATTTTTATGAAAATAACGGCGGAAGTTTTACTTAGTTAAAAGCTGTTGAACTACTTTCGGTAGTAAAAATGCGATGTCGTGTGTGGTTGCGTAGTAACACTAGCAGTATTGATTATTGATGTTTACGTGATAAGTCACTTCGGTTTTGTTTTATTAGTATTATTAATGTAATAAAACAAACAAACTTTTTATCTGAAAACAAAATACTTTTATAAAGTTATTACATTAATAGAATATATCATATTTTATTATGACGTAGTGTTCTTGCGATTACTGCGTAGTGTTTTTGCATAGTAAAATCTTTTTATATAAAATGCAGAATCTTTTATAAAGTTATTACATAAATAGAATATATCATATTTTGTTATGCGTAGTGTTCGTAGTATTGCGTAGTATTTTGTATAGTAAAATCTTTTTATATAAAGCATGAATACTTTTATAAAATTATTCTATAAATAGAATATATCATATTTTATTATGCGTAGTGTTGCATAGTGTTTTGCATAGTAAATTTTTTTATATAAAACAGAATACTTTTATAAAGTTATTCGTTTTATTAGATTATAAATAGAATATATTATATGTGAGACCCCAGTTTTATGAATAAAGATTTAATTTTTTTTGAAATATTTTTTTAATATTATGGTGGATTTGAGATAATGTTATAGTTGTTGGTAGTATTTATAAATTTTGAAAAGTATGCAAGTTGTTGTATAATATTCGATTGAGTGGGAATATTCTTTTATCGGAAAATATCCGCATGCAATGATACAATCATTAGTGGACCCATTAACGGAATTATTGTTTGGATGGAGAAAGCGACAAAAATATTTTTATGAGAATAACGGCGGAGTTTTCTGAGTTAAAACTTTGTTGAACTACTTTCGGTTGTAAAAAATACAATAATGTCTGGCGTTGGTTGCGTAGTAGCGACGTAGGTATTGATTATTGATGTTTACGTGATAAGTCATTTTCGGTTTTGTTTTATTAATATTATTAATCAATCAAGCGGAAAAACTTTTTATATAAAATAGAATACTTTTATAAAGTTATTCTATAAATAGAATATATTATATTACATTATGCGTAGTGTTTTGCATAGTAAAATATTTTTATATAAGCGAAATCTTTTATAAAGTTATTCTATAAATAGAATATATTATATTTTATTATGCATAGTATTGCATAGTCTTGCGTAGTATTTTGCATAGTAAAATCTTTTATATAAAAAGCGAATACTTTTATAAAGTTATTCGTTTTATTAGATTATAAATAGAATATATTATATTTTATTTAAAAAGATTTTGTTTTTAAATATGGACCGTCCGATTAAAAAGTAAATCAATCTGGACCGTTAATGAATTAATTACTTATCTTGATCCATTCTTACATAAATAGAAGCTCGTTCGTGGCGCCCCAAAATAGGTATCATCACCCATCTTGAGTCGCCAAATCATGATGCGAAATTCAAATACAATCTTAAATATCTGACATGAGTAGTGAGTTTTAATACAAACATTGTCTTACAGGCGACATTAAAACTCAAAATAAGTCCTCAATACATTTATTAACACACTATTTCACGAATAGTGAGGACTACTAATCTTATCCTCTCGACATGTCACTCAGTTCCCATTGAGTCCTCGCTACGTTCTCATTTCACTGAAGAGAGCGGTGAAAGAAAGAGGGTGAGCTTAACTAGCCCAAGATGAAATATTATGACTAAGATAACGCGAGAATAAATTATCGTTAGCCTTGACGATTTAAGCGTCTGATATAACAATCATCAAGTTTAAGCTGCGGTAGAACAATGCGATCCATTAGAAGAAATCAGTAGAGAATAAAATCTCTTATCTTACATGATTTAAAGGTTTTCATCACTTTTATCAACGAGACTCGACAATACATAATCCACATCATCAAATCATCCACCGCACTATATAGCCAATGATATTCTTTAGTATCACGACCACGAATTATCCATGCACCATGGGCGAAAGATAATCATGTTTTCATCAATGATCTGATCATGCCGTAAAACAATTCATCTTTGCACCTTGGCAGAGAGAATCCGTAGCCATAATCATACCAAAAAGCATTCATCAATGCACTACGGGCGATGAGGACTTTTTCACATCATTTGTAACATTACGGTGCGTGATTATACTTAGAATAATCCTGGTAGTAATCATACCAAGTCCATCTATGCACTACGGGCCCATGAGATGACTTTTAACGTAATATAAACATGAGGATGATGACAATGATATAAGAATTGATAAAACAAGTTCAAGAATTAATTTATTCGGGGAACTAATAACGTCCAAATTGTCGACATGATACTTCTTGTAGAGTAAAATTCAAGAATGCTCGGAAGAATATTTCCATGAAAAGATCTTTGGATGAAGCCTTGAATATCGAGGATATTCCACTAATTTAAGTGGAGTATAGAAATCAAAACTTTAACCAATTGAGTCTGATAAAGAATCGAATAACAAAAGAAATCACCGTACATGCGGTACTTGCTTCATGACAAAGTTATTCAACAGAATAATAATAACGGAACGAATTAGGCATAATCTGGCACCTTTTCTGAGATATTCAACAGAATAATAAATAACGGAACCGGTCCGTAAAATGCCTGAGACATGATATTCAACGAGAATAATAAAGAATGGAACCCGGTCCCGTAAAAACGCGCAGCAGCAGACGGATATTCAACGAATAATAAAGAATGGAATAACGGAAGAATTTCACCAAGTATAGGGTAGCCCGTGTATCTGAGGTTATTCTAACAGAATAATAAATAATGGAATAACGAAGTTATATTCATGAATCAAAAGAAATAATACCGCCAAAGAGTCTGACAAATAATATCCCTACTGAGTACAACAAATAATATTCCATACCTTAAGAAGAAGAATCTTTGGATATATGTGTGATACCCCCAAACAGTCCATTCCATCGACTGATATTAAAGTCACCAAATCATGATACAGAAAACAACTCTGACCTTATTACAACAATTGTCGTACAAAATACAACAACACATATCTTTGTGAGTTTGGATACAAATATATACCAAATGTGACACATGCCCCGTAGTGTGACTGACACCTCATGTTGACACCTTACATAAAGGTATAGTCAAAAAAGCATTTTAGAATTAAAATATTTGGGAAGTGCTCAGAAAACCTTTGTGCATGGGAAGCCGTGCGATGGGTTATAATAGATATCATATGGCCACGCAATTATCCTTGGTTGATCTGATAGACCCCAAAGAAAAACAAGAAGATTAGTATCATATTCTTCCCATGGTAAGTCTTCTCTTGACATATCATTATCTCCACCGTCTCTAATTGAGAATTATACTTGAAACAAACACCAAGATTATATAGGTAGTGCTTCGTATATATACTTTCGGCTGAGTGGATGAGCACATCCACAATCTTATGATGATCTGAGATTTTATGGGGCGCCCCCAAAATGGGTATCATCACCCATCTTGGGTCATTGAATCGTGGTACGTAATTGAAATCTGACTTGATAATAAAAGCGTAGGTATGCAATACGATGAAAACATAAGCTATGAGTTTGAATACAAATATTGTCTACTAGAGTATACAAACTCAAAAGGAGTCCTTATTACAATTATTGTCACAATATTTCACGAATAGTGAGGACTACTACTAATTTTAAGTCTAGGACCATCACTCCGTTTTCCGACTGCGTCCAAATTTATATTCTCATTTCACAGAAGAGAACAATGAAAGAAAGGTGAGCTCAACTAGCCTAGTAAAAATATTATGACTAAGATAATGCAGAATAAATTATCGTTTAGCCTTAACAAGTGTTAAGCCGTAGAATAAATCTACTATAACAAACATCAAGTTTTAGCTGCATTGAACAAATGCGATCCATTAGAAGACCAAAATTATCCAGAAACGCGCCAAATCTAATCGTATCTTCAATGATTTAAAAAGGTTTTATCATTTTAACATACGGACGATGACAATATTGATATAAGAATTCAATAAAACAAGTTCAAGAATTAATTTATCCAGAATTAATAACGCTCTAAATTGTCAACAATAGAGCATTTTCAGAGAGTAAAAATTCAAGAATTCTCTAAGAATATTTCCATGAAAAGATATCGATTTAAGCATAAACATCAAGGATATTCCACTAATTTCATTGAGCATAAGTCAAAACTTTAACTAACCTGGTATAATAACGAATTTAAATCTAATAATAAAGAAATCACCACGCATCGTTAGATACTTTCAGATGTATGTGTTATTCCTCGATGTAATCATAAGAATCTGAACCAGTCGCGAAATTGAATAGGTCAGATAATATGCGATGTGAATGTATAATAATTCCAGAAAAGCCTTGAGAAATTCACAATAATAATAATAATATTTTAATGAGGTTATCGAAGAACACGCATGTGATATTTCAAAACTTATAAAAACAATTTAGAAGAATCACCGTGTAAATTGTTTCACTTTATAAAGAATAAATAATGCATTTAATCATCCAGATAAAATGCGTATACAAACTCATGGTAAAATATTCCAATGTAATAATAAATCAAAGCGGAATCAAGATAACGGAAGTTCTCATGCATGTGATTCTCAACCAAAAAATAATTTTCTTACTTACATAACATATAATTATTTACTCATAACTATCCATTTTACTGAAAATACCAAATAATATTTCTTTTCCGCATTTATAGATAAATAGTCCCATATTGAACAGAATAATATCCACTTTCTCGTAAAATGGATTTACTATTAGAAGAATTTCATACGGCCAAAACCAATTTATATTTAATATTTATCATAAATTGTACTTTATCCAAATAATTCTCTCTTTAGTAGTAATCGATATTATATAGATGTACTCTCAATAATGAATTTCATCAATTTTAGGAGTTAATGGAAAGGCACAAGGAGTTATTCCGGATAAATAATAAGACATAAAATTCATAACTCTCAATAATCCAAAAAACCTCAAAATAATCATAGTGGTTAAAATCAAGAATATCAAAACATGGATACAATCAAATTGTCAATCCGAATAGATATTTTACGAAAAGAAAAATTTTCATTTTTAATTTGACGTGAATACAATCGTGAATAGGCCAAACGTGAATAAGAATCTCCGACACCAAAAGATAGAAATCCACAAAATACGCTTCGCTCCGTGAATAAGAATCGTGAATAAAAATGAATTAACTCGTGAATAAGTCGTGAAAGTAAATACATATCCTTCAAATTTGTAACAATTTCAAAGATAATAATCAAGAAATAATATCCGAAAAAATAATATCCCTTACTAACAAATACTATCCTTATAATCCCTTATCAAAAAGAAAGACTTAACTATCGGATATCTATACGACGTCAAGGAAACTTAGCAAATCGATGAATATCAACTCACCAAGTATCTAAATACTCACAAAATACACTCAATAATCTAGAGAGAGAGAAAAGCTTATGAATTTCGGTAAGATTTTCAATTCTAACTTAGCCCTCTATTTATAGGAAAATGTTAAGACGCCAAGGCATTTAATTCAAGCACTACGGATGCTTTACCGCTACTATTCCACCCACCAAAAATCAATCTTCCCAACAACCAAGAGTGCCCACTCAATTCTAGAATTTTCCACCAAAACTACATCCTTCGATTACCCACGTGTAACAAATCATCAATCGCTCATTTTCAACGGTTCAAAATTTGTGGACATATCTCAACTTATATATGTATAACATATCCAAAAACAAATCCAACTCGGATCAAAATTCACTAAATTGAAGAACATATTTTTCGGACTATTATTGATCGGACCAGCTTTCATATAATTTCAACGAAATATCCAAAGAATTTTGGGTGATTCAAATAGCTTACTTCTAGGGCTTTCTTTTGATATATGGCTCATCTCTTACTCATTATACATTAAAGAGTTATGGATTTTACAAAATCAATATTTTTCCAAAACAATTTTGTTCTCCATTATACGATAAAACACCTCATCATTAATTCCTTCACTTATAACCACATAAATAAATCCATCATTTATATTTTCTTATCATATGAATCAATAATTAATTATTCACAAACAATATTACGTAATCATATTTATAGCCGCTCCTATATATATATATCGCGCCAAGTAATTAGGTGACCAAATATATAGACATTGCCAATAATGTTATCTAATAATATTTCTTATTCACCTCTTTAAAAATTGACGATAATGGAAAAACGTTGATAATTATCGAACAACTTGCAATAATAAAATATCAACACAGAATTATTGAATCAATAAAATAAAATATTTCTTTTTGAACAAGAAATCAGAACAATTTCGAAGTGCCTTCTGGGCCCGTAAGAACTTCTTTTCCAATAATTGAAAAAATACGTGCACGCAACAACGCCAGACATTTTACTTTCCACCGTATTCCAACAAGGTTAATAGAACATTACGCCGTTATTTATAAAAACTCATTTGTCGCTTTTCTTCATCCGCTTATTCTCGTTATGGGGCCCACAAATATATGCATTTAATATTCTCCTGGTAAAAGAATATCCACCACCAAACGAATATATATATATATGCTTATTTTGAAAAAAACATATATCACTTAACTTTAACCTTTTATCAATTTAACCATAATCGAATAGAAAAATTGAATACTTTTATTTTATTCGGTCTTACAATCTCCTCCTTATATTTCGCCCTCGAAATTTACACTGGTACAAAGAGTTGAGAATATTATTCCATCTTCCCGTCATCATGATTTCTCCATCCTCCCTATCTCCTCGTATTTAATATCTCTAGAATACACTCAAAACAAAGGTTAATTGAGCAAATTAATATATCCCATCACACACATGACCCCATTTCTAAAATCGGTTACTAAATGAAGGATTTACTCATCTCTCCTCTTAGTTCATTCTCATCCGCCAGAGATCCCTCACACACACAAGCTCGATAATTATAATGTACACACACAACCACCTTATAAATAAATCCTCCATTCCATCCACCCATTCTAGTCGTTAAATACATGGTCTTCATACGCCCCACCTTTAAATACAACTTTATTACAACAATCGCAAAAATACAACAAACATATGTCACGATACCAATATATACCAAGTAACTCGACACCAACTCGATAACACGTCACCATGACACCTTACTTCTCATATATACCAAAACCTGTTTTAGAAATACCGTGTCTACTTTGGGAATGAAACCTTCATACGGGAGGCCATGCTTTTTAGGGTTATGGTAGATAACTAATAAACCCCAAAGAAAAACGAGAAGATTACTCATATTCTTCCCAATGGTGAGCATTTTCGATATACATTATCTCCATCTAATTGGGTATTAGTTCCAAACAAACACATCGAGGTAGTGCTTGTCAGCACCAAAACTTCAAGTGGATGAGACAACCATGTTTATTTTCAAACGAGGTTGTATGTCAAATATTCTTGTATTAGCAGTGACAAAACACCCTTCCAAGTTAAATTCACCTCACCCTCAACATCTATCGTTTTCTCATTCCTCGCTATCCGATCAATCTTTTATTCGAAAGGAATTGTGAAACAAAAGGGTGAGCAATACTTCAAGGAATATTATGACTAAAGATAAATAAATTATCAATAGTTTCATCAAGAATAAACGTAGATTTAGAACCGGTAGATGATAAAACTTTTTTAGAATCCATTAGAAGAGTCAAATGATATCCCCGCTAAAACGTCCACCAACAATAATATTCCCCAATTATATGAATAACCAATCGATTCTAAATTCTCTTCTCAATAATTGCCTTTAATAAACAAATAATGGTTATACCAAATCACAGTTCTGCTCATAATCATACTAATAAATTTATCTTTCACACACAAAGATATTTCATACTTTACACGCACAAAGCAAAGATATTCAACAATGTCATCTTTGCATTACGAGCCAAAGAAATCAATAATTCTCTTTGCACTACAAAATACATCAACAAGTACAAAGATATTCACAATTATGCCAAAGATATTCATCAACAACATTATAGCCAAAGATATTCATCAAATCCACACCATAAGTCATATCCATATTTATAACATTATGTTATAAATCACTTAGAAATCTCATAATCTAATATTATTAATATTATAATAATATTTTAATCATTTCTTAAACTTATAAACAATTTAATTAAATTGTTTACACTTTACTAAAATGCATTTAATCATCATAAAATGCCAAACTCATAAAATTTCATCACCAATAACCAAAACCCTCATCAAAAATCAAGATATACCTCATATATGATTCTCAAACCATAAAATCATATTTTCTAATTTTCTTACTTCACATAACATATTTAATATTTACTCATCGAACATTTTCATGAAAAATACCAAATCAGCCCAAAATATTTCTTTTGATTTTAAATCTTTATCGAAATTTTAAAAATTCATTTACTATTTTCATATGGCCAAAACCAATTTAATATTTAAACATATCATAAATTGTACTTTTATCCAAAAATTCAAATTCACAGGTCTCGATATTATATAGATATTTTATGTCAAGGAGTTATAAGGTTATTAGTCTTTTCATAAAATTCATAACTCTCAATCTATACATCCAAAAATACCTCAAAATAACATAGTGGTGTAAAATCAAGAATGATTGTATGATAGTGAAAAATTTTCACAAAACACGTGAATAAGGTCCTTCCAACGTTGTAACTCAACCAAAAGGAAATTCCACAAAAACATTTTTCGCTAATAAGAATCACATGAATAGTAATCTCATGAATAGTAACATGAAAAATTTATAGATCACCAAAGATAATGCTTCTATTCCCTCGAAAAATATCCTTACTATCCCTAATCCTTACTATCCTTATCCAAGAAAGACCACTGATACGACCCAAATACACTTTTATTCACAAAAATCCAATAATCTAGAGAGAGAAAGAGAAAACAACAAAATATTCATTCCATCCAAAAGGAATTATGTAAATAACTACAACTTTATTACAACAAAGTAAAATACAACAACAAAAGGTGATACCAATATATACCAAATCAGCACAACTTGGATACGACACTCATAAAAGGTCAACCGCTTTTTGAAAAGAATATCATGACTTAGGTTATGGTAGATATAAAGATAAACCCCAAAGAAAACGAAATTAAATTATCAATAGCCTTCTAATTGGGTATTATATCCAAACAAACACCAAGATTATATAATAAATCGTAGACACAACCATTTAGAACGAGGGTTGATATGGATAAAACACCCTTAGTTAAATTCACCTCACCAACATCTATAACACCACTTATGCTATCAAAATACAAAATTCAAAGGAATGAAACAAATCAACCATAGTTGACTAAAGATAAATAAATTATCAAACGATCGAGATTTAGCGATAAACTTTTCAACCATAAATATAATCCATTAGAAGAGTCAAATAGACTATAAATCTATTATCTTTCCATGTTAAAAGTCCACCAACAATGTTTTATCCTCGTAACATCACTCAACAGCTTCTTTTCTACAATCATATGAATAACTCATAATCATAATTGTGGTTCTAAATTCCTCTTCTCATCCAAGAGATAAGATAATTTTCATAACCTATCTTCACCAAACATCAAAGATCATGGTTATACCAAATCACATTTCGCTCATAATCATAATAAATTCATCTTTTCACCACGTCATAATCATATCTTAATACAAAGCAAAGAAATTCATCTTCAGACATAAGCCAAAGCACTACTTTGCCAAAAGATATTCAACAACATATTCGGCCAAAGATATTCATATCAATAATTCATCTTTACAAAGATATTCAACAATGTGTCACTATGGCCAAAGATATTCATCAATATTCATCTTTTACAAAATAAAGAACATACGTCATCTTTGCAGATATTCATCAATAATTCACTACAAAAGAAAGATATCAAGAAATAATATCAAAGAAAATAACATCCCTTACTATCCCTTATCAAAAGAGATTCATCAACAATTCATCGATGAATATCAACTCAAGTATCTAAATACTCACAAAATACACTCAATAATCTAGAGAGAAAAGAGAGAAAACTATGTTTCGTGTGATTTTCAATTTAACTAAATTTCTATTTAGGAAAATGTTAGCAAAGATATTCCTCAACAATTCATATTCCCAACAACCAAGAGTGCAATTCTGAATTTTCCACCAAAACCTAATTCCTAATCCACTCTAAAATTCATAACATACGCTCATTTTTAAGCTCAAAATTTGTGGACATATATCAACTTATATATGTATAACATATCTCGGATTAAAAATTTATAACTCACTTAATATAAAAACGATTTTTTGGATTACAAAATTTCACCACGAAATATCTACAAAGAATTTTTGGGTGATTCATAGGGCTTTCTTTTGATATATGGCTCATCTCTTAACATTATACGTGATTTTACAAAATCAAATATATTTTTTATCCCATATTTTGTTCTCTCAAAGATAAAACACCTCATCATTAATTCCTTCACTTATAACCACATAAATAAAAATATATAATCAAATAAATATTTCATATGAATCAATAATTAATTATTCACAAACAATTTATATAAACAACCGTGCCGCTCCTGTAATTATATTTCTCCCACCATGACCAAACCTCCTGATTATTTCAATAATGTTACTAATAATATTATTCAAATAATATGAATTTTGCGATAATGGAAAACTTAAGCAATAATAAAATATAAAGATATTCAATTATAAATTCAGAATAATTAAGGCCTTCGTGAATCAATAATTGTCATGATCGCAACAACGACATACCAACCGTATCCAACACAGAATATTAATTTATTTGTCGCTTTTCTCACTTTTCATGGGCCCATAAAATGATCAAGGCTTGGCGTCATATTTAATATTCCAAAGATCCACACCAAACGAATACCAATAATCTTGTATTTTACCCATCTTTATACTCAATAAAAAGAATACTTTTATTTCATAAAATTGTCTTACAATCTCCCTCCTTAGAAATTTCAAATTTAGAATTTCAAAGAGTTGAGAATAACATCGAGTTATAAAAATATTATACAAAACAAATATGATAATAAAATAATATGATCAACAATCGATTTACTCATCTCCTCCATTTAATCTTAAGAGACATTAAATAACAACAATATTCATAAATCGTTAAATAAATGTAAATAACTACAATAATTTGATACCAATATATACCAACGTAACTCGACACCAACTTAGAAAAAGACACTATATAAAAACCTTAGAAATTAGAACTTTGTAGAAACCTTCATAATGAATAGATATCATATTATATCCTCGTCAATCTAATAAACCCAAAGAAAACGAGAAGATTACTATCAATCCCAATGGTGAGACATATCATTAACTCTAATTGGGTATTATACTCAAACAAACACCAAAATATAGTCCCATATTGAATATATATTTTCTCAAATTTTAAAATTCATTTACTATTTTTTATATGACCAAAACCGTCTAATATTTAGACATTTATCATAAATTGTCCTTTTATCCAAAAATTCCGAAATTCACAGAGTACGTTGATATTACATAGATGTAGTCCCAATAAAAATTTCATCAATTTTGGAGTTAACCACAAGGAGTTATAAGCGGTTACTTTTAAAATAGTCTTTTCTCATAAAATTCATAACTCTTAATCTATACATCCAAAAATCACTATTTTTGGACACAATCAATAAACCTCATCAAAATATCATTTCAAATTTTTCCAGCATTTTTGAAGGTCGTAAAATTACTTAAACCGAAAAACATAACAACCCTTAAAATCCCCTACTATCCCTTACCTCAAAAGAGCAGCACTTTTGACTGGATATCGGATATGACGCTAAAGGAAATTTGTATCGTATAACAACACTAAAAGTATCAAAATACTTACAAGAATACGCTCGATAATATAGAGAGAGAAAGAGAGAAAACTTATGAATTCTCGTGTGATTTTCAATTCTAACTTAGCCTCTATTTATAAAAAAATGTTAAGACGCTAAAGCGCACTTAACTCAAGAACCTCGATAGATTTACCTGCTACTATTTCCACCCACCACATTTAAAAATTCAATTGAGCACATTTCTCACCAACCAAAAGTGGGGCCCACCAATTCTAGAATTTTCCACCAAAATCATTTATAACCTAATTTCCTAATCACCACCTCTTAAAATTCATAACAATTTATACGCTACATTTTAATTCGCTCAAAATTTGTGGACATATACACAACTTATATATGTATAACATATCCTAAAATTATAACGATCCAACTACGGGATTAAATATTATAACTCACACAATAAAGTCGTAATAACACCGATTTGATCTTTTAATACCTCCAATCCGACAAAATACTGATAAAATACCTCAATATTAACTCCTTCATTTATAACCACATAAATAAACCCATCATTTATATCCACATCAAATAAATATTTTCTTATCATATAAATCAATAATTAATTATTCACAAATAATATTACGTAATCATAATTATGACAACTAGCTGCCTTGTGAAAGCAGGGGCTTTCCGATAAGGATTTCTACTTCATCAAGGCCAATTAGTGACCAAACCTCTCATTGATGTAACTTTCTAGACATTGCCAATAATGCTATCTAATAATATTATTCCAAATAATATGAATTATTGATCCGATAATGGAAAATATCGTAAAGGACAATTATCGAACAACAATAATATAAAATATCAACGTAGTAATTATTGAATCAATAAAATAAAATATTGAACAATAATTATCGTAACCATTATTGAGTAGTGGCCTTCTGTACGTAAGAATCAATAATTCAAAAATATACTGCAAAACCGCTGCCATCGCAAACAACGCAGACATCGTATTTTAACCAATTTACCGGTATTCCAACAAAGGTTAATCAGAACTATTACGCCAGCTATTTATAAAAACTCCAATTTGTCGCTTTTTCATCCCGGCGCTTATTCTCATATAGGGCCCACAAATGACTCGCACTGGCCATACCTAATATTCCCCGACAATAAGAATATTCCACCACCAAACTAATATTCTCTTGTCAACAATGAATATTTTATAACCACTCATGTATTTTGAAAAAAATTCATATATCACCTTAACTTTAACCTTTTATCAATTTAACCATTTACTAAATAGAAAATTGAATACTTTTATTTCATAAAATTCGGTCTTGCTACAATATGAGTAGTGAAGTAGCGAATACTTTTCTTCTTTCTCTCTATAGTTTATCTCTCAGAGTTTCAAAGAATTCGTAAGAAATAATGAAGGAATGAGCTTCTATTTATAGAAAAATGGACCAAGCATAAGAATTCTAACTCATGAATCGGTCCAGATTGATTTACTTTAACTGATTTGTCCATATTTAAAGCAAAATCTTTTAAATAAAATATAATATATTCTATTTATAATCTAATAAAATGAATAACTTTATAAAAGTATTCTGCTTTATATAAAAAGCTTTTCTGCTTTTATTACATTAATAATACCAATAAGACAAAACCGAGTGACTTATCACATAAGATCAATAATCAATACCGCCATCCTACTACGACCATAATGACATCAGATTTTTACTACCAAGTAGTTCAACAAGATTAATGGTAAAACTTCCGCCAAGTTATTTTCAATAAAATATTTTGTCGCTTTTCAATCCGATAATAATTTCGCTAGGGGTCCACTAATGATTGTGCCGCCGCATTTGATATTCCCCCACACAAAAGAATATTCCCTACCAATCGAATATTATACAACAACTTGCATACTTTTCAAAATTTATAAATACAACCCACAACTATAACATTATATCATATCCACACCATAATATCAAAAAAAATATTTCGAAATTAAATATTTATTCATAAAATTTGGGGTCTCACAATCTCCCCTCTTTCTGGAATTTCTTCCTCGAAATTTACGTAGATCGCATTCGATATGCCCAAGAGGTGAGGATACCTTTTCTTCATTTCGATTCTAATTTCGAGGTATAACCTTTGAAAGTCCGAATATGATCCTTCTTATCCAAGATGTTAACACGATCTCCTCATACGCTAAATCTTCCGCTATCTCGTCCGGTTCTAAATTAATAATGTGGTTCGTCGTCCACATATTTACGTAACATCGACACGTAAAAAAACGCTCAACACGCCATACTTGGCGGCAGAAACGAGTCTATAGGCCACGGCCCTACTTCATCGAGGATTTCAAATGGGCCAATTAAATCGAGGGTCGAGATTTTCTCTTCGTCGATTCTTCGCTTCTAAACAACGCCCTCTTGAACCTTCTTCTTCACATTCATCACCTCCGAGTATGTAGCTTGAACGACTTTAACTTTATCGATTAAAGTCGATTCTAATCATATATTCATTATCTACACGTGGTTCAGATATTCGCACTTCAGAATCGCAGATACGATCTTTTACTCAACGCTGCCAAATACCACGCTCAGATTTCCACGATGATATCAGTATGGCACGATCGTAATCTTCAATGTAATTTTAGCCAACGCTTTTCGCGACGTTACATTCATTTTAGTTGAAGAAATATTTGAGGGTTTAAGAAATGGGTTTTAGATCGAGGTCAATACAAAATTCAATTTTACGCCTAGGGTAGGCTAAAAGTCTTCAAGAATACGTCAGAAATTATTAACAATAAAAATATCATTCAAAATCGTGATGATTGAGCAAAAAATGGGTATAACCGAATTCATCGAACCGAACTAAATAATTTAACCAATTTTTTTCGAAAATTCTAAGTTATTTTTACTATTTCTGTTATATCCGAATTATTTTAAGATTTTTGGTTAGTTTACGCAGAGTATTTTTTGGGTTATTCTATAAACCGAATAACCAAACAAATCTCAAATTTCACTAGCCCAACCTTCTAATTCTCAAATTTCAAATTTCAACCATTAGTCATTAGCAATTTAACACTCAAATTTCAAATTTCAAATTTCACCAACAACCATTAGTCTTTTCTAATTCTAAACTCTCGAGATCTCTCAAAGTCTCCAACTCTCTCACTCTCAATCTCTTAGATCTCTTGACTCAAAACTCTCTACCAATTATATTTCTTCGCATTGCACTACGAGAGAGGTACCATCCATGTCACTCCAAGGCGTCATCGTTAGAGAGGCAACTCGATCTTTCATCTTTCTTTTCGCTTCGACTTACGACGCACGTATGTGAGACCACCAAATGACTTCAGATCCCAAATGACGAAAATCCCATTCGGGTCTAGTTCTGATTTATATTTGACGAAATCCCAGCGACTTCAAATTTCACTTTCGTTTTGCATTTGGGGCCATTTCGTTTGATCTCAGTTTGGTTTGGTTTGATTTTGTGATGAATTTCGTTTTGATTGTGAAATACTTATTTTGGAAATTTTGCTGCTTGGAGAATAGAAAGAATATTTATGCTGAGCGGTGTAGTTGTGTCCTAGAGGAACTATTTGTTTATTTTTTATTTTGTGGGCAATTTTGCTGGTGAGAGACCTATCTGGCTACTGTGGAGATCTGGGATTTTTTTTATCTTTCATCTTTTATGTTTACGAAGTTTCTTACGCTTGAAATAATTATGGACATTTTTTGGTTTGTTGATATTTGTAGAGAATCTCTTATTAAGGTCCCAGAACCACCAATTCTTCCATTCTTTAGGCATGTTGATTATGTAGAAGTTTTAGCTCAAATTCCTGAGAAAGCAGATAAAAGGTGTATACAGTTCAAGCTCAAATTCCTGAGAAAGCAGATGGATTGTAGTCTATCTGTAGGAACTGAACTGTGTTGCTGCTAATTCTTTTCAATTCGGTTATTAACCGAATAACCGAATAACCTATTTGGTTATTCGGTTAGTGCACAATTCGGTTGTTTATTCTGGTACCTAAAATAGTGTTAGTTTGGGTATCGATTATAACCGAAATTGTGGTTCGGTTCAGTTATTAACCGAATGCTCAGTCCTATCCAAGACTTGGATAGTACGTCACATTGATACCTATCAACTTGCCATCGTCATTCACGACATCGCCTACAGAAAAGTCCGCTTCTCGGCATTCCACACAAGAAAGTCAACAACGAAAGGACCGAGGCTCTTTTACTTACGGCTTGATATGACAATGATCGATTTTAGTGGTTTGGTTACTTGAATTCATATAACAAAGTTGGTTAGAATATGAAAGCTAATAACCTTACGAAAAGCATGATGAGTAGTTAACCAATCGATTCCTAAAATCGCATCAAAGGCAAGTATTTTCAAAGAGACAAGATCGACACGTAACGTGAAAGTGTTGATTTGAACAAGATTTATAAATAAAGGAGATAACGAAGGTTTCTCCCAACCGAAGTTTAAACAGATATATCAAAGTCTAACTTTTCTCGAGTTAACTTCAACCATTGAACACAACTAGTGAAATAAAAGAGTAAGTAGAATCCCAGATTCAACACCAGATGACTTCCACAAGAGTTTATGATTAACATACCCGTGCTAATTTTATTCGTGTTTCGTCACAAAAAAAACGCCTCTTAAACTAACGGCTTTAGCTTGTCCGGGACATCCTTTGGCATCACTATCCCAAATGGACTTGACTTCACCATACGACAAAATTGAGCTAGGTGACCTTTTCTTCCGCAATTAAAACACGCTTTTGATTGGATCATACAGCTTTGACGGATGTGTCCCTCCCCCGTCTCAAGATTTGAAACATACGACCGCGTTGGTCGCTTTCTTCCTTTCAAACAGTGTTGGTGCCGACGCCTTCACGCCATCATTGAATCTTCTCTCTTGAAATGTCCATTCTTATTGTTTTGACCACGATTACTTATCGTCACCACTTTGATGATCATATCACCGATATTATCATTTTTCCTACCGCTTCTTTTTGGTCAAGGCTGACTGTTATCGCTACCTCCACTAACTCGATCACTATTTACAACATCCGAATACAAACACAGCTTTATGAGAAATAAGATATCGACTTATCTCCCGCCTTCAAACCTCTTAAAAATATCCGCTATTCTTCTCTTTTCATTATCAACCAAGTGGGACGAAATTGGGACAACTCGGCAAACTTGGCTTCAGCATCGCGACACTCTGGCCATGTTATTTTGCTCCAACTTGATAAATTCCACCTTTTTCATGTGACGAATGCTTTCGAAAGTACTTGTCCTCAATGTGACTCTTGAACTTCTCCCAAGACATCTCGAAGTGCGGCTTGGGTCGATACGCTTTTACGATTCCCACCAAAGATCCGCCTCTTCACGAACATAAAGGTGGCAAAGGGAACTTTGGCTTCTGAGCATCCCAATATATCAAATATCTTGGTGATATGCTTTAACCACGCCTCCGCTTTAAGTGGTTCTCGCTTTCCAAAACTCCGGTGGTCCCAGCTTCTTGAATTGCTTAATGAAGACCAACCGTGGGTTGCCATTGTTTTCTCCCCATTATGAATGGAGCCGCCACCGATGTCGTATGAATTCTAAAAAGCTCCTAAACGCATCATTGCTCATTAATCGATCGTTGTTGTTGTTTACAGGAGGATTATCGCCATCCCGCTGCACATTGTCCTCGATTATCGATCCGTGAGAATCAACATTCTCCTCGCCGCTCCATTCTATTCTCAACATTCTCTGATGTCATTTTCGACATCGCCACAAAACAAGGTTAATTAACATGTAATATATTATCTCATGATGCCCCAAAATTAGGTATACATCACCCATCTTGAGTCGCCAGATACATGGTACATAATTCAAATACAACTTAATAATACAACTCACATGTATAATACGACAAAACATAAATCGTGAGTTTGAATACAAATATTGTCTACTGTAGAGTATACAAACTCAAAAGGAGTCCTCATTACAATTATTATCACACTATTTAATGTAATAGTGAGGACTACTAATGCACCATCTAGGACCATCACTGCTCCCCGACTAGTCTTAGCTACGCTTCTCATTTCCTCAAGAAAAAGTGAAAAGAAATGGTGAGCTCAACTAGCCCAAAGAAGAAATATTATGACTAAGATAATGCGTAATAATTTATCGTTAGCCTTCAATGTTTAAACTGATAAAATATAATAACTATCAAGTTTAACTGCAGCGGAACAAGCAATCCATTAGAAGAGTCAAGTAGGGAATAAAATCTATTATCTTCTATGATTTAAAAGGTTTTTCATCACTTTTATCGCTAGGACTCAACTTAATAAATAATCCACATCATCGAATCACCCCTGCACTACGGCCAAATATATTCTTTAGTATCACGACCACGAATTATCCATGCACTACGGCTAAAGATAATCATGTTTTCATCAACTCATCCCGATCATGCCATAAAAACAATTCATCTTCGCACTACTACCAAAGAGAATCCATAGCCATAATCATACCAAAAACTCGCCCATCAATGCACTACGGGCCAACGAGGACTTTTTCCACATCATTTGTAACATTACTAAGCATGATTATACCGAATAATCCTCGGTATTAATCATACCAAGTCAATCTACGCACTACAGCCATGTATTTACTTTCAACATAATATAAACACGCGAGGATGATGACAATGATATAAGAATTCAATAAAACAAGTTCAAGAATTAATTTATCTAGAACCGATAACGCCCAAATTGTCAACATGATACCGCTTTGGTAGAGTAAAATTCAAGACCGCCGTAAGAATATTTCCATGAAAAGATATCGGATGAAGCGGAAATATCAAGGATATTCCACTAATTTCATGGAGTATAAGTCAAAACTTTAACCAACCGAATATAATAAAGAATGGAATAAAAAAAGAAATCACCATGCACGCGTGATTGATGATGTGTTATTCCAATGTAATAATAATAACTAACCAGTCCGATTTAAAACGCACCGACGTGATATTCCAAATGTAATATTAAAGAATAGAATAATAAAAGAATTTCACCATTATGCAAAGACTTGCATGTATGTGTTATTCCAACTTAATAATAAAGAATAAAATAATAGAAGAATTTCACCACGTATGCGATTTTGATAAAACAAAGTTATTCCAACATAATAATAAAGAATCAATAATAGAAGAATTTCACCACGATGCGGAATCTTCGCATAAAAGTTATTCTAACATAATAATAAAGAATGGAATAATGTAATAATTTCACCATGTATAGGATATCTCGTATATACAAAGTTATTCCAATGTAATAATAAAGAATGGAATAATGTAAGTTCTCTTCATGAATAAAAAGAAATAATACTCCTTACGAAAGTACAACAAATAATATCCCCTACCTTAGAAAGAAGAGTAATCGGATATAAAAGTAGTGAAGAAAGTAACATTTTTCTTCTTTCTCTCTATAGTTTCTCTCTAGAGTTTCAAAGGAATTCGTAAGAAATAATGAATGAATGAGCTTCTATTTATGTAAAAATAGAATGCATAAGAATTAACTCATGAGATGGTCGAGATTGATTTACTTTTAATCTGACTACCCATATTTAAAGCAAAAACTTTTAAATAAAATATAATATATTCTATTTATAATCTAATAAAACGAATAACTTTATAAAAGATTTTACTATGCAAAACACTATGCAAATACTATGCAACACTATGCATAATAAAATATAATATATTCTATTTATGTAATAACTTTATAAAAGTATTCTGCTTTATATAAAAAGATTTTACTATGCAAAATACTACGCAGACACTATGCATAATAGAATATAATATATTCTATTTATGTAATAACTTTATAAAAGTATTCTGCTTTATATAAAAAGATTTTACTATACAAAACACTATGCAGACATTATGCAAACACTAAGCAACACTATGTATAATAGAATATAATATATTATATTTATAGAATAACTTTATAAAAGTATTCTGTTTTATTACATTAATAATACCAATAAAACAAAACTGAGTGATTTATCACATAAGCATCAATAATCAATACCGTGTGCTACTATGCAACCACATGTATTATTGTACTTTTACTACCGAGTAGTTCAACATTATTAACGATAAAACTTCCGCCGTTATTTTTATAAAGTATTTTTATCGTTTTCTCAATCCGACAATAATTCCGCCATGGGTCCACTAATGATTGTATCTGTCGCATTTGGATATTTTCCGACAAAAAGAATATTCCCCACCAATCGAATATTATATAACAACTCATGATTTTTTGCAAAATTTATAAATATAACCCACAACTATAACATTATATTAAATCTACACCATAATATTCAAAAAAAATATTTTGAGAAAATAAAATCTTTATTCATAAAATCTGGGGTCTCACATTATCCCTATATCCCCGATCGACCAATTAAATACCAAATAAACTTAGTAGGTCATACTAATGAGGAATTCCCGCCTCTCCTCCTAATTCTATTCTCACATCCTAGCCGTGGATCATATCCCTAAGCTTTGATACTTAATCATGACGCCTCAAAATAGGTATACATCACCCATCTTGAGTCGCCAAATACATGGTACGTAATTCAAATACAATCTTAAATATACAATATGAGTCAGTGAGTTTTAATACAAACATTGTCTTCTAGACAGCATTAAAACTCAAAATAAGTCCTCAATTGTGACGCTCCAAAAATAGGTATACATCACCCATCTTGAGTCGCCAAATACATGGTACAAAATTCAAATACAACTTAATTATACAACAGTCGTGTAAAATACGACTAAACATATCAGAGTTTTAATACAAATAATGTCATCTAGACAATATACAAACTCAATGGAGTCCTCATTACATTTATTGTCACACTATTTAATGTAATAAAATGAGGACTACTAATACTATCATCTCGTCCGTCAATCACTCCTCTCCCAGACTCGTCCCAAATTTATATTCTCATTTCCTCAAGAGAATAAAGAAGAAAGGGTGAGCTCAACTAGCCCAAGAAGAAATATTATGACTAAGATAACGCAGTATCAAATTATCATTAGCCTTCAACAAAGTTAAACCGATAAAATATAACAAACATCAAGTTTAATCTGCAAATGAACAAGCAATCCATTAAAGAGTCAAGTAGAGAATAAAATCTACTATCTTCTATGATTTAAAAGGTTTTTCATGACTTTTATCATTGGGACTCACTTAATAAATAATCCACATCATCGAATCACCCCTGCACTACGGCCAATGATATTCTTTAGTATCATGACCATAATTATCCATGCACTACGGGCCAAGAATATTTGTGTATTCATTAATGGTCATGATCATGCCAACAACTATCCATCAATGCACTACAGGCCAATGAGGACTTTTTTCCACATCTTTTATAACATTACTGGCCATGATTACACCGAATAATCCTCGGTCATAATCATACCAAGTCCATCTATGCACTACAAGCACCACGATGACTTTCAACATAATATAAAAACATGAGGATGATGACAATGATATAAGAATTCAATAAAACAAGTTCAAGAATTAATTTATCCATGAATCAATAATGTCCAAATTGTCAACATGATACTTTGCTTTGTAGAGTAGTAAAATTCAAGAATGCTCAAGAATATTTCCATGAAAAGATATCGGATGAAAGCGCAAATATCAAGGATATTCCACTAATTTCATGGAGTATAAAGTCAAAACTTTAACCAACTAAGTATAATAACGAATGGAATAACAAAAGAAATCACCACGCATGCGATTAAGATAGATATGTTATTCCATCGATAATAAATAATGGAACCAGTGTCAAAGTAAATTCACTCGCTGTGATGTTCCAATGAATAATAAAGACGGAATCAGTCCCACAGAACGCAAAGATGATATTCCAATGTAATAATAATAAAGATGAAACCAGTCCCACAGAAATGCACGTATGATATTCCAACGTAATAATAATAAAAAGATGGAACCAGTCCCACAGAACGCATTGCATGTGATATTCCAAATGTAATAATAATAAAGACTAATATTAGAAAAATGTCACCAAGTATAGGGTAAATTCATGATATCTTTGGTTATTCTAAATATGAATAATAAAGAATGAAATAATGTAAGTTCTATTTCATGAATACAAAAGAAATAATACCCTTACGAGTACAACAAAAAGACCCTCAAAACTTTTATAAATAAAGATGAAATTTTTCTATAAATATTATTTTTGAATATTATGGAATAAATTTGATATAATGTTATAAATGTGGGTAATATTTATAAATTTTGCAAAGTATGCAAGTTGTTATAAAATATTCGTTTGGCTCTGGAATATTCTTTTGTTAGGGAATATTCGCATAACGGCTCAATCATCAGTGGACCCCACAATGTAATTATTGCTTGATCGAGAAAACGACAAAAATATTTTATAAAAATAACTACGGAGGTGTTACCGTTAAAACCGCTGAACTACCCTATGGTAAAGTACAAAGAATACGCGTAGTTACATAAGAAGACACTAGTATTGATTATCGATGCTTACGCGTGAGAAGTCACTCACCATGCTCAATTATCACTACAAAGAATTATCACGATCATATCTCTTATATTATCGATTCAATTATTGTCACAAGATCATCTCAGATAATATGTTATAAGATTAAATCAATAATCGAGACGACAAGTTATAAATGATTAATAATTGTTGAAAGATTAAATATGTGTCGATGAAAAAAAAATGATTTGTGGTAAGTTTGATTATTTTATGGGGGCTCATATGTCATCATCTAAGAGTCTCTTCACAATAGTAATTTACCTTCACACAATAGTAATTACCTTCACAATAGTAATTACCTTCACAATAGAATTACCTTCACAAATAAGAATTACCTTCAGGAATAGTATTTACCTTCGTGCCAATAGTATTTACCTTCAATTAATAGTAATTACCTTTACCGATAATTACCTCGAACCACTTATCGCTTTACATTACCGCACGCCGAACCACTTGTCGCTTCACATTACAAAAGGCCGAACCACTTGTCGCTTCACATTACAAAGGCCAAACCACTTTTCTTTTCACATCATTAGTTGTCAAGCCACTCGCTTTTCACACTCTAAGAAAAGCTAAGCTAGAAATCTTCTATAAATAGAGGCCTAGGGCTTCATTATTTTTTTCACTTAATTCATTCAAGCTTATAGAGAGAGAAAGTATAGAGAGAATAAAGAGAGAAAGAAGAAGAGTATTTTGTTACTACACCGCCGCAAAGATTCAATCTCCTACCAAATGTAAGGGGTGTTATTCTTTCTTATTCATGAAGAGAACTGTTGTTATTCCATCGCTTATTATTCTGCTGAATAACTCAGATAATGTGGTTTACCCTATACTTGGTGACATTCTTCTATTATTCTCGCTGAACATCCTGCTCTGTGGTGTTTTACACCTAATTCGGGTTCCGCTTTTTATTATTTTTCTGCTGAACATCCTGCTCTGTGTTTTACACCGACCGGGTTCCGCTTTTTTATTATTCTCGCTGAACATCCTGTCAGTGTTTTTACACCGACCGGGTTCCGCTTTTTTTATTATTCTCGCTGAATATCCTATCTGCGTGTTTTACACCGGATCCGGTTCCATCTTTTATTATTCTCGTTGAACATCCTCGCTTGCAGAATTTCACCGACCGACCGTTCCGTTATTTATTATTCTCGCTGAATAACCTCGTCTCATGCGGCCTATCGCATTTACGGTGATTTCTTTTGTTATTCCATTCTTTATTATACCCAAATAAGTTAAAACTTCACTTCTATACTCCATGAAATTAGTGGAATATCCTCGATATTCAAGGCTTCATCCAAAGATCTTTTCATGAAAATATTCTTCCCGATCATTCTTGAATTTTACTCTACAAAAAAAGATCATGTTGATAATTTGACGTTAATAATTCCTGGATAAAATAATTCTTGAACTTGTTTTATCAATTCTTATATCATTGTCATCATCCTCATGTTTATATTTTTTGAAAGTCATCTCGTATTCAGAAGCATGATGGACTTGGTATGATTATAACCAGAGACTATTCTTAATCATTTAATCGTAATGTTACAAATGATGTGGTAAAAATCCTCAAAGGGTCAGAGTGCATCGATGGACAAATGTTGGTACGATCACGACTTATTAATGAATACACAAATATTCTCGCCCAGTAGGTATGAATAATTGTGGTCGCGATACTAAAGAATATCCTCGTCCGAAAAGCAAGTGATTCGATGATGTGGAATATTTATTAAAGTTTCTAGTCTCAAATTTATAACAAAGATGAAAACCTTTAAAACCTAAAAGATAGTAGATTTTATTTTCTACTTCGACTTTTTTAATGGATCGATATTCACCGCAGCTTAAACTCGTCAGTTTATCAGATTTTATCGCTTAACATTGTTGAAGACTATTGATAATTTATTCTCGCATTATCTTAGTCATAATATTTCATACCGGGCTAGTTGAGCTCACCCTTTCTTTCACCGTTTTCTTCGTGAAATGAGAATATAGTCGGGACGAGCTCTGGGAAACGAGTGATGGTCCTCAAGATAAGATTAGTAGTCCTCACTATTCGTGAAATAAAGTGTGATAATAATTGTAATGAGGACTCCTTTTTCGAGTTTGTATAATATCTAGTAGATTTATATTTGTATTTAAACTCACGCTTATGTCAGATTGTATACCTACGCTTATGTTAAGTAAGTTGTATTTAAATTCGCACTACGTAAGTGGCGCACCCAAGACGGGTGATGTATACCTAATTTTGGGGGCGCCACAACTGGTATCGTAGCTTAGGATACGATCCCCGCTAAGATGTGAGAATAGTACTAGAGGGAGAGACGGGGAATACCTTCGCTAGTATTTAACCTACCTAAGTTTACGTGTTATTTTATTGGTCGGTCGTCAAGATAGGGATAATTTGTTACACGTCAATTAACCTTTGTTTTGTGGCAAGATCTCAAAAATGACATCCGAGAATGTTGAGAATAAGAATGGAGCGCAGCGATCGCCGATTCACCACATATCAATAATCGTGATAATGTGCATCGTGAAGGCGATAATCCTCACGCAAACAACAACACCGACTAAAATGATGAATGATCAAATGTTCAGAGGCTTTTATGCAATTTATGCAACAAAGAAAGCGAGAGCGACTCTCGCCCAAAAACGTAGGTGGAAACACTTGAACTCTCTAAGGCCACCGCTAAACAATTCAAGGAGCCGACCACCGGAGTTTAAGGGAGAGCCAAAACCACTTCAAGCGCTAAGCATGGATAAAGCAGATTACCAAGATATTTGATGTCTCGGGATGCTCCGAGGAGCAAAAGGTTCCTTTCACGCTTTTATGTCATGCGGAGAGAGGCGGACATCGGTGGGAATCCAGAAACGACTCAACTCATTGCATCAAGATATCTCGGGAGAAGTTCCAGAGTCGCTCAACGACAAATACTTTCCCGAAAGTATTCGCCATACGAAGGAGGTGGAGTTTATCAAGTCGAACAAAACAATACGACCGTGTCGCAATACGAGGCAAAATTTGCGGAGTTATCACTTGGCCAAGGCCCCACTCGTGTGATAATGAAGAGAGAATGGCGCTAATGTTTTTAAGAGGTTCGTCGAGATACGCCAACATCTTATTTCTCATAAACCGGTTTGTATTCGATGTTGTAAATAGGGCTCGCTTAGTGGAACGCGATAACGAGTCAACGCAACTAAAAGAGAGCAAATTTCTAAAAATTATAATACCAAATGGAGTAGTCATCGGTTGCGACAACAAGCGTGAGGGAATCAACAAAGCCGAGATATGGTAACCACTTCTGGTAATCGTACAAAAAAACAATAAGAATGGACATTTCAAGAAAAGGAGATTCAACAATGATGGAAAGACGCCAAAGACCAAAGACCCATTGTTAAGGAAGGAGAAAGACCACCTATCATATGCTTCAAATGCGAGGAGAGGGACACATCACCCAAACCAAGCGCCATGCCATCCAAAGCATGTTATAATTGTGGAAGAGAAGGTCACTTAGCTCGATTTTTCGCCATCAAGACAAATTCAATTAGATGGAGGCACCAAAGGCCATCCCGTAAAATTCAAACCTAGAAAGGCAAGGGAGAAAGCTTTGTCAGACCTCCCAAAGAGCAAGGAACCCGAATGAGGTCATCACGTAAGCTTATCATAAACTCTAATGAAGTCTATACTTTATTTGATACCTGCTTCTACCCATTCTTTATTTCTCCTACTTGGCGCCATCGATTAAATTCGACCGAGAAATTAGACTTCGACTTTATCTCGTGGAAACTCCGCTGGGAGAAACCTTCATTACATCCACTGCTTATAAGTCTTGTTTGGTTCAAATCTGCACACTTCACATTACCCGTCGATCTTATTTCATTAAAAATACTTGCATTCGACGTGATTCTAGGATCGATCGTTAACTACTTATCATGCAAAAATTGATTGTTTTCGTAAGGTCATTAGCTTTCATATTCCTAATCAACCTATTATGCTAATTCAAACGACCAAACCATTAAAATCAATCACTACCATCTCAAGCCATAAAGCTATTCGCTTATTGAAAAACTGATGTCAAGCTTTCTTAGCTCATGTCACGATTTAAACAAAAATACGCCGCTTTTGAACGATATTTCTATTGTTAATAAATTTCCCGACGATTCCCCAAGAACTTCCCCGCCTACCCCCAGAGAGCGTGAAATTGAATTTTGTATCGACTTTTGAACCCAGACAAAACCTATTTCCAAAGCCCCATATCGAATGGCTCCTATCAAACTTCGTGAGTTAAAGACCCAACCGCAGGAATTGTTAGACATCGGCTTTATTCGCCCCTAGTACTTCTCCTCGGGGTGCTCCCTGCTCTATTCGTGAAGAAGAAAGATGGGAGTATGCGATTTTGTATTGATTATCTGAGTCAATCATGTCACCATCAAAAATAGGTATCCATCGCCACGTATTGATGACCTGCTTCGACCAACCAGCAAGGAGCCAAATTCTTTTCAAAGATCGATCTTCGTCCGGATATCACCAATTGAAGATTAGAACCACCGACATTCCAAAGACGGCGCCGTAACTCCCAAGACGGCATTATGAATTCCTAGTCATGTCCTTTCGATCGACTAATGCTCCCGCCGCTTCATGGATATGATGAACCGAGTATTCAAGGAATATTTAGATCACTTTGTGGTCGCCTTTATCGATGACATCCTTATTTATTCCAAAAGCCGTGAAGATCATGAGCAACACTTGAGGTCGACACTCCAAAAGCTTCGTGAATATAAGCTTTATGCCAAGTCAAGAAATGCGAGTTCGTCAAGAAGTAGCATTCCTCGGGCACGCGGTATCAAGTCATGGAATATCCGCTCAACCCAAAGAAAGATCAAGCTATTCAAAGTCGGGAACAACCTAAATCAAAGGACCAAGCACGAAGCTTTCTTTGCTTAGCCGGGTTATTATCGAGATTCGTGGAAGGATTTTCTCGAATCGCTACTCCATCGACTCAAATTGACTCCTAAAGATACAAAGTTCTATTGAGCGAAGAATGTGAGAAGAGTTTTCAAGAACTCAAGAGGAGACTTATTTCAAAGACCTGCTCGACAATACCATCCGCCTTGAGGGATTTGTCATCTACAAAGGATGCTTCTGCAAAGGGGTCGGGTGTGTTCTATGCAACATGGAAAAGTTATAGCCTATGCCTCACCGACAACTCAAAGAATATGAGAGGAATTATCCTACTCATGATCTAGAGTCAAGCAAATTGTTGTCTTTGCACTTAAAATTTGGAGGCATTACTTGTATGGGGAGAAAGTGGAGATCTTTACTGATCATAAAAGCCTCAAATATTTCTTCACTCAAAAGGAACTCAACACGCGACAAACGACGCTGGCTTGAACTCGCTGAAAGATTATGATCATACCATCCAATACCATCCTCGAAAAGCGAACGTGGTAGCCGACGATCGAGTAGAAAATCATATGCAAGTACGAAAAGCGATATTGTCAACGCAAAGGCCCATTTTGTGTGACTTGCAAAGGATGGAGATAGAAAGTTAAAGACTCTGTGGACGATGTGATGATAACGAGTATACGAGTAGAACCGACTTTTAATCGATAAAGTTAAAGTCGCCAAGCTACGCACTGGAGCCGATGCGTATGAGGAAGAAAGTGCAAGAAGGTGCTACGCCAAGCAAGAATCGATGAAGAAGGAATACTTCGAAATCAACTCCGCATTTCAGGTTCCTAACGACCCCGATTTAAAGTATAATATCATGATGGAGGCGCACAACACACCATTTGCAATCCATCTCGGGAGTACCAAATGTATCATGATATTCGCCATACATTTTGGTGGAGCAATACGAAGAGAGATAGATACTGCTTATCTCAAGGTGTCTAACTTGTCAACGAAGTTAAAGCGAGCATCAAGTACCAAAAGGTCCATCAGAACCACTTGAAATTCCGTAATGGAAGTGGGAGCACATTACCATGGATTTCAAGCACGGCCTTCCTAAGGTTTCTCAAGGCATCGATGCGATTTGGGTCATTGTTGATAGATCGACCAAGTCCGCTTCATTTCTTACCGATACGAGAAACTTATACACTTGAACGCCTTTGGCTCAGATGACATAAACGAGATTGTAAGATCGCATGGTATGCCTAAGATCCATAGTTTCCGATCGAGACCCAAGATTCACTTCACGATTTTGGGTTAGTTTGCAAAAAGCTATGGGCACAGACTTCACGATTTAGCTCTCAAGATATCATCCTCGCATTTTACGGACAAATGGAGAGGACTATTCAAACTCTCAAGATCTATTAAGACTCGTGGTCCTTGATTTCAAGGGAGTCGGACAAGTTCTTACCATCGTGGAGTTTTCCTACAACAACAGCTTATCAAGCAAGTATCGCATACGGCTCCATTCAAGCGCCAGATGGAAGAAAGTGTCGCTTCCAAAGATGTCCGGGACGAGGTGGGTGAAGCAACGTTGTTGGGACCGAGTTGGTACGTATGACTACACTAAAAAGATTCAAACGATCCGACAACGATAAAAAACCTCACAAAATCGATAAAAGAGTTATGCCGATCTTCATCGAAAGGACGTGGAATTCGATATAGAGATCATGTGTTGTTAAGAGTCGCTCCATGGAAAGGAGTTACAAGATTTGGAAAGAGAGGAAAACTTAATCCTCGATTCATCTGGCCCATTTTTAATCCTCGATCGAGTAGGAACCGCGGCCTATAGACTCGCTTTTACCGCCAAATACGCCTCTCGTGTTCATAACGCTTTTCACATATCTATGTTACGTAAATATGTGAAAGACCCGAACCATATTATCGAAGTTAGAACCGAATTTAAATAGCTAAGATTTGACGTATGAAGAGGTTCCCCGCTCAAATTTTGATAAGAAGGAAACATATTCTACGCCCCAAGGTTATACCTCAAGTCAAAGTTTTCATGGAGGAACCACGATGTCGAGGAAACGACTGGGAGTTAGAATCAAATGAAATCAAGGTATCCTTACCTCTTCGACATACCAGTATCGCACTCTAATTTCGAGGGCTTAAATTTCATAAGAGGGAGGTCAGAAGACCCCAACTTTTATAAATAAAGATGAATTTTTCTATAAATATTATTTTTGAATATTATGGAATAAATTTGATATAATGTTATAGTCAGGGGTAATATTTATAAATTTTGCAAAGTATGCAAGTTGTTATAAAATATTCGCTTGGCCTGGGAATATTCTTTTGTTAGGGAATATTCGCATAACGGCTCAATCATCAGTGGACCCCACAATGTAATTATTGCATTTGATCGAGAAAACGACAAAAATATTTTATAAAAAATAACTACGAGGTGTTACCGTTAAAACCGCTGAACTACCCGGCAGTAAAAGTACAAATAATACGCTGGGTCGCATAGAAGAAGACACTGTATTGATTATCGATGCTTACGCGAGAAGTCACTCACCTATGCTCAATTATCACTATGTGAATTGTCGATCATATCTCTTATATTATCGATTCAATTATTGTCACAGATTATCCTCAGATAATATGTTATAAAGATTAAATCAATAATTGAGACGACAAGTTATAAATGATTAATAATTGTTGAAAGATTAAATATGTGTTGATGAAAAAAAAATGATTTGTGGTAAGTTTGATTATTTTATGGGGGCCATATGTCATCATCTAAGAGTCTCTTCTTCAATAGTATTTACCTTCATAGTAGTAATTACCTTCACAATAGTAATTACCTTCACAATAGTAATTACCTTCACAATAAGAATTACCTTCGCCAATTACCTAAGAATTACCTCAGAATAGTATTTACCTTCGCAATAGTATTTACCTTCGCTAATAGTAATTACCTTTACCGTTACGTATTTACCACTTGTCGTTTACATTACAATAAAGGCCGAACCACTTGTCGCTTCACATTACAAAGGCCGAACCACTTGTCGCTTCACATTACAAAAGGCCAAACCACTTTTCTTTTCACATCATTAGTCGCAAGCCACTCATTTTCACACTAAGCAGTGCTAAGCTAGAAATCTTCTATAAATAGAGGCCTAGGGCTTCATTATTTTTCACTTAATTCATTCAAGCTATAGAGAGAAAAGTATAGAGAGAATAAGAGAGAAAGAAGAAGAGTATTTTGTTACTACACCGCCATAAAGATTCAATCTCCTACCAAATGTAAGGGGTGTTATTCTTTCTTATTCATGAAGAGAACTGCTGTTATTCCATCGCTTATTATTCTCGTTGAATAACTCAGATAATGCGGTTTACCCTATACTTGGTGACATTCTTCTATTATTCTGCTGAACATCCTCGTCTGGTGTTTTTTACACCTGACCGGTTCCGCTTTTTATTATTATTCTGGCTGAACATCCTGCTCACAGGTTTTACACCGACCGGTTCCGCTTTTTATTATTTCTCGCTGAACATCCTCGTCTCTGTGTTTTACACCGACCGGTTCCGCCTTTTTATCATTTTCGTTGAATATCCTATCTCAAGGTTTTTTACAACCGGATCTAGTTCTTCCATCTTTATTATTCTGCTGAACATCCTCGCTTGCAGGTTTTATTTCACCCGACCCGTTCCGTTATTTATTATTCTCGCTGAATAACTCGTCTGCAAAGGCCTATCGCATTTACGGTGATTTCTTTTGTTATTCCATTCTTTATTATACCCAAATGGTTAAAACTTTGACTTCTATACTCCATGAAATTAGTGGAATATCCTCGATATTTCATGCTTTCATCCAAAGATCTTTTCATGAAAATATTCTTCCGATCATTCTTGAATTTTACTCTACAAAACAAAGATTATGTCGATAATTTGACGTTAATAATTCCTCGGATAAAATAATTTTGAACTTGTTTTATCAATTTTATATCATTGTCATCATCCTCATGTTTATATTTTTTTGAAAGTCATCTCGTATTCAGAGTGAGTATGATGGACTTGGTATGATTACGACCAGAGACTATTCTTGTAATCATCACGACCGTAATGTTACAAATGATGTGGTAAAAATCCTCAAAGGGTCAGAGTGCATCGATGGATGCTTGTTGGCACGATCACGACTATTAATGAATACACAAATATTCTCGCCCGTAGTAGGTATGAATAATTGTGGTCGTGATACTAAAGAATATCCTCGGGTCAGAAAAAGTGGGGTGATTCGATGATGTGGAATATTTATTAAAGTCGAGTCTCAAATTATAACAAAGATGAAAAACCTTTAAAACCTAAAAGATAGTAGATTTTATTTTCTACTCGACTTTTTTAATGGATCAGATATTCCACCGCAGCTTAAACCGGTCAGTTTATTGTATTTTATCGCTTAACATTGTCAAGACTATTGATAATTTATTCTCGCATTATCTTAGTCATAATATTTCATCGGGCTAGTTGAGCTCACCCTTTCTTTCACCGTTTTCTTCGTGAAATGAGAATATAGTCGGACGAAGCCTGGGAAACGAAAGTGATGGTCCCAAGATAAGATTAGTAGTCCCTCACTATTCTGTGAAATAAAGTGATAATAATTGTAATGAGGACTCTTTTTGAGTTTTATATAATATCTAGTAGATATTATATTCAGTATTTAAACTCACGCTTTATGTCGATTGCATACTTACAATTATGTTAGTAAGTTGTATTTAAATTCTCACGAACCATGTAAGTGGGCGCACCCAAGATGGGTGATGTATACCTAATTTTGGGGGCGAATACTGTCGCCTCAATTATTGATTAAATAATATATAAAATATCGGCTAATAATCAAATCAAATAACGTGAGATACTATGCAAACAATTACTCATGTAATAATAATTAAACAAAACCGAGTGACTTATCACGTAAGATCAATAATCAATACCGCAAAGCTACTATACAACCACGCCAGACATCGCATTTTTACTACCGAGTAGTTCAACAAGATAACTTGAAACTTCCGCCAAGTATTTTTATAAAGTATTTTTGTGATTTTCTCAATTCGACAATAATTTCGTTGTGGGTTCCACCAATGATTGTGCCGTTGTACGAATATTCCCTGTTAAAACAAATATTCCCCGACCAATTGAATATTATATAACCACTTGTGTACTTTGCAAAATTTATAAATATTACCCACAATTATAACATTATATCAAATTTATTCCATAATATTCAAAAATGATATTTATAGAAAATTCATTTTTATTCATAAAAGTTCGGGGTCTTACAATCTCCCTTCTTATGAAATTTCGCCTCTAAATTAGGGTACGACCGGTATGTCAAGAGATAAGGATACCTTGATTTCATTTCGATTCTAACTCCCAAGTCATTTCCTCAACATCGTGGTTCCTCCATAAAACTTTAACTCGAGGTATAACCTCGAGCGTAGAATATGTTCCTTTTTATCCAAGATTTGAATATGAACCTCTTCATACGTTAAATCTTCCGCTATTTCGTCCTGGTTCAAACTCAATAATGTGGTTCGGTCTTTCACATATTTACGTAACATGGATATATGAAAAATGTTATGAACACGAGACATACTTGAGGTAAAAAGCGAGTCTATAGCCCACGCTCCTACTCGATCGAGGATTAAAATGGGCCAATGAATCGAGGATCGAGCTTTCCTCTTTTCAAATCTCGAACTCCTTTCCATGGAGCAACACGTAACAACACACGATCTCCTATATCGAATTCCACGCCCTTTCGATGAAGATCAAGATAACTCTTTGGTCGATCTTGTGAGGTTTTTATACGTTGTCGGATCATTTGAATCTTTTTCCGTAGTCATACGCATTCAACTCCGGTCCCAACAACGTTGCTTCACCACACCTCATCCCACCATACCGAGAACGACACTTTCTTCCATACAACGCCTCAAATCGAGCCATGCCAATACTTGCTTGATAATCGTTGTTGTAGGAAAACTCCACCAATGATAAGAACTTATCTCAACTTCCTCAAGTCAAGGACATAGAGTCTTAATAAATCTTCAAGAGTTTGAATAGTCCTCTCCGATCGCCCATCCGCTCTCGAGGATGATATGCCGAGCTAAATCGTAAATCGCGCCTATATCTTTCTGCAAACTAACCCAAAATCGTGAAGTGAATCTTGAGTCTCGATCAAAAACTATGGATACTGGCATACCATGCAGTCTTATAATCTCGTTTATGTACATACGAGCAAGACGTTCAAGGGAATAAGTTTCTCGTGATTGGTAAGAAATAAGCGCACTTGGTCAATCTATCAACAATAACCCAAATCGCATCTACGCCGAGAAACCTTGGGAAGACCCAAGAATCTAAATCCATGGTAATGTGCTCCCACTTCCATTCCGAATTTCAAGTGGTTGCAATGGACCTTTTGGTACTTGATGTCCGCCTTAACTCGCTGACAAGTTAAACACCTTGAGATAAACAAATAATCTCTCTCTCTTCATATTGCTTCCACCAAAATGTATGACGTAAGATCACGATACATTTTGGTACTTCCAGATGGATTGCAAAACGGTGTCAGACGCCCATCATGATTTTATACTTTAAATCGTGGTCGTTAGAACACAAAGTCCGAGTCGACTCAAAGTATTCCTTCTTCATCGATTCTTGCTTCCGATATTGCACCTTCTCAGACTTTCTTCCTCATACGCATCACGCCTCCGTGTCCAGTAGCTTGAAGCAATTTTAACTTTATCAATTAAAGTCGGCTTCTACTCATATATTCGCCATCATCACACGCGTCCCTCGAGTCTTTAACTCTACCTCCATCCTTTGCAAGTCACAAAAATGGGCCTTTGCGGTAATGTCAATATCAGCACTGCATTCCAAGATATGATTTTCACTCAATGCGCCACTACCACGCTCGCTTTTCCGTGATGGTATCGATGGTACGATCATAATCTTTCAACAGCCAAGCCAACGTCATTGCCGTGATATCGAGTTCCTTTTGAGTGAAGAAATATTTGAGGCTTTTTATGATCCGTAAAGATCTCTACTTTCCCCCATACAAGTAATGCCTCCAAATTTTAAGTGCAAGAAATAATAGCTACTAACTCTAGATCATGAGTAGGATAATTCCTCTCATATTCTTTTCGAGTTGTCTTGAGGCATAGGTTATGACTTTCTCATGTTGCATGAGAACACATCCCAACCCTTTGCCCAAGCATCATCAGAGATGACAAATCCTCCGAGCCGATGGTATTGCCGTAACAAAATAAATGAGTCTCCTCTCGAGTTCTTGAAAACTCTTCTCACATTTTTCGCTTCCAACCGAATTTTGATCTTCCGAGTCACCGAGTTAATGGAGTAGCTATTCGAGAAAATCCTTCCACGAATCTCCGATAATAACCAAATTTAAGCCGAGAAAGCTACGATTTCAACATCGATTTAGGTTGCTCCCCACTTTGAATTGCTTCAATCTTCGCCGGTCAATGATATTCCATGACTTGATACTACGTGCCCAAGGAATGCTACTTCCTCGCCGTAACTCATATTTCTTCAACTCGCATAAAGCTTATATTCACGGCTTTTGAAGTTTCAACCTCAAGTGTTGCTTTCATGATCTTCACTATTTTTGAATAAATAAGGATGTCATCAATAAAGACGACTAAAAAGTGATCCAAATATTCCTTGAATACTCGGGCTTCATCATATCCATGAAGGCAAAGAGAGCATTAGTCAATCCAAAGGACACGACTAGAATTCATAATGCCCGCATCGAGTTCTAAAAGCCGCCTTTGGAATGTCATCGGCTCTAATCTTTAATCGGTGATATCCGAACGAAGATCAATCTTTGAAAAGAATTTGGCTCCTTGAAACCGGGTCAAACAGTCATCAATACGCGGCAATGGGTACCTATTTTTGATGGTGACATGATTCAACTCCCGATAATCAATACAAAGTCGATACTCCCATCTTTCTTCTTCACGAATAGAATAGAGCACCCAAAGGAGACATACTAGACGAATAAAGCCAATGTCTAACAATTTCTCGCATTGGGTCTTTAACTCCTCAAGTTCAATAGAGCCATTCGATATGGGGCTTTGAAATGGGTTTTGTATCGAAGTTAAAGGTCGATACAAAATTCAATTTCACGCCTGGGGTAGGCCAGAAGTTCTTCTTCAGTGGAATACGCCAGGAAATTTATTAACAATAGAAATATCATTCAAAACCGATTTATTTTTGTTTAGATCCGTGATATGAGCTAAGAAAGCTTCGACATCCGCTTTTTCAATAAATAAATAGCTTTTTATAGCTGAGATGACCGTGATTGATTTTAATGGTTTGTCATTTGAATTCGCATAATAGGTTGATTAGGAATATGAAAGCTAACAACCTTACGAAAAACAATCAATTTTTGCATGATAAGTAGTTAACCAATCAAACCCTAGAATCACGCAAAATGCAAGTATTTTCAATGAAATAAGATCGATGTAATAATGTGAGGGTACCGATTTGAACCAAACAAGGCTTATAAATAGTGGATGTAATGAAGGTTTCTCCCAATGGAGTTTCCACAGATAAGTCAAAGTCTAATTTCTCCAGAGTCAAATTTAATCATTGAGCGCAAGTAGAGAAATAAAAGAATGGGTAGAACCCAGATCAAATAAAGTATAGACTTTCACTAGAGTTTATGATAAGCTTACCCATGATGACCTCATTCGGGTTCTTACTTTCTCCGGGAGGTCACAACAAACGCCTCCTCAGACTACCGCTTTTAACTTTTCAGACTATGCCTTTGGTGCCTCCATCCTAGCCGAACTTGTCTTCTGGTGAACGACAAAATCGGCTAAGTGACATTCTCTTCCACAATTATAACATACTTTGACTACATCGCGCCAGCTTGACCGATGTGTCCCTCCCTCCGTATTTGAAGCATATCATAGTGGTCTTTCTCCTTCCTTAACAACTAGTGTTTGGTGCCGACGCCTTTCCATCATCATTGAATCTCCTTTCTTGAAATGTCCATTCTTATTATTTTGGCCTCGATTACCACCAAGTGGTTACCATTTCGCCCGTTGATTCCTCCACGCTTGTTGTCACCGCTCGATGACTACTCTCATTGGTATTATCATTTTGCCGGCTTTTTTCGATTGGATGCTGACTCGTTATCGCGCTTCCATTAATCGAGCCTTATTTACAACATCCGGATACAAACACGCTTTATGAGAAATAAGATGTCGACGATCTCTAAGCTTTAAACCTCTTAAAAACATTCGCGTCATTCTCTCTTCATTATCCACCAAGTGGGACGAAACCGATAACTCCAAAAACTTTGCTTCGCATCGCGACACTGGTCATATTATTCTGCTCCAACTTGATGAACTCCACCTCCTTCATATGACGAATACTTTCGGGAAAGTACTTGTCGTTGAATAGTTCTTGAACTTCTCCCAAGACATCTTCAAGCAAAAGAAGTCGAGTACGCTTTTACCGATTCCCACCAATAATCAGCCTCCTCGCAACATAAAAAGGCAAAAGGGAACCTTTTGCTTCCTGAGCATCCCAAGACATCAAATATCTTGGTGATCTGCTTTATCCATGCTTCCGCCTTTAAGTGGTTTTGGTTATCTAATAAACTCCTATGGGTCCCAAATTTCTTTAAACTGCTTAATGGTGACCGTCCGAGAATTTCAAAGTGTTTTCACCTATATTTTGGACAGATCCGCCTCATCATTGTCAGCATGAATTGCATAAAGCCTCCGAACATTTCATCATTCATCATTTGTCAAGGTTGTTGTTTATATGAGGATTGTCGCATTCTCGATGCACATTATCCTCGATTATTGATATGTGGTGAATCAACTCTGCCTCCTCGTGCTCCATTGCTATTCTCAACATTCTCGATGTTATTTTCAAATATCGCCACAAAAAAAAGGTTAATTGACATTTAACATATTATCCCTATATTCTAACCGACCAATTAAATACCAAATAAACTTAAGTAGGTCATACTAAATAAGGAATTCCTGCCTCTCTCCCTCCTAGTTCTATTCTCACATCTTAGCCAAATGATCATATCTCTAAGCTTTGATATTAACCGTGACGCCCCCAAAATAGGTATACATCACCCATCTTGAGTCGCCAAATACATGGTACAAAATTCAAATGCAACTTAATTATACAACAAATGTAAAATACGACTAAACATATGCTGTGAGTTTTAATACAAATATTTTTATCTAGACAATATACAAACTCAATGGAGTCCTCATTACATTTATTGTCACACTATTTAATGTAATAAATGAGGACTACTAATACTATCATCTCGTCCATCACTCCGCTCCCCGACTCGTCCCAAATATATTCTCATTTCAAAGAGAATAAAGGAAAAAAGGGTGAGCTCAACTAGCCCAAGAAGAAATATTATGACTAAGATAATGCGTAATAAATTATCATTATCCTTCAATAAAGTGTTAAACCGATAAAATATAACAAACATCAAGTTTAACTCAAGAAATGAACAAGTAATCCATTAAAGAGTCAAGTAGAGAATAAAATCTACTATCTTCTATGATTTAAAAGGTTTTTCATGACTTTTATCACCGGACTCAAATTAATAAATAATCCACATCATCGAATCACCCCGCACTACTACTACCAAGGATATTCTTTAGTATCACTACCACAATTATCTATGCACTACGGGCCAAGAATATTTGTATTCATTAATGGTCATGATCATGCCAACAACTATCCATCAATGCACTACAGCCAATGAGGACTTTTTCCACATCTTTTGTAACATTACTACCATGATTACACCGAATAATCCTCGGTCATAATCATACCAAGTCCATCTATGCACTACAAAAGCCACGATGACTTTCAACATAATATAAACACGAGGATGTTGACAATGATATAAGAATTCAATAAAACAAGTTCAAGAATTAATTTATCTAGAACCGATAACGCCCAAATTGTCAACATGATACTCGCTATGTAGAGTAAAATTTAAGAATGCCGTAAGAATATTTCCATGAAAAGATATTGATGAAGCACAAATATCAAGGATATTCCACTAATTTCATGGAGTATAGAAGTCAAAACTTTAACCAACCGAGTATAATAAAGAATGGAATAACAAAAGAAATCATCACGCATGCGTACTTTGCATGATAAAAGTTATTCCATCGATTAATAAGTAACTAACCAGTCGTGAAATTAAACGCACCGATAGATGTTCCAACAGTAATAAAAAAAGATTTTAACCAGTGTCCCATGAAAACGCATGCATATGATATTCCAAATGTAATAATAATAAAGATGAAACCAGTCCCACAGAAAACACATACAGCTGTGATATATTCCAATGTAATAATAATAAAGATGGAACCAAAACCTGCGCGAAACGCATGCATAAAGATATTCCAAATGTAATAATAATAAAGATGTAATATTGAAGAATATCACCAAGTATAGGTAGTCTCACAGATATCGGTTATTCCAATGTAATAATAAAGAATGAAATAATAGAAGTTCTTTTCATGAATACAAAAGAAATAATACTTCTTACTTACGAAAGTTCAACAAATAATATCCCTTACAAAGAAAAGAAACCTAATATAAGAGTAGGAATGAGCGTAATACTTTTCTATAAATTTTCTCTATAATTCATCTCTAGTGTTTCAAAGAATTCGTAAAGAAATAATGAAGGAATGAGCTTCTATTTATAGAATAATGGACCAGTGATAGTAACTAATTCTCGAATCGGTTCAGATTGATTTACTTTTAATCGATTTTATCCCATATTTAAAGCAAAATCTTTAAATATATATTATAATATATATATATATATATATATATATATATTTATATATGACATTAGTCACGGGTTATAAACCCCGTGACTCTCCCTGCCAATCATCCAAACCAAGACATAAAAAAAAATATAATAATAATAATAATTGTACCACCCCTGCCACTTTCACAACATTAATATATATATATAATCATTATACTTAAAATCATTCTGCTAACCTTATTCCACCCCCCCCAATCAATCAAGCCACCGAAAGTATATATATATATATATATATAAACTTATATATATATATATATAATGAATAACTTTCTACCGGTTATTCTGAAAAAATAGGTAAATGGGGGGTCCATAAATACTTCATAAAAATCTCCTCAATATTTTTAACAACATTTATCATCATTATTATAATTCACAATATTAATCGACTGTGTCATTCCTGTGAAAGAGGGGGGCTTTCAATAAGGATTTCTCCCATCATGCGCAATTAGGTGACCAAACCTTTCCTCGATGTAACTTCTAGACATCGTTAATATTATAAATAATAATATTAATAACCTTATCGCCTCAATTATTGATTTAATAATATATAAAAATATCGACAATAATTGAATCAAATAACGTGAGATACTATGCAACAATTATCGTGGTAATAATTAAACAAAACCGAGTGACTTCTTACGTAAGCATAAATAATCAATACCGCTCGCTACTATGAAACCACGCCAGACATCGTATTTTTACTACCGAAAGTAGTTCAACAAGATAAAGGTAAAACTTCCGCCGTTATTTTTATAAAGTATTTTTCAGCTTTCAATTCGACAATAATTCAAGCATGGGTCCACCAATGATTGTGGCCATTGTATTTAATATTCCTCGTTAAAACGAATATTCCCTACTTAATCGAATATTATATAACCACTCATGCATTATTTTGCAAAATTTATAAATATTACCCATAATTATAACATTATATCAAATTTATTCCATAATATTCAAAAATGATATTTATAGAAAATTCATTTTTATTCATAAAAGTCAGGGTCTTACAATCTCCCTTCTTATGAAATTTACGCCCTCGAAATTAGTAATACGATACTGTATGTCAAGAGATAAGGATACCTTGATTTCATTTCGCATTCTAACTCCCAAGTCATTTCCTCAACATCGTGGTTCCTCCATAAAACTTTAACTCGAGGTATAACCTCGAGCGTAGAATATGTTCCTTCTTATCCAAGATTTGAACAGAACCTCTCCCAAAATAGGTATACACCACAGCTCATGTTCATAATCACCCATTCTCGAGTCGCCAAATACATGGTATCTTAAACAACTACAACTTTATTATTACAACAAGAAATTACGCTGTGAGTTTAAATACAAATATTATCTTCTCTTTGCAGACAAACATATCTATACTCAAATAAATCCCCATCACATTTATTGATACATTATTTTACAAAATGGTGAGGACTACTAAACAACTCCTTTCTAAAACCTTCATTCCATACCCCTACTCAAATACTAGATACTCGCTACATTCTCGCCTCCCATACCCCGAGAACATTCTCGAAGAAAAATGGAACAACAAGGAAAAGGGTGAGCTCAACTAGCCCAAGAAGAATACTACGACTAAGATAATATACAACAAATTATCGTTAGTCTCCAACAGGGAAAAATCTGATAATACAATAGACAAACAAGTTTCAGATCAATATTCGCAAGCTGAAAATAATAATTCATAAAGAGTTACGTAGAGAATGAAATCTACTATAATCTATGAATTTAATAAATTCATCATCAATATTTTATCCTCAGAACATCAATCAATATTCATCTCAAATCAAATATTCATCTTTGCACTACAGTGCCAAAGATATTCATCAATCCATTATGTTCATCTCAACACTGCTCATCTTTGCACTAAAGGCCAAAGATATTCATCACCAATATGTTCATTTAAACACTGCTCATCTTTGCACTACAAGCCAAAGATATTCTTCAGAAATCATTCATCTTCGCACTACAGTGCCAAAGATATTCAATAATATCATCATTTAAGACCGAGGATGATGAAAATATTTTAAAGAACGAATCCAAAGGAAACAAAATGACAAGGATTAAGGATTAAGGATTCAGATTTTGTTTTATCCATGTCCAACAATACCTCAAAATAATCATAGTGGTGTAAAATTCAAGAATGATCAAAACATGGATACAATCAAAGCTAGTATCCGCATTAGATATTTTGACTAAAAAGAAGAAATTTTATTTTTCTATGAATAGTGTCAGATATAATACGTGAATAAAGGCCAGATACGTGAATAAGAATCTACACCAAAAGATAGAAATTCCACAAAAACATCTTCACGCTTCATTAATAGTACTCGTGAATAAAATCGTGAATAAGAACTCATGAATAGTAACTCGTGAATAAGAACTCATGAATAGTAACCCCGATATGAAAAAGTTCCAAATTTGATAAAAACTTCAGATCAATATTTCAAAGATAATGATATCAAGAAATAATATCATTATGAAAAAAAATAATATCCCTTACCTCAAAGAATCAAGATTTCTAAGGAAAGGCTCAAGTGATGTCGAATGAAACTTGTTCTAACAAAGAACTCAAAGTATCTAAATACTCACAAAATACGCCAATAATATAGAGAGAGAAAGAGAGAAAACTTTGTTTCGTGTGATTTTCAATTCTAACTTAGCCTTCTATTTATAGAAAAATGTTAAGACGCCAAGGCATTTTTAACTCAAACCTCCGATGGCTTTACCTCGCTACTATTCCCACCCACCACATTTGAAAATTCAATTGAGCACATTTCTCACCAACCAAAAGTGGGGCCCACCAATTCTAGAATTTTCCACCAAAATCATTTATAACCTAATTTCAATCACCACCTCTTAAAATTCATAATAAATTATACGCTATCTTTAATCTGCTCAAAATTTGTGGACATATACTCAACTTATATATGTATAACATATCCAAAAATTACAACGATCCAACTATTTGATTAAATATTATAACTCACACAATAAAGTCAGTAATAACACCGATTTGATTTTTTTAATACCTCCAATCCGACAAAATACAAATAAAACATCTCAAAGATTAATTCCTTCATTAATAACCACATAAATAAATCCATCATTTATATTCATATACATAAATATCCATCATTTATATTCATATAAAATAAATATATTTCATCATATGAATCAATAATTAATTTCTATCTTTCGTGCTCTGAGTTACTATTCAATGAGACAAGACTATTCAAGACTATTCACTAATATTTCAAGACTATTCAATCTAAAAATGAAAATTTTCTTTTCGCCTAATCTATTCGATACTACTGATCAGATCCACGCTTGAGATTATTTATGAAGCATTTTGAACTTCTGTCGCAGATTAATCCATAATATTTGGCTATTTTGTTTCACCGGATCTGCCTTTTAAAAATCATCATAATTTGAACATCTTCGCAGAAGTAAAAGACGAATGATTTCGGGTTAATATCTTTCCCTCAGAAAAAGACGAACGATTTCAAGAATATCTTCGGCCTCAGAAAGCGTGTGTTAAAACGAATACGATCGACCGATAAATATCTTCGGCCTTAAAGCAGAAGAACAGTGTGTTTAAAACGAATACGCGATCGATGAATATCTTCGCCTTTAACCGAATGAATATCTTTACCAGCTGAATATTTGATTCGGAGATTTAATATCGATCATGTTACAGGATAAAATATCGATGATGGACCGTTAAATTCATAATTATAGTAGATTTCATTCTAACTCTTCTATGAATTATTATTTCATAGTAATATCGATCCGAAACTCTGTTGCCTATCAGATTCTATCGATTTTTCCCTCGTCGAGACCAACGATAATTCGTAGATATTATCTTAGTCAAACATTCCCTTTACAAGCTAGTTTAGCTCACCCTTTCCTTTGTTGTTCCATTTTTCTTGAGTGAGCAGTAATGCAATGAGTACTACTTGGTAATGGAAACGAAGGTTCTGTAGAGAGAGTCGTTTAAGAAATTCTCACCATTATCAGTAAAATAATGTATCAATAAACGCCACGGTGATTTATTCGAGTAATAAATATCGCTCTGTAAGATAATATTCGTATTTAAACTCACGCGCTTTATTGTCAGGATAATAAAGTTGCAAATTGTTTCCCAGATCACGTATTTCGCGACTCAGAATTCATTGATGGAATAATCTTATTTCGGCCATACTGGCAGACGTAGCTAGGGATACGCATCTCCGCTTAGACGGTAATGTAATCCAGAGAGAGACAGCAACTTTTCATGCAGTGTCCCACCTAAGCTTATTTGTTAATGGGTCAAGATATGTATATATTACGTGATTGATTTTTTAATTAACCCTTGCTTTTACGACAAAGAATTTGAGAGTAATGTCGACCGAGAATATTATGGTAAATGAGACCGTGGAGACGTCTCAGACTTAATAACGAGAGAACGTAAGCAATAACAGCCTATACAACGCATTCCGCCATAACACCACCGGAAAAGCGATTGATGAACGTAGGATGTTTAGAAGCTTTTCAGCTACGCAAAATCGCATTTGAGAGACCTTCGTGTTCAAAATACAGAGTGGCGAGATGATAATAATTACTTGGGGTGGTCACAAATTTGCAAGGCTCAAAGAGTCAGACCACTGCACTGGGAAAGCGATCCGATCACATGAAACACGGGTCAAGCAAATTACCAAGATATTCGAGGTCTGGGATGCAATGAATGTAAAGTTCTATCTGCCACTTTTTATGTTCAGCAGTGCGTTAGCAGACATCAAAGGGAATTGCATAAGCAGACTCTATTCACCGCATCTCAAAGATAGTCACGGGAGACGCTTAGAAATGTGCTTCAATGACAAAGCACAAGGAAGCTGAGTTTATTAGATTTAGTGTATCAACACGATTTGTCCCAAAGACGAAAGCGAAGTTCATGAAAGTTATCTGTGCTCAATTTCATTTAGCGGAGAATGCAGGAACGATGACGATGATCTTTCAGAGGTTTGAACCGACATACGCTTGATCTCATTTCTGCAAATTTTCTATTCGACAAGTTTGAAATGTGGCTCACTTGTTGTAATGTAGACAACGAGTATCGCTCAACCGAGGGACCATAACCAGATCATATCAAGACAAGGCTAGCATCGTATAATAACGATAACCAAAGTGAGAAAGAAGAATACTTGATCAGTTGCTAGAACCACTTCGGGTGGTAATCGTGGCCATAAAATAGAAGTTTAGCCTGGAGGAGATTTTAAAAAGAGAGATTCAACAACCAACCACGTGAAGACGCTACGCCAAAATGGAAACCTCGTTCCAAGGAGGAGAGCACTATCTACGTGGACAAGAAATGCGAAAGAGGGATATATCACCAAACCGCCCACAACAGCTTAAGGTATGCTATAATTGTAGAAAGAAGGACATATCGCTCGAGATCAGTAATTTATATCGAACCTAGCAATGCAATGGCGCTGACTCAAAAGGATGTCCCGAAAGTCAAAAGTCACCTATTTCTCGAAGAGCTTGTTATCGTGATCAATAAAAATATTTATAGAACCCTAACGGAAGTTAAGACGTTCAAGTTAATTAATTATAAATTCTCAAGTTTATACCTTACTAGATAATTCTGCCTACCCATTCTTTATCTTCGTCAAGGCCAACGCTTCAACTCGATCAATGAGAAATTCAGATTAATTCCTATTTACGGAGTAATCCAAGTAGAGAAACTTTCATTACATCCGTTGTTTAGAAATCTTCATTGATTCAAGTCGAACTATCACATTACCGTTAACCTTATTTCTATGTAGATATTTCATTGATGTGATTTTATATTAACCACTTCATCACGCCAAAATCGATCAATTGTAAGGGTCATAGTTTTCATATTCTAAGCAACCAATTATTCTAACTCAAGCAACAAACCATTGAAGTCAAACATTTTCATATCGTCATGAAGTCATTCGCTTATTACTTGATTGTCAAGTTTTCTTAGTCCACGTTATGGATTTCAATAAAGACACGCCGATTGAATAATATTTGCTTGTTATTTGATTTTCCCGACGACGATTTAAGAATTTCGCTTACTTCCCAAAGCCCTATATTAAATTTTGCATCAATTTGAACCCAGATAAAACCTTATTTCTAAAAATCTCATATCGAATGGCTCCTATCGAACTTCAGAGTTAAAATTCAACTATGTAATCTGCACCGAGCCTTTATCTGCGATTTCATGAAATGCAATCGCCGCGATTCGGGAAGTGGACACCATATTCGCGCGAGGAAGACCGATAGGGCTGCCATTGTAACGCATATCCAAGGTCGGGATAAGAAGTCACGCTTGAGAGCAACCTAAGTTTCTGCAAAGTCAAACGCGTAGTTTTCAGGCTTAGTCGCATTATTCAGAGATTCGATTCATGATATTCTCGAATCAAAGCATTCCATTAACGTAGAATGACTAACTATAGAGATACAAAATTCAAAATGGAAAGCAAGCGAATGGGAAGAGTCAAGAACTCAAGAGAGACTCATTTCAAAGATATGTTCTGGACCACGCCATCCGGAAAAGTTTAACGCGGTAATATTGACGCATATTAGGAAAGATCGATAATAAAGTACGACGCATTTATTGTCAAAGACTAATTTCAGATAATTTACAAATAATAGAGATGGAGATGAAAACTGTACCCAATGTTTGATATATATACGTATAATCGACTTAATCGATAAAAGTTAAAGTCAGTTTCCAAGCTAACCGAGTCAATGAATTCATGAAGGAGGCAAGAAGTCATATTTTAAAAGCGAACTCCAATCTATGGCGCGAAAGCTCAAACCCTCGATTTATTAATCCATTCAAATTATCGATCAATAAGAACCGCGCCTATAGGACTGCTTTCTTACCACCAAGTACGACGCTAACCATAACGCCACGATCGATGTTACGTAAATACGGACGATCAATCTAAACATCGCTATCGAGATGAAACCCGACCTAGATAGCTCAAGACTTAACGACGCAGGAGGTGCACCACAAGATTTTGCAGAAAGAATACGACCTTATGAACGAGGTTATACCATGTTAAAGTTTGGGAGAACCATGCTATCGGCGAAACGACCAGAGCCTGGAAACGAAAATGAAAGCGAGGTAGGTATTTTACCTTTCAAAACACCGTATACCAATTCGAGGGACGTAAATTTCATAAGGAGTGAGGTTAGAAGACCTCAAATTTTTTTTTATAAAAGGAATTTCTTTATTTATTTTCGAAATAAAAGATGTGATTAACGTAATGGATAATATAAATACGCAAAATATTTCAAAATAAAGTGCCTGGGTTATAAAATATTCATTTTTTCCGAATATTTGTCAGTCGCGAATATTCGTGATCAGTTTGGGAATATTCCTTGACTGGCGAGCTAGCCGCAGCCATTCCCATAACTAAAGTCGATCGATAAGTGAAAACGATAAAGTTCAGCGGTTAACAAATAATCACCATGAAGTCATACTGGTTAAGACCGTTTAATACCCGGTGGTTAAAATAACGCGAATACGTGCCGTCATTATTCACAATAATATTACGTAATCACATTTATGACAACCAGTCGCTCCTGAAAAGAGGGGGCTTCCGATAAGGATTTCTCCTTATCGCAAATAGGTGACCAAAAACTCTCCTTGATGTAACTTTCTAGACATCGCCAATAATGTTATCTAATAATATTATTCAAATAATATGAATTATCGATCCGATAATGGGAATATCATCAAAAAGATAATTATCAAACAACAATAATATAAAATACCAACAACGCAAAGAATTATCAATCAATAAAATAAAATATCGAATAAGAATTATCGTAATAATTATCGAGTAGTGCCTTTTCACGTACGAAGAATCAATAATTGATGCAATACCGTGCAGTGCCACTGCTCAACAACGCCAGACAGTGTGTTTTAACCACCGGTATTCCAACAAAGATAATCTGTAATAATTACGCCGTTATTTTTAAACAACTTATATTTGTCGCTTTCCTCATCCAATCGCTTCACATGGGCCCATACATATGTCATACTACCATTGCATTTAATATTCCCCGACAAAGATTTAATATTCCACCACCAAACGAATATTCCCCACAAAAAAAATGAATATTTTATAACCACTGCTTATTTTGAAATATTTATGATTTAACCCTTAACTATCCACATTAATCAAATCAACCCTTACTATTTCAAAATAATAAATAAAGGAAATTCCTTTTATTTAAAAAATTTCGGTCTTACAACCTCCTCCTTATGAAATTTCGCCCCTCTCGAAATCGACGACGCACTCGGTGTTTCAAAAGGTGAGGATACCTCGCTTTCATTTCCGCTTCCAATTCCCTGTGTCATTTCTCTATAAAGATGATTCCTCCACAAAACTTTAACTTGTGGTACGACCTTTCATACAGTAGACATGCCCTTCCTATCCAAAATCTCGACAGTACCTCCTCATACGCTAGTCTTCTATCTCTCGTCCTGCTTCTAATTCTATAACGTGATTCGGTTCTTTCACATATTTACTTAAGCACGAGCATGTGAAACACATTATGAACACGAGACATACTTTTGAGGTAACGCAAGTCTATAGGTTACATTTCCTACTTCTGTCAAGAATTTGAAATGGACCAATAAATCGTGGATCGAGCTTTCCTCTCCCCAAATCTTGTAACTCCCTTCCACGGAGCAACTCGCAATAATATATGATCCCTACACTAAATTCCACGCCCTTTCGATGAAGATCCGCATAACTCTTTTGTCGATCTTGTGCCGCTTTGTATACGCTTGTCGAATCATTTGATCTTTTCTAGAGTCATACGTACTAACTCGGGTCCCAACAATGTTGCTTTCACCCACCTCATCCCAACATATCGAGAAACGACATTTTCGGCCATATAATGCTTCAAATGGAGCTACACCTATACTTGCCTCGATAACTCGTTGTTGTAGGAGAATTCCACCAATGGTAAATACTTATCCCAACTACCCTTGAAGTCTAGGACACGTAGTCTTAATATATCTTCAAGAGTTTGAATAGTCCTCTCTCGATTGTCCGTCTGCTTTGGGGATGGTATGCCAACTAAATCGCAAAAATCTGCGCTCCATAGCTTTTTGCAAGCTAACCCAAAATCTTGAAGTGAATCTTGGGTCACGATCCAAACTATGGATACAGCATGCCATGCAACCTCACAATCTCATTTACGCACATACTAGCAAGACGCTCAAGGAATAAGTCTCCAGATTTGGCAAGAAAAATGAGCAGATTTGGTTAATCTATCAACAATAACCCAAATAAAGATTGATGCCTTGAGAAACCGTAGAAGAAGACCCAGAAACGAAATCCATGGTAATGTGTTCCCACTTCCATTCCTAATCTCAAGTGGTTGCAACGGACCCTTAGGTACTAGATGTCTACCTTTACACGCCGACAAGTTAAACACATCGAGATAAACTTTGCAATCTCTCTCTTCATATTGCTTCCACCAAAATGTATGTCAAGATCACGATACATTTTAGTACTTCCAGATGGATTGCAAATGGTGTATCAGGTGCCTCCATCATAATCTTGTTCTTCAAATCGTAGTCGTTAGAACACAAAGTCTAGAGTGGACTCAAGTATTCCTTCTTCATCAATTCTCGCCCTAATAGCTCCTTCAGATTTCTTTCTTCATACGCATCACCCGGCCCCTGCGGCTTGAGCAACTTAAACTTTATTGATTAAAGTTGATTATACTCAGATATTATCACGCGGGTACCTAGAGTTTTCATCTCCATCTCTATTATTTGTAAATTATACGAAATGAGTCTTTGATAATATCGTCGTACTCAGATTGTGATACGATCTTCTACTCAACACGCCACCACCACGCTCGCTTTTCCAGTGATGGTATGGTCGTAATACGTGTTTTAAATGAGTCTCCTCTCGAGTTCTTCAAGCTCTTCCCACATTCCTTGCTTCCATTCGAATTTTGTATCTCTACGAGTCACCACGTTAATGGAATAGCGATTCGAGAATATCCTTCAACGAATCTCCGATAATAACCAACTAAGCTTCTGTAAAGCGATTTCGACATCGACTTAGGTTGCTTTCAACTCGCGACTCATATCCCAATCTTGATAAAGACGTCACAATGACACCTATCGCTTTACTATCGCATCTAATACGACGCCCCTTACAGAGAGTTCGCTTAGTGAATTCCACAAAGGAAGTCACCAGATAAAGGCTCAGTACCAAATTTATAGTTGAATTTTTAACTCAAGTTCAATAGAGCCATTCGATATGAGATTTTAGAAATGAGTTTTGTACCGGGTTCAAATTCGATACAAAATTTAATATCGCTTTGGGAGTAAGCCAAGAAATTCTTCAGAAACACGCCAGAAATTTACTAACAACAAAATATCATTCAAATCGACTTTATTTTTGTTCAAGTCCATAACACGGCTAAGAAAACTTGACATCCGCTTTTCAATAAACGAATGGCTTTATGGCTTAATATGAAAGAGTTTGACTTCAATGGTTTGATCGCTTGAATTCAATAACAAAGTTAGTTAGAATATGAAAACTAACAACCTTACGAAAAGTAATCAATTTCTATATGATGAGTAGTTAACCTTAAAATCACATCAAAAGCAAATATCTCTATAGAAATAAGGTTAACAGTAATGTGATAAAGGCCAACCCAATCAAGCAAGATTTCTAAACAACGGATGTAATGAAAGTTTCTCCTAACTGAGTCTCCATAAATAGTCAAAGTCTAATTTCTCCGTAGTCAAGTTCAAACGCTGAGCGCAAGTAAGAGAGAGATAAAAGAATGGGTAGAACCGATATCTAGTAAGGTATATACTTCGCAAGAATTTATAATTAACTAACCTGCGCTAACTTCGTCGTGTTCCTCGATTTTGACCGGCCACGACAAAACGCTTCTTCCAAGAATCGCTGACTTTGACTTTTCTCGGGACATCCTTTTTGAGTCACCATTCCTCACTGAACTAGGTTTCGCCATCGCATAACTCTCGAGCGATATGTCCTTCTTTTCCACAATTATAGCATACCTTAAACTGTCAGGGCGCTTAATGATATGTCCTCTTTTCCCAAGATTTGTAATATACGACCGATGGTCTTTCTCCTCTAAAAACTAGCCACATCATACGGCGCCGACGCTTCACATGGTCGTTGTTGAATCTCCTCTTTAAAATCTCCTCCTCTCGACTCGCTTCTTCTATTTTTCATGGCCACGATTACCACCGTAGTGGTAACCGCTTTGTCCGTATTCTTCTTTCTCCGCCGTTATCGTTATTCGATGATCGCTATCTTCTAGATGATCCTCGGTTATGGTCCCTCATTGAACGTATTTCGTATCTCGCCTAACAACCGAGCCTCGCTGACAACATCTCAATAGAGAGAAAATTTATGAGAAATGAGATATCGACGTACGCCGGGTTTCAAACCTCTAAGAAACATCCGCGCCATACACGCTCTCATTCTCCACCAAATGAGGTGCAACTCGATAACTCCGCTAACTTCGCCAGATCGGGACACCGCCATGTTATTCTCGCTTCAGTCTAATAAACTCCACTTCCTTCATACGATTTAATACTTTCGTGGAAGTACTTGTCATTGAACTGCTTCAAATGTCTCCCACGATATACCGAAAGAAAATGATGGGTACGCTTCACGATTCCCACCAAAGAATCCGCCGCCACTTTAACATAAAGTAGCGAATGGAACCTTCGTTCTCCGCCGCATCCCAAGACATCGAATATCTTGGTAATTTGTTTGACCCATGTTTCCGCCATGATCGGATCCGCTTTCCTTAAATTCGTGGTCCCAACTTTTCGAATCGCTTGGCCGTGACAACCCGTGAATCGCTATCATTTCTCCTCAGATTTTGAACACGAAGTCTCCGGCTCGTCTCGATTTTGCATGAATCGCAAAAAACTTCTAAACATCCCCTCGCTCTCATCTCGCCAAAGGTGTTGTTTCAGAGGAACATTGCCACTGCTGTAGACGCTCTCCTCGTCAGTGAAGTACAGCATCTCCACTGGGCCTCATTTACTCCACTATTAATATTCTCAAATGACATTCTCAAATACCGCCATAAAATAAGGGTTAATTAAGGAAATCAATATATCACATAATATCCCTATATATCGACTAACTAACAAATAAGCTTAGTAGACACACTAAATATAAGGATTTACTCTGCCTCCCCTCCTAGTTCTATTCCCCGATCTCCGCCAGAGATCATATCCCAAGCTCGATATTAACCGTGACGCCCCCAAAATAGTATACACACACACCCATTCTCGAAGTCGCCAAATACATGGTACGTAAACAACTACAACTTTATTATTACAACAAGAAATCTGTGAGTTTAAATACAAATATTATCTTCTGATAATATCTATACTCAAATAAATCCCCATCACATTTATCGATACATTATTTTACAAAAATGGTGAGGACTACTAAACAATCCTTTCTAAAACCTTCATTCCATACCCCGACTAAGACTCGCTACATTCTCGCCTCCCCGAGAAGAAAAAAAATGGAACAACAAGGAAAAGGGTGAGCTCAACTAGCCCAAGAAGAATACTACGACTAAGATAATATACAACAAATTATCGTTAGTCTCCAACAGGAAAAAATCTGATGAATACACAATAGTATAACAAGTTTCGATCAATATTCGCAATGAAATAAATAATTCATGTAAGAGTTACGTAGAGAATGAAATCTACTATAATCTATGAATTTAATACCATCATCAATATTTTATCCTCGTAACATCAATCAATATTCATCTCAAATCAAATATTCATCTTTGCACATACAGCCAAAGATATTCATCAATCTATTCATGTTCATCTCAACACTGCTCATCTTTGCACTAAAGGCCAAAGATATTCATCACTTCATATGTTCATTTAAACACTGCTCATCTTTGCACTACAAAGCCAAAGATATTCTTCAGAAATCATTCATCTTTGCACTACAGCCAAAGATATTCAATAATATCATCATTTAAGACCGAGGATGATGAAAAATATTTTAAAGAACGAATCCAAAGGAAACAAAATGACAAGGATTAAGGATTAAGGATTCGCATTTTTTTGTTTTATCCATGTCCAACAATACCTCAAAAATAATCATAGTGGTGTAAAATTCAAGAATGATCAAAACATGGATACAATCAAAGCTAGTATCCGTATTAGATATTTTGACTTAAAAGAAGAAATTTTATTTTTCTATGAATAGTGTCAGATACGTGAATAAAGGCCGTAGATACGTGAATAAGGCCGATACGTGAATAAGAATCTCGACACCAAAAGATAGAAATTTCACAAAAACATCTTCACGCTTCACTTAATAAGACTCGTGAATAAGAATCGTGAATAGTAACTCATGAATAAGAACTCGTGAATAAGAACTCATGAATAGTAAACCCCACATGAAAAAGTTCCAAATTTGATAAAACTTCAGATCAATATTTCAAAGATAATGATATCAAGAAATAATATCATTATGAAAAAAATAATATCCCTTACCTCAAAGAATCAAGATTTCTAAGGAAAGGCTCAAGTGATGTCAATGAAACTTGTTCTCAACAAAGAACTCTCAAAGTATCTAAATACTCACAAAATACGCCAATAATATAGAGAGAGAAAGAGAGAAAACTTTGTTTCGTGTGATTTTCAATTCTAACTTAGCCTCTATTTATAGAAAAATGTTAAAGACGCAAGCAGCATTTAACTCAACCCTCATGGCTTTTACTCGCTACTATTCCCACCCACCACATTTGAAAATTCAATTGAGCACATTTCTCACCAACCAAAAGTGGGGCCCACCAATTCTAGAATTTTCCACCAAAATCATTTATAACCTAATTTCTAATCACCACCTCTTAAAATTCATAATAAATTATACGCCATCTTTAATTGCTCAAAATTTGTGGACATATACTCAACTTATATATGTATAACATATCCAAAATTACAACGATCCAACTATTTGATTAAATATTATAACTCACACAATAAAGTCAGTAATAACACCGATTTGATTTTTTTTTTTACCTCCAATCCGACAAAATACAAATAAAACATCTCAAAGATTAATTCCTTCATTAATAACCACATAAATAAATCCATCATTTATATTCATATAAAATAAATATTTCTTATCATATGAATCAATAATTAATTATTCACAAATAATATTACGTAATCACATTTATGACAACCAGTCGCTCCTGTGAAAGAGGGGGGCTTCCAATAAGGATTTCTCTCATCGGGCGCCGCAATTAGGTGACCAAACCTCTCCTTAGATGTAACTTTCTAGACATCGCCAATAATGTTATCTAATAATATTATTCAAATAATATGAATTATCGATCCGATAATGGGAAATATCGCAAAGGATAATTATCAAAACAACAATAATATAAAATACCAACGCAAAGAATTATTGAATCAATAAAATAAAATATCGAATAAGAATTATCGTAATAATTATCGAGTAGTGCCTTCTTACGTAAGAATCAATAATCGATGCAATACCGCAAAGCTACCGCTCAACAACGCCAGACAAGTGTGTTTTAACCACCGGTATTCCAACAAAGATTAATCTGTAATAATTACGCCTGTATTTTTAAACAACTTATATTTGTCGCTTTCCTCATCCAATCGCTTTCCGTCATGGGGCCCACACATCGTCTACCATTTAATATTCCATTTAATATTCCCCGACAAAGATTTAATATTCCACGACCAAACTAATATTCCCCGACAAAAAATGAATATTTTATAACCACTTGCTTATTTTGAAATATTTATGATTTAACCCTTAACTATCCACATTAATCAAATCAACCCTTACTATTTCAAAATAATAAATAAAGGAAATTCCTTTTATTTATTTAAAAAAAATTTCGGTCTTTTATTCATATCTCAAAGAAATATATAATCATTTCGTATTTATATAAACAATAATTATAACCATGTTAATCAATTCATCTTTACACTTAAGCTTAAGATATTCAATTATAAATTCAATGGTCATAATCATACCAAAACTTAACAATTCATTTTTGACCATCGCCAAAGAGAACCCATAAATCGTATGATCATACCAATAATCTACCCATCTTTACACTCAAGTGAAAGAGAAATTCAACATCGTGGTTATAAAAATGTTATATATGATAATAAAAACAATATGATCAATAACGCATTTATTTTCAAGAGCAATAATCATAAATCAACGATAATTTGGTCGAAAAAAGAAATCATTTTTTATCGTGAATAAGAACCTGAATAAGAATCGTGAATAGAACTCGTGAATAAAGAATTCATGAATAAGTAATCGTGAATAGTAACTCATGAATAAGAATCAATAAGAACTCATGAATAAGAACTCATGAATAGAATTCAGATTAAGTATATAGATATATAATGTAAAATAATGTCATATACGTAAATAAGGTCATATATATGAATAGTCTTGCTTATGTGAATAAGAACTCCCACTCAAAAAAGGTAGAAATTCTACAATAAGATCCATACCAATATGTCAAGATATAATGATATTAAAAGAATAACATCATTATGAAGAATATAACATCCCTTAATATCTCTTACTATCCTTACAATCCCTTTACCTCAAAAGAAGAAAGACTTCTCGGATCGGATATCTGATATATTATCAAGAAAACTTGCAGACCGATGAATAAAGAACTCACCAAGTATCTAAATACTCACAAAATACACTCGATAATCTAGAGAGAAAAGAGAAAACTTATGAATTCGGTGTGATTTTCAATTTAACTTAGCCTTCTATTATATAGGAAAATATTAAAGACGTCAAGCAGACTTGACCAAGCCACTTGATGGCTTTACTTCGCTACTATTTCCACCCACCAAAAATCAGCCATCTTCCCTAATAATCAAAAGTGGGGCCCACCCATTTCTAGAATTTTTCACCAAAATCATTTATAAACCTAATTTCCGAATCACCACCTTCTTAAAATTTATAACAAATCATTTGTTCATTTTAACGCTCAAAATTTGTAAACATATACTCAACTTATATATGTATAACATATCCAAAAATCACAACAATCTAACTTACGATTAAAAATTATAACTCACACAATAAAAAGTCAAAGAACAATCGATTTGATCTTTTAATACCTCCAATCCGACAAAATACCGATAAAATACCTCAACATTAATTTCTTCATTTATAACCACATAAATAAATCCATCATTTATATCCAATTCAAATAAATATTTCATTATCATATAAATCAATAATTAATTATTCTCAAATAATATTACGTAATCACAATAATGACAACCGCATAGCTTCAGAAAGAGTGGGCTTTCCGATAAGGATTTCTCTCTCGCTTGCCAAGCAATTAGGTGACCAAACCTCTCTCGATGTAACTTTCTAGACATTGCCAATAATGCTATCTAATAATATTATTCTAAATAATATGAATTATTAATCTGATAATGAAAAATATCAATCAAAGGACAATTATCGAACAACAATAATATAAAATATCAACGTAGCAATTATCAATCAATAAAATAAAATATTGAACAAAGAATTATCAGAACCATTATCGAGTAGTAGGCCTTCTTACGTAAGAATCAATAATTCAAAATACTGCAAAACCGGTAAGTATATCGCGTAACAACGCCAGACATCGTATTTTAACCAATTTATTCCAACAAAGGTTAACGCTTAACCATTACGCCAAGTTATTTATAAAAACTCAAATTTATCGCTTTCTTCATCGATAGCTTATTCATTATGGGGCCCATAATCGATCGCTACTGTCCGCATTTAATATTTCCCAGCACAACAAGAATATTCCACGACCAAACGAATATTCCCGGCAACAATGAATATTTTATAACCACTTGCGTATTTTGAAAAAAATTCATATATCACCCTTAACTTTAACCTTTTATCAATTTAACCATTTACTAAATAGAAAAATTGAATACTTTTATTTCATAAAATTCAGGGTCTTACAGACCCCATTGAGTTTGTGTATTGTCTAGATGACAATATTTGTATTAAAACTCACAACATATGTTTAGTCGTATTTTACACGACTGTTTTATAATTAAGTTGTATTTGAATTTTGTACCATGTATTTGGCGACTCAAAATGAGTGATGTATACCTATTTTGGGGGCGTCACATTTAATGTAAATTTATTTAATTTAGATTAATATAATTTTTAATATTGTGTAATATATTATTAAGTATAAAATTATTACTTTTAAAATTAAATAAATTTACATCACAATTTAAGTTTTTAAATCTTACAAATTAACTAGTATCAAGAACCATTTTTTGAATAAATAATGAATTATTAAACATGTATTAACAGAATAATAGTTAAAAAAATTAAAGAGTTGCAATTGAGACTCTACAACATTATTATTATTATTATTATTATTATTATTATTATTATTATTATTATAGGACCAATCTATAGCTAACGTTGAGCGTTCATTCGATGATTTAACGGTTTAATAGAGATCACGTACGCAGTTTAATAATGCAGACAGAGCAAATGTCCAAAATATTCTCTTTGTAAAAGTGTCTCGTTCGCAGTATTAAACTGCGGACGCTAAGTATGACGGACTAATTGGCCAACGACGTCGTATTAGCTAAATTAATTTTTTTTTTTTAGTTTTCTAAACTCCGCAACCTCTATTAAACTGTTAGATCGTCGGATGGACACTCACGATGTGTTGTAAGGCTAGACTCTTTTTTACAACGTTAACTATGAATCGATTCCCATATATTTCATTCCTCCCACATGTCTTTTAAATTTTGTAGACCCTATTTTTCGACAATGACTCCATCGGTAATTTTCACATTAATGATAAGAAATTACATTAGAAAAAAGAGAAAATTAACCTTATATACCTCACATTAATAAATTTTTCTTAGATTAGTCTTAATTTTCCTCTTGGCCCTTGTACAAGTTTTCCTAACCCCTAAAGTAATTTCATATAAAATAAAATAAAAAAATTGACGTAGTACCTCGAGTCAATATCCATTTATGTATGAACTTATTCAATTACTGAATTATAATTACTGTATTAGATAAATGAATAAGAATAATAATAATAATAATTTATATACACAAGTTTGTTTCGTATCCTCGCCATCACTCTCCATCAGGCTAGAAATATAGGAAACTGACACTTTTGATATTTTCGTATGAAAATTCTTATAACGAGGTTTTTTATCGTTGATATATTTATAGCGACATTTTTTATATGAAAATATCAAAAAATTATATAAAAATATCAATTTTTAAAATATATCCGCTTTTTCAATGTACAGGCTGGTTCAATCCGTCATTATAATATAAAAAACCAAACTGTCGTTATAATATAAAAAATCGTCGTTATATCTAACACGATGTTCGAACAGTCGCAATATCTAAAAAAAAAAAAAAAACAGTTGCAATTTCTCTTTCTGTTTTTTTGGTTAGTTGGGAGAAATTTTCCCTATATATTTCTATCACTCAACCGCTCCTCACTCTGTTTGTAACGAAAACAAAGGGAAGGACATCTAACAAAACCCTCTTATTCACTCATCGTTCACTATCCATCTGAGAAACCCTAACCCTGAAAATTGATAAACCCCATTATCAATTAATCTGTAATGCGACAATTTAGCATGGACGTCTCTTATACGCAACAAATCAATTGCATTATCTTGTCTCCAATTCGTTCTTCCACACATCGTCCTCTCTCTGTTCTCTTCAGGACTTCAGCTCTCACCAGAAACGCTAGACATGGTGTTCCATTTCGGAGAAGAAACGTTTGTTTGGCTTCGAGCTCAGATACACTAGTTGCTGGGAAATCTCCTGAAATTGTGAGCAAGAAAGAAGATGAAATTGCGGACTTGAAATCTTGGATGCACCAAAATGGACAGCCTCCTTGCAAAGTACATCTGAAAGATAGGCCTTCTCATGATGCCACGCTTCGCCCCATACATTACGTTGCTGCCAGCGAGGATCTTCAGGTTTTTTGTTCAGGCCAACAATTTGGTTATCTATTGATTTGAGATTTGTTATGTTAGTTCAAGACAAGAGGAGATGCTTATTCATAATTCATACTATCTTTTTATTATGTTTTCTGGCAGGCAGGTGATATTGCATTTTCTGTTCCGAATTCATCTGTAGTAACACTTGAAAGAGTTTTGGGAAACGAAACTGTTGGTATGGTGCCATTAAATATTTACTTTTTGTTTCTTTTTTGTTACTACCCTATGTATCGAGATGAATCTATTTATTTTAGGATGATGATTGATGAGAATGCAATCTCATAAGCCTAGGGAATGGGTTGGTGGAATTACGCATTTTGGTTTGTAAGTTGGGCTTTAGTTACCTTCACATCCCAAACATTATAGGACTAAATAACAAATTGCATCTTATAGTTTAGGCTTAAAATTGATTCGACGATTTCTACCACAAACTTTATTTTAACTAAAAGCTCCTAAACTTTAAGTTTCAAAACAATTTGTACCCTCCAGGCTAAAATGCCTTTATCTCAAAATATTTTTTTGTTGTGAAATTTATTGATATAAATCCCACAAACCATGCACACTTGAGTAAGCCCATAGTAACTCTATTTAGATGGCTCAAAGGAGATAAGCTTCCATGAAGTTTTTGAACTCACATGCTACCACTTGAGCTAACCCTTGGGTTTGAAACTCTAAATTTTCTCTATGGAAGAAACAATATATATTTATTAGACTTGGGTTTGAATGTGATTAGAACTAGGGCCTTGAATAATACATGCAATCTATGCTGAGTAATAGGTTTTGTGACGCCCCCAAAACATAGGTATACATCACTCATCTTGGGTCGCCAGATACAAGGTACTGAATACAAATACAACTTAATTATACAACAGTCGTGTAAAATACGACAAAACATAGGTTGTGAGTTTCAACACGAATATTGTCCTCTAGACAATATACAAACTCAAATTCAATATCATTACATTTATTATCACACTATTTCACAGAATAGTGAGAACTACTAATGCAACCATCTGGGACCATCGCTCTGTTCCCCGACTAGTCCCTGCTACGTTCTTATTTCTTGAAGAGAACAATGAAAGCAAAAGGGTGAGCTCAACTAGCCCGGTAAGAAATATTATGACTAAGATAATGCAGAATAAATTATCATTAGCCTTCAACAATGTTAAACTGATAAAATATAATAAACAACAAGTTTAACTGCAACGGATCAAGCAATCCATTAGAAGAGTCAAGTGAGGTATAAAATCTACTATCTTCTATGATTTAAAAAATTTTTCATCAACTTTATCGCTGAGACTCAGCTTAATAAATAAAATCGAATCATCCTCGCTCCACTACCAAGGATATTAATGTAATCATCAATGGTCACGACTATACCGAATAATCTCTCGTCATAATCATACCAACAACCGCCCCACCAATGAACTACAAAACCAATGAAGACTTTTACCACATCATTTGTCACATTACTACCATGATTATACCGAATAATCCTCGGTCATAATCATACCAAGTCCATCTATGCGCACGTAAGCCAAAGATGACTTTCATCACAATATATAAGCATGAGGATGATGATGATGACATAATAATTCAATAAAACAAGTTCAAGAATAAATTTTAAAGATTTATAAATTAATTTATCCAAGAACCAATAACGCATAATTTGTCAACATTATACCGCTTTGTAGAGTAAAATTCAAGAATGCTCGTAAGAATATTTCCATGAAAAGATATTTGGATGAAGCGCAAATATCAAGGATATTCCACTAATTTCATAGAGTATAGAAGCCAAAGCTTTTACCAACCGAGTATAATAGAATATATGAAACTGCAAATGGATTTTCGCTTGCCATGCAGAATCCACGTAGATGCATCATTTCCACAATTTAATAAGGAATGAATACGAAGGATCATTCACCATGCGTGTGGTAATCCACATGTATGTGTTATTCCAACGTAATAATAAATAATGGAATAACAGTATGATTCACCACGTGCGTGCGATAGATCGCATGCATGTGTTATTCCCAATGTAATAATAAATAATGGAACCAGTTCGATATAAACGCATGAGCAGGATATTCCGGCGAAATAATAAATAATGGAATTGTGTCCCATGAACGCACGATGCATGGATATTCCAATGCAGAATAATAAAGAACGGAATATTAGAAGAATTTCACCACGTATGTGGTATTGCAGATAAACAAAGTTATTCCAATGTAATAATAAGAATGGAATAACAACAGAATTCACCATGCATGCGATAGACCGCACAGACAGGTTATTCCAACAGAATAATAAAGAATGGAATAAAAAAGTTCTTTTCATAAATACTAAAGAAATAATACCCCTTACGAGTACAACAAATAATATCCCTTACAAGTATTGAAAGAAAATAACTCTCTTCATGAATATGAAAGAATAATATCCCTTACGAGTACAACAAATAATATCCCTTACCTTAGAAAAACTGAATACTGGAGTAGTGAAGTAGCAGAATACTTTTCTTCTTTCTCTCTATAGTTTCTCTCTCTAGAGTTTCAGTGAATTCGTAAGAAATAATGAAGGAATGAGCTTCTATTTATAGAAGAATGGACTAAATAGTAACTAATTCATGAACGGTCCAGATTTATTTACTTTTAAACGAACGGTCCATATTGATTTACTATTAAAACTTAAAGCAACGGTTCATACTGATTCACTATTAAAACTTTAAAGCAACGGTCCATACTGATTCATTATTAAAACTTTAAAGCAACCGTCCATACTGATTCACTATTAAAACTTTAAACCAGCGATCCATATTGATTTACTATTAAAACTTTAAATCAACGATCCATATTGATTTATTATTAAAACTTTAAACCAACGGTCCATATTGATTTACTAATATAATTTCAACCAACGGTCTGAAAAATTAGCACATCTCCTCATGGAATAATATTGTACCCAAAAATGATTTGGACCAAAAAGAAATATATCTTACGGGTGAATAGTACCCCGTGAATAATAACTCGTGAATAGTAACTCGTGAATAGTACTTCGACACGAAAAGTGTCCCAAATACCCGAGTGAACAATACTAGAGTGAATAATGAATCGGAAGAATAGTAACTTAGTGAATAGTACTTCAAACACCGAAAAGTGTCCCGAATACCCAATTGGTCAATATAACCTCCAAACATAAATTATTATCGAAATAAATGTCGATTTCTACTAACACTAATAATCCCAACACAATGAAACTATCAATTTCATCTTTAATCAACACGAACTTATTCATCATTAATATTATAATTCACAATATTTAACAACCAGGTCGTTCCCAGGAAAGAGGGGGCTTTCCGATAAGGATTTTTCCTTATTGGCGCGCAATTATAGGTGACCAAACCTATCCTTGATAGAACTTCTAGACATTGTCAATATTGCAAATAATAATATGAATAACTTCATTGCCTCAATTATTGATTTAATAATATATCATATAATGCGTATGATAATCGTAACAATAATTGAATCAATAATATGAGAGATATGATGCAAAGAATTCATCAGTAGCAAGAATTGAGTATAACCGAGTGATTTCTCACGTAAGCATCAATAATCAATACCGCAGTGTGCTACTACGCAACCACGCCAGACATCGTATTTTTTACTACCGGGTAGTTCAACAGGTTTTAACGGTAACACCTCCGCCGTTATTTTTATAGAAAGATAATTTTGTCGTTTTCTAATTACGACAATACTTCCGTTGTGGGGTCCACCAATGATTGTGCCGTCGTATGAATATTCCCTGTTAAAACGAATATTCCCCTAATCGAATATTATATAACCACTTGCTCACTTTGCAAAATTTGTAAATATTACCCACAATTATAACATTATATCAAATCCACACCATAATATTTAAAAAAATATTTCGAGAAATTTAAATCTTTATTCATAAAATTTGGGGTCTCACAGGTTTACTAATTGTTAAATATAGGCGAGATTAAAGCTTTGTAGTTTATGTATGTCTTCATGATGCACTGATTGAAATTACTTAGATATCTATTATTTTGTTAAATTCCTTGTCCTGTTTTATACGTAATTAGATTGGAAACCTGAATATTTTATGCAGCGGAACTCTTAACAACAAACAAATTGTCGGAGTTAGCTTGCTTAGCTTTGTATCTTATGTATGAGAAAAAGCAAGGAAAGAAGTCTTTCTGGTACCCATATATCAGAGAGCTTGATCGTCAGCGTGGGAAGGGACAGTTAGCGGTGGAATCACCCCTCTTATGGTCTGAAGCTGAACTGAATTACTTGACAGGCAATCCTACTAAGGTGAATATATGTATAAACTATATAAATAAATGAAAATTAACGTTATCCAGGTTTATGTTACCCAGACAATATTAAGGTAATTTTTTTCTTATTTCCATTAAATCTGGAGACATTGTCAATTTTATAAAAATTAGGCTGAAGTTCTGGAAAGGGCTGAAGGGATCAGAAGAGAATATAATGAGCTTGATACTGTTTGGTTTATGGCTGGGTCTCTGTTTCAGGTTAGTTTTGTTTTCTGTTTGAGCTGAATTTATTCCTTCAATTCTAGATCATAATTTTATGTTTTTATCATTGTGTTTGTTACTTTTTGCAGCAATACCCATATGATATACCTACAGAAGCCTTTCATTTTGAGATTTTCAAACAAGCCTTTGTTGCAGTTCAATCTTGTGTTGTCCATTTGCAGGTTCACCTCTCTAATTGGGAATACAATTTAACTTGGAACTGTTAAAGAGTTACTTTATAAGTTCCTTTTGTTCCTATAATAATTTGTGCAGAATGTCTACTTTGGTTAGCTGGTCTTTTTTATTGTGCAGCCTCAAACATAAGAATAGTTATGTTAGGTAGATTATATTTTGCAAATAAGACGGGGAGAAAAGGAAATATGAAATTTTCTTATGTTAATTTTACCTAGTTCTCTTGCCTGCAAGCATTTATGTTAAATGTCTGATCCCCTTTGATCTCAGAAAGTCAGTTTGGCACGGAGATTTGCATTGGTTCCTCTTGGACCCCCATTGTTATCCTATAGAAGCAACTGTAAGGCAATGTTAACTGCTGCTGATGATGCTGTTCAACTGGTTGTTGATCGCCCATACAAGGCTGGCGATCTGATAGTTGTCTGGTATGAAACTTGATTTCCTTGTTACTGTGTAATTTGTTGCAATTTCACGCTGCACACACAATTTCATCTAGGAATGGGTATCTCTAGAATTCTTGTTTCCTATTTGTATTCATATTTAATGATAGTATAGTAACATCACACTATTAGCTGGCACATTTTGTAGGTGCGGGCCACAACCTAATTCCAAATTGCTTATAAACTATGGCTTTGTTGATGAAGATAATTCTTATGACCGCATTGTGATTGAGGTGATTAGTTTCACATTTCTTCATGTTCAATATTTTGTTCAGAATGATTGAATGTATTTTATATCCTTTATTTCCCCTGCCTCCCTCTTCCAGGCAGCGTTGAATACTGAGGATCCTCAATATCAGGATAAGAGATTGGTTGCTCAAAGGAATGGAAAACTATCTGTACAAGTTTTTCATGTATGAACCTGTCAAAATAAAAAAAATGATCTTTCATGCATGAAGTCATTATCTTGTTAGCTACTTTACAGTTGTTTCCCACAATTTATATAATGCGCCTCTTGTTACAGGTGAATGTTGGGAAAGAAAGAAATGCTGTTTTTGATATGCTGCCTTATTTGCGACTTGGATATGTTTCAGATCCTTCAGAGATGCAGTCTGTCATATCTTCTCAAGGTCCAATATGTCCGGTAAGCTCACGTCTTTGAAGCTTAGTTTAGGTTTATATAAATCCAATACATAATCTTCTTTTTGGGAGGGAGTAGCAATATTGAGCTTGAAAAAAATCTGCCTTTTGGAAAAGGTGTTCAAGCATATCCTTAATTGTTTGTGCATGTATAATATCAAATTCTGTGATAGATAATATAGATAATTAATGAAACTTTAGATTTCTATTGCTTTACATCATCCTGTTATACCTCATCACTTTCAAATAGGATAACAAATATATGTCATACCTGATTGGAACCACCGCAAGTAACACTTTGGTGTGTATTATTTTCCCTCACGGTAGGAAACTTATATGTGGATTACTGGATTATAGGAACCCTAGAATGAAAAGGAAAAAACTGCAAAACACAAAAGAAAATGAAATAATGGACACTGAATCGTTGTAACTTGTAATTATTTGAATTACATGGATCATGCTTTGTGGATTTATAGGTTAGCCCTTCTATGGAAAAGGCAGTTTTGGACCAACTTGCTGATTATTTCAGGACAAGATTGGCTGGTTACCCTACCACTCTAAGTCAGGACGAATCCTTGGTAAGTTGGCAGTTTCAAGTTTCTAGATGACTGAGCCTTATCAAGGTATCTTCAACTTCTGCTATTTGTTATGCCAGTTGGCAGGTTCTAGTTTGGATCAAAGCTCACACAACTTGTCAGGTTGGAAAAGAAAGTTCTAAGTACATGCTTGCAGCTGGCAGTTGATTTGATTAGCCAGTTACCTGATCATTCTGTATCTCCATGCCCAGCTCCATATGCTCCTATATTGAAATGAAAGGCATGTTTTTCTGTTTCTCCCCTAAATGTCCATTGCCTGTTATTTATGCATCAAAATCATACTAGTTCAGGTGACTGTTTTGCTGCTATCACCAGTTTTCTACATGATCCTCGTTATTTCTGGGACCCTCTTTGTGATGTTTTTTTACATCAATGCAGAACGGCAGACATAAACTAGGTAATAAATAAGCATTTTCTTTGATGGATCTGTTGGGTCACATTAGAAAACACATTGCCTTGTTTTGATTCTGTTATATATGTCATATTCTAGAATTGAATAGTAACACATTTTCATATTGACTCCTGACAGTCTCGCAATGTAGGCCTGAAAGCAAGTTGCAGGCTCACTAAAGCAGAATTTAGTTTGGAAGTTGTGGAACTTACAAGATAATTTACTAGTAGCCAATCCAATGCAACCTATCCCTCAAGTTTGTCCAAATTATTTTCTCTCTTTCCTTTGTATCTCTGTTCTGTTGATACCTGGTGCAAGGCATGGATATTGTTTTTTGTTGTAGAAAGGAAATGTCTTACTTCTTTAGAGTGAGTCTGTTACAAGAAGCAGCGATCGTGTAATACTGGCTTCTTTGTAAATTCCTTTAAAATGATGAATGAAACTGAACTTTATTGAATGTCCATGGCTCAGTTGAAAGAAATATTGCGCTACCAATGTTTTGTTTGCATTTCGAGGGCTTCAAAACTAGTAACTAAATCTGATTGAAAACATGTCTACTGGCTGAATTTTACTGCTGGATTACAAAGCACTTCACCTGAGAGATTTATTAGGTCTCTTGTTTGATGGTATCACAGGATCTGTACTAATCAAATTGATTGACAAATTAGAGGAGTGGATAAATCTTCTCTCAACCTCCTAGATATGGAAATGTAGCAGATGTCCTTGAAATTAGACACTTGACCATTGGAGTGTATTTTTGTCTTTCTGACACCAAAAAATTAGTGTCTTAAATCTTTGTGAAAAATTTGTATTCAGAAAACTTTTCCTTGTTACTTTGTCGTTGGCAAGTAAGACTCTCTTTCACATCTTAATGTGAGTGAAATCGTGTGAAAATAGCATTTTTTTTCTTGTGGAAATAGTAAGTTTTATCTTCACCTAGTTAATTATTAAAGTCCTTGTCCCAATGAATTCCATTCCAATGGTACTCTTACTCAATGCCAAATGTGGTTCCACTGATAACCTAACTCTGTCAAATGTGGACTAACCTAGTCTTATCATCAACAAATAACATACAACTAATGCAAATCTTTAGCAGAAGAAGAAGAAGAAAAAATAATAAGAGGATTCAAGTGTCAGAGGAAGTGAAGATAAATAAAAGGCCATATTATGCAGTAGCTATCTCATAAAAGGTTTTATAACTTGGAGCTGAAGCTATTTCATAAAAGTTTTTATAACTTGGAGCTGACTGAAAAACATATGATGACACATTCACTTTCCAAAAAATTGTACATCAACTGAAGAGGAAAAAATAAATGCAAAAGCCTATATAAAAACAACTAAGGATCTTGCCTCACTTGAAAAATGTAAAGATTCGTATATAAATCATAGTGGCTAATGTTACGAAAATAATGTCACAAGCTTAATTTAGTTCTCCACAAATCTGCTATGACTTTCCTCGGCTGTGGATTATCTGGTCCCCTGTCTCGCTGTCCAGACGTGAAATACAACCATCCATCCCAAAAGGCTGCCAGTGTGGTTTTTACACGGAAAGGAAGCTTTCCAATCACCGACCATTTCTGCATAATTGGCAATGGAAGACAATATCAGAAATTCACAGAAAGTATTTAGAAGAATGATATACCATTTTCCCCTTTTAATCTTTCGGATGATGAAGGAAGGTCACTCACCTGTGAATCTAGATGGAACTGGAACACTTCTCCAACCAAGATCATCCTTTTGGTCACAGGATGCTTTTCTGTTGTGCCTCCCACAATTATAATAGAGTTATTAACAATTACCCAAGAAGATTCTGTGTGGGAGTCAGGTTTAGGCATAGGAGGTAACACTTTCCAATTCATCTTGGCATCCAGCATGTAAACATCAGCATAAACTACCTGTAGCAAGACGTGGTCATATTTTGCAAAGATCATCTGAAAGAAATGTATAATAAACAAATTTATGCTGTTACGATGTGCAGGTAATCTCTATATTAGGATCGTTGTAGTAGATAATTATTTGGGAATACCTCGTGCCTACGTGAGCATTTAAAGATGGGCGACCCGGGTTTGGCCATAAAGTCACCCTCTTGACCACCAATAACTAGAATCCCATCATCAACCGCGATACAAGCTCTGTCAAAACAATGACTTCAGAATATTCTCAACTCGAAGATAAACTCATCTACATTATGTTAGCAAGTTAATCATTCAATATATTATTGAAAGTGTTATTACTATGCTCAAACACAAGCCTAATTGTTGATAGAGCATTTCCTGAACTGAATTATAGAGGTGGCAGTTGCTATTTAGATTATTGTCTTTAGTTTTAATAATTAATGGACTGAAGTGTCGATACTCGATTATGAAGATTATGAAAATGTCATGCGACGACAAGACTAGCCATACAAGATATTTAAGTGTTCAAGAACTTTTTTGTGATGTAGTTATTGTAGAAGTTTTTGAGGAATCTGATAAACCAATCTACATATTTAGATTTGACTCAACAGAACACAGTAGATTCTAAATGCAAAAGGAAAAGTAACATTGATTAGGATTCCACTTCAGTAGATGGTCCAGCAGCAACAGATTATGAGATATATTTACGACCAACGTGCCAAGCCAATAGAGAATTAATTCACATGCCATGGTTTTCTCATCTTTTTAGAAACTGCAAATTAAAGAGAATGCTTCACACTATGTTAATTACTAAAGCACTAAATATACTGTGTATTTAATTGTGAGAAAAGACCATCCAGCACCACTTCCACCATAAGTTAGGATAGGGTAACCTAGTTCATGGAAGAGAACAAATTAATAATCAACAATTATCTAATTTATGGAGAGGTGAAACCTTCATACTTTTGAAGTTAAGAGATACCTTTGACCTACAAACCACAGTTCCTGATCTACAAAATCATGATGCCATGACACAACTAATATTTACATAAAAGAATGCAGTCAGCTTGCCTGTGGGGTCCCCCACGGGGAATAGGGGTTTCTGTCCGCCATTCTTTTTCTAGTGCTTTCCCGTTCTTTACAGCAAGACTCCAGTGCTCTACTCCAGGAGTATGGCGATTCTCCTTGCTGCCACCCATCACATGAAGTCTGCCTCTCCAAAGTTGAGTTGCCGGAGCATACCTGATAGTTTCATATGCACCTTTAACTTACGGGTGTTTAATCTAAATAGGAAAAAAAATTGCAGCTTCAAAAATTTTAACAGTGTGATAATATGCTGGTGTTGAACCGGGAGACCAGCATATTACTGCACTATGAAGTTAACAGGGTCCTGTTCCCCTTGAAATTGCAAACAAGACTACCAGATGTGCTAGCACTGAGGATTTGGTTCAGACAAGCTATACCAGTGTGACTGCTACTGTCAACTGTAATTTCTTCTGGGCTTTAAGAAGGCCATGTCTACAGATGGCGCATTCTTCCTACCAGTTCTTAAAAGAGACATAATATTGGAATGTTCTTCTAAGTGAAAGATGCAGTCTTAGTCTCCTTAACGATAAGTTCATTAAATTTTATATCAATTAAGCTGAGTTTGTACTATTATATTCAAGTAGAAATGCTTAATAATCTAGGCATGGTAAAACCAATGTTTAATTAGACTTGTACTATAGTTTCACATACAATTACTTCTAGCCAGAAAAAGATTTGATTGCTAAAAATTATTACAACTAATTTTATCATCATAAAGAGTTGTTGGAGGAAAACGTATCAGGCACATCTGGATCAGGTAACATACCTAGGGGCTGGTAATGGGGGCATCTTCTGCCACTTTTTGGTCTTGGTGTCCAGCACAAAAGTATGAGCTACAGGGCCCCTGCATTGTGGACCATACTGTCCCGAGACTACATATATATACCTCCCATCCGCATCGGTTGCCATTCCTAAATGTGAATTTGCCATTTCTTTTGGCATATCAAATCTCCCTCCCCAAGTATTATCCGTAAAATTATACACATCAACATGAGAGTGTACCTATAAGAGGGGAACGATAACATTCATTCAAATCAAGCTAATCAATGTGAAGTTGCTGAACTACTTAAAATATTCCTGCCCTATTTTTTGTGTTTTCTTTCGGTATCAAGCTCAATTATCTGGGAATGCACATAGTTTAAGAGGTGAACAAAGATTCTCACGTAGTCAAGGCTTCCATATCCCGCAAACACATAAAATAGATTCTCAATCTGTATGGCAAACCCATCCAAACGCTGCACAGGTGCTGGTGCCATCTCTTCCCACTGTAATTCTGGTGCAGGTAGATCAGCAAAAGTTGCAGATAATATTCTCTCAGGATTATGGTACCTCTCATCTTTAACATCTACCCTCTACAGATAATAAATAAAACCAATCAATATCCCAATTTTTATACTTTCTTCATTATGCAAATCACTATGATTACCCTTTGGTGGATTTAAGGCTAAAAACACAAAATAACAAACAAAAACACATCCCCAAATCAAGATAAATACAAATGCATATTTGGTTCCCAAACTCGATAGAACTATTGATGTTATAGGTAAAGTAAAAAAAAAATTGAAAATGGGAAAATGGGAAGGACTAACCTTTTCAGTTTTGTTGGTGAAATTTGGTATAACTACAAGATGAGAATTCCGGGGAGACGAATTGGATGGAACTGATGAGTATGAAGGGTTAGAAGAAGAAGCCCATAGGAAATTGACAACAATAGCAGCACCAAGAAGGCCTGCAAATACTCCGAGAACGTTCATTTTCGTTTAATAGTGAAAAACAAAGACAACCCATTTTACAAAAGTGCGTGTAATTGTATATATAGAAAGAGGGAGAAAGAGAGATGAATGCTGGAACAGAAGTTTGCGAGGGGAAAGAGTGGGCGGGGGGGCGCGGCGCCAATGGTTTTTTCTCTACTTCTTTCCTTTTTGCTGGTGTTTTATATCCATTCCTATGTCGGTTTTGCTTCAAATAACAACCCGCAAAAATAAGAAGGAAAGAAAAAATATTCGAGTATTATTATTTTTAAATTGCTAAAAGCACTTTTTTTTCACTAGGATGAAATTGGGGAATTTTTTTTGAGTTTAATTTAACTTCTAAATTAACATTTCTATGTAAACTACCAAAATTTAAAAGTAAGAAAGGTTCTTTTAGATTTGAAATATTTGCTTATGATTAATCTTTATTTTATCCGTATTTTATTTACAGAATCTTCATCTTTAAAAGTGGGTTAACACAAACCGAAAAATACTAAAATTGTTGTGAATTTATTATGTTCCAAATATAAACCTAAGGAGTAGTTGAGTGATTAGTTAGATGTATAATAAATAGTAAATAAATGTATTACTATTAAATTTTACTAGATACACAATTTATTTAATAATTATTATATTTTTATATGGGACAAAAATTATATTAAAATAATTTATTCATCAATATATTAAAATAGAGTATATCATTATCAATAAATTTACTCCTTTATCAGTCATTGTTTTTTCTGCCAAAAATAACAAGTTAGTCGCTCGCTCAGCATGGTCCCGCTTACACCTTAGCATTGCTCACTGGCAACCAAGTAAAAAAAAACATCAAAAATAGTGAAAGGAATATTTTTTAAAAAAATAAAAAATCAAGGAATTCCAAAATCCAAACCCTAAGGCCAAGGGTGCTTCGTCTAGCTCTGCCACGAGATCTACAGCTCACAGGTTGGTTTATCTCTCTGTCCATTCCTCTAAATTTTCCGATTTTTCTCTGAATCAGTTATTGGAGGTTGATTGGTTATTTACTCCGTCTAGATTATTCTCATTTTTCATTATCTTCGTCTTGTACGGATCAAAAATCAAAGCTGCTATCTTTCGCATGTGACCTTTTTTTTTCTCTCTGTCGCCGTTCCTGGTATATTTTTGATTCGTATTTCCCGGCTCCGATTTGTTTGTTTATTATGCGAAATTTGCTGAAACTTTTTGGAATGTTGTTGTTGATTATTGACATATGATAATAATTTCAGTTACATCAAAATTGGTGAATTAATGATTAAATTTAGTAAAGTTGTTGAAGATTTTCGTGCCACAAATTTATGTTTGGCTTTTGTTGTTGATGCATCTGAAACTTTTTTTAGAAATCTTATTTATCTCATAATTTATAGAATTTGTGCTTTCTTTCTCTCAAAGAACGTTTGTTCCAAGTGCAACCTGTGCTTCAAATTATAATAGTTATCCATCCATCCCAGAAAAAAGAATCCCATTTCAGAATTTGCAAACTTTAAGGATATATTTTTGTTTCCTTTTTATCCCTACATATAATGAGTATTTAGTTTAGTAGTGGTGGCATGATATTGTTAAACTTGAGGCATTATGACATTTATATTATCAATAAAAGAGAACTCTACTTTTTTTTTTTTTTGAGGGGGGGGCAATGGGACTCTTATCTTGTGAACAGGGGTTTAATGGAATCTTATTGTGAGAGAAAACTTTACATTTCACACTTCACAGCGAAAAGGCATTGAGGGGGTACAGTTTTTCTATTGTGTAGATCCTCACTTACATAGATGACCCTTTGTGAACTCAAATTTCGAACCAGCATCAGAGGACAATTTAAGTAAGTTTAACTGATAAGTCAGATCTGAAAGCCGGATGAATTAAACATCATTGGGTACATAGGGTAGTTGAATGACAATGGATACTATGTATGAATTGTTAGGGCACATAATTTACTGCAATGAATGAAAGAACCGTTTGCACAAACTGTGTATTTGCACCTCCTCCTTGGGTTATCTGCATTCTCTTTAACATGTCTTGTACATTCTGGATCATGCATGATGAAATGCATATGATGTTTTGTTTCCAATAAATTATTTTAACTAAAGGCTTGTATATGCAAGCTCCTTTACTTTCTCTATTTTGTTTTGAGTTGCAAAATTATTCCAGTTTTTTTCTTGTTGTCTTTCAATTTAGTGATAAGGTTAATGCTAAGATTATGCTTTCAATATCAGTGGATTTTGTCTATCTTCATTAATTTTCTTTTCTCTTGGTCGTGAATATCAGAGAAATTGACAAAAATGGCTGGAGGTAGAGCAATCCGCCAGCTACTGTGGGCCAGGTTTCAATCTCAATCCACCGTAAGATCTTATTCTGCATTGCTTGGCTTTGCTTTGTATTCTTATATAGCATAGGAAAAATTGATTTTTTTAATGGTCATAAAGTCCCCATTATTTATTTTCATCTTATGTGGTTGGTCAAAATAGTAGCGCATATATATCATTTTGTACATAGGAATCATCTTTTTCGTTACATTTCGGGAATAACTAGTTGATCTCCAGAACGTATTTTAAATAAAGTAGATGCAAAATAAATAGAAAAAGTTGTTCAGTGCTTTAAGTTTGAATGTAGGAGTCTAGGTAGTCTAGGAGATTATTATGAATTTAATATCTTGAATTGATCATTTGTGTGTAGGGGGTATTTTACAGTAATTTTTAAGTTATTAGTTAGCTTTTCCCCCTCTCTTTTCCCCGTTTTCTTCTTAACTCCTTTTATCTTAATAGATATATTTTGGAATATTAATTATAATAGTAAAATCTATTTTTAGGTAATTGTTATGTCCACAAGTAAAATTCATAGTTCCATATGGTCTCTCTAACGTGTGGGGTGCATTTATTATTCATGTGAGAAAAGACCTTGAGAAGCTATTTGTTTTTACTTGTGAAAAGAACGATTCCCTTTTCGATATATTATCTGAAGAGGGAAAAAAATGAAAAGCCATGACAGATGTGTAATATTGCAAGGCAATTGTTATTAATGGATTGAGGAAATTTAAGAGTTACCTGAACTATAATGACATTTTAAGGGGTGTTGTTTTGAATGTCAGTATGCTTAGGACTCTGGAAAACTATGGTTGACATGGGTAGTGCGAGAGGAAGTAGTTGCCTTTAATTTGTGCCTACTGCTATTAGTCCCATGATTTTCGTGATGAACTGCCCTTTGAATCTAGGACTCTTTGCCATTGCGTAGATCCTTCAAATAAATTAACTCAAATGTATTGTTTTCATTGCACTTTTAAGCTATACATTACTTAAGGAAGCATGAGCTGCTACTATTCGAAATCCTTTAATTTTGTACACTACGCAAACTTTAATACCTCCTTTTGGAGTTGATAGTCACGTTTAAGCATCAGTTCGTTCAAACATTTGTAAAGCCTGTGAACATGTCTCATGAATTACAAGCTTATTACACACTCTGTGCTGGTTGAATATAAATACTAAGTAGTTTAGTTGATTGATATTTGTACGAGATTCTATATTTGTTGGAACAGCACAAACAAACCCAATCAAACAAACATACACACACATGTATATGTCTCTGTAAGTTGAATATTATTGTTGGACTTTAACAGTTTACTTATGAATAAAAAAAAGAAGAAAATATTCATGTTGGATTTTCAAGTTTTTATTTTTCATATTTGCTGGCAATATTTATTGTGCACACTGCACACTTATGGTCTGTAATGTGGTCTGGTCTGATTAGTTTCCCGATAGAGTTCAGGGGCAAAAAGGCACAACAATAGTTTGGTTACATAGTCCTCTGCATATGTGTTCGAGGTGGGCACAAAACATTGGGGTTCATAAGCATCATTGAATTTTGGGAATACAATATTGGAGTTTATTTGAATACTTTATCATTAATTAATTTATTGGGTTTAGTCATCATCCCTGCTTACTGTGTCCGAATTGTAAGTTGTAGGCTCCTCCAGTTTTGTCATCCCTTATGGCAAAGAAAGATCAAGAGGGAGCTGCTGGCCTGAAGTCTCTGAGAGCATTTGCACTACTTGGAGCAGGTGTATCCGGGCTTTTGAGTTTTGCAACAATAGCATCTGCTGATGAGGCTGAACATGGTTTAGAGTGTACAAGCTATCCGTGGCCTCACCAAGGCATTCTCAGTTCATACGACCACGCATCGTGAGTTTCATTCAACCTGCCATTAGTTTTCAAATTAATTTGTATTAATTCACAGTTCAGTACATCCTTTTGCTATCAGCTGGTTAAACTTGGACTTTAATTCTAACCATTCACTGAGGTGCAACCTGGTCAGGAAAGATATAACTATGAAGATTGTTTATTTTGGTAGAACCAATAGGCTAATACATAGTATTGCTAATCTTGGTGCATCATGCTCTGCTTCATGTGAGCAGGATTCGTCGTGGTCACCAGGTGTACCAACAAGTCTGTGCATCCTGCCATTCAATGTCCCTAATTTCGTATCGTGACTTAGTGGGTGTGGCATATACGGAGGAGGAAACAAAGGCCATGGCTGCTGAGATTGAGGTGGTTGATGGACCTAATGACGAGGGTGAGATGTTTAGTCGTCCTGGAAAATTGAGCGATCGATTTCCACAGCCATATCCAAATGAGCAAGCGGCTAGATTTGCTAATGGAGGGGCCTATCCTCCAGATTTAAGTCTTATTACTAAAGTAATTTCTGCCTTCTGTTCTAATGTCTATCTAAACTTTATGCATCGTTCCAGAAATTTCTCACTCTTTTCTCCTTTCAGGCTCGTCATAATGGTCAGAACTACGTATTTGCCCTTCTTACTGGTTACCGTGACCCTCCGGCTGGCGTTTCAGTAAGTTCTATTCTTAATCACTGTGTATCTCTCTCTTTAGGAACTACAAGTACGGTGACTTGTAATCTTTATGGTTGGATAATGTTCCAATTTGCTATTCTCTGTCATTATTCAGTGATAATTATTATGCTTGTTAGTGATACCGTACTATAACTCCACTGCTGTGCTTCGGTAAGGTTTGTTACTGGTTTATGAACGGAGCTTGTGTCATTCACTCCATTTTTAACATACTCATCACAACGTATTATGAACCATTGTTGATGAAGGAAAATAGTCAAAAGTATGTTTGAAGCAGAAACTACAATTAGCACTGCGAAAGTGGCTTCGATGATATATGCCAGTATGGGAAAAACAAAAAGTTCCACATTGTTGGCATTAGAATGTCTGCTTTCATTGCATAGGAGGGTAGTGCTAGGTTAATTTTTTGAGGGATAAGAGTAGTGTTACAACACTAATATAGCTGAAATTTGGAGGGTATGTGACTCAAGGTAAGGAGTAGGCAGATCTATGCGGAGAGAGAAATGCCGTAAGGAAAGACTTCGTACTCAGAGATGTGACTTGTGGTTGAGCACATGAAAAAGTTGAGGTGGCTACCATTTTGTTTAGTGGACGCACATGTGAAGTCCCTATTACAATGATCCATGCTCTTCAATGGACCACACCCGCTTCAAGATTAAAAGGCTCATGGGAGAGCATGGCCAACAAGCAAGAACACAGTTTGGTGGAATCTTAACTTCAGCCACCAAAACCAAATTCCTTGAGAGATCCCAAAGTGAAATAAGATGGGCTCATTGTTGCGACACCAAGGTCCTTATACTCTCCCAAGTCTTACCACACCTAGGCACGTGTCCTGTGCAAGTGGGTATGGGTGTAACTTCTGCAGTAAAAGTACAGTGGACTAGGATGTTGATCCCTAGTTGGGACTGTGCAAACAATAATATTACATTAGTTTTTTATATTAGATAGTATGATTAATTATGATAGTATATTCATACTATACCTTGATGCTCGAAACTTGTGGTGATCAGTGATACAAGTATAGTCGTCCTAAACCTTGATGCTTGGCACTTGTGGGGACGGAGATTGTGTTTTTGATGCAGTCATTAACACACCCCTTTTTACCTTTATTATCTTCATCTTTTGTGTTCATAGCTTAGATTGGCTGTCGTATGCTTGTTGTGTATGTATTTGATTGATTGTTAGCTTGTCTATATTGCAACCAAATACCATTTAAGGTTGCTTTACTTTATTAATCTTTGTGTTTTTATGAACTTAGGGCACTTTCCTGTTTATTTGCTTAACTAACCCAGCTGTAATTGTATTATAGATCAGAGAAGGCTTGCATTATAATCCTTACTTTCCTGGGGGAGCTATTGCTATGCCTAAAATGCTTAATGATGGTGCCGTTGAGTATGAAGACGGCACCCCTGCAACAGAAGCTCAGGTTTGATTTTCTTCTAATTTTTTACCAAGGGCTGAGTGGAGATTTGTAGTTTTATGTTATATATTACTGCTATACATATCCTGTTTGGGTAATTATCAATTCAAAGTTGTGTTCTTACAGATGGGAAAAGATATCGTGTCCTTTTTGTCATGGGCTGCAGAACCAGAAATGGAAGAGAGGAAACTGGTACATTCACATTTAGTCATCAGATAAAATAGTTTTTGTAGGTAGTGGGCCTCTAATGTTATGTGTACTCTTTTGATGCACAGATGGGATTCAAGTGGATATTCGTACTGTCACTGGCACTTCTTCAGGCAGCTTACTACAAGCGCTTGAAGTGGTCTGTTCTCAAGTCTCGGAAGCTGGTTCTTGATGTTGTCAACTAGACCCCCCAGGGTTCCTCGGAGGACTAGAAATGCCAATAATTATTTTGTAAAAGGTTCAAAGTTTTGCTGTTGTTTAATTGGTTCAAGTTATCCGTTAGTCATGTTAATGACGTAAGAATTCCTTTTAATTTGAGGGAGAAATAAGAGATTTGTATACACAGACGTTTATATTTTTTGTCTGAATTCTAAACTGGTTAGAATTCTTACCAAATGAAAACATTTCTGGATTTTGCTTCGGATTTATTTTACTCCTATAGGTAAAATGTATAGATTCAGATGCGTATAACTTGGTCTGTATCTATTAGTTATGGGACATAAAACAGTAATATTTTTGTCATCTAAAAATATTAATCTCCTTATAATTATTAATTATAAGAAGGGCATAGTGATTAAGTTTATATTATGCTTTTACTCAAATAAATTCCGTATTCAACCATTATTTCTAAATTACCTAATTAAGACCATTCATTATATTAGTCTACTACTCGTAAACTAATTAGGAAGTGGAGTATTAATTAGTTATATTTTTTATAATTTAAATTATAATTATTTTAAGTCTCTGATATGAATCATCCCTCTATATAAGCCACTTATTTAAGGTATGCTTGATTTATTTTTCTGGCTAAAATGTATATTGTCCTTGATAAATTAGTCGATGTAAATTTTTTTAGAGTGGTTAAAATGAAGTTAATTTTGGTTAATTGACTAGTATAGTGTCGGCACGCAGGCCGGGAGGTGATATCTCTGTCTGCGTGTCAACAATATATTGATCAATTAACCAACTTACTATGATTTCATGGTAACCAGATTCAAAATTTTTATTTAGCTAACTGACTTGTATACTTTGGCCATACTTTTGAAGTCAAACTTTGTCATTTAAGCCATCTTTTAATAGTCAAAAGGAATATATTTATTTTAAAATTATACTGTTTCTGTCACATAATATATAACGTTTTAGATAATTTTATTTTTTTAAAATTATTTAACGTTATATATAATTTAAAATAATTAAGTAGTATAATCTTTTTCTTAATGCTCCCCTATTTTGAACCGACGTAGGTAAAAACCAAAGCAAGAAACAGACAAAGCAAGCAGAAGCAGTCAGTTGAATTGAATGACCAAACTTCAAACCCTCTATCGGACCATACACGCGGCCTCATCCCACAAACTTACAACGACACCTAAAGCAACCAATCAGCGAGCTCACATCTTTCTCACTCCAGCATTTCCCGTCCTTTTTTATTACTCTCTCACGCGCCTAACCGGTCCGTGCTCCCAACCCTTATAGACACGCGTCCAGTTTCCGGAACCACCCAACAAAAGGCGATTCCACTTTGCCTAATTCGAAGTCCATACGTGTCCTTTCTTTATTCAAAGTGCTCGTTACGTGTACACACTCGCATTGGCCAACGTCCTCCGACCAATCACAACCCTCAATTTCCTTGGATACGCTGCTTTAATCTGGGACCCATCTGATCTGACTCCACCAATCAGGTCACTCCACAGTTTCCAGTGTTGGCCTAGACACGTGGTGCAACCTCCCACGCCGACCGTAATTCTGCCTTTCTATGTTCATTATCGTCGACCTCCAGTCACTCCCCTCCGGACAAGATAAGAAATATGATCTTTACTTTAGAAAGAGAAAGATATAGCGATATGTGTATGTAGAGAGAGAGAGAAAGTTGAGAGATGGACTGTGGAGATCGGAGCCTAAGAGGAGGATATGATGACAAGATGATAATGAACCAAATTATGTTAAGATTCCGACCGATCGCCCCTAAACCGGCGGGGGACGGTGGTTCTGCTTCCGGTTATTCGGATCCGGAGAATAAGAAGAAGGATATGGTTGAAAAGAAAAGAGCTAAGAGGAAGTATGTTAGGGTTAAGAAAAGTTGCGTGAGGAAGGATCCGGATAATCATAAGGCGAAAGAGGGTGCAGATTGGATTGGTGAAACCGTGGTGACGTTAGAGTTACTTCCTGAGATCGGGAAGAGATTTGAGGAAGGAGGAATATCAAAAGATGTAGATTATTCTGGAGTGCAACAGGTTCCAAGTTTGTTGAGCTTGAATATGGGTGGGAATAATTATCACGTGTCAGATCTGATGGTGGTGGAGTCGTCGGTGACGGTGGAATGCTTGACGGACACGTGGGGGGAGTTGGAGGGGAGGTTAGGGTGTACGGACGAGGAGAAGGCTAGGAATCTGGAGGTGGACACGTGTCCGGGGTTTGTATCGGATGAGGTTGGTGGGGTGAGGTGGGTGAATCGGGCGTACCGGAGGATGGTGGGAGCCTCCGGGGAGGCGGAGGTGGTGGTGTGGCTGGCGGTGATGAAGGAGAGGTTGCCGGTGGGGAGGGGAGGGTTTTCATGCAGAGTGAGAGTGGTGTACGGAAAGGAGAAACAGACGCAAACGGTGCCGTGTGATGTGTGGAGTATGGAGTTTGGTGGATTTGCATGGAGGCTGGATGTTGAGGCTGCTCTTAGCTTGGGTCGTTGAAATACCTAACTAACATGGATCAAATTAACCATATCGATTTCCGATGGATCAGGTATATATATCTATAAATCTTCTAAATGTTTATATATTATGAACAATTAATTAAGATTTTTAAAAGTTTAAGTGTGAATGGAGAAGAATGAATGAATCCCGATGTATGTATATGTATTAGTAATATTAATTGTGCAGTTTATTAAATATGACCGGATCCATATAAATATAGAGAGAGCTGCTCCATATAGTATTTGTTTTCTTGGGTATTTTTGGAAATTAAGTGTTACAGCTAAAAGAGGGCCGGCTAGAGGACAAGTACAATGAATGAATGGCAGATGGCTACAGGCCACTTAACCGGGTCGTCAGTACGTACTTTCTTTCCACCAACCACTCAGTTTTATGTCTTTAATATATATATGCTTGTGATTCAAGTTTTGCAATGAGATAAGTTTGTTTATTAATGGATAATTAGAAACAATTAATATACACTGAATAAATAAAGTCATATATTTGCTTTATAAATTTCATTTTCAAAATCTTGCAATAATAATCTTTTAATTTAGAATAGAGTTAATAATATTCTTTTTCTAAAAGAAAATTCTGATAAATGAGAGCTTGCTTATTTATTGGCTCCTCTCCATACAACCTTACCTCCGATTTCCTATAATACATTAAAATTTGAAAGCACATTTTTACCCTTTAATGACCATGGTACCTAAAATATTTTTAATACATTTATATATATATATATATATATATATATATATATATATATATATTATTGGTATCAATATTATGTACTATATATTAATATATTTTATCATCATTAATTCATTACTAGCTAAAAAATATGTTATACGATAAATATATATTTGATATACTAATTAAATAGAATTGGATAAAAAGTAAATGAAGAAAACTAAATATATATATATATATATATATATGATGATGATGATGATGATGATGATGATGATGATATTCTTAAAAGCTCACAAAAAATGAGATTTTTTTGCTTTCCTATCTTTTGCTTAGTTTTAAAAACTCACACAAGGTGAGGTTTAATTTTCAGCCTCTTACCCAACTTAACACTACGTTTGGGATAAAAATTTTAAAGAGTCCTTTTTTTTCTCTCTCCTCAACAAGTTCACAATTAAATAACAAAATTTTGATCTCTACCTAATTTCCTAAAAAAATTCATTCTCCCATTTTTAAAACTCCCAAACACATGCAGTGTTAATGCATTCAGTGGCGAGGCCACATAAGATTGTGGGCTCAATTGACCCCATTGAAAAAAAAAATAATTATTTTATAATGTAAGGTAAATTTTAAATTTTTTAAGTATTATATATAAATTGACCTTATTAAAATTTTATAAATTTTCTATTATATGGGGTCAAATTAAAAATTTATAACTTTGTCAATCAAATTTTAATCACATACGACTCAGTATCCTATCAATATATGTATATCTCTATAATATTTAAAACTAAATAATAATCTAATTTATATTATTTTTAAAACTAATTAATGAATTAATTATTTATGAACAGTTGTGATTAAAAATTCTATTATAAGTCAATATAGTGTATATATACCATATATTATTACTTATCAGAAGACCCCAAAATTTTTATAAATAAAGATTTAATTTTCTATAAATATTATTTTGAATATTATGGAATAAATTTGATATAATGTTATAGTTGTGGGTAATATTTATAAATTTTGCAAAAGTATGCAAGTGGTTATATTATTCGATTGGTTTAATATTTGGTTTAGCGAGGAATATTCAGATAATCTACTCGATCGTTGGAATTGACAAATGTAATTCATTATTTGATCGATTGAAAACGACAAAATATTTTATATCGAAATAACTACGGAAGTTTTACCGTTGATCATTGTTGAACTACTTAAGTAAAGTAAAAGTACAAGAATACGTGTGGTTGCGTAAGAAAGACACCAGTATTGATTATCATCTTTATGTGAGTTTCACCAGTTTGATTCCATTATCACGATTAATAATATGAATTATTATAATAAAGACGCTTTTGTTTTATTCAGATTATTAACGTAATAAAATGTAAACATCTTTTTATATAAAAATGTAATACTTTATTAAAGTTATTCTATAAATAAAATATATTATATTTTATTATCGTAGTGTTGCGATAGTGTTTTGCGTAGTAAATAATAAGATAAATGTTTTGCGATAAGAAAATGTTTTTATATAAATAGAATATATTATATTTTATTTAAAAGATTTTGCTTTAAATATGGATAGTCGATTAAAGTAAATCAATCCTGACCGCTCATGGATTAATTACTACGCGTTCTATTTTCCTATAAATAAAAGCTCATTCCTTCATTATTTTCTTACGAATTCACTAAAACTCTGTAGAGAGAAACTATAGAGAAAGTGTGACGCCCCAAAATTGGGTATCGTCACCCATCCTTAATCGCCACACTTACATGGTACATAAATTCAAATACAACTTACTAATATAAGCTGCTGTATACAATACGACATAAACCGTGAAATTGAATACAAATATTGTCTCTTAGATATTATACAAAACTCAAAAGGAGTCCTCATTACAACTATTATCACACTATTTCACGTAATAAATGAGGACTACTAATGCTATCCTCCTCGGACCATTACTCCGCTCCCCGACTGTCTCAAATTTATGTTCTCATTTCACGAGAATAGAAAGAAAGAAAAGGTGAAATTCAACTAAATTTCATAGAAGAAATATTATGACTAAGATAATGCAGAATAATTTATCATTAGCCTTCAACAAAGTGTTAAACCGATAAAATACAATGTATACAACAAGTTTAATCTGCAATGAATAAGCGAATCCATTAAAAGAGTCAAGAGAGAATAAAAGTCTACTATCTTTTAGGTTTTAAAAGGTTTTTCATCATCGTTATAAATTTGAGACTCGAACTTTAATAAATAATACACATCATCGAATCACCCCTTTCTACTACTACCAATGATATTCATCAAATTATCAATGGTCACGACTATACTAGAATCACCCATTTCATAATCATACCAAAAACTATTCATCAATCGCATTACGCACTAATCGAGGACTTTTTATCACATCATTTATAATGCTCATGATTATACCGAATAGTCTCCTCATCATAATCATACTAAGTTCATCTATATACGTATGTTCAAGAAGATAACATAATATAACATGAGGATGATGACAATGACATAATAATTCAATAAAACAAGTTCAAGAATTATTTTATCCAGAAATTATTAACGTCCAAATTGTCAAAATGATCTTCGTTTTAGAGAGAGTAAAATTCAAGAATGATCGTAAGAATATTTCCATGAAAAAAGATCTTGGATGATCGCAAGAATATCGAGGATATTCCACTAATTTCATGGAGTATAAGTCAAAGATTTAACCAATCGGTATAATAAAGAATGGAATAACAAAAGAAATCACCACGACGCGCGATATTGGATAAACAAAGTTATTCCAATGTAATAATAATAATCTAACAAGGTCGGTGAAATTCACAATCCGAAGCGATGATCCAATGTAATAATAAATCTTTGAATAATAAACAATGGAATCAGTCCCAAAAACACACGCATGTGATATTCCAAATGTAATAATAAATGCGAATAATAAACAATGGAATCGGTCCCGTGTAAACACACGCATGAGATATTCCAATGAATAATAAAGAATGGAATAATGTAAGGAGATCACCAAGATATAGGGATTCAGCGTACACAAGTTATTCCAATGTAATAAATAAGAATGGAATAATATAAGGATTTCACCAAGTATAGGGTATGCCACAGCGATACAGTTATGTATAGGGTATACCACTTTTACAAAGTTATTCCAATGTAATAATAAGCAATGGAATAACAACATTCTTCTTCATGAATAAGAAGAATAACACCCCTTACGATACAACAAATAATATTCTACTACTTTAGAAGAACAATATCGCGGTGGTGAAGTAGCGAGAATACTTTTCTTCCTTCTCTATAGTTTTCTCTCTGTAGTTTCAAAGTGAATTAAGTGAAAAATAATGAAGCACTAGGCCTCTATTTATAGAAGATTTCTAGCTTAAGACCGCCATGTGTGAAAAGCGCAGTGACGACCGGTGATGTGAAAAGAAAAGTGGTTTGACGCTCAGAATGTGAAACGACAAGTGGTTCGACGCTTTTGTAATGTGAAACGCAACAGTGGTTCGACGCTCAGAATGTGAAACGACAAGTGGTTCGACGTCTGGTAAAGGTAATTACTATCGATTTGGGTAAATTACTATTCACAAGGGTAATTACTATCGATGTGAAGGTAATTACTATCGACGAAGGTAAATACTATTGACGAAGGTAATTACTATTCACAAAGGTAATTACTATCGACGGCGAAGGTAATTACTATTCACAAAGGTAATTACTTATCGACGAAGGTAATTACTATTCACAAAGGTAATTACTATCGACGAAGAGACTCTTAGATAATGACATACGGGCCCCCCCATAAAATAATCAAACTTACCACAAACGCCTCATAATGTAATTACTTTTATATACATTAAGGATCAATAAATATTACCACAAATCATTTTATTTTTAATCAACACATTTTTTTAATCTTTCAACAATTATTAATCATTTATAACTCGTCGTCTCAATTAATAATATAACATATTATACGATGATACTGTGACAATAATTGAATCAATAATATAAGAGATATGATGCAAAGAATTATCAGTGTAATAATTGAGCATATAATGAGTGAATTCTCACGTAAGATCAATAATCAATACCGCTGTCTACTACGCAACCACAGCCAGACATCGTCGCATTTTTACCACCGGGTAGTTCAGCAGGTTTTAACGGTAACACCTCCGTCGTTATTTTTATAAAATATTTTTGTCGCTTTCTCAATCCGATAATAATTATGTTGTGGGGTCCACCAATGATTGAGTCCACAGATTTAATATTCCCTAACAAAAAGAATATTCCCCTACCAAACGAATATTTTATAACAAACTCAATACTTTGCAAAATTTATAAATACTACCCACAACTATAATATTATCTCAAATGCATACACCATAATATTAAAAATTATTTCGACAAAATTTAAATCTTTATTGATAAAATATGGGTCTCGCGAAGAAAGAAAAGTATTCTCGCTACTTCACTTTGCCAATATTCATTTCTTCTAAGGTAGAGAATATTATTTGTGTACTTCGTAAGGGGTGTTATTCTTTCTTATTCATGAAGAGAACGTGTTGTTATTCCATTGCTTATTATTCTGCTGGAATAACTCAGATAATGCGTGGTTTATCCTATACTTGGTGACATTCTTCTATTATTCTCGCTGGAACATCCTCGTCTCAAGGTGTTTTACACCCCACCGGTTCCGCTTTTATTATTATTCTTCTGCTGGAACATCCTCGCTCACAGTGTTTTACACCCACCTAGTTCCGCTATATTATTCTCATTGGAACATCCTCGTCATGTGTTTTACACCGGACCGGTTTCGCTTTTTTATCATTCTCGCTGAATATCCTATCTGTGTGTTTACACCGGATCCGGTTCCATCTTTTTATTATTCTGCTTGAACATCCGCTTGCATGTGAATTTCACCGACCGGTTCCGTTATTATTATTCTCGCTGAAATAACCTCGTCACGCAAGTATCGCATTTACGGTGATTTCTTTTTGTTATTCCATTCTTTATTATACCCAAATGGTTAAAACTTTGACTTCTATACTCCATGAAATTAGTAGAATATCCTTGATATTTGCGTTTCATCCAAAGATCTTTCATGGAAATATTCTTCCGATCATTCTTGAATTTTACTCTACAAAAAACAAAGATCGCCGACAATTTGGACGTTAATAATTCTCGGATAAAATAATTCTTGAACTTGTTTTATTGAATTCTTATATCATCACATCATCCTCATGTTTATATTTTTTTTTTTAAAGTCATCTGCGGGCCTCAGAAGTGCGTATGATGGACTTTGTATGATTATACTGAGAGACTATTCGATTGTAATCACGACCGTAATGTTACAAATGATGTGGTAAAAATCCTCAAATTAGTAGTAGTGCATCACGGACATTGTTGGCACGATCATGACCATTAATGAATACACAACTATTCTCGCCCATAGTGTATTTAATAATTGTGGTCGCGATACTAAAGAATATCCTCGCCATAGTGCAAGGTGATTCAATGATGTGGATTATTTATTAAAGTCGAGTCTCAAATATAATAAAGATGAAAACCCTTTAAATCATAAAAGATAGTAGATTTTATTTTCTACTGACTTTTTAATGGATCGCTTGTTCACCGCAGCTTAAACTTGATGTTTATTATATTTTATCGCTTTAACATCCGTTGAGGCTAATGATAATTTATTCGCATTATCTTAGTCATAATATTTCTTACTTGGGCTAGTTGAAGCTCACCTTTTTTTCACCGTTTCTCTCAGAAATGAGAACATAAATTTTTAACGACGAGCCTGGGAACCGAGTAATGGTCCGGAGGATAAGATTAGTAGTCCCTCACTATTCTCGTGAAATAGTGTGATAATAATTGTAAATGAGGACTCCTTTCGAGTTTGTATAATATCTAGAGATAACATTTGTATTCAAACTCACGCTTTATGTCAGATTGCACACCTATATAGTTATATTAAGAAGTTGTATTTAAATTTCAGCATACGATCCGACTACCCAAGATGGGTGATGTATACCTAATTTTGGGGCCACCACAACAGTATCGTAGCTTGGATATGATCCCCGCTAAGATGTGAGAATAGTACTTGGGGGGAGAGACGGAAATACCTTCGCTTAGTATGACCTACCTAAGTTTATGTCTATTTTTGGTCGGTCATATAATATAGGGATAATTTGTTACACGTCAATTAACCTTTGTTTTGTGGCGATCTCAAAAATGACATCCAGAATGTTGAGAATAAGAATGATGCACAAAGCGCGATCGCTGATTCGCCACATATCAATAATCGTGATAATGTGCATCGTAAGGCGATAATCCTCACGCAAAAACAACAACACCGACTAAATGATGAATGATCAAATGTTCGAGGCTTTATGCAATTTATGCAACAAAGAAGCAGAGCCGACTTCGCATCCAAAACGTAGGTGGAAACACGAAAAACTCTCAAAGGTCACCGCTAAACAATTCAAGGAGCTCGACTACCGAGTTTAAGGGAGAGCAAACCACTTCGCGGAAGCACGGATAAAGCAGATTACAAGATATTTGATGTCTTGGGATGCTCGAGGAGTAAAGGTTCCTTCACGCTTTTATGTCATGCGAGAGGCATTCATCGGTGGGAATCGGTAAACGTGACTCAACTCGTCAGATCAAGATATCTTGGGAGAAGTTCCAAGAGTCATTTCAACGACAAATACTTTCCCGAAAGTATTCGCCATACGTGAAGGAGGTGGAGTTTATCAAGTCGGAACAAAACAATACGATCAGATCGCAATACGAGGCAAAATTTGCGGAGTTATCACGATTTCAAGTCCCCACTTGGTGGATAATGAAGAAAAAGAATGGCGCGAATGTTTTAAGAGGTTTGAAGTCGAGATACGTCAACATCTTATTTCTCATAAACTGTGTGTTTGTATTCGGATGTTGTAAATAGGGCTCGCTTAGTGGACGCGATAACGAAATCAACGCAACTAAAAGAGAGCGCAAATGACAAAATTATAATACCAAATGGTAGAGTAATCGTGAAGCGGCAACAACAAGCGTGGAGGGAATCAACAGTGCGAGATACGGTAACCACTTCGGTGGTAATCGTACCAAAACAATAAGAATGGACATTTCAAGAAACGGAGATTCAACAATGATGGAAAGACGTCAAAGACCAAAGACCCGTTGTTAAGGAAGGAGAAAGACCACCTATCATATGCTTCAAATGCGAGGAGAGGACACATCGATCAAACCGCGCCACGCATCCAAAGCATGTTATAATTGTGGAAGAGAAGGTCACTTAGCTCGATTTTGTGCGCTTACCAAAGACAAATTCAACTAGGATGGAGGCACCAAAGGTCATTCCCGAAAAGTCAAACCCAGAGTGGTCAAGGGAGAACGTTTGTTGTGACCTCCCGAGAGCAAGGAACCCGAATGAGGTCATCACGGGTAAGCTTATCATAAACTCTAATGAAGTCTATACTTTATTTGATACCCTGTTTCTACCCATTCTTTTATTTCTCCTACTATACCATCGATTAAATTTGACTCGGGAGAAATTAGACTTTGACTTATCTCGTGGAAACTCCGTTGGGAGAAACCCTCATTACATCCATTGTTTATAAGTCTTGTTTGGTTCAAATCGGTGCATTCACATTACCGTCGATCTTATTTCATTAAAAATACTTGCATTTGACGTGATTCTGTGGATTGATTGGTTAACTACTTATCATGCAAAATTGATTGTTTTTCGTAAGGTTGTTAGCTTTCATATTCCTAATCAACCTATTATGCGAATTCAAACGACCAAACCATTAAAATCAATCACTACCATCTCAAGCCATAAAGCTATTCGCTTATTGAAAAGCGGATGTCGAGCTTCTTAGCTCATGTCACGATTTAAACAAAAATACGCCGGTTTTGAACGATATTTCTATTGTTAATAAATTTTCCGGCGATTCTCAAGAACTTCCCTGCCTACCCCAGAGCGTGAAATTGAATTTTGTATCGACCTTTGAACCCCAGACAAAACCTATTTCCAAAGCCCCATATCGAATGGCTCTATGAACTTCGTGAGTTAAAGACCCAACTACGTGAATTGTTAGACATCGGCTTTATTCGTCCTAGTATTTCTCCTTAGGGTGCTCTGTTGTGACGCCCCCCAAAATAAGTATACATCACCTATTCCGAAATGTCAATACACATGGTGTAAAACAACTACAACTTTATTATTACAACAAGAAAAGCTGTGAGTTTGAATACAAATATTATCTTCTGCATAATATCTATATCTCAAATAAATCCTCATCACATTTATCGATACATTATTTTACAAAAATGGTGAGGACTACTAAACAATCCTTTCTAAAACCTTCATTCCATACCCCGACTCGCATCATGCTTATATTCTCGCCTCCCGAGAAAAAATGGAACAAAAAGGAAAAGGGTGAGCTCAACTAGCTCAAGAAAGAATATTATGACTAAGATAATATACAACAAATTATCGTTAGTCTTCAATAGGGAAAAATCTAATAGAATACAATAGACAACAAATTTTAAATCAATATTCGCAAATGAAATAATAATTCATTAAAGAGTTAAGTAGAGAATGCAAACTACTATCTTCTATGTATGAATTTAAAAGTTCATCGCTCATCTTTTATCCCCGTAACATCAATCAATATACATCCGAATCAAATATTCATCTTCACCACTACAGGCCAAAGATATTCATCACCGGTCATGTTCATTTAAACACTGCTCATCTTTGCACTACGGGCCAAAGATATTCTTCAGAAATCATTCATCTTTGCACTACAAAGCCAAAGATATTCTTAAGAAATCATTCATCTTTTGCACTACACAGCCAAAGATATTCCATAATATCATCATTTAAGACCGAGGATGATGAAATATATTTTTTTTTTAAAGAAATGAATCCAAAGAAACAAAATGACAAGATTAAGGATTAAGGATTCGTACTTGGTTTTATCCACGCCCAAAAATACCTCAAAAATAATCATAGTGGTGTAAAATTCAAGAATGATCAAAACATGGATACAATCGAGTTAGTATCCGTAATAGATGTTTTGACGAAAGAAGAAATTTTATTTTTCTATGAATAAAACAAGTCAGATACGTCAATATCGTGAAGTCCGTATACGTGAATAAGAATCTCACACCAAAAGATAGAAATTCCACAAAAACATCTTCACGCTTTCATGAATAGTACTGTGAATAAGAATCTCATGAATAAGAACTCGCTTAATAATAACTCGTGAATAAGAACTCATGAATAAGAACTCATAAATAGTAACCCCGATACGTGAAAAAAGTTCCAAATTTGATAAAACTTCGGATCAACATTTCAAAGATAATGATATTGAAGAAATAATATCATTTGAGAAGAAAATAACATCCCTTACCTCGAAAAGATCAAGATTTCTAATTGTAGAATCTGGATATAGTCTTCAAGGAACTCAGACCGCCTCTAAGCAATACTCAAAGTATACTCAAAATACTCACAAGAATACTTTATAATATAGAGAGAAAACTTCAGCTTTTGGTGTGATTTTCAATTCTAACCTAAGCACCTTATTTATAGGAAAATCGCTAGAACACCAAAGCAAAAATTTAATAAAATAATAATATTTCTTAAAAATATTCAAGCCCACCTTAGAAATCTGATTTCAGATCATTTATAACACATGTGAGCCACTCAATTACAACAAAAACGTTTTTCTTACAAAAATATTTTAAACTCCCAAAATCAATTATTTCTGAGCTTGAACTTCAATAATTCATAATAAATAGCCCTTTCATCGAAAAATTCAAATCTCACAGAGTTTTTATAGGAATTTCAATTCTCTACAACTTTACGTAAGGAAGTTTTTCCAAATTCCAAATAGAAATTGACCAAAAATCCACAAACTGGACGATTTTACAAAGTATAATCAAATTTCACCAATAAATGGGGTCCAATTGACATGTTTAACATGTTTTAAACATTTATTGCAACAAAAATACTCTTCCTCCTCAGATACTCATATATCCCACATTCGTTGTAAAAATATCACCGTTAATATATTATTAAAATAATATATTTAAATTAATTATTTTATCGTAAAAGATAAAATATTAATTTTCAACAATTGTCATTTTAAAAATTTTCTCCATCTATATCCACATAAAATCAATATTTTCCTCATCATATAAATCAATAATTAATTATTCACAAATAATATTATGTAATCACATAAGACCCAGACTTTTATAAATAAAGATGAATTTTTCTATAAATATTATTTTTGAATATTATGGAATAAATTTGATATAATGTTATAGTTGTGGGTAATATTTATAAATTTTGCAAAGTATCTGAAGTTGTTATAAAATATTACGTTTGGTGGGGAATATTCTTTTTTGTTAGGGAATATTAAATACTGATGGCTCAATCATTGGTGGACCCCACAATGAAATTATTATCGGATTGAAAAGCGACAAAAATATTTTATAAAAATAACGGCGGAGGTTATTCTGAATTAAAGCTGTTGAACTACCCGGTGGTAAAAAAATGCGATGTCTGGCGTGGTTGCGTAGTAGCACTACGGTATTGATTATTGATGCTTTACGTGAGAAGTCACTTTCGGCTATGCTCAATTATTACTCTGATAATTCTTTGCATCATATATCTCTTATATTATTGATTCAATTATTGTCACGATTATCATCACATATAATATGTTATAGTATTAAATCAATAATTGAGGCGACAAGTTATAAATGATTAATAATTGTTGAAAGATTAAATATGTGTTGATGAAAAAAAAATGATTTGTGGTAAGTTTGATTATTTTATGGGGGCTCGTATGTCATCATCTAAGAGTCTCTTAAATCGATAGTAATTACCTTTGTCGATAGTAATTACCTTAAATCGATAGTAATTACCTTAAATAGTATTTACCTTCGATAAGTAATTACCTAGTAAATCGTCGATAGTAATTACCCTTGTGAATAGTATTTACCTTCGTCGATAGTAATTACCTTCGTCGATAGTAATTACCCTTGTGAATAGTATTTACCTTCGTCGATAGTATTTACCTTACTTCGTTAATAGTAATTACCTTTACCGAGACGTCGAACCACTTGTCGTTTCACATTCTGAGCGTCGAACCACTTGTCGTTTCATTTCAGGTGTCGAACCACTTTTCTTTTCACATTATTATTCGTCGAGCCACTTGCCTTTTTCACACGGCGGTCTTAAGCTAGAAATCTTCTATAAATAGAGGCCTGGGGCTTCATTATTTTCACGAATTCATTCAAGCTATAGAGAGAAAGTATAGAGAGAATAAGAGAAAGAAAAGAAGAAGAGTATTTTGTTCTACTACTGCTTGCGATATTCAATCTCCTACCAAATGTAAGGGGTGTTATTCTTTCTTATTCATGAAGAAGAAGCTGTTGTTATTCCATTGCTTATTATTACATTGGAATAACTTTTGTATCAAGTGGTTTACCTATACTTGGTGACATTCTTCTATTATTACATTGGAACATCACATGCATGTGTTTTTTTTGGGACTGGTTTCCGTCTTTATTATTATTACATTTGAACATCACATGCATGTGTTTTTACAGGACTGGTTAAAATCTTTTTTATTATTATTATTGGAACATCACATGTGTGTTTTACAGGACTGTTAAAATCTTTATTATTACTACATGGAACATCACATACGTGTGTTTTACAGGACTGTTCCGTCTTTTATTATTACATTGGAATATCCTATACATGTGTTTTACAGGATCTGGTTCCATCTTTATTATTACATTGGAACATCACATGGGTGTGAATTTCACGACACAGTTCCGTTATTTATTATTACATTGGAATAACTTTTATGCATGCGATCTATCGCATGCATGGTGATTTCTTTTGTTATTCCATTCTTTATTATACCCAGTTGGTTAAAACTTTGACTTCTATACTCCATGAAATTAGTAGAATATCCTTGATATTTGCGTTTCATCGATATCTTTTCATGGAAATATTCTTACGATCATTCTTGAATTTTACTCTACAAAAGCGATGTCGTGTTGATAATTTGGGCGTTAATAATTCTGGATAAAATAATTCTTGAACTTGTTTTATTGAATTCTTATATCATTGTCATCATCCTCATGTTTATATTTTTTTGAAAGTCATCTATGGCTTTTGTAGTGCATAGATGGACTTGGTATGATTATGACGAGAGACTATTGGTTGTAATCATGGCCGTAATGTTACAAATGATGTGATAAAAATCCTCGATGGTAGTAGTGCATTGATGGGCGATTGTTGGCATGATCATGACCATTAATGAATACAAAATATTCTTGGCCGTAGTGCGTGAATAATTGTGGTCGTGATCTTAAAGAATATCCTTGGCCGTAGTGCGGGGGTGATTCGATGATGTGGAATATTTATTAAAAGCGAGTCTCGGCTATAAATAAGATGATGAAAAACCTTTTAAAACCTAAAAGATAGTAGACTTTATTTTCTACTTGACTCTTTTAATGGATTGCATATTCATTTGATTAAACTGGTTTATCTATTGTATTTTATCGGTTTAACATTGTTGAAGACTATTGATAATTTATTACGCATTATCTTAGTCATAATATTTCTTCTTGGGCTAGTTGAGCTCACCCTTTCTTTCAACTTTATTCTCTTGAAAAATGAGAATATAAATTTGGGGCGAGTCGGGAAGCAGTGATGGTCTGAAGATAGCATTAGTAGTCCTCACTATTACGTGAAATAGTGTGATAATAATGTAATGAGGACTTTTTTTTTGAGTTTGTATAATATCTAGTAGAGCGATATTTGTATTTAAACTCACGATTTATGTCGTATTATACCACAGCAGTTATGTTAATAAGTTGTATTTAAATTACATACCATGTAAGTGGCGACCCAAGATGGGTGATGTATACCTAATTTTGGGGGCGTCACGGTTAGTATCGAGCTTAGGGATATGATCCACAGGCTAAGATGTGAGAATAGTACTAGGAGGAGAGGCAGGGAATACCTTCGCTAGTATGACCTACTAAGTTTATGTGCTTATTTTATTGGTTGGTCGAGGAAGATAGGGATAATTTGTTACATGTCGATTAACCTTTTGTTTTGTGGCGATGTCTGAAAATGACATCGAGAATGTTGAGAATAGCAATGGGCCTTGAGGATCGTTGATTCACCACATATCGATAATCGGGGATAATGTGCATCGGGAGGCGACAATCCTCATGCAAACAACAACAACGACCAAATGATGAATGATCAAATGTTGAGAGAGGCTTTATGCACGATTTATCTGGCAATGATGAGTGAGGCGACTCATCCAAAGCGTGGGTGGAAACACGGAAAACTCTCGGTGGTCACCATTAAACAATTCAAGGAGGCTGGGACCACCGGAGTTTAAGGGAGAGCAAAAACCACTTACGGCGGAAGCATGGATAAAAGCAGATTACCAAGATATTTGATGTCTTGGGATGCTCAGAGGAGCAAAAGTTTCCTTTACGCCTTTATGTTGCGGAGGAGGCGGATTCTTGGTGGGAATCGGTAAAAGCGTACTCGACTTCTTTGTCTTGAAGATATCTTGGGAGAAGTTCGGGGAGGCACATTCAGCGACAAATACTTTCTGAAAGTATTAGCCCACATGAAGGAGGTGGAGTTTATCAAGTTGGAACAAAACAATATGGCCAGGTGTCGCGCGATACGAGGCAAAATTTGCGGAGTTATCACGGTTTCGTCCCACTTGGTGGATAATGAAGAGAGAATGGCGCGAATGTTTTTAAGAGGTTTGAAGCGGGAATCGTCGACATCTTATTTCTCATAAAGCGTGTTTGTATTGGATGTTGTAAATAGGGCTCGATTAGTGGAAGCGCGATAATGAGTCAACCTTGACTAAAAAGAAGCGGTAAGCAAAATTATAATACCGGCGAGAATAGTCATCGAGCGGTGACAACAAGCGTGGAGGAATCAACGGGCGGATATGGTAACCACTTGGTGGTGTCGGGGCCAAAACAATAAGAATGGACATTTCAAAAAAGAGATTCAACAATGATGGAAAAGAGCGTCGGCACCGGCACCCGTTGTTAAGGAAGGAGAAAGACCACCTATCGTATGCTTCAAATGCGGAGGAGAGGGACACATCGATCAAAGCTGCGTCATGCCGTCAAAGCGTGTTATAATTGTGGAAGAAGGTCACTTAGCTCGATTTTGTCGTTCTGAAGACAAATTCACTAGGATGGAAGCACCAAAGGCCGTCCCGAAAATTCAAAGCCGTTAGTCTGAGGAGGCGTTTGTTGTGACCTCCCAAAAGCGAGGAATCCGAATGAGGTCATCACGGGTAAGCTTATCATAAACTCTAATGAAGTCTATACTTTATTTGATCTGGGTTCTACCCATTCTTTTATTTCTCTACTTGCGCTCATCGATTAAATTTGACTCAGGAGAAATTAGACTTTGACTTATCTGTGGAAACTCGTTGGGAGAAACCTTCATTACATCCACTTGTTTATAAGTCTTGTTTGGTTCAAATCGGTACCCTCACATTACACATCGATCTTATTTCATTAAAAATACTTGCATTTGGCGTGATTACAGGGATTGATTGGTTAACTACTTATCATGCAAAAATTGATTGTTTTAAATAAGGTTGTTAGCTTTCATATTCCTAATCAACCTATTATCTTGATTCAAACGACCAAACCATTAAAATCAATCACGGTCATCTCAAGCCATAAAGCTATTATTCGTTTATTGAAAAGCGGATGTCGAGCTTTCTTAGCTCATCGTATCCGCGATTTAAATAAAAATCGTCGATTTTAAGCGATATTCTATTGTTAATAAATTTCTGACGTATTCCCAAAGAACTTCTGGCCTACCCCGGGCGTGAAATTGAATTTTGTATCGACCTTGAACCCGGTACAAAACCTATTTCCAAAGCCCATGTCGAATAGCTCTATTGAACTTGAGGAGTTAAAGACCCAATGCGAGGAATTGTTAGACATTGGCTTTATTAGTCCTAGTACTTCTCCTTGGGGTGCTCTGTTATTACATTAAGAAGAAGAAAGATGGGAGTATCGACTTTGTATTGATTATCGGGAGTTGAATCATGTCACCATCAAAAATAGGTATCCATTGCCCGCGTATTGATGACTGTTTGACCCGATTGCAAGGCGAAATTCTTTTCAAAGATTGATCTTAGTTAGGATATCACCAATTGAAGATTAGAACCGTGACATTCGAAAGGCGGCTTTGAGAACTTCGATGCGGGCATTATGAATTCTAGTCATGTCCTTTGGATTGACTAATGCTCCTTTGCCTTCATGGATATGATGAGCCAAGTATTCAGGAATATTTAGATCACTTTGTGGTCGTCTTTATTGATGACATCCTTATTTATTCCAAAAGCGAAGTGAAGATCATGAAAGCAACACTTGAGGTGACACTCCAAAAGCTTCGTGAATATAAGCTTTATGCGAGTTGAAGAAATGTGAGTTACGGCTTGAAGAAGTAGCATTCCTTGGGCGTGGTATCAAGTCATGGAATATCTGTTGACCAATGAAAGATTGAAGCTATTCAAAGTTTGGGAACAACCTAAATCGATGGCCGAAATCGTAGCTTTCTCGGTTTAAATTTGGTTATTATCGGAGATTCGTGGAAGGATTTTCTCGAATCGCTACTCCATTGACTCGGTGACTCGGAAGATCTGAAGTTCGGTTGGAAGCGAAGAATGTGAGAAGAGTTTTCAAGAACTTCGAGAGGAGACTTATTTATTTTGTTACGTGATACCATCGGCTCGGAGGATTTGTCATCTCTGATGATGCTTGAGCAAAGGGTTGGGATGTGTTCTCATGCAACATGGAAAAGTTATAGCTTTATGCCTCATGACAACTCAAAGAATATGAGAGGAATTATCCTACTCATGATCTAGAGTTAGCGGTTGTTATCTTCTTGCCTTAAAATTTGGAGGCATTACTTGTATGGGGAGAAAGTGGAATCTTCACGGATCATAAAAAGCCTCAAATATTTCTTCACTCAAAAGGAACTCGACATCGCGACAACGGCGTTGGCTTGAAGCTGTTGAAAGATTATGATCGTACCATCGATACCATCTGGAAAAGCGAGCGTGGTAGGCGGCGCGTTGAGTAGAAAATCATATGCAAAATCTGAGTGCGATATTGTCAACATGAGGCCCATTTTGTGTGACTTGCAAAGGATGGAGATAGAGTTAAAGACTCGAGGGACGCGTGTGATGATAAGCGAGTATCTGAGTAGAGCAGACTTTAATCGATAAAGTTAAAAGGCTGCTCTCGAGCTACGGACACAGGTGATCGTATGAGGAAGAAAGTCAAGAAGGTGCTATCTTAGGAAGCAAGAATCGATGAAGAAGGAATACTTGAGTCGACTCCGGACTTTGTGTTCTAACGACCACGATTTAAAGTATAATATCATGATGGAGCGCCTGACACACCATTTTGCAATCCATCACAGGGAGTACCAAAATGTATCATGATATTAAATAAATACATTTTGGTGGAAGCAATATGAAGAGAGAGATAGCGTTTGTTTATCTCGAGGTGTCTAACTTGTCAGCGAGTTAAAGCGGAGCATCAAGTACCAAAAGGTCCATTGCAACCACTTGAAATTCGAATGGAAGTAGGAGCACATTACCATGGATTTAGTTCTGGGTCTTCTAAGGTTTCTCAAGCGTTGATGCGATTTGGGTCATTGTTGATAGATTGACCAAGTCTGCTCATTTCTTCTGTCTGAAAACTTATACACTTGAGCGTCTTGCTCGTATGTACATAAGCGAGATTGTAAGGCTGCATGGTATCTTGGGGTATCCATAGTTTACGATCGAGACCAGAGATTCACTTCACGATTTTGGGTTAGTTTGCAAAAAGCTATGAGCGCAGACTTACGATTTAGCTCGGCATATCATCCTCGAGACGGACGAGACGATCGGAGAGGACTATTCAAACTCTTGAAGATCTATTAAGACTACGTGTCCTTGATTTCAAGGGAGTTGGGACAAGTTCTTACCATTGGTGGAGTTTTCCTACAACAACGATTATCAAGCAAGTATTGGCATGGCTCCATTCGAGCGTTGTATGGAAGAAAGTGTCGTTCTCGGTATCTTTGGGATGAGGTGGGTGAAGCAACGTTGTTGGGGCCGGGAGTTGATGCGTATGACTACGGAAAAGATTGAAGCGATCAAACAGCGTATAAAAACCTCACAAAATCGACAAAAAAGAGTTATCTTGATCTTCATGAAAGGGCGTGGAATTCGATATAGGAGATCATGTGTTGTTAAGAGTTGCTCCATGGAAAGGAGTTACAAGATTTGGAAGAGAGGAAAACTTAATCCTCGATTCATCGGTCCATTTTAATCCTCGATCGAGTAGGAGCGTGGCCTATAGACTAAACTTTCTGCTTGAAATATGTCTCGTGTTCATAACGTTTTTCACATATCTATATTACGTAAATATGTGAAAGACCGAACCATATTATTGAGTTAGAAATAGGACGAAATAGCGGAAGATTTGGCGTATGAAGAGGTTCTGTTCAAATTTTGGATAAGAAGGAACATATTCTACGCTCGAGTTTATACCTCAAGTCGAAAGTTTTGTGGAGGAACCACGATGTTGAGAAATGACTTGGGAGTTAGAATCGAAATGAAATCAAGGTATCCTTACCTCTTGACATACAGTCGTACCCTAATTTAGGCGAAATTTCATAAGAAGGGAGGTTGTAAGACCCGACTTTTATAAATAAAGATGAATTTTTCTATAAATATTATTTTTGAATATTATGGAATAAATTTGATATAATGTTATAGTTGTGGGTAATATTTATAAATTTTGCAAAAGTATGCAAGTTGTTATAAAATATTAGTTTGGTGGGGAATATTCTTTTTTGTTAGGGAATATTAAATACAATAATGGCTCAATCATTGGTGGACCCCTGACATTATTATCGGGATTGAAAAAGCGACAAAAATATTTTATAAAAATAACGGCGGAGGTGTTCTGGTTAAAAGCTGTTGAACTACCGTGGTAAAAGAAATGCGATGTCTGGCGTGGTTGCGTAGTAGCATACGGTATTGATTATTATGATCTTTACGTGAAAGTCACTCGGTATGCTCGATTATTACTTTCTGATAATTCTTTGCATCATATCTCTTATATTATTGATTCAATTATTGTCACGATATCATACATATAATATGTTATAGTATTAAATCAATAATTGAGGCGACAAGTTATAAATGATTAATAATTGTTGAAAGATTAAATATGTGTTGATGAAAAAAAAAATGATTTGTGGTAAGTTTGATTATTTTATGGGGGCTCGTATATGTATCATCTAAAGTCTCTTCGTCTAGTATTTACCTTCGTCGATAGTAATTACCTTCGTCGATAGTAATTACCTTTGTGAATAGTATTTACCTTAAATCGATAGTAATTACCTTCGTCGATAGTAATTACCCTTGTGAATAGTATTTACCTTAAATCGATAGTAATTACCTTTATTAATAGTAATTACCCTTGTGAATAGTATTTACCTTCGTCGATAGTATTTACCTTTACGGTAGTAATTACCACTTACGTAGTTTCACATTACGGTGATCGAACCACTTGTCGTTTCACATTCTGAGCGTCGAACCACTTGTCTTTTCACATTCGAGATCGAAAAACCGATTCAATCGAGCCACTTGCCTTTTCACCACGGCGGTCTTCAAGCTAGAAATCTTCTATAAATAGAGGCTGAGGCTTCATTATTTTCACGAATTCATTCAAGCTATAGAGAGAAAAGTATAGAGAATAAGAGAAAGAAGAAGAAGAGTATTTTTATTCTTACTGCTTCTTTGCGATATTCAATCTCTACCAAATGTAAGGGGTGTTATTCTTTCTTATTCATGAAGAAAGCTGTTGTTATTCCATTGCTTATTATTACATTGGAATAACTTTTTATATCATGGTTTACCTATACTTGGTGACATTCTTCTATTATTACATTTGGAACATCACATGCATGTGTTTTACAGGACTGGTTAAAATCTTTATTATTATTACATTGGAACATCACATGCATGTGTTTTTACAGGACTGGTTAAAATCTTTATTATTACATTGGAACATCACATGCATGTGTTTTACACGGACTGGTTAAAATCTTTATTATACATTGGAATATCCTATACATGTGTTTTACGGGACTGGTTAAAATCTTTATTATTACATTGGAATATCATATCTCGTGTTTTTACATTGACATTCCATCTTTATTATTACATTGGAACATCACATGCATGCGTGTGAATTTCACGACTGGTTCCGTTATTTATTATTACATTGGAATAACACATACATGCGATCTATCGCATGCATGGTGATTTCTTTTGTTATTCCATTCTTTATTATACCCAGGTTGGTTAAAACTTTGACTTCTATACTCCATGAAATTAGTAGAATATCCTTGATATTTGCGTTTCATCGATATCTTTTCATGGAAATATTCTTGATCATTCTTGAATTTTACTCTACAAAAGCGATATCATGTTGATAATTTGGGCGTTAATAATTCTGGATAAAATAATTCTTGAACTTGTTTTATTGAATTCTTATATCATTGTCATCATCCTCATATTTTATATTTTTTTTGAAAGTCATCATACATGGCACATGTAGTGCATAGATGGACTTGGTATGATTATGACCGAGAGACTATTGATTGTAATCATGGCCAGTAATGTTACAAATGATGTGATAAAAATCCTCGATGGCCGTAGTGCATTGATGGGCGATTGTTGGCATGATCATGACCATTAATGAATACACAAATATTCTTGGCCCGTAGTGCATGAATAATTGTGGTCGTGATCTTAAAAAGAATATCCTTGGTAGTAGTGCGGGGGTGATTCGATGATGTGGAATATTTATTAAAATTTGAGTCTCGGCTATAACGATGATGAAAAAAACCTTTTAAAACCTAAAAGATAGTAGACTTTATTTTCTACTTGACTCTTTTAATGGATTGCGTATTCATTTATGATTAAACTTGTTTATCTATTGTATTTTATCGGTTTAACATTATTGAAGACTATTGATAATTTATTACGCATTATCTTAGTCGTAATATTTCTTCTTGGGCTAGTTGAGCTCACCCTTTCTTTCCTTTGTTCTCTTGAGAAATGAGAATATAGGCTTTGGGACGAGTCGGGAAGCGGAGTGATGGTCACGAAGATAGCATTAGTAGTCCTCACTATTACGTGAAAATAGTGTGATAATAATTGTAATGAGGACTTTTTTTTTGAGTTTGTATAATATCTAGTAGAAGCGATATTTGTATTTAAACTCACGGTTTATGTCGTATTGTACCACGGCAGTTATGTTAATAAGTTGTATTTAAATTACATACCATGTAAGTGGCGACCCAAGATGGGTGATGTATACCTAATTTTGGGGGCGTCACCCTTTAACTATCCTCATTAATCAAATCAACCTTACTATTTCAAAATAATAAATAAAGGAAATTCCTTTTTATTTAAAAATTTTGGTCTTACACCTCGCTCTATTCGTGAAGAAGAAAGATGGGAGTATGCGACTTTGTATTGATTATCGGGAGTTGAATCATGTCAAGAAAAATAGGTATCCATTTGTATTGAACGTATTGATGACTGTTTGACCCGATTCTGAGCCAAATTCTTTTCAAAGATTGATCTTACGTTAGGATATCACCAATTGAAGATTAAAACCACGACATTCCAAAGACTTTGGCGAACTTCTAAGGGCATTATGAATTCTAGTCATGTCCTTTGGATTGACTAATGCTCCTATTTGCCTTCATGGATATGATGAACCGAGTATTCAAGGAATATTTAGATCACTTTGTGGTCGTCTTTATTGATGACATCCTTATTTATTTTAAAAGCCGTGAAGATCATGAAAGCAACACTTGAGGTGACACTCCAAAAGCTTCGTGAATATAAGCTTTATGCCAAGTTGAAGAAATGCGAGTTACGGCTTGAAGAAGTAGCATTCCTTGGGCACGTGGTATCAAGTCATGGAATATCTGTTGACCCAAAGAAAGATCAAGCTATTCAAAGTTGGGAACAACCTAAATCGATGATCAAAGTCTGAAGCTTTCTCGGTTTAAATTTGGTTATTATCGGAGATTCGTGGAAGGATTTTCTCGAATCGCTACTCCATCGACTCGGTGACTCGAAAGAGATACAAAGTTCGGTTGGAGCGAAGAATGTGAGAAGAGTTTTCAAGAACTCGAGAGGAGACTTATTTCAAAGACTGTTACGACAATACCATCCGCTCGGAGGATTTGTCATCTACATGATGCTTCGAGCAAAGGGTTGGGATGTGTTCTCATGAAACATGGAAAAGTTATAGCTTTATGCCTCGCGACAACTCAAAGAATATGAGAGGAATTATCCTACTCATGATCCGGAGTTAGCATTTGTTGTCTTTGCACTTAAAATTTGGAGGCATTACTTGTATGGGGAGAAAGTGGAAATCTTTACGGATCATAAAAGCCTCAAATATTTTTTCACTCAAAAGGAACTCAACATGCGACAACGACGTTGGCTTAAACTGTTGAAAGATTATGATCATACCATCCAATACCATCTTGGAAAAGCGTGGTAGGCGGCGCATTGAGTAGAAGATCATATGCAAGTCTGAAGTGCGTTATTGTCAACACAAAGCCCATTTTGTGTGACTTGCAAAGGATGGAGATAGAGTTAAAGACTCAGGGGACGCGTGTGATGATAGCGAATATACGAGTAGAACCGACTTTAATCGATAAAGTTAAAGTCGCTTTCCAAGCACTGGACACGGAGCCGATCGTTATGAGGAAGAAAGTGCGCAAAGGTGCTATCGCCAAGCAAGAATCGATGAAGAAGGAATACTTGAGTCAACTCCAAACTTTGTGTTCTAACGACCACGATTTAAAGTATAATATCATGATGGAGGCGCACAACACACCATTTGCAATCCATCTCTAGGAGTACCAAAATGTATCATGATATTAAATCATACATTTTGGTGGAGCAATATGAAGAGAGAGATAACACTGCTTATCTCAAGGTGTCTAACTTGTCAACGAGTTAAAGCGGAGCATCAAGTACCAAAAGGTCCATTGCAACCACTTGAAATTCCAAAATGGAAGTGGGAGCACATTACCATGGATTTCATTACTGGGTCTTCCTAAGGTTTCTCGAGGCATTGATACGATTTGGGTCATTGTTGATAGATTGACCAAGTCCGCTCATTTCTTCTGCGATCTGAGAAACTTATACACTTGAACGTCTTGCTTTGTATGTACATAAACGAGATTGTAAGACTACATGGTATCTTATCCATAGTTTACGATCGAGACCCAAGATTCACTTCACGATTTTGGGTTAGTTTGCAAAAAGCTATGGGCACGATTTCACGATTTAGCTTCGGCATATCATCCTCGACGGACGGACGATCGGAGAGGACTATTCAAACTCTTGAAGATCTATTAAGACTCGTGTCCTTGATTTCAAGGGGAGTTGGGACAAGTTCTTACCATTGGTGGAGTTTTCCTACAACAACGAGCTTATCAAGCAAGTATTGGCATGGCTCCATTCGAGCGTTGTATGGAAGAAAGTGTCGCTTCTCGGTATGCTAGGATGAGGTGGGTGAAGCAACGTTGTTGGGGGCCGGAGTTGAGTACGCATGACTACGGAAAAGATTCAAACGATCCGACAACGTATAAAAACCTCACAAAATCGATAAAAGAGTTATCTTGATCTTCATCGAAAGGGCGTGGAATTCGATATAGAGATCGTGTGTTGTTAAGAGTTGCTCCATGGAAAGGAGTTACAAGATTTGGAAAGAGAGGAAAACTTAATCCTCGATTCATCGGTCCATTTTAATCCTCGATCGAGTAGGAATCGTGGCTATATAGACTCGCTTTCTGCCAAATATGTCTCGTGTTCATAACGCTTTTCACATATCCATGTTATGTAAATATGTGAAAGACCCGAACCATATTATTAAGTTAGAACCGGACGAAATATAGCGGAAGATTTGACGACGTGTGAAGAGGTTCATGTTCAAATTTTGGATAAGAAGGAACATATTCTACGCCCAAGGTTATACCTCAAGTCAAAGTTTTGTGGAGGAACCACGATGTTGAGAAATGACTTGGGAGTTAGAATCGAAATGAAATCAAGGTATCCTTACCTCTTCGACATACCAGTAATGCGTATCCTAATTTCGAGGGCTAAATTTCATAAGAAGGGGAGGTTGTAAGACCCCAAATTTTATAAATAAAGATGAATTTTCTATAAATATTATTTTTGAATATTATGGAATAAATTTGATATAATGTTATAGTTGTGGGTAATATTTATAAATTTTGTAAAGTATCGCAAGTGGTTATATTATTATTCGATTGGTCTGGGAATATTCTTGGTTTAGCGAGAAATATTCGTATAACTACCAATCAATCATTGGTGGACCTAATAATGTAATTATTGGCTTTGATTGAGAAAACGACAAAAATATTTTATCGAAATAACTTGGCGGAAGTTTTACTGGTTGATAATTGTTGAACTACTTTCAGTAGTAAAAGTACGATGTACGCGTGTGGTTGCGTAGTAACATTACCTGTATTGATTATCGATGCTTATGTGAGAAGTCACCAGTTTGATTTCATTATCATCGATTAATAATATGAATTATTATAAGCGATAATGACGCTTTTGTTTTATTCAGTATTATTAACGTAATAAAATAGAAACATCTTTTATATAAAAGCGTAATACTTTATTAAAGTTATTCTATAAATAAAATATATTATATTTTATTATGCATAGTGTTACAGTGTTTTTTCGTATAAGGTTTTTGCATAGTGTTGCATAGTGTTTTGCATAGTAAAATGTTTTATATAAATAGAATATATTATATTTTATTTAAAAGAGATTTTGCTTTAAATATGACCGGTCGATTAAAGTAAATCAATCTGGACCGTTCATGGATTAATTACTACGCATTCTATTTTCCTATAAATGAAGCTCATTCCTTCATTATTTTCTTACGAATTCAATCAAACTCTGAGAAAAAAACTATAGAGAGAAAGAAGAAAAGTATTCTGCTACTTCACTTTTGCCAATATTCATTTCTTACTAGGTAGGGAATATTATTTGTTGTACTGTAAGGGGTGTTATTCTTTCTTATTCATGAAGAGAACTGTTGTTATTCCATTGCTTATTATTCTCATTTGGAATAACTTTTGTATACGTGGTTTACCCTATACTTGGTGACATTCTTCTATTATTACTGGTTGGAACATCCATGCTCGTGTGTTTTACAATTTTAACTGAGTTAAAATCCGCTTTTATTATTATTCTGCTGGAACATCCTGCATGCGTGTGTTTTACACCGGACTGGATTCCGCTCTTTATTATTCTGTTGGAACATCACATGCTCCGTGTGTTTTACACCGCACTTTGGTTCCGTCTTTATCATTCTGTTGGAATATCCTATCATGTGTTTTACACCGATCCGTTCCCATCTTTATTATTCATTGGAACATCCCGCTTGCGTGTGAATTTCACCCCGACCCGGTTCCGTTATTATTATTCTTGAATAACTCTGCATCTGCGGGCAGTCTGCATGCACGGTGATTTCTTTTGTTATTCCATTCTTTATTATACCCGGTTAGTTAAAACTTTGACTTCTATACTCCATGAAATTAGTAGAATATCCTTGATATTTGCGTTTCATCCAAAGATCTTTTCATGAAAATATTCTTCCGATCATTCTTGAATTTTACTCTACAAAACAAAGATGTCGTGTTGACAATTTGGGCGTTAATAATTCATGGATAAAATAATTCTTGAACTTGTTTTATTGAATTCTTATATCATTGTCATCATCCTCATGTTTATATTTTTTTTAAAGTCATCTCGTGGCACATAGTGCATAGATGGACTTGGTATGATTATGACCGAGAGACTATTCGGTGTAATCATGGCCGTAATGTTACAAATGATGTGGTAAAAATTCTCGATTGGTAGTAGTGCATTGATGGACGATTGTTGGCATGATCATGACCATTAATGAATACACAACTATTCTCGGCCGTAGTCGCATGAATAATTGTGGTCGTGATACTAAAGAATATCCTCGGCCGTAGTAGTGCGGGGTGATTCGATGATGTGGATTATTTATTAAAGTTGAGTCTCAATTTATAACAATGATGAAAAACCTTTTAAATCATAAAAGATAGTAGATTTTATTTTCTACTTGACTCTTTTAATGGATTGCTTGTTCATTATGCTAAACTTGATGTTTATTATATTTTATCGCTTTAACACTCGTTGTTGAAGGCTAATGATAATTTATTCTCGCATTATCTTAGTCATAATATTTCTTCTTGGGCTAGTTGAGCTCACCTTTTCTTTCACTGTTTCTCTTGAAATGAGAACATATTTGGGACGAGTCGGGGAACTGAGTAATGGTCCGTAGGATAGCATTAGTAGTCCCTCACTATTCTTCCGTGAAATAGTGTGATAATAATTGTAATGAGGACTCCTTTTGAGTTTGTATAATATCTAGTAGATAACATTTGTATTCAAACTCACGCTTTATGTCATATTGTACACCTACGCTTATATTAGTAAGTTGTATTTAAATTTTGTACCATATATCTGACTACCCAAGATGGGTGATGTATACCTAATTTTGGGGGCGTCACACTTATTATATTATCATTGTAATATATATATATATATATATATATATATATATATGTGTGTGTGTGTGTGTGTGTGTGTGTGTGTGTGTGTGTGTGACTCAAAAGTACAAAATTGTTAAAAAAAAATTGCTCGGGGGCACTGCCTCCAAACTCCGCCAAATTATGTATATCTTAACAATAATTTTGATCGCACTGAAATTTATTCCTGACTACGCCAGTACTGAATGTATTGGATGCTTGATATTCCTCTATAAAAAAACCTTATGAACTATGAATTATGTGGTGAGTTGGTGACCAAGCTAGTAAGGCTGTAAACAAGTCGAACAGTTCGGGCTCGACTCGAAAAAATACGAACGAGACTCGAATTCGTTAATAATATGATCCAAATTTGAGTTTTAAAAATAGTTCGAATAAAAATATGAGTAGAATCTGAGTAAGGTTATACTCGACTCGTTTAAGATTAAAATTACTCGAATTCTTAATTGTAATTCAATACATACTCAATTGATACATATTCGATTAGATGCTTGATACATTCTCTTATAATATATACAAATTTAAATCAAATTAGGATAATTAATTATTATTGTTTTGTTTTTAATTTTAATTGTGATTTTATATTTGTAAAGCGCAATAGTAAATATATTTTCTTATTTCTAAGTAAAATAACAAATTTAATTTTTAATTATATATATTATAAAACTAGTTATTATGTGGGACTTAATTGAATTTGAATTTGAAGGTTTCATGAGTAGTTTGAATATAATTCGATCCGAGTTGGATCGAATTCGAATAATAAAAATTTAAGTCAACTCAAATACGAGTATAATTTTTTAAATACAATTTGAGTACGAATTTATTAATTCGAGTCGAATTCAAACATCTCTCTATTTATTTTTGTTCGACTGGTTTACACTATTCTCAAGCAGGGAGAGGTGGGCTGAAAAGTTAAGAACGTGTTCTTATAGAAGTATATTTAATTCTTGACACTTTATAGGATACTTTGAACTTTGAACTAACACATCAACTTTTGTTTTTCTAAAACCTGCATGCATAATATGATATGTTTATCGGAACAAACAAGAGAAAATCTTTCATTGATTATTGATTATTTTTTTTTAAACTAAGTTTGTAATATATTAAATTAATTAAATAAATATTAAAATGATACTCAATATTATACAAAAATATTTGGTAATCATGTGTCACACGTACTCAATCCGTTCCTAAAAGATTGTCGTTTTAGAAAAAAAAAATTATTCCAAAATATTTGTCGTTTATAACTTTTGAGGAGAATAAATTATTTACTTCCCTATATTACCCCTACCTTCTCTCGTTGTCCCAAGAAATTCTATTCCTTGTATTAATAGTTTTCAACTTCCCATAAAAGGATACTGATGGAATTTCAAACAAAATAATATTTTTTTAATATATGTGCCAAAACCTTAAACGACAATCTTTTAAAAAACCGAGGGAGTAATAAAAAATATTAAAATAAAAAAAATTGAGCGTATTAATCCATATTTTGGGATGCAGCCAGACAACAGGGAGCATTGCACAGATTACTAATTGCATTGTCCCACTGACTGGATAACAATGCATTATCATTAGCCAAAATATAATACTATTCCCTCTGTTCTTTAATATAAGTCATTTTAAATATGTACATAAGGATTAAGGAAATAATTAAAAAGCATTACCTCACTTATCTCATAAATATGGATCAAAAAATTAGGTGAAATAATAAGGGGCAATTTGAGAAAAATAGTGATCAATTCTCCTAAATAACTACAAACGACAAATAATTAGGAATAACAAAAAAAAGTCTAAAACGACCTACATATAGGAATGGAGGGAGTAATACATAATTTTATATATATATATATATATATATATATATATATATATATATATAAAAGAAGGTTGCACTGCCTCTTAATATAAAATTTTGTAGTGTTATGCACAAGTATTAAATAATTATATAGATTAAATATAATATTCATACAATCTTTTCTTACATAAGAGTATATATATATATATATATATATATATATATATATATATATATTTAAGATAAGAACTTTTATTTTCTGTTTAAATTTGCAATCAATTAGTAGTAGTAGACTAGTAGTAGTATGACTATTCTTCCACTTCCACCCAATGGCGTAGAACTAATCTTTGCCTAAGATTTACATACTCCCAAAACCATCCACGTATCTCCTAATTGAGTCCTTGTTTAATTTACATTTTCTCTCCTATTTTTGTAAATCTCCAATAATGAGATAATACTATTGATTTGAGCTCAAAACCAATTAAATTGCATCAACTAGATTACACCACTTAAACAATGACCAAACATGTTTAAATATATATATACATATATCTTGTCCTCAAAAACAGGTACAAGATATAATTTTTTTATTTTAAAAAAATAATAAATACTTAAAATATAAGTATGTCATTTAGTAAGATCAGCTAGTATAAAAATAGAGTAATGAGTCATGGTATGTAGAGCGATAAATTTATGTCCACTAACAATTGTAAAACTTATCGATGCATAAGATTGGTAAAAATTATAGGGGCACCTACTTATTACACGTCTCTCTAAAAAAATTAAAACTAATAACTGACAATAAAATAATCGACATAAACATTCGCAATATATATCATTTTTCATAAAAAAATTCATTTTATATAATCTTGTAGAACTATTAATTAACGATAAATTTAAAACTTTTTATACTCTTTTTTTTTTTTAATTTATGTAAAAAATAGACTTGTGACATTCTTTTGATGACGGATGAAATAATTAATTTGATAAGATATAATTTTAATATGAGAATAGTCTATTATAATGAGAAACATAATCTGATATCTTGGAACGTACGGATAGAATTTATTTTATTTTATTTTACTAACTTTTGTTTGCTTCAATTAAAAGAGTGCTGTTTTGCACTGCTGCTTTGTTTTTTGTTTTTTGTTTTTTGGTTGGATTTTAAGCTAGAGTTTTTCTTATTTATTTAATTTTCAATGCCTTTAAACATGATTAGTTGACTTTATGATGAATTAAATTAAATTAATTCACTATACTCAGCGTAGGCTTAACCCGGCCATGAGGAAGTCTGGTGAGCATGCACGCACCAAGAAGAAACATGGTTGGACATGGAATGATGAAAGAGAGTCTGCAGGCCTGATATATTATATTATTATTTTGCATGAGTTATAGAACACGTGGCATGATTATCAAGGACCATGCCATGCAAGTATGCAATGTGTGGAGTTTGATTTTTATGTTTAAACTTAATAATTGAATCATGATAATTATATTATATTTATATCTTAATATTAGTAATATTTGATTTTTTTTGGTACATAGTAATAGGATAAGTTAAGAAGATTTGCATGACAACCGTGGTTCCTTTTAAAATTATAATATTTAACTAAAAAAATATTTTATATATAATTAGTAATAAATATAAATAGATTAAAGCATTAATTCTATGATAAAAATTTATGAAATTATAAAAAAAGCTTTGTAATTATGTGACATTATTCACACACACACACACACACACACACACACACACACACACACATATATATATATATATATATATGAAGAATGATCCATACCATCTATATCATTAAAAACAAGAAGGAACGACAATGATTAGAAACTAAAAATTGACGCTTGTTACTATTTGTAGCAGACGGTAAAAAAAATTCATACCATCTCGCTACTAATAGTAATGAATGCTAATTTGAATAAAATTTGACTTTATCAATAAATGCTCAAGATTTATTAACTACAGTTTATAGTTTATTAGCATATATGTTTGACTTTACCAATAAATGTTTAAAATTTATTAACCAAAATTTAGAATTTATTAACTAGAGTTTAGAGTTTATTAATTTCTGGTTTATTAACCCAAGTTTAGAGTTTAGGATTTAAGATTAGTTAATTCTGATTAATAAACTATAAACTCTAGTTAATAAACCCTAAATATTTATTAGTAAAATCAAACTCATTAACATCCACTCCTATTATAATAATAGTGGAGATGACATATATTTTTTTACCGTCCGCTACTATGAGTAGCCAATGTCAATTTTCAGTTTCTAATTCCGATCGATCTTGTTTTCAATTTATAAATGATATATGCTCTATAAAGATCCATAAAAAATACATACTATGGATCATAACCCTCTATATATATATGGGATATGATCCATAGCAAGTATTTGTTATGATTCAAAATTGGACAAATACCATCATATCCGTCCATTCCATACATTAACGACGCAAATTAAAAATTAATTTTAGCCCTACGCTATTTCGTCTAGCGTATGCTCAAAATATATAAGGCCCATACGCTAGTTTTAGTAGCGTAGCTGAGAAAAAGGAATTTTGTGACACAATTGCCCCATCTTTACAACGGTTGATACGTAGTAAACAATCGATGTGACGCCCCAAAATAGGTATACATCACCCCATTCCGAGTTGTCAATACATGGTATGCGAAACAACTACAACTTTTTATTATTACAACAAGAAAGCTGTGAGTTTGAATACAAATATTATCTTCTAGACAATATCTATATTTCAAATAAATCCTCATCACATTTATTGATACATTATTTTTTACAAAATGGTGAGGACTACTAAACAATCTTTCTAAAACCTTCATTCCATACCCAGAGCTACTACTCGCTATATTCTCGCCTCCCGAGAGAAAAATGGAACAAAAAGAAAAAGGTGAGCTCAACTAGCTTTCAAGAAGAATATTATGACTAAGATAATATACAACAAATTATCGTTAGTCTTCAACGGGGAAAAATCTAATAGAATCTGATAGACAACAAATTTTAAATCAATATTCATGGCGAAAATAATAATTCATTAGAAGAGTTAAGTAGAGAATGCAAACTACTATCTTACATGTATGAATTTAAAAGTTCATCGTCTATATTTTATCCCCAGTAACATCAATCAATATACATCCGGAATCAAATATTCATCTTTTTACTTCTGGCCAAAGATATTCATCGATTAATTCATGTTCATTTAAACACTGTTCATCTTTGCACTACGGGCCAAAGATATTCTTCAGAATCATTCATCTTTGCACTACTGGGCCAAAGATATTCTTAAGAAATCATTCATCTTTTGCTACTGGCCAAAGATATTCCATAATATCATCATTTAAGACTAAGGATGATGAAATATTTTTTTTTTTTTAAAGAAACTAATTCGATGAAACAAAATGACAAGGATTAAGGATTAAGGATTAGTACTTGGTTTTATTCACGTCCAAAAATACCTCAAAAATAATCATAGTGGTGTAAAATTCAAGAATGATCAAAACATGGATACAATCAAAGTTAGTATCCGAATAGATATTTTGGACGAAAAGAAGAAATTTTATTTTTAGGTGAATAGTCTTGGTATCGTGAATAGTCTTGGTATCGTGAATAGTCTTGATATCGTGAATAGTAACTCAGACACCAAAAGATAGAAATTCCACAAAAAACATCTTCACGCTTACATGAATAGTACTAAAAGAATAGTAACTTCGTGAATAATGAACTCATGAATAGTAACTTCGTGAATAAGTAACTCATGGATAAGAACTTCATGAATAGTAACCCGACATGAAAAAGTTCCAAATTTGATAAAAATTTCAGATCAATATTTCGAAGATAATGATATTGAAGAAATAATATCATTTGAGAAGAAAATAACATCCTTACCTCGAAAGATCAGTATTTAGCTAGAATCTAGGATATAGTCTTTGAAGGGAACTTGCACTGCGTCTAGCAATACTCAAAGTATACTCAAAATACTCACAAGAATACGCCGATAATATAGAGAGAAAACTTGATTTTTGGTGTGATTTTCAATTCTAACCTAAGCACCTATTTATAGGAAAATCTTTAGAACACCAAAGTTGAAAAATTTAATAAAATAATAATATTTCTTAAAAATATTCAAGCCCACCATAGAAATCTGATTTCAGATCATTTATAATCACATGTGAGCCACTCAATTACAACAAAAAACGTTTTCTTACAAAAATATTTTAAACTCCCAAAATCAATTATTTGAACTTGAAATTCAATAATTCATAATAAATAGCCCTTTCATCAGAAAATTCGAATCTCATGAAGTTTTTATAGGAATTTCAATTCTCTACAACTTTGCAGAAGAAAGTTTTCCAAATTCCAAATAGAAATTGGCCGAAATCCACAAGCAGGCGATTTTACGGTTATAATCAAATTTCGATTCGATAAATGGGGTCCACCGACATGTTTAACATGTTTTAAACATTTATTGCAACAAAAATACTCTTCCTCCTCGTATACTCATATATCCCACATTCGTTGTAAAAATATCACCATTAATATATTATTAAAATAATATATTTAAATGAATTATTTTATCGAGAAAAGATAAATTATTAATTTTCAACAATTGTCATTTAAAAATTTTCTCCATCTATATCCACATAAAATCAATATTTTCCTCATCATATAAATCAATAATTAATTATTCACAAATATATTAGAATCCTGATCATTGTGACAAGGCGGTTCTCCAGGAAGAGGGCTTTCCAATAAGAATTTCTTCTTCTTGCCATTAATGTTAAATCTCTAATAATATTATTATTTATAATATGAATTATTGCTAATATTATTCGATAATGAAAATATTAGTGTAATGACAATTATTGAAACAACAAATATATAAAATATCAATATGATAATTATTAACTCGATAAAATCTTGAACAAGAATTCTGTAAACCATTATTGAGTAGTGCCTTCACGTAAGAATCAATAATTGGTGCAATAAATGGTCAAGAATCAATAAAAATTAGGTATCGTCACCCATCTTGGGTACGCCACTTACATGGTACATAAATTCAATACTGACTTACTAATATAAGCGTAGGTATGCAATCGACATAAGCGTGAGTTTGAATACAAATATTGTCTACTAGATATTATACAAACTCGAAAGGAGTCCTCATTACAACTATTATCACACTATTTCACGAATAGTGAGGACTACTAATCTTATCCTCTGGACCATTACTTACGTTCCCAGGCTAAATCCCCGGTATGTTCTCATTTCACGAGAGAAACGGTGAAAGAAAGGTGAGCTCAACTAGCCCGATGAAAAATATTATGACTAAGATAATGCGAGAATAAATTATCATTAGCCTTGAACGATGTTAAGCGATAAAATACAATAGACAACCGGTTTAAGCTGCGTGAATAAGCGATCCATTAAAAAGTCAGTAGAGAATAAAATCTACTATCTTTTAGGTTTTAAAAGGTTTTCATCAATTTTTATCGGCGAGACTCGACAATAAATAAACCACCACATCTAATCATCCACATACCACGGTCGAGGATTTTCATCAAATTATCGATGGTCATGACTATCTTAGAATCACCCACAGTCATAATCATACCAAAAACTATCCATCAACTGCATTCTGAGGCCCTTTGAGGACTTTTGTCACATCATTTATATCAAGTCGTGATTATCTTAGAATGATCCACAGGTCATAATCATACTAAAGTTCATCTATGCTTGCGTAAGCGAAGATAACATAATATAACATGAGGATGATGACAATGACATAATAATTCAATAAAACAAGTTCAAAATTATTTAATCCATGAATTATTAACGTCAAATTATCGACATGATCTTTGTTTACGTGAGTAAAATTCAAGAATGATCGGAAGAATATTTCCATGAAAAGATCTTTGGATGAAAGCATGAAAATATCGAGGATATTCTACTAATTTCATGGAGTATAGAAGTCAAGTTTTAACCAATTTGGGTATAATAAAGAATGGAATAACAAAAGAAATCACCGTGCATGCGGTGCTTGCATAGGCGAGTTATTCAGCGAGAATAATAATAACGGAACGGTCGGGGTGAAATTCACCGCAAGCGGGATGTTCAACCGAATAATAATAAAGATGGAACCCGGATCCGGTGTAAAACACGAGATAGGATATTCAGCGAGAATGATAAAAGCGCGGAACCGGTCGGGTGTAAAACACCACAGACGGGATGTTCAGCGAGAATAATAAAAAGCGGAACCGGTCGGTGTAAAAAAACACTGACGAGGATGTTCAATGAAATAATAGAAGAATGTCACCAAGTATAGGGTAAAGCGCGTATCTGAGTTATTCAATGAGAATAATAAGCGATGGAATAACATAAGGATTTCACCAAGTATAGGGTATCTGGCGTATCTCTGAGGTTATGTATAGGGTATGCCACTTTTACGAGTTATTCAACGAGAATAATAATGAATGGAATAACGAAGTTCTCTTGAAGAAGAATAACACCCTTCTAGTAAAAAAGCTGAATATAGAAGTAGTGAAGTAGCGAGAATACTCTTCTTCTTTCTATAATTTTCTCTCTATAGCTTCTCTACATAATTTCTCTCTACAGAGTTTGATGAATTAAATAAGAAAATAATGAAGGAATGAGCTTATTTATAGGAAAATGGAATGCGTAGTAACTAATCCATGAGCGGTCCAGTTGATTTACTTTAATCGGCGGTCCATATTTAAAGAAAAATCTTTTAAATAAAATATAATATATTCTATTTATATAAAAACATTTTACTATCTGAAAACCTTTATGCAATCTTATCTGCAAAACTTATCAAAAAACAACTATCTGACACTATGCGTAATAAAATATAATATATTACATTTATAGAATAACTTTAATAAAGTATTCTATTTTATATAAAAAGATGTTTACATTTTATTACGTTAATAATACGAATAAAACAAAAGCGTCGTTATCATTATAATAATTCATATTATTAATCGTGATAATGGAATCAAGGTGACTTCTCACATAAGCATCGATAATCGATCTGGTGTGTTTTCTTATGCGACCACACGTATTCTTTACTACTTTTACTCTCTAGGAGTAGTTCAGCGGTAACCACGCGGTAAAACTTCCGTAGTTATTTTAATAAAAATATTTTTTGTCGTTTTCTCGATCAAATGATAATTACATTATGGGGTCCACCATGATTGGTAGTTATCTGAATATTCCTGCTAAGCAAGAATATTCCCAGACCCAATCGAATATAATATAACCACTTGCATACTTTGCAAAATTTATAAATACTACCCACATAATAATATTATCTCAAATTCACACCATAATATTAAAAATTATTTTGACAAAATTTAAATCTTTATTGATAAAATCACGGGGTCTCACAATCTCCCTCCTTATGGAATTTAAGCCCTCGAAATTAGAGTGCGTACACAGTATGATAAAGAGATGAGGATACCTTGAATACCTTTATCGTTTAAAAATATTAAATTCATCTTTGAAATCTGCGCGAAGATATTCATTAACAATTCATCTTTTTTTTCTGGGCTAAAGATATACAAGCTGTAAAACCAATAATCTTTGAGACTTTGACTTAATAGTATCACGACCACGAATTATCCATACACTTTTGGCGAGGATATTCGTGTTTTCAATCTGATTATGATTATCTTACAAAATAATCCTTGGTCGTAATCATACCAAGTCTATCGATACTTCTGACGAAGATGACTTTTACATCCATGAATTAATATTTCATTCTTTGAGACTCGATTCGATAATTAATCCATCATCCAGAATCATCCACCTTTTTCTGAGGCGAGGATATTCATTAGTATCACGACCACAATTATCCATACACTTCTGACGAAAGATAATTGTGTTTCATTAATTCTGACCACAATTATCCATACGATACATCAAAGAAAAATGTGTATTCATTAGTATCACGACCACAAATTATCATACAAGTCCATCTATGCTGCGTAAGCCACGAGATGACTTTGAACACATCCATGAATTAATATTTCATTCTTTGAGACTTATCGATAATTAATCCACATCGTCGAATCATCCACACTAAGGCGATATTCATTAGTATCGCGACCACAAATTATCCATACCACTTTCGGCGAAGATAATTGTGTTTTCATTCTGTTATGATTATCTTACGACCACAAAATTATCCAGTCCATCTATCTGTCGTAAACGAATGACTTTGAACATTCCATGAATTAATATTTCATTCTTTGAGACTCGACCTCAATTTAATCCATCGCCGAATCATCCACCACATATTCATTAGTATCCGACCACAAATTATCCATACCTTCTGACGAGATAATTGTGTATTTTAAATTCTGATTATGATTATCTTGATCATTAATCGTACCACAATCCATCCATCTGTAATTAAATTTCACGATCCATGATTAATATTTCATTCTTTGATTCGACCATTCATTAACCACAAATTATCCATACACTACTGACGAAAATTGATAATTGTGTTTATCCATGCATTCTGACGAAAGATAATTGTGTATTCAATTCTGATTATGATTATCTTAGAATAATCCACAGTCATAATCATACCAAGTCCATCTATATCTTGCTTCTGAGACCCGAGATGACTTTCAACGTAATATAAACGTGAGGATAATGATATAAAGAATCGATCAAATGAGATAAAGGATAAATATTAAACATTTATAATATAATTTATCCGAGGATTCAAGAATATCCCCATGTTATCAATCATTTAATAATCTCATAATCTAATAACATTAATATTATAACAATATTTTAATCACTTCTTAAATTTATAAACAATTTATCTTAATTGTTTACGCTTTACCATATAATGCATTTAATCATTCAAAAATGTCATACTCATAAGATATCATCACCAATTATCAAATCCTCATCAAAAAATATGCATATACTACATATAGGATTCTCTAGCCAAAAAATCCTATTTTCAACTTTGTTACTTCATAACATATTTAACTCATATGTTAAGTAACTAAACTATTTTCATGAAAAATACCAAATCAGTCCCAAAAATATTTCTTTTAAGGGATTTAGCATAATATAGTCCCATAATGAAAATATATTTTTCTCGAAATTTTAAAAATTCATTTACTATTTTTTTAAAATCAATTTCCAATTAATTCCTTAAGAAATTAGCTACCTCAAGTTTAACTCCAAAAATTCCCAAATCTTGGCAGGACCTTACACATGTTAACGTGAGCTTCTAGTTTAAATTTCATGGTCATCGGGTTTATAGAACTTTCCGGTTATAGCGTTTTAAATCGGAAAAACCTAAATATTGAAATAGTCATAACTTGCTCATTTTAAGTCGAATGAGCTCATTTTTGGACAGGAGGTACTTTATACCATATACTTTCATGTCCCAAAAGGCCAGAATTTTCTCATAATTTAAGTGGCCAAAACAGCCTCTCTAAAATCATGGCGAGAAGCTTTTTCGTTTTGCAGCTTTGCACTCCTTTGCTAAAATCAGTCCACACAAAATCTACAACACCTTTTCCAGTAATTCCACTTGGATTAGTTAGGTAACTCATAGATCTAACTCTAGGACTTGACCACATTCAAAAATTCAAAATATAATAGGAGATATGGTCAATTGAATTTCATATTCGTTTTCACTAAAATCGATTTTCAACTCTTTGTGATTTCTAAGAAACTTTCATGTTTTCACATACTAACCAACATAACTCATCATAAAACTTACTAATACTTCATATACCCATGATTTTCATTATTCCAATGCTTTTATTATGACTTTCATCATAAACCACGTAAAGCTGATCATTTAGTTGAAGAAATATTTGAGGTTTAAGAAATGGGTTTTTTATCTTTGGGGTCGATACAAAATTCGATTTCACGCTCTAGGGTAGGCTAGGAAATCTTCAAGAATCGTCAAGAAATTTATTAATGATAGAAATATCATTCAAAAGCTATTACTCTTATCGAAGACTTGGATAGTCGTCACATTGATACCAAGCTGTGACTTACATCCCTTAACTGAATAGCACCTCACAATGATACCTATAAACTTGCCATCTTCATTCACGATGTAAGCCTCTGAAAAATAAAGCCGGTGCATTCCACACAAGGAAGTCAACAACGAAAGGTTCGGGCTCTTTACTTATGGCGATATAACGATGATTAACTTTAGGGTTTGGTTACTTTGAATTAAGTATAACGGGTTGGTTATGAATATAAAAGCTAACAACCTTCTGAAAAGAATGATGATTAGTAATCAATTGATTCCTAAAAATCACCTCAAAGGCAAGTATTTTCAAAAGATAAGATCGACGAATTAGCGTGAAAGTGTTTATTTGAATCAACAAGATTTAAAAATAGTATTGGATATGTGAAGGCTCCTCTCTTAGCGAAGTTTGAACCATAAATCAAAGTTTAACTTCTTGAGTCAAATTTAAGCGTTGAACATGAAACTAGGTGAAATAAAAGAATGGGTAGAACTTGTATTGAATAAAGTATAGACTTAGCATTAATTTATAATTAACTTTACGTAATAACCGTTCGGTTTCTCGACAAACGCTACCGAAGCTTAAATTCACAAGTTTGACTTTCTTATAGGTACATTCCACCCTTAAGTGCTTCTTCATTCTGATCCATTATTTGAATCATTATTCTCCGATCCATATCGAATTGGGTTGGCCGCTATGCACGAAAAATTAAATTCGATGTTAAATCTCTCAATTCTTTGTCAAAAAGCAAAGTCCATTTCATCTATTTTGGCTTTATTGGATCGGACGTCTTTTCTACCACTATCAACGCGTTGTGCGACTTTTACCCATTATCATCTTTATTCTCCTTCGTTCGATTGTTTCTTCTTTTAGGCGATCTTTGATTTTTAAATTCTCGATTCGAACTTTAATATCTTACACCACCTTGCCAAAGCGTGATTTTGTTCGAGCATCACATATCGGGTAACCCATTTTTGAATTGTTGTATCCCTTTGTTCCACGACGGTTTCTTGGTTCTTGACTGTTCTTCTAGCTCACGAACACGATTTTGTAATTCTAAGTTTTGATCATAAATTTCTTCTAACCATTCTCCTCGGGTTCCTTTCTTCTCTTCTTCCTTTCTTCTTCTCACTTTGGTTTGCTACCTCTGCAACTAGCTCGGGTGCAACAATTAGTTCTTCATTCACTCGTGGGATATCTACAATTTGTTCCTCGTCGACCTTTGCATTAACTTTGATTAGTGATTAAAGGTGTCTCAATGGTCACATTCACTCCATTGTGAATATTTTTGGTTTGCCATTTCAAACAACGCCACAACCTGAGGTTAATTAATATATCACATATTATCCTATATACTACGTGAGCCAATTAAATACCAAATAAACTTAGGTAGGTCATACTAGCGAAGAAATTCCCGTCTCTCCCTCTAGTTCTTATCTCACATCTTAGCGGGGATCGTATCTTTAGCTACTAGCTACGATACCAAGCTGTGGCGCCCCAAAATTAGGTATCGTCACCCATCTTGGGTCGCCACTTACATGGTACATAAATTCAAATCTGACTTACTAATATAAGCGTAGGTATGCAATCGACATAAAGCTGTGAGTTTGAATACAAATATTGTCTACTAGATATTATACAAACTCGAAAGGAGTCCTCATTACAACTATTATCACCTTATTTCACGAGAATAGTGAGGACTACTAATCTTATCCTCTGGGACCATTACTTACGTTCCCAGGCTAAATCCCGGCTATGTTCTCATTTCACGAAGAAACGGTGAAAGAAAAAAAGTGAGCTCAACTAGCCCGATGAAATATTATGACTAAGATAATGCGAATAAATTATCATTAGCCTTGACGATGTTAAGCGATAAAATACTGATAGACAACCGGTTTAAGCTGCGGTGAATAAGCGATCCATTAAAAAGTCAGAGTAGAGAATAAAATCTACTATCTTTTAGGTTTTAAAGGTTTTCATCAATTTTTATCGGCTGAGACTCGACAATAAATAAACCACCACATCTAATCATCCACATGTACCCGCGGTCGAGGATTTTCATCAAATTATCGATGGTCGTGACTATCTTAGAATCACCCACAGTCATAATCATACCAAAAACTATCCATCAACTGCATTCTGAGGCCCTTGAGGACTTTTGTCACATCATTTATATCAAGTCGTGATTATCTTAGAATGATCCACAGTCATAATCATACTAAGTTCATCTATGCGTAAGCGAAGATAACATAATATAACATGAGGATGATGACATGACATAATAATTCAATAAAACAAGTTCAAAATTATTTAATCCATGAATTATTAACGTCAAATTATCGACATGATCTTTGTTTAAATAGAGTAAAATTCAAGAATGATCGGAAGAATATTTCCATGAAAGATCTTTGGATGAAGCATTGAATATCGAGGATATTCTACTAATTTCATGGAGTATAGAAGTCAAGTTTTAACTTATTTGGGTATAATAAAGAATGGAATAACAAAAGAAATCACCGTGCATGCGGTGCTTGGCGCCAGGCGAGTTATTCAGCGAGAATAATAATAACGGAACGGTCGGTGAAATTCACACCGCAAGCGGGGATGTTCAACGAATAATAAAAAGATGGAACCGGATCCGGTGTAAAACACGCGAGATAGGATATTCAACGAGAATGATAAAAAGCGGAACCGGTCGGGTGTAAAACACCACAGAGAGGGGATGTTCAACGAGAATAATAAAAAAAAGCGGAACCGGTCGGTGTAAAACACTGCGACGGAGGATGTTCAGCGAAATAATAGAAGAATGTCACCAAGTATAGGGTAATAAAGAATGCCGTTATCTGAGTTATTCAATGAGAATAATAAGCGATGGAATAACATAAGGATTTCACCAAGTATAGGGTATCTGGCGTATCTGAGGTTATGTATAGGGTATGCCACTTTTACGAGTTATTCAACGAGAATAATAATGAATGGAATAACGAAGTTCTCTTCGAAGAAGAATAACACCCACTACTAGTAAAAAATAGCGAATATAGAAGTAGTGAAGTAGCGAGAATACTCTTCTTCTTTCTATAATTTTCTCTCTATAAACTTCTCTCTATATAATTCTCTCTCTAGAGTTTGATGAATTAAATAAAAAATAATGAAGGAATGAGCTTATTTATAGGAAAATGGAATGCGTAGTAACTAATCCATGAGCGGTCCAGTTGATTTACTTTAATCGGCGGTCCATATTTAAAAAGAAAAATCTTTTAAATAAAATATAATATATTCTATTTATATAAAAACATTTTTACTATGCAAACATTTATATGCGAATCTTATCTGAAACTACTATATGCAAAACTTATATGCGACACTATCGTAATAAAATATAATATATTACATTTATAGAATAACTTTAATAAAGTATTACATTTTATATAAAAGATGTTTACATTTTATTACGTTAATAATCTGAATAAAACAAAAGCGTCGTTATCATTATAATAATTCGTATTATTAATCGTGATAATGGAATCAAAGCGGTGACTTCTCACATAAGCATCGATAATCGATCTGGTGTCTTCTTATGCGACCACGTATTCTTTGTACTTTACTACTAAGGTAGTTCAGCGATAACCACGGTAAAACTTCATAGTTATTTGATAAAATATTTTTGTCGTTTTTTCGATCAAATGATAATTACATTGTGGGGTCCATGATGATTGGTAGTTATGCGAATATTCCTGCTAAGCAAGAATATTCCCAGAGCCGATCGAATATAATATAACCACTTGCATACTTTGCAAAATTTATAAATACTACCCACTGTATATTATATTATCTCAATTCACACCATAATATTAAAAATTATTTTGACAAAATTTAAATCTTTATTGATAAAAGAGTTTGAATAGTCCTCTCGATTGTCCGTCCGGTTTGGGGATGGTATCTTAGAACTAAATCGTAAATCCGTGCCCATAGCTTTTTAAAGTAACCCGAAAATCTTGAAGTGAATCTTGGGTCACGATCCAAAACTATGGATCTGGGCATGCCATGCAACCTCACAATCTCATTCAAGTCCGTAGAACGTACGTATCTTAGCAAGGCGTTCAAGGAATAAGTCTCCGTATCGGCGAAAAATGGCGGAACTTGGTTAATCTATCAATGATAACCCAAATAGCATTGATGCCTTGAAAGCTCATTAGGAAGACCCGTGTGAAATCCGTGGTAATGTGTTCCCACTTCCATTAGGAATCTCAAGTGGTTCTGGCGGACCCTTAGGTACTAGATCTTTCGCCTTTACCGTTAATGAGTTAAACACATCGAGATAAACTTTGCAATCTCTCTTATCATATTGTTCCACCAAAATGTATGTAGAAGATCACGATACATTTTAGTACTTCGAGATGGATTGCAAATGGTGTATTGTGTGCCTCCATCGTAATCTTGTACTTGAAATCAGTCGTTAGGAACCTGAAAGTCTAGAGTGGACTCAAGTATTCCTTCTTCATCGATTCTAAACTTAGGAATAGCTCCTTCTTGTACTTTCTTCTTCCATACGCATCGGCTCAAGATTCGGTGGCTTGAAGCAACCTTAACTTTTCTATTAAAGTTGGCTCTGTCGTATACTTGACATCATCGCTTTTCGTTCCGCATATGATCTTCTACTTTCGATCGTCATTCTGCGTTAAACTTTACGGGGATGGTATTGAATAGTGTGGTCGTAGTCTTTCAATAGCTCGAGCCAGCGTCATTTGCCGCGTGTTGAGTTCTTTTTGAGTGAAGAAATATTTAAGGCTTTTATGGTGCGAATATATCTCCACTTTCTCCCCGTATAGATAGTGCCTCCATATTTTAAGCGCAAAGCTTGCTTGCCCGACTCTAGATCATGAGTAGGATAATTCCTCTCATACTCTTTAAGTTGTCATGAGGCATAGGCTATGACTTTCCCGCGTTGCATGAGAACACATCCTAACCCTTTGCACGAAGCATCGGCGTAGATAACAAATCCATCCAGAACGGATGGTATTGTTAGAAACAGTCTTAAAATAAGTCTCCTCTTAAGCTCTTGGAAACTTTTCTCGCGTTCTTGACTCCAAACAATTTTGTATCCTTAGGAGTTAGGCGAGTTAATGGAGTAGCGATTAGAAAACCCTTCCACGAATCTCAGATAATAACCGTTAAGCCCAAAAAGCTACGTCTTGATCATGAAACTTGGTTGCTCCCAACTTTGTATTGCTTCAATCTTGGCGGGATCAGCGAGATACTCCGTGTTTTGACACCACGTGCCCGAGGAATGCTACTTCCTCGAGCGAACTTCGCATTTCTTGAATTTGGCATATAGTTGGTTTTCACGAAGCCTTTGGAGTACCGACTTCAAATGGTGCTCATGATCTTCCACGACTTTTGGAATATATGAGGATGTCATCGATAAAAGACAACAACGAATTGATCGAAATATTCCTTGAATACTCGGTTCATCATATCCATGAAAGCGCGAGGCATTAGTTAGTCAGAAAGACATGACTAAAATTCATAATGCCCATCTGGAGTTATTAAAGGCGGTCTTTGGAATATCCTCGATTCTAATCTTGGTGATGATATCGAGCGAAGATCGATTTTGAAAAAGAATTGTGCCCCTTACATTTGGTCGAACAAGTCATCAATCGAGGTGAGGATACTATTCTTGATGGTGACATGGTTCGATTCCGATAGTCGATACAAAATCGCATACTCCGTCTTTCTTCTTTACAAATAAAGCAGGGCACCCCGAGGAGATGTCTTGGGACGAATGATAAGCAGATGTCCAACAATTCTGTAGTTGGACCTTTAACTCCACGAAGTTCAATAGGAGCCATTCGATATGGGGTTTTAGAAATGGGCTTTATGCGGGTTGAAGATCGATAAAGGAATTGACTTCACGTTACGGGGTAGGCCAGGGAAGTTCTTGAAATCGTCGGGAAAATCGATAACACGGAATATTATTCAAATTTGGCGTGTCTTTATTCAAATCCATAACATGGGCTAAGAAAGCTTGACATCCGTTTTTTAATAAGCGAATAGCTTTATGATTAGATATGATAGTGATTGATTTTAATGGTTTAGTTGCTTGAATTAAATACTGACGGGTTGGTTAGGAATATGAAAACTATGACGCTTACGAAAATAATCAATTTTGGCATGATGAGTAGTTAACGATCAATCCACAAAAATCACATCAAAAGCAAGTATCTTTAAAGAGATAAGGTCGACGGAGTAAGTAATGGTGCCACTTGAATCAAACAAGATTTATAAGCGATGGATGTGATGAAAGTTTCTCTAGCGGAGTTTCCACGAGATAAGTCGAAATCTAATTTCTCCGGTCGAGTTTAAGCGTTGAGCACGTGCGGGAGAGATAAATGAATGGGTATGCCGGTTATCAAGTAAGGTATAAACTTAGCAGAATTTATAAATAGCTTACCGTGATCACCTCGTTTGGGTTCCTCGCATTATGACCCGATCGCGACAAAGCGCTCTTCCGGAATCGTTGACTTTGACTTTTACGGGAACGATCTTTTGAGTCAAATCCCCATTGAACTAGGTTTATTCTTTGTCTGATCTCGGCGATATGTCCTTCCTTTCCTGAATTATAGCATACCTTGAAGCTGTTGTGGGCGGTTTGGTGATATGTCCCTCTTTTCGCATTTGTAGCATATAATGGGTTGGTGGTTCTCCTCCACTTAGAACCCGATTCTTTCTTAAACCTTTGTCATCTTCACATAATCGTTGTTAAATCTCCTCTTTTAAAATCTCCTCTGACTTAACTTACTTATTTTCATGGCCGTGATTACCACGGAGTGGTTACCATTTTGTCCAAATGTTTCTTTCTCATTGAGTTATCATTATTACATTGTTACTTATCTACGAATCGATCTGGTTGTGGTCCTCGGTTGGCCGTACTCGTTATCTTGCTCTAATAATTGAGCCTGTTTACAACATCTGAATATAAAGAAAATTTATGAGAAATGAGATCTTGGCGTATCTTGGGTTTCGAACCTCTAAGAAACATCCGCGTCATCGTTCCTCATTCTCCACCAATGAGGTCTGAAACACGGATAACTCTGCAAACTTTGCCTCGTCTTTGAGACAAAATCGTATTGTTTTGTTTCTAATCGATGAACTCCACTTCTTTCATATAGCCAGACACTTTCGGGAAAGTATTTGTCATTAAATAACTCTGAAAGCGTCTCCCGAGACATCTTTGAGTCTTGGTTTGGATGGAGTGCGCTTCCTGAGACTCCCACCGATGATGCCTCGCCCTTTCGGAACATAAAGGTGGCGAATGGAACCTTCTGTTCCTCCGTGCATCCCAGACATCGAATATCTTGGTAATTTGCTTGACCAGGTTTTCGCCGTGATCGGATCGGCTTTCCCTTAAATTACAGGTGGTCCCACTCTTTGAGCTGCTTGGTGCTTGTGACAACGTGTAATTCTATCATTTCCTCCTGTATTTTGAACACGAGTCTCCTAAATGCGATTTTGCATGAGCTATGCAAAAACTTCTAAACATCCTACGTTCATCATCGCTTTCGATGGTGTTGTTCGGGAGAGGAACATTGCCCGACTGTTACGTTCTCCTCGTTGGTGAGTCTGAGCGTCTCCACGGTCTCATTTCCATTGTTAATATTCTCGATCGACATTCTCAAAATCAATAAGTCATAAAACAAGGGTTAATTAAGGAAATCAATATATCACATAATATCCTATATCTTGACCAACTAACAAATAAGCTTAGGTAGGACACACTTTAGCGAAGGATTTACTCGTCTCTCCCCTCTGATTCTATTCCCAGATCTCCATGGAGATCGTATCCTAAGCTACGATACCAAGCTGTGGCGCCCCAAAATAGGTATACATCACCCATTACGAGTTGTCGATCGTGAGTGCGAAACAACTTCTACTGACTTTATTATTACAACGATAAAAGCGTGAGTTTAAATACAAATATTATCTTACAGACAATATCTATACTCAAATAAATCCTCATCACATTTATTGATACATTATTTTACAAAATGGTGAGGGACTACTAAACAATCCTTTCTAAAACCTTCATTCCATACCCCAGGCTAAATACTTTCATTATATTCTAGCCTCCACGAGAAGAATGGAACAAAAAGGAAAAGGGTGAGCTCAACTAGCTTCGATAAAGAATATTATGACTAAGATAATATCTGACAAATTATCGTTAGTCTTTAACGAGGAAAAATCTAATAGAATCTGATAGGCAACAAATTTTAAATCAATATTAGCAGTGAAATAATAATTCATTAGAAGAGTTAAGTAGAGAATGCAAACTACTATCTTACATGTATGAATTTAAAAGTTCATCGTCTATCTTTTATCCTGTAACATCAATCCATAAACATCTGGAATCAAATATTCATCTTTGCACTTCTACGGCCCGAAAGATATTCATCGATTAGTCGTATTCGAATAAACACTTTCATCTTTGCTTTTCTACAGGCGAAGATATTAATCGATCGGTCGTATTCATTTAAACACTGTTCATCTTTTTCTACGGGCCAAAAGATATTAATCGATCGGTCGTGTTCATCTTTTCATCTTTTTGCTACTGGGCCAAGATATTCTTGAAAATCATTCATCTTTGCTTTCTAGGCGAAGATATTCAATAATATCATCATTTAAGGTGAGGATGATGAAAAATATTTTTAAAGAAAGCGAATCGATGAAACAAAATGACGAGGATTAAGGATTAAGGATTAGTACTTTGTTTTATCCATGTTCAAAAATACCTCAAAATAATCGTAGTGGTGTAAAATTCAAGAATGATCAAAACATGGATCTGATCGAGCTAGTATCGAGAATAGATGTTTTGAATGAAAAGAAGAAATTTTATTTTTTAGATTGAATAGTCTTAGTATCGTGAATAGTGCATTATCGTGAATAGTCTTGCGTATCGTGAATAGTAACTCAGACACCAAAAGATAGAAATTCCACAAAAAAAACATTTTCACGCTTAATGAATAGTACTTGTGAATAGTAACTTCGTGAATAGTAACTCATGAATAGTAACTTCGTGAATAGTAACTCATGAATAGTAACCCAGAGCATGAAAAAGTTCCAAATTTGATAAAAGTTCAACCAATATTTGACGTAATGATATTGAAGAAATAATATCATTTGAGAAGAAAATAACATCCACTTACCTCGAAGAATCGATTGCTTGGAAGGAAAGGTCGGAGTGATCTTTGAATGAAACTTATCTTGAGCAATGACTCTCAAAGTATCTAAATACTCACAAAATCGCTCGATAATATAGAGAGAAAGAAAACTTTGTTTACGGTGTGATTTTCAATTCTAACTTAGCCCTCTGTTTATAGGAAAATGTTAGCCGTAAAAGCGGACTTGACACTGCTACACGATGGCTTTACTACTTCTTATTGCCACCCACCACATTTGAAATAAAATTCACACATTTTTCACCAACCATAAGTGGGGCCCTCTCAATTCTAAATTTTCCACCAAAATCAATTATAACCCTACTTTCAAGATCAAACACCTCTTAAAATTTATAACAAATCATTAGTTCATTTTAACGGTTCAAAATTTGTAGACATATACTCGACTTATATATGTATAACATATCCAAAAATTACAACGATCAACGGTCGGATTAAAAATTATAACTCACATGACATATATAATAAAAATCTTGATTTTATTTTTAATATCTCCGTTCAGAGCAAAATCTTGATAAAACACCTCAACATTAAATCCTTGATTATAACCACATATAATAAATAAATCCATCATTTATATCCATATCAAATAAATATTTTCTTATCATATAAATCAATAATTAATTATTCCCAAATAATATTACGAGAATCCTGATTATAATGACGAGGCGGTTCCGGGAAGAGGGGCTTTTCGATAAGGATCTCTCCTTCTTGGCGGCATGATTAGGTGACCAAACCTCTCCTTGAGCGAACTTTCTAGACATTGCCAATAATGTTATCTAATAATATTATTTAAATAATATGAATTATTGATCGATAATGGAGATATCTAATGCGGTGACAATTATTGAACAACGATAATATAAAATATCAATATGACAATTATTGAATCGATAAAATAAAATATTGAGCGATAACTCTGTGAAAATTATTGAGTAGTGCCTTCTTACGTAAGGATCGATAATTGAACATCTCATCTGCAATCTGAGTGTCTTTCTTTTGACGACCAGCGTATTCTTGTATTTTAACCATAGGGTATTCAACGATCTTAACGGTAACAACTACTGTAGTTATTTTTAAAAACTTATATTTGTCGTTTTCCTCATCGAATGCTTTTTCCGTTATGGGGCCCACACATGGCTTGCTGGTGGTCAATGCGAATATTCACAAGCGATCTGAATATTCCACGACCCCGAAACGAATATTCCCAAACAACAATGAATATTTTATAACCACTTGCTTATTTTGAAATATTTGCGTATTTTACCTAACTATCCACATTAATCAAATCAACCCTTACTATTTCAAAATAATAAATAAAAAGAAATTCCTTTTTATTTAAAAAAAAAATTGAGGTCTTCTGATAGTATTAAATCGATAATTGAGGCGACAAGTTATAAATGATTAATAATTGTTGAAAAATTAAATATGTGTTGATTAAAAATAAAATGATTTGTGGTAATATTTATTCAATCCTTGATGTATATAAAAGAGTACATTATGAGACATTTGTGGTAAGTTTGATTATTTTATGGGGGCCCATATGTCATCATCTAAGTCTCTTAAATCGATAGTAATTACCTTAAATCGATAGTAATTACCTTTGTCGATAGTAATTACAACCGTCGATAGTAATTACCTTTGTGAATAGTAATTACCTCCAAATCGATAGTAATTACCTTTGTGAATAGTAATTATTTTCTTGATAGTAATTACCTTTATCGATAGTAATTACCTTTGTGAATAGTAATTACCTTAAATCGATAGTAATTACCATTCTGAGCGTCGAACCACTTGTCGTTTCACATTCTGATGTCGAACCACTTGTGGTTTCACATTCTGATGATGCATCGAACCACTTGTCGTTTCACATTCTGAGCGTCGAACCACTTTTCTTTTCACATCACCGATTAAATCGAGCCACTTGCCTTTTCACGTAAGCGGTCTTTAAGCTAGAAATCTTCTATAAATAGAGGCTAGTGCTTCATTATTTTTCACGAATTATTTGAAACTCTGAGAGAAAACTATAGAGAGAAAGGAAGAAAAGTATTATATTTTTTCACCTTGCGATATTCGGTTCTTCTAAGGTAGGGAATATTATTTGTTGTACACGTGAGGGATGTTATTCTTCTTATTCATGAAGAAACTTACATTATTCCATTCATTATTATTACATTGGAATAACTTTTGTAAAAGTGGCATACCCTATACATAACTTTTGTATCGCGGCATACCTATACTTGGTGAAATCCTTATATTATTCCATTCTTATTTATTACATTGGAATAACTTTGTATCTGTGGAATCCCACATACTTGGTGATCTCCTTACATTATTCCATTCTTTATTATTACATTTGGAATATCACATGCATGTGTTTTACAGGACTGGTTCCATTGTTTATTATTCGCATTTATTATTACATTTGGAATATCACATACATGTGTTTACTACAGGACTGGTTCCATTGTTTATTATTAGGCATTTATTATTACATTTGGATCATCACATGGGATGTGAATTTCACGACTGGTTAAGATTATTATTATTACATTGGAATAACACATACATCTGATACCACATGCGTGGTGATTTCTTTTGTTATTCCATTCTTTATTATACTCGAGTTGGTTAAATCTTTGACTTATATACTCCATGAAATTAGTGGAATATCCTTGATATTTGCGGCTTCATCCGTATCTTTTCATGAAAATATTCTTACGATCATTCTTGAATTTTACTCTACAAAAATAGTATCATTTTGACAATTTAGAGCGTTAATAATTCTGGATAAAATAATTCTTGAACTTGTTTTATTGAATTATTATGTCATTGTCATCATCCTCATGTTATATTATGTTATCTTACGACTTCGTGTATAGATGAACTTAGTATGATTATGACCGAGGGATCATTCGGTATAATCATGACTTGTTATAAATGATGTGATAAAAAGTCCTCGATTAGGCTTTGTAATGCGATGATGGATAATTTTTGGTATGATTATGACGGGGTGATTCGGTATAGTCATGACCATTGATAATTTGATGAATATCCTTGGTAGTAGTGGAGGGTGATTCGATGATGTGGATTATTTATTAAAGGCGAGTCTAAATCTATAACGATGATGAAAACCTTTTAAAACCTAAAAAGATAGTAGACTTTATTCTCTCTCTTTTAATGGATTAACTTTGTTCATTTTGAATGGGAACTGAAGATTTCTTAACTTGTATTTAATATCATTTAAACATTTAATTGTTTTTAGGTTTAGGATGATGATAAATTATATTTTTAGTCGTAAAAGCTAGAATCTTTCTTTATTGAAACAAAATGGCCAGGCGAGTCGCGGAGTAATTCGGAAGGATTAAGGAATTAAGTACTTAGTGTTTAGTATCCTTTTGAGTTTGTATAATATCTAAAAATACCTCAAAAATAATCATAGTAAGGTATTTGAATTTAATTGTAAGTGGCGACCCAAGATGATCAAAAGGCATGGATACTGATCAAATATTCATCTTTGCTAGTATTCGAATAGATATTTTCATCTTTTGCCTTCTGACCCGAATATATTCTTGAAAATCATTCATCTTTTGAAGAAAAGATTTCAATAATATTTTTATGGTGAAGATGAATAAAATCTTTTTAAAAGCGATCGTGAATAAAATAGCGAGTATCGTTGAATAGTAATCTCAAACATACCTCAAAAATAATAGAAATTTCCCAAAAACATCTTCAAGCTAGTATCGAATTATTTTAGGCGAAAAGAAATTTTTTATTTTTAGGTGAATAGTACGTATCGTGAATAGTAACTTATGCGTGAATAGTAACTCAGACATGAATAGAAACTAAAAAAAATATCTTCACTTGACTTACGTGAATAGTAACTCGTGAATAAGTAACCCAGACATGAAAAAGTTCCAAATTTGATAAAAAGTTCAACCAATATTTGACATAATGATATTGAAGAAATAATATCATTTGAGAAGAAAATAACATCCACTTACCTCGAAAGATTAGTCTTACATTTGGAATCTAGGATATAGTCTTTGAAGGAACTTGCATAGTCTAACAATACTCAAAGTATACTCAAAATACTCACAAGAATAAACTCGATAATATAGAGAGAAAAACTTGATTTACGGTGTGATTTTCAATTCTAACTTAAGCACCTATTTATAGGAAAATCTTTAGAAACCAAAGCGAAAAAATTTAATATAATATTAATATATTTATAATAAAATTTCCTACATAACCTTCAAGAATCTGATTTCAGCTCATTCAACCCACATGTGTAACACCCATAATGAAAAAAAAACGTTTTCTAATTTTAAATATTTTAAACTTCAAAAATCGATTATTTGAACTTGAACTTCAATAATTCATAATAAATAGCCCTTTCATCAGAAAATTCGAATCTCGCGAGTTTTTATAGGAAATTCAATTCTCTACAACTTTCTCGGAAGAAAGTTTTCCAAATTCCAAATAGAAATTGGCCAAAAATCCACAAGCAGAAGCGATTTTCACTGTATAATCAAATTTGATCGATAAATGGGGTCCATGAGCATGTTTAACATGTTTTAAACATTTATTGCAACAAAATACTCTTCCTCCTCGTATACTCATATATCCCACATTAGTTTGTAAAAATATCACCATTATTATATTATTAAAATATAATAATATATTTAAATAATTATTTTATCGAGAAAAGATAAAATTTCAATTTTCAACAATTGTCACATTAAAATTTTCTCCATCTATATCCACATAAAATCAATATTTTCCTCATCATATGAATCAATAATTAATTATTCACAAATAATATTACGAGAATCCATGATATTGAAACGAGGCGGTTCAGGGAAAGAGGGGCTTTCGATAAAATTTCTTCTTCTTGGCGCATGATTAGGTGACCAAACCTCTCCTTGACGAGAACTTTCTAGACATTGCCAATAATGTTATCTAATAATATTATTAGGATAATATGAATTATTGCCGATAATGAAAAATCTTGTATAATGTGATTATTATTGAAACAACGATAAAAATATCATTAACAATTATTAAATCGATAAAATCTTTTGAGCGATAATTCTTGTACCATTATTGAGTAGTGCCTTCTTACGTAAGAATCAATAATTGGTGCGATCTCACAGGTGTCTTCTTGTGTTTTAACCATAGGGTATTTTAACGATATTAACGATAACAACTTCTGTAGTTATTTTTAAACAACTTATATTTATGCGTTTTCTTCATCGATCGCTTTCCGTTATGGGGCCCACACATGGGCTTTAACGTAGTCGTCTGAATATTCCCAAACGATCTGAATATTCCACGACCAAAACGAATATTCCCAAATGACGATGAATATTTTATAACCACTTGCTTATTTTGAAATATTTGCGTATTTTACCCTAACTATCCACATTAATCAAATCAACCCTTACTTATTTTAAAATAATAAATAGAAAATTAAATTTCATTAATAATAAGTTGAGGGTCTTCTGACCTCCCTCCTTATGAAATTTAAGTCCTCGAAATTGGCGTCACGTACACAGTGTTTGAAAAGGTGAGGATACCTACGCTTTCATTTAGTTTCGATTCCAGTCATTTCCTCTATAGCATGATTCCTCCACAAAACTTTAACTTGTGGTATGACCTTTCTTGGCGTGGGACATGCTCCTTCTATCCAAAATCTTGGCGGTACCTCCTCATCGTTAAGTCTTGGCTATCTCGTCCGGTTCTAACTTCTATAGCGTGGTTGGGTCTTTCACATATTCTGAAATGGATATGTGAAACACATTATGAACACGAGACATACTCGGAGAAGCTTAGCGAGTCTATAGGCTACATTTCCTACTCGGTCGAGAATTTGAAATGGACCCGATAAATCGTGGATTGAGCTTTCCTCTCTTCCCAAATCTTGTAACTCCCTTCCATGGAAGCAACTTCATGACAATCATGATCCCCACACTAAATTCCCGTCCTTTCGATGAAGATCCATATAACTCTTTTTATCGATCTTGTCTAGTTTGTATCGTTGTCCGAATCATTTGGATCTTTTAGTAGTCATACGTACCAACTTCGGGTCCCAACAATGTTGCTTCACCCACCTCGTCCCAACATCTTGGAAGCGACACTTTAATCCATATAATGCTTGAATGGAGCCACACTATACTTGCACGATAAGCTGTTGTTGTGGGAGAATTCCACGATGGTAAATACTTATCCCAAGCGCCCTTGAAGTCTAGGACCGAGAGTCTTAATAAATCTTGAAGAGTTTGAATAGTCCTTTACGATTGTCCGTCCGGTTTGAGGATGGTATCTTAGAAGCCAGATAAATAAATCCGTGCCCCGTAGCTTTTTGCAAGCTAACCCAAAATCTTGAAGTGAATCTTGGGTCACGATCCGAAACTATGGATCTGGCATGCCATGCAACCTCACAATCTCATTCACGTCATACTAGCAAGGCGTTCGAGTGAATAAGTCTCCGTATCGGCAAGAAATGAAGGACTTGGTTAATCTATCAACAATAACCCAAATAGCATTGATGCCTTGAAAAGCCGTAGGAAGACCCGTAGCTTGAAATCCATGGTAATGTGTTCCCACTTCCATTTGGAATCTCAGTGGTTCTGACGGACCCTTAGGTACTAGATGCTCACCTTACTACGTTGACAAGTTAAACACATTGAGATAAACTTTGCAATCTCTCTCTTCGTATTGTTCCACCAAAATGTATGTAGAAGATCACGATACATTTAGTACTTCGAGATGGATTGCAAATGGTGTATTGTGTGCCTCCATCGTAATCTTGTACTTCAAATCGGTCGTTAGGAACCTGAAAGTCTAGAGTGGACTCGAAGTATTCCTTCTTCATCAATTCTAAGCTTAGGAATAGCTCCTTCTTGTACTTTCTTCTTCCCATACGCATCATTTCAAGATTCGGTGGCTTGAAAGCAACCTTAACTTTTCTATTAAAGTTGGCTCTGTCGTATACTTGACATCATCGCTTTTCGTTCACGCATATGATCTTCTACTCAGCGCGTCGGCTACCGTTAAACTTTTCGGGATGGTATTGAATAGTGTGGTGCGTAGTCTTTCAATAGCTTTCGAGCAGCGTCATTGCCGCGTATTGAGTTCTTTTGAGTGAAGAAATATTTAAGGCTTTTATGGTGCGAATATATCTCCACTTTCTCCCCGTATAGATAGTGCCTCCATATCTTTAAGCGAAAGCATTGCTTGCTGACTCTAGATCATGGTAGGATAATTCCTCTCATACTCTTTAAGTTGTCGCGAGGCATAGGCTATGACTTTCCCATGTTGCATGAGAACACATCCTAACCCTTTGCACGAAGCATCGGCATTAGATAACAAATCCATCAAAACCGATGGTATTGTTAGAGCAGTCTTAGAAATAAGTCTCCTCTTAAGCTCTTGGAAACTCTTCTCGCGTTCTTGGCTCGAAGCAATTTTGTATCCTTAGAGTTAGTGAGTTAATGGAGTAGCGATTAGAAAACCTTCCACGAATCTCAGATAATAACCGGCTAAGCCCAAAAAGCTACGTACTTGATCCATGAGCTTGGTTGCTCCCAACTTTGTATTGCTTGATCTTGGCGGGATCAAGCGGATACTCCATGTTTTGACACCGTGTGCCCAAGGAATGCTACTTCCTCGAAGCGAACTTCGCATTTCTTCAATTTGGCATATAGTTTGTTTTCACGAAGCCTTTGGAGTACCGACTTCAAATGGTGCTTCATGATCTTCACGACTTTTGGAATATATGAGGATGTCATCAATAAAAACAACAACAAAGCGATCGAATATTCCTTGAATACTCGGTTCATCATATCCATGAAAGCCGGGAGCATTAGTCGATCAAGAAAGACATGACTAAAATTCATAATGCCGTCTTAGAGTTACTAAAAGCGGTCTTTGGAATATCCTCGGTTCTAATCTTGGTGATGATATCGAGCGAAGATCGATTTTGAAAAAATTGTGCCCCTTACAATTGGTCAAACAAGTCATCAATCGAGGTGAGGATACCTATTCTTGATGGTGACATGGTTCGATTCAGATAGTCGATCTGAAAGTCGCATACTCCGTCTTTCTTCTTTCTGAATAAAGCAGGGGCACCCCAGGGAGATGTCTTGGGGCCAGAATGAAGCCAGATGTCCAACAATTCACGTAGTTGGACCTTTAACTCTGAAAGTTCAATAGGAGCCATTCGATATGGGGTTTTAGAAATGGGCTTTGTGCAGGTTCAAGATCGATAAAAATTGACTTCACGTTACGGGGTGGCCAGGAAGTTCTTGAAAATCGTCGGAAAATCGATATGAACGGGAATATTATTCAAATTTGGCGTGTCTTTATTCAAATCCATAACATGGGCTAAGAAAACTTGACATCCGTTTTTCAATAAGCGAATAGCTTTATGATTAGATATGAGCGATTGATTGATTTTAATGGTTTAGTTGCTTGAATTAAATCTGACGGGGTTGGTTAGGAATATGAAAACTATGACACTTACGAAAATAATCAATTTTGGCATGATGAGTAGTTAACCAATCAATCCTAAAATCACATCAAAAGCAAGTATCTTTAAAGAGATAAGGTCAACGGGTAAGGTGATGGTGCCAACTTGAATCAAACAAGATTTATAAGCGATTGGATGTGATGAAAGTTTCTCTAGCGGAGTTTCCACAGATAGGTCAAAGTCTAATTTCTCGGAATTCAGTTTAAGCGTTGAGCACATGCGGGAGAGATAAATGAATGGGTATGCCGTATCAAGTAAGGTATAAACTTAGCGAGAATTTATAAATAACTTACCGTGATCACCTCGTTTGGGTTCCTCGCATTTTGACCGATCCAACAAACTCTCTTCCAGGAATCGTTGACTTTGACTTTTACGGGACGATCTTTTGAGTCACCATCCCCATTGAACTAGGTTTTACACTACATATCTGATCTCGGCGATATGTCCTTCCTTTCCACAATTATAGCATACCTTGAAGCTGTTGTGGGGCGGTTTGGTGATATGTCCCTCTTTTCGCATTTGTATAGCATATAATGGGTGGTGGTTCTCCTCCCTTAGAACCGATTCTTTGCCAAGCCTTTGTCGTCTTCACATAGTCGTTGTTAAATCTCCTCTTTTAAAATCTCCTCATTTCGCTTCTTATATTTTCATGGCCATGATTACCACCGGTGGTTACCATTTTTGTCCGTCTGTTTCTTTCTCATTTGGTTATCATTATTACATTGGCTACTTATCTACGGTATGATCTGGTTTATGGTCCCTCGGTTGAACGTACTCGTTATCTACGCTCTAATAATTGAGCCACATTTACAACATATCTGAATAGAGAAAAATTTATGAGAAATGAGATATTGGCGTATCTTGGGTTTGAAACCTCTAAAAACATCCGCGTCATCGTTCCTCATTCTCCACCAAATGAGGTGCGAAACACGGATAACTCTGCAAACTTTGCCTCGTCTTTGAGACACTGCGTCGTGTTGTTTTGTTCGATCGATGAACTCCACTTCCTTCGTATAGCGAACACTTTCGGGAAAGTATTTGTCATTAAATAGTTCTGAAATGTCTCCCAAGACATCTTTGAGTCTTGGTTTGGATGGAGTGCGCTTCACGAGACTCCCACCGATGATCTGCCTTTCGCCCTGGAACATAAAGGTGGCGAATGGAACCTTCTGTTCTCAGGTGCATCCCAAGACATGAAATATCTTGGTAATTTGCTTGACCCGTGTTTCGCCGTGATCGGATCGGCTTTCCCTTAAATTACAGTGGTCCCGACTCTTTGAAGCTGCTTGGTGCGTGACAACTGGTGGTGCTATCATTTCCTCTGTATTTTGAACACGAGTCTCCTCGTGCGATTTTGCATGAGCTGCAAAAAGCTTCTAAACATCCCTCGTTCATCATCTGCTTTCGATTGGTGTTGTTCACGGGAGGAACATTGCCCGACTGTTGCGTTCTCCTCGTTGGTGAGTCGAGCGTCTCCACGGTCTCATTTCCATTGTTAATATTCTCGATCGACATTCTCAAATCTTGTCATAAAACAAGGGTTAATTAAAGAAATCAATATATCACATAATATCCTATATCTTGACCAACTAACAAATAAGCTTAGGTAGGACACACTTTAGCGAAGGATTTACGTCTCTCTCCCTCTCTAGTTACATTCCCAGATCTCATTGGAGATCATATCCTAAGCTACGATACCAAGCTGTGGCGCCCCCAAAATAGGTATACATCACCCATTACGAGTTGTCGATACGTGAGTGCGAAACAACTACTGACTTTATTATTACTGAGATAAAGCGTGAGTTTGAATACAAATATTATCTTACAGACAATATCTATACTCAAATAAATCCTCATCACATTTATTGATACATTATTTTACAAAATGGTGAGGACTACTAAACAACTCTCTCTAGAACCTTCATTCCATACCCAGAAGCTAAATACTACATTATATTCTAGCCTCACGAGAAGAAAAATGGAACAAAAAGGAAAAGGGTGAGCTCAACTAGCCCGATAAAGAATATTATGACTAAGATAATATCTGAACAAATTATCGTTAGTCTTGACGAGGAAAAATCTAATAGAATACAATAGGCAACAAATTTTAAATCAATATTACCATGATGAAATAATAATTCATTAGAAGAGTTAAGTAGAGAATGCAAACTACTATCTTACATGTATGAATTTAAAGTTCATCGTCTATCTTTTATCCACAACATCAATCAATATACATACGGAATCAAATATTCATCTTTTTTGCTTTACAGGCGAAGATATTCATCGATTAGTCGTGTTATTAAACACTGTTCATCTTTTGCACTTCTGGGCGAAAGATATTCTTGAAATCATTCATCTTTACCTCTGAGGCGAAGATATTCAATAATATCATCATTTAAAGGTAGAGGATGATGAAAAATATTTTTAAAAAGCGAATCCGGTGAAACAAAATGACAAGAGATTAAGGATTAAGGATTAGTACTTTGTTTTATCCGTCGAAAAATACCTCAAAAATAATCATAGTGGTGTAAAATTTGAGAATGATCAAAACATGGATCTGATCAAAGCTAGTATCCGAATAGATATTTTGAACGAAAAGAAAAATTTTATTTTTTAGATGAATAGTCTGAGTATCGTGAATAGTCTTAGTATCGTGAATAGTAACTCAGACACCAAAAGATAGAAATTCCACAAAAAACATCTTCAACTTCGTGAATAGTACTAGTGAATAGTAACTCGTGAATAGTAACTGAATAGTGAATAGTAACCCAGACATGAAAAAGTTCAAATTTGATAAAAAGTTCCAACCAATATTTGACATAATGATATTGAAGAAATAATATCATTTGAGAAAAAAATAACATCCACTTACCTCGAAGATTAGTACTTACAGTTTGAAATCTGGGATATATAGTCTTTGAAGGAACTTGCCTTAGTATAACAATACTCAAAGTATACTCAAAATACTCACAAGAATAAACTCGATAATATAGAGAGAAAACTTGATTTAAATGTGATTTTCAATTCTAACCTAAGCACCTATTTATAGGAAAATCTTTAGAACACCAAAGCGAAAATTTAATAAAATATTAATATATATTAATAAATTTTCCTACACATACTTTCGAACTGAATTCAGCTCATTCAACCACATGTTAACACACCATAATGAAAAAAACGTTTTTCTAATTTTAAATATTTAAAACTTCCAAAATCAATTATTTGAACTTGAACTTGATAATTCATAATAAATAGCCCTTTTATCGAGAAAATTCAAATCTTGAGAGTTTTTATAGGAAATTCAATTCTCTACAACTGCGGAAGAAAGTTTTTTAAATTCCAAATAAAATTTGCCCAAAATCCTGAAGCAGAAATGATTTACAGTTTATAATCAAATTTGATCGATAAATGGGGTCCCATGAGCATATTTAACATGTTTTAAACATTTATTACAACAAAATACTCTTCCTCCTCGTATACTCATATATCCCACATTAGTTGTAAAAATATCACCATTATTATATTATTAAAATATAATAATATATTTAAATGAATTATTTTATCGAGAAAAAGATAAAATTTCAATTTTCAACAATTGTCACATTAAAATTTTCTCTCCATCTATATCCACATAAAATCAATATTTTCCTCATCATATGAATCAATAATTAATTATTCACAAATAATATTACGAGAATCATGATATTGTGACGAGGCGGTTCGAGGAAGAGGGGCTTTCGATAAAATTTCTCTCTTCTTGGCGTGATTAGGTGACCAAACCTCTCCTTAGAGCGAGAACTTTCTAGACATTGCCAATAATGTTATCTAATAATATTATTAGGATAATATGAATTATTAGCCGATAATGAAAAATCTTGTGTAATGACAATTATTGAAACAACGATGATATAAAATATCAATAGCGACAATTATTAAATCGATAAAATCTTGAGCGATAATTACGTAACCATTATTGAGTAGTGCCTTCTTACGTAAGAATCAATAATTGGTGCGATCTGGTAATCTTCTTGTGTTTTAACCATAGAGTATTTTAACGATGATTAATGGTAACAACTTCTGTTATTATTTTAAACAACTTATATTTGTGGTTTTCTTCGTCGATAAACTTTTTCCAGTTATGGGGCCCACACATGGGCTGCTTGGCAGTAAATGCGAATATTCCCAACGATGCAATATTCCACGACCAACGAATATTCCCAAACAACAATGAATATTTTATAACCACTTGCTTATTTTGAAATATTTGCGTATTTTACCCTAACTATCCACATTAATCAAATCAACCCTTACTATTTCAAAATAATAAATAGAAAATTAAATTTCATTAATAATAAGTTGG